>CM062241.1:23946797-24546797 GCA_031216185.1 Syzygium aqueum | reverse complement strand
ATCTCTATGTGTACATCACATCTGCATCACCAAACCGCTTTTCTATGATTATGAACCCCCCAACTAATAAATTGAGAAAAGTATAAAGAAAAAAGTCATATGCCTTTTGTATTGATGCCAATTTAGTTCTAAACTTTTTTTATACCAATTCAGTCCTAAATCTTTTGAATTGATACCATTTTTGTGTCAATTCAGTTCTAAATCTTTTGGTGGTGCCAGTTCAATCCTAAACATTTTGCATTTATGTCAATTCAGTCCTAAACCTTTTGTATTGGTGCCAATTTAATCTTAAACTTTTTTAAACTTTTTTTATGTCAATTCACATGTTGAATGACTGAATTGGCATTAATACAAAAAGTTTAAGACTAAATTGACACAAAAAAAGTTTATGACTGAATTGGCACCAATGCAAAAGGTTTAGGACTGAATTGGCACAAATGCAAAATGTTTAGGATTAAATTCGTACAAAAAAATGTTTATAACTAGATTGGCATTAATGCAAAAGGTTTAGGACTGATTCGCACCAAAAAAAATTTAGGATTGAATTGGGACAAATTCAAAAGGTTTAAGACTAAATTGACATCAAAAAAAGATTTAGGACTAAATTGACGTGAATACAAAAGGTTTAGAACTTCTTTGACACTTTTTCCATAATAAATTCAAGTGAATTGATTTACTCATGTGAGTTAGCATACTACAAGTGTTCGATTCTCGACACTATCGAGCGCATACAATTCCATGTTTGAATTGTTCATTCAAAGTTCGCTCACGCCGTGATATCTCCACGCGACGGGATGTATCATACATGCGCGGCTTAGGTCTTATGGCGAGTCCCTTGTCAGATAAAAACAAGAACTATTCCCACCTAAAAGAACGTACAGATGTAGAACTGGGTTGATGTTATTTGGAGTAGCCAGGGGCTCCCGCGAAGAAGAGTAGGGGGAACAATTGAAATGAAGGGGTTTACCGAACCCAACCTCTCAACCCAACCCAATCCGACGAGAATGTAAAATTATTCACATGATATCTTTCTTTGTCGTTAACTACTCTTATGTGCTTGTGCGCTTTTGTCTTTTTGAAGTCGTAGTCTAAAACCTCGTAGAAAGAAGCCTCTAAGTAGAAGACATGTTTAGTTAAGTTGCAGGTTAGACATTGGAGGGGCCTTTAAAAAAGGGCTCTTTCCTTTCACAAACATCTTCGTGAAAAAACCAGTCGCTTCTCTCTCTCTCTCTCTCTCTCTCTCTCTCTCTCTCTCTCTAACGCGCACGCGCGCAGAGACACACGCAGAGTCTTGTGAAATATATATGGCTGAAGATGGCGGAGTCGTGTTCGAAGAAGAAGGAATCACTTGGCGTCCATCTCATGTCCTAGACGAAACCTGTCAAGCCAAGGTCTCATCCGGTTAAACTCATTTTCTCCCCCCCCCTCCCCTTCTCTCTCTCTCTCTCTCTCTCTCTCTCTCTCTCTCTCTGAAGCTCCATTTTTCTCTTTTTAGGTAAGCCAAGAATGAAAAGCATAAAAGAGAAGGTTCATACGTTTACTTTCTTGCAGAGATATTTGAGGAATCAACAACGACAGAGTCCTCCTGTCCAAGTGCAAGCTGTGGAGCCGGAGCCTCTTCTACGGGTACGTGGTAAAACCCTTCTGTGTTCTGCGGATGTTTAGCTCATCAAACTCCTTCCTTTTGTTACTCTTTTTCGGTTCAAACGAATATTTAGTGCAGCATTGTAGCTCACCATCATCATTGCTGTATAACCCAGCACTTGTTTCAGTCGCTTGGTGTGATTCTCTCTTCTTTATCACTGCAAAACTCATTCTACATATTGAAATGAACATGTATATATAGGAATCTGTTCTCTTATCAAAGTAATGTTATAGAATAATCTGTGATCTTCAAAATGTCTTAGCTCTAGATCATGTCTGGGTTCAGCTTTCCACTGTCCTTGGCTGCCTTATCGCATCAACATTTGCTAAATCTAATACAAAGTGAAGCCAGCCAATTTACAGATTAAGGTAATCGATAGAAAGGTTCAGTTAATTCAGTTAGAAGAAACAAACAATAGCGTATTTGTTCCTTACCAAAAAAAAAAAAACAATAGCGTATTTGCAATTCTTATCAATGCCTTGAATTTACCAATTTTTTTAGAAATTACCGACCTTAATTAGATAGACTTGCTAACTTTTCTCGAATTAATTTATCCACTAGTTTTTCGTTACCGACTTTTATACAAGTTACTTAGAACACCTAGCTCTCTTCTATTTGACAACATTTTTTTTTAATTTTTTACCGACTTTTTATTTACCCTTCTGAACAAAACATAAATTGACCGATTCTGCTATGAAATTACTAGCTTTGATTTAAGTGATTTATCAACTTTTCTCGGTATATTATCAATCAATTATGAGTTGTCAACTCCAACTCGAGTTAGTTACCGATGTTTATTTGATTTTCTTTGTAATTACCATAAAACTAATAAGTAGTTGCTTGGTGTCTTACCTTGATGGCTAGTATGGTAAGTGGGATTTGCTTATTGTGTTACTTTGATTTAGGTTAGAGTTAATAAATTCGAGATGTTACTATATAGCTTATATAAATAAAACTAGGTAAGTTAGTAGGAAAATTGTTATTTTGCAAACCATAAAGAAAAAAATTGGTAATTAAATATAAAAGTATCAGTAAGTTGCCAACAAGTTGTCTGACAAAAAAAAAAAGGTTACTTATTTGTTTTCTTAACAATTATTGAATAATTGCGTCCACTAATTGAAATTTCCCTTCTGCTCTTTTGTTAACTTGCGATGATTTATCAAACTAGTGGCTTGATGATTGAAATAAAGAAAGTTGTTTTGATTAATTATCAGAAAACGAAGCATACAGCGAGGTCTCATATTAGGCCCAAATATCTGTGTCCAAATTGGGTTCCTGGAGGACGTGGGATGCAAGCAATCTTCCTGGATTCCGGTCGGAGGTCCGAGGGCACCGGCGTTTTCCTTCCACAAACACCAATTGCGAATACCCGGCCTGGCCACAAGAAGCCAGGTAAAATATATTTGAAATTTTCAAGAATTTCAAGATCACACACACATGTATATAACTATATATATAACTATATATGTCGATAAATACGTCTATTTATCTAAGCCAAATAAACATCCCTTTCACTTGCTTTTGAATTCGCATACATAGCCCTTACAGACAGTAATTTCTAATTGTAAAGTAAAGATGAAAGATGGGTGCAATTTATCCCAAGAAAAAACTACAAGGATGAATATAAAGAAATTAACTACTCACTTTCTATTAAGAAATCGCGCTTTGTAAAGCTACTTAATTGTCCTTTGTAAATATGTGCACGTGTTGAGTGTGATCAAGAAATGAGCATTTACAAGAGCATATAAAACCATATCATCATGAGATATAATGGAAGGATGGTATCGATCGATGATAATGTGTCGAATTTATGGCTCAAAGTTGTCAAATTTGGAGGTTGGGTTGAGCCTAGAGAGAGACGAGATGAGTTGAAGGCGTGGTCGGAGGTGCCCATGGGGTGAGGAAGTAGGGGACCGGCCACCCAGGCTTCCAACCGGGTGCGCTTGGTAGCTTGTAGCATTGGGCATCGAGTGGCCTCCCTACATTGAAGGTCGGGAGCCTGGCTAGGCTGGGTGTGTGCTCAACTCAAATTTGGGCGAGTACTCGATCATAGGCCTAAATAAACCTCCTGGCTCGGTACATGTTTCGGGGACTCAGGTGTCACATTGACATTTTGAAACAAAGGATTTAAAGTCTTCTTTTCATATTACCCATTAAAGCAAACAAGTGAAGTGTTAAGATTTTCCCGTTTTGAGTTTTTTGAGTGTATTTTTTACGAGAGATTGCCGGGTAACATTGGTGGGTTTATTTTAAATATAGTCTAGGACAGGAAAACACTTCGAATAATTAAGATATTGTAAGGCTACGATTCTCCGAATACATTGGTGAGTTTCTTTATGACCGGCTCTCTTTACGGAGTAGATACCTGCATTCAGATCGATTCCCGTAAATATATAATGTTCTTTATCGTTCATCCTCGATTATTTTGATGATTTCTTTTCCGTATCGGGTTAGAGTTGAATGTATGATCCGTTAGCTCTCCCACGTTATTAAAATTGGAAAACAGAATAAACGATCTGTGCTAACAAACTTCAATGCATTGCAATCCACCATTGCAGCTTGTGCACCGGTCCTCCTACCTCCTCGAGTCGTTCAAGCGCTCGACCTCAACGTGCAAGCCCTTGGCTTGCAAATTTCTCGAAGACCAGGTTTTAATTTTGCGCCTTTTTTTTTTTCCCTTGGAAGAATTTTAAACGTTTTTTTTTCTGTATTTTTGGTACGTGTCATTTTTATTTTTTTGTCTGAAAATTTCCATTTATTGTCAGATACCAAAGAAAAACCCAACAACGTGGAACGCAACCTGGTGAAGAATCAAGATGGAAAGGATGCAACCCAACGTTGTATTGTATTACAGAGTTACTCGTCCTCCTCCTCCTCGGAAGATTTACTTCTTCCCAAAGAATGGACCTACTGATAGATCTCTCGCGAAGCGACGAAGAAGATTCATTCTTATTTGTTAGCTCCAAATCCGTCATAAGAGAGATGGCCCGTGGCCTCGTTTGAGATTTTTTTGGCACAATTATTTGTAGTTCATAAGAGGTTCTGAAGCACGGGCGCCGCGAAATTTGATCATCTTGAGCGAGGAATGTGGCTCTCGACACGACCTTAACTCGACATCGCCTTCCTTTTCGAGAGCATGAGTTGAAGGATGAGATAGTTTGGATCGACAAGTGGTGTACCCGATTATCATATTACTACCCACATATATAAATATATATATGGCACAATTGACTTTGCATTTGGATCGCCTTCTTTTGTTTATTGATATGTGATCGAAAACGCTTTGCGGTGTTTGGATCTCATATGAGAAAATGAGAAAATGAGAAAATGACAATCTTCTCGCTTAGTCCATGAACACGCTAGTGACTTGGCCCTCTCGGCTCAGCCATGACTCACCTCCCCGCTCGGCCCAAAGCCTCCACTCCATCCAACGGAAACCTACCTCCGACTGATGAATTGAATTCAATTTTTTTTCATTATTTTCGCATCCGTAATAATGCTCCTTCATTAGGAAATAGCCAATATGTTTAAAATGTTATTTAAGGACATGTTTGTTTCGAGGAAAAAAATCATTTTTCAGAAAAAAATGTTTTCCTCTTTTTAGATTAGATAATTTATTTTCTCAATTTTAAGCATGTAAAATTTCTTTAACAGTAGATAGATCATTTTTAGTTAGCCAAACACGTGATGGTCTATAAAACTAATATGCAAAAACAAAAAATTCACTCAAACAAACACACCTTAAGTGCGAAACATCCCATTTCAATGATATGTAAAATCGGATATAATCTTTTTCATGATAATTGGAGACTTACACTATTTCTCTTTAATTGACAAAGCTCAAATTGGAAGCCATAAACAAAAATAATAAATAATTTATTGAGTATCGAGTAAGAGAACACGAAACGGCATCGTATATGTGGCTATCCTTTCTTTGCCTCGCGGGTTTTTCTTCTTTCGCGAGCACGAACTGCGAAGTGTGTCCGCCGGGTAGAGGTGAAGCTCGCCGGCCATGGAGGCAACGCTTCTCAGCCCGAGCTTCTTCCATTGCGGACCTTTCGCCGTCAGACGCAGTTTCTCCCGAGGTTCGTCTCTCGCTCACGGCCTCTCACGAGGCCTGGGAGTTTTCCATTTCCGGTGATTGGTGGTTTAGTTTCGCGCGTGCCTCCAGGGCCGTGTTGTGCGTGTTGCATTCCTTTTTTCTCTGGAATTCGACCATTTGGTCATCGTAATTTGTTCATTGAGATGACTGATTGATACCCTTTTCTGGGATTGGGATGTTTTTTTTTTCCTCCTTTTGTTGCTTACCTTTCGTGACTGATTTTGCGGTTGGGATACATGATGGAACTGATATTCGATTTGTTTGAATCTGGATGTTGGGCTCTGTAATTGTAGCTGCAAGATTGAGCCACTTCATATATCGTGGTGTCGGTTGGTGATACCTGTTTCCTCAACTTCAAAGAAAATTTTCGTTTTTTTTCCGGGACAAATTCTCCTACTGAGTGGAACCGTGTGATTCGAGGGCCATGTGTTAAAAAAGATATTCTGCCGAGGTGATTTTACGAGGTTAATCTGCAAGAATTTTCCTGTTTGTATTGTGTCTCAAGTGAGAGCAGTAATGGGGAAAGCAGTGATCTTAGGACTAAAGAGGCTCAGAATATTCATTTTCATGTTCTCGTCTTTCAACGAGTTTCACCGGAAGCTTACGCTGTGTCTGTTGTTTGGAAATCTTGGGTATATGATGCAGTTCTTTTGCTTGTTTCGTTGCACGCTCATTGTCATGTGTTTTTGTCGTACATTAAGCTTTTCTTTTCCTTTTCCAATTAACTTGATAAAAGAGAAAAGAAAACAAGCTTAATTGGTCAATCTCTTGCCTGATGCTCAGGTCCGGAGAGGGAAGGAATTCTATCAAGTTGTACTCCGTGCGAGGGAACTCGGTTATCCCTGAAGACAACTTATTCGCAACCCAGCAGTGGACACCTGCTGCTGAACAACCGGCATCTACCCTCGAGTGCAAAGCAAAAGTTCTCCATTTACTGCTCAACTAGTAATAAAAACGAGTACCTGAATGACCAGGCTGCATCTTTGCACTCTCTGACCCTTGAAACTGTTCCAGCGAGATCAGAAGCAGGAGAAGAGTCTCCCAATCTTCACGATCTGAGTAGCTCCAGGATTCTTCAAACAAAACCTAAAGCATTTAGAAATAGATTTTTGAACTTCGTCCGTCTAAGTTCTGTCCTCGATAATGCTGCTGAATATTTTTTTAAGAGCGAGATGCGAAGAAGATTATTTGTGACGGCAGCATTGCTTATTACAAGTCGTGTCGGCTATTTCATTCCTTTGCCCGGATTTGACAGACGAGCGATGCCTCAAGATTATCTCAGCTTTGTGTCAGGATCCGTTGGTAAGCTGCACGACTATTGCTTATTCACATTAAATTTTTGCTTTAATGCTTATTCCACGGGTAATTGCAGGGAGATTCATATATCGGTACAGAGTAATGTTTCTTGCTTATACATTGATAATGCATGGTCCCGTCCTTTTATTCACTTACAAAAAGCTTATAGGGCCTTGTAGGCATAGTAAAACTTGTATCATGGTCTCATATTTCTTACCAATGAGGAAATCTTATGGTTTGAGCTGTCCATGATGGGTGTCATTTTGTTGTTGGCAGACGAACTTGGTGATTTGACAACAGAGCTTAAGTTGTCATTTTTCCAGCTTGGGATCAGTCCCCAGATAGTAGCATCCATTCTTATGCAGGTGCACTAATTTCCTAAAGCTCTTCTTCATTCTTTTGCTTCACGATGCATTAAGGACATTGTATGCATTCTTTAGTTGATAGAGCATCTATTCAAATGTGTTGTCACAAAGCCTTCTCTAAGTGTTGCCTCTATGTGTGTCATCTAGGATTGTAAATTGCTAAAATCGGACTCCTCAGTGCAAGAACATGATTTTGTGCTTTCTCCACAAAAGACGCAAAACATTTGTGTGCTAATTTATAGTCCAATCATCCTTCTTCTCTCCTTTCATTATTTTTACTATTCAATATCTGTATTTAAGAAATATTTTTTGTTTTAGCATAATAACACAATTTAAAGTGTTATTCATATTAGTTAGTAGACAGTATTTGTTATGCATTTCAGAGATAGTATAATGTTTATGATGTATAGTATATTATATTTGTATTATCCTTGTGAACTTTTATTTTTGCACTAATCGGTTACTTTGTACTTTCATGCTCAATTTTAATTATATGTTAATATGACAATCCGCGCAAAGTTCAGGTAAATGTCTAGTTTTTATGGCATGAATCCACATCCCTCTTGAGAGGAGAAAATCTTTTCTTATTCTTTCTTTGTTTTCTTCGTTTTTTTTAAGTGTAAGAGAAAATAACTATGGAACAGTTTCTTGGTTAGAGCTTCTATGTATAGATGGTCAGCTGATTGTTACCTCACATATAATAGGTCATGTGCATATATGTTCTAAATACATATATGAACACATATATCTCCATGCTAAGCTATAGCGAATTTGCAGGTGCTATGTCATGTTGTTCCCTCCTTGGTAAAGCTGCGGAAAGAAGGCTTAGATGGCCACGAGAAGATTAAGAGTTATATGTGAGTCTAGTTATTTGTTTTTGCAGTGAGACAAGTTCTTGATAAATTGTTCTAAGCGGTCTCTTTTTACTTGGAGTCTTCTTCTTCATTTCTCTGTTACAGATGGTGGATCTCCCTTGGTTTTGCAATACTGGAGGGCATCATTGTGTCTTGTTATTCTCTGTCATATTCAATTTATGCAACCACTAGCAGGTTAGGTTATGAGATAGCACAGAATATATCTCTTCCTCTCTTATTCGTTGTTAAAATTTTTTGCATGCTATTGGCATTAAGAATTTCAGTGAAAGTTGATAGGATATTATCTATCAATGTGACTTCCCTCACAAAAATAAATAATGGTCTTAGCAGGGTCAAGCATGTTATGGTGACTACTCTTTTATTGGTCTGCGGTGCAATGACCATGACTTGGATATGTGACACAGTATCAGAGTCGGGATTTGGTACTGTTTTTCTTGCTGAGCCATGTTTTTCTACTTTCACTACTTCTGTCTTGGCCATTCTCTTTTCGAATCAAACCGTTTATGATGCAGTTGTAATCAAAAGAATTACTAATTTCTCTAATCATGTGTCTATTTATTCAAATCATGTGGTGTTCCTAACTCTATATGTTTTCTCTAACTCTATATTTTGTATCGAATTCTTCTGTATCCTTTTGATAATGGTCAGACCATGCACTTTGAACTTTTAGGCAAGGAAATTTGTGTGGTTAGGAAGGCTCTGAAATTCAAGTCTCAAAGCTTGGATTTGGAGACAAAAATAGGATCTGAATTCAGCACTGGTGAAATGAAAATTTTAAAAAAATCGGACTCATCATGCTATCCAGGTGCTGGGGGAGCATTTGATATAAACAGGAGAGGCAAATTGTGTCATCCGGGAAAGTTGAAGAGGATATAATCTGAGCCTACCATGGATAGAGAAATTCCACCTGATTTATGACCAATAACAAGTTGTCTTGAACACCATCTCCACTAAATGCAAAGGAACCTATGTTCACCTCTTCTATTATAGTTAACCCACTTGAAACCAAACATCTGTTCTTCCTTCTAGGTAGAACAAGTCATTGGTTTCATCTATTTCTTTTTTGCTCCCTCTTTCAAGATAGCAACAATGAGAAGATGAACTACTGTTAGTTCCCTCAAAGGAGCAACTAGTCGGGCAAGTCCTGAGGCTGATGTCATAAGAGATTCAACCACTTCCGGATTTCTTCTGTCATTCTTTCTCTGAAACAACTTTTCTGCACATTTTTATGGAGTTTCCCAACACCACGCTAAGTCATGCTCTCCGTCTAATATGTACTTGTGTCTAGAGAAATTTGCAGATATAGATCATTGTGATGATATGTTGGCAGATGGATGACTATTTACATTTGTTGTTAGAACAGCAGTTGTTTTTGTGTTCTGCAACTAATAGGTTATGCATGCTTCAGGGCAAGGATCATCTCTGATTATATGCTTGGGAATATTAACTGGTTACAAAGACACCTTGCTCAAGGTGTTATCTAAGCTCTCAGGTATACTATATAGCTCAAGGATGTGCTGCTCATTATGTGGTGCAATTCTGTTGAATCCTCATTTTTTCACTCTTGCAGTAGAAATGTGCCTTCTAATTTTAAGAGCTTTGTGCCATGAGAATTTCCTCAGTATGTCTCGTGTCTGCTTTGGACTTTCTTTCTGAAGCAGTTGAGTTCTGGACAAGTTTATACTGGCCTTGCATTTTTTCCCTACAAATCACCTGATATTTCCAGAAACTGCTTGACCCTCATTCGACAAGCTTGCTTTGAACAAAATAGATTTATCCCGTTGTTATAATCATATTAAAAGTATGCAGAAGGGACAGCAAAGGTAGTTAACATGGGAAAAGGTGAAGTAACCTTGCAAGTTTACTTTAGCTTGTTCAGAGGCATTTCCTTCCAAAGAAATATAAAGTTCCCACCCCCTAGGATGTAAAAGCAATTAATTAACTTCTAGAAATGTAACCTTGTTTAGTATGCTAATGAATAATCTAGATTCAAATTTGATTATCAAAAAAAAAATAATCTAGATTCAAATTTGTTTATTGCATGTCATATCTAGGTTAAAATGTTGGTAAAAGTAGGATACAGGAAATTCAATAGAACCTTCGCCTTTGGTGAAGCTCTAAGTGAGCAGAATTGACCTTTTTTTTTTACTGTTACCACAGTACAGCTTTCTGAAAACTCAATTTGATCATTGTAGGAAGTGCTGTGAGTTGGTGGCCTTATGTGCTCGCAGTTTTGGGTGTTTTCACTACAGTCACTATGTGGGCAGTTGTTGTGACAGAGGGCTGCAGAAAGATTAAGCTGCAGTACTATGGTTTTAAACTTGCATCCTCAGCAAGGTATTGCATTGCAGACGTTTTGCTTCCTTATCTGATATCTTCTTGTATGCACTTAAGACACAAAATAATGGAAACATGCATCTCCACAAGTAAACACACTGACTGCTCGTGAGGTTATGCTCCCATTGTGCTATTTAAGGTGATCATCAGTGCTGTACTTTTATAGGCTAGAGGATGTAATTCAATAGCATTTTTTATCCTGACATTTATTAGCATTTGGTCCAGGTGACCTTTCATATAGGAATTTCTAGTTTTTATTTTTGTCATCACTTTTTTTTAAGTTCAACTAGTCACAAGATTCAGATGGTATTGTCTTTTTGTTTTCCTGTTCTGAGCAGAGGTGAATCACTGATCACAGAAGTGGAGCCCTATATCCCCTTCAACATCAATCCATCCGGAATGCAGCCTGTTCTGACCACTTCATATCTCTTGGCATTTCCCAGCATTCTTGCAAGGTTATAAAATGATTGCAAGTTCTCATTTATGTAATTGCCTAGTTCTGATTATCACTGTTTGACATCAAGATAGCCGAACTATTGTCTTCCTCTGGTTTTATTCTTCATCCATTGTGGGATAGTCAAGACTGAAAGGGAAAGATTGGGGCTTCTGTTTATGTTTGGTTTCCTATTTTAGGGGGTGATGGCGGTGGAAGAGATTGTGCTGTATTTCTCTTCGCCAACTGTTCTTGGGGTGGTTGAACTTTTTTTTTTATGAATTTACTTTTCATACGTACAATGATGGATTGAATACACTTGTCTATGGGGCAGATGACTTGTTTTTATACAATTCATGGAAATTGTTTCTTACGTGGAGCCTGATTTACAGTATCCTGGGTTCACCTTTCTGGGAGCATGTCAAGCAGATTTTGAACCCTGAAAATTCAATTGGTGCTGAGCCGTGGGTTTACTATTCGATATATGCTTTTTTCGTCTTCTTGTTCAACATATTTGACATTGTAAGTATCATGCACTTTTGTGTTTTCAGTCGAACATTTTGCATAACTGCTTCCTTGTTCTCTCCTTTAATCTTTCAGTTCTTGCTATTTTTTCTGTTCCAGTCTTGAGTAAGACAAGATGCGGTAGTTAATATTGTATGCTTAGAGGATCTATTGTGTCCTTTTCTTCATTGGAAAAAGGAGGAATTAACTGAGTCAAGATACTTGCTGGCTACTTGGGCACAAATAATTATTTACATTTATTATATAAATGATAGAGGCTGTTTTGTCAATATAGTTTTCTCTTACTCAACTCAAGCAGAAGGCTAGATTTTAAACTTTTGATATATGATATGCTTAAATGTCAGATGAGGAGTCATCTGAACAAGTTAAATCTCATCATGGATTGACCAATTTAAGCTCTAGACAAAAGTTAAATTGGTTACATAGTGACTACTAACTGAAACATTTAAAGATGTAGGTTAATTGGAAAGAAGATATCATTTTGATTGGATGGGTAGACCTTATCGCTACTTCTTATATTTGGTATATGTGTATAAAGTTAATTACGCTGCAAAAGTTTTGACTTGCAAGGATGAGTCTGTTTTGTACCCTGGATACACTGCGCAGTCTGACAAGGGAAGACAAAGAACTTACGCTTTTTGATATTGTCTGTAAACTGTATATGTATTCTTTGCATGTATTGGGCCAATATGATTTTTCGAAACCAGCACTCTATGTCATTACATAAGTATATGATTGTTTTCTTTATTGGGGACAAGTGTTGGTAACAAAATAACTTCTGCAGGCCAACTTGCCAAAGGAAATCGCTGATTACTTAAATAAGATGGGTGCTCGAATACCAAATATTAAGCCTGGGAAGGCTACCATTGAATACCTTACAAAGATCCAAGCATCGTCTCGTTTTTGGGGTATGAACTAATTTTGTCTCAATTTCTTTTAGCTGAACTTGGTCTCCTGCAAATATTAGTGCTAACCATAGAAATCACTTCTGCGTACTTCTGTTTGTTTGACCTTTGAGTTAATTCTCATGGCTTGCAGGTGGTTTATTGTTATGTATTCTAGCAACTACATCCAGCATTTTGGATCACTACTTACGCCGTATTAATGAAGGATTCGCAATCGGGTTGACATCTGTGTTAATTATTGTAAGTAGAAAACTTTTTCAAAGCCGGACCGTAGTAACTATAGTTTTGTTTAGTATGTGGCATTCCTACCTTTTCATTTTATTATTGTCAAATCAAACCAATGCTTCTCTTCCGTTTTAGTCCTCCTGGGCATTAGCAGACTTGCTCAGCTTCATTAGAAAGGGCCAGCTAATATATTGACTTTATTCAATGGAACCTTATAATTTTGTTCCACTCATCTAGTTGTTGCATACGTAACTTGGTGCTTCAAGCAATATAGTGAAAATAAGACTTGTACCGTCACAACTTGAAGAGATTAAGCTGCAATATCTTCGGCACCGCACCCTAAGTTCGTTGGTAAATGACCTACTGCTTTATGAAGCTTCTGGATTCTCAATTTTCTATGTTCTCGTTTCTCTTAGCTAGTAGCTGATATTTCCATTGTGTTTCATTGTTATGGATCCCTGATGTAACTTAATTGGTATAGGTGGGTTCGATCATTGAGTTAAGAAGGTCCTACCAGGCATACAACGTAATGCCCAGTTTAAGCAAAGCTCTTAGACGATATGGTGTATGACATTATCAGAGGAGAGGAAGTCTCTGTTTCCAGTTAGTGACGGCATTTTTTCTGTCAATTTAACATCCTGGACTCTGGCATAATGTACCCCTTGATGCCTCGTGATCATTAAATCTCTTAATGCAGCATGGAGGGAATGTCGCAAGTTTTCTCATGAATGTGGAAGAACCAATTACTTGGCTCTAATCATCCTATGTTCCCTTGTGTATTCCGCTTGCTAATCAAAAAAAAGGAGAAGCTCCTGCAACAAGCGAAGTGCCAATGCCATTGAACCGGCCTGCAAGAAACTGAAGATCGAAAACCGACCGAGCCTCATTATATTTATGACAAGGGCATTGTCTTCAAGATGGTTTGATGATGCCCAAGCTTGTCGGTCTGGATTATTCCCCAGTCTGTGGTAACCGCATAGTTAGAGGTCGCTGCTGCTCGCCCCGTGTAAGGCCGAGCATCCAGAATCTTGTCGACGATAATCATCCTGAGTGCTGTATAAGTGGAGGGGCCTTCAGTACCTGGACGTGTTACTTGGTGGTTTCCCGCATATTGCTTTCCTGAGAGGGGAAGTTGCATATTAGCTTTTCGGTCGGCCTCTGTAGATGTTATCATCGAGTGTTTTGGCAATGTAATTCGTAAATTTATGTTTTATCATGGCTCATGAGCTAAACTCCTCTCATCCCAATCGCATGTGTAATTAACTCAATACTCTTCCTAAGTCGGTAGGTACATTCATGGTCTTACTCGGTTCTCGTTATGTCACGGCAGTATGTACTATGTAGGCTTTAAGCACATAATTGCAGTAATTGATATATTGGGACAGCTTTTTCATAAAATTGTTAGAGAGTGTAAGTAAAACTCTATTATCTTGATTTCTCTTTTTTTTGTTATACGGAAACTCTTTCCTCTTATCCCCGATGTTAAGAATATTACGAGGTGCAAATTCATAAAAAAAAAATTAAATAAAAACTATTAAAAAAATACAAATCGAATTTATGACATATTACGTCAACAAAATTGATTGAGCGGTCATCGAAAGAACTTGATTGCATCAATTCTATGATCTCCAAAATTTAATTGCACTTTTGATTGCATATCCTGCCAAAACATTTAGGGCTTTCGGTACAATTTTTCGATAATTATACATTTTTTATAACTTTAACTACTCGAAAGATCGTCTCTAAAACCATAATAGAATTCATAAATAATCTTTTTTCAACGGGGGTGTGATCGGGTTCAGCATGAACAACGCCCGGGTCGGGCCCTCGGAAACGGGCTTCGGGCCCGTGGGCCGAGCAGGAGAACCATAAAGACGAGACCTTTCCGGTTCCGCTCACTCTCTCTCCGTCTCTCTCTCTCTCTCTCTCTCGCGTCACCCTCCTCCTCGCCGGCGGCGACGCTCCCGTCCGGCGAATCCCTCCGCATCGCTGAGCCGCCGAACCGAGGAGGACCTCGAGAACGACCGGAGCGGACGGAAGAGGAGAAGAAATGAAGTTCGAGATAGAGGACGTGACGGTCTACTTCCCGTACGACAACATCTACCCGGAGCAGTACTCGTACATGGTGGAGCTGAAGCGCGCCCTCGACGCCCGCGGCCACTGCCTCCTCGAGATGCCCACCGGCACCGGCAAGACCATCGCCCTCCTCTCCCTCATCACCAGCTACGTCCTCGCCAAGCCCCAGTCCCCTCTCAAGCTCATCTACTGCACCCGCACCGTCCACGAGATGGAGAAGACCCTCGCCGAGCTGAAGAAGCTCCACGACTACCAGGTCCAGCGCCTCGGCCCCGCCGCCAGGATCCTCGCCGTCGGGCTGTCGTCGCGGAAGAACCTGTGCGTGAACCCGAGGGTCCTGTCGGCGGAGAATCGCGACTCGGTGGACGCCGGGTGCAGGAAGCTCACCGCCAGCTGGGTTAGGGCTCTGGCCGAGAGGAACCCCAGCGTGCCGACCTGCGAGTTCTTCGAGGATTACGAGAGGGCCGGGTCCGGGGCGGTGTTGCCACCCGGAGTTTATACACTGCAGGTCTGATCCTTGACCGGTCGGTTGGTTCCTGTCGTTTGTTTTGAGATTGGCATTTTGTCATCTGGACTCTGGATGATTGTAATTACGATTCTCTTGGCGTTTCTCTAGTGCTTTAGGATGTTTCCTTATCACTTGGTACCGGAGGTTGTGTTAAGCTTTTGTGTCTGACAAATGAGGAGGGCATTAGACTTTGAACTGACTGCGCGCCAATACCTCTTTAGATTTTAAGGAATCAAATTTTCATTTTGCCGTGTTTATAATAGTACTAGGTACAATTTTGGTATTAGGCCATTGTCTTTAGATGGTTCTTGCATTATGTCATAGGAAAATTATTGAGGACAGTAACCGATTAATTAGTTGTTTCTTGTTTCATGAACAGAATATTGCGAATGCTTAATTGTTATCAACTTTTGCATTTTGTAATTTGTACTCTTTTTTTATTTGTCTGACAAATGCTCTGTAGACTTTGTTAACAGGTTTCATTTGATTTTTGCATTACGCACATATATTGAAATTGGCAATGAAAAGAAATTTTTTTTTTTCTGGTATTTGGCCCGTCTGCTATCTAATAATCTCCCCTAACTCTTACTTTATATACCGCGACATTGAGTTGAAGCTAAGCCGCATGCTGCTCTTGTGGCAGGATCTAAGGGCCTTTGGTAAACAGAAAGGATGGTGTCCATACTTCTTGGCACGGCATATGGTGCAATTTGCAAATGTTGTCGTGTATAGTTATCAGTACTTGCTTGACCCAAAGGTGGCTGGCATAATATCAAAGGAAATGCAGAGAGAATGTGTTGTGGTGTTTGATGAGGCACATAATATTGATAATGTATGTATTGAAGCTCTTAGTGTTTGTGTGAGGCGACAAACACTCGAAGGAGCTACAAGGAATCTTCATCGAATGGAGCAGGAGATTGACAGGTATGCACAACTTCTAGTATGTCAGTAGTAGTAGTGAATGTCTTTCCTTCAGTGGAATGTTAATAATTACAATCAGCTTTTAAAAGTTAAATCATCCATCTGGTTTCTCTCTCTCATCGTCTCCTCGTCATTGTACATCATGAACAACTGGTTTCTGTGTGCTTATTTAAAGGGTAAAAGATGTGTATTTTGACTGTTAGATTTATCATCTTTGTGAAGAATATTGGTTGTTCTTGTTCACCTGCTAATAATTTGATGCATTGGTAGTGACAAGTTTTGAAGTTTCACCGTATCGTCACAATACTTTTTAATTACCCCCATCCACCTGAACTACTACAAAAATTCTCTTTGAGCACATTATGATTTATGTTATGATTTTGAATAGGGATAATGAATAGATGGTGACAATTGATTGTCTATGCTCTGTGCAGTAGCAGTTGAGCTCTAGTTCTTGCATAAATTGCTTATCTGTGAAAATATTGATAATTGGCTTTAGCTCAACGTATTTGTCTTAAGGGGGTTACTGCACTCGTACATGGGGATCAATGTTGTTTTATTTATATGACAATCGTGTCCTTCACTGGAACTTTTAGCCTGATGATGCAATTAACTTTGGTTTCTCTTGAACTGTTTGATATGGTAGATAGGTTCAAGGCCACAGATGAAAGTAGGTTGAGAGCAGAATATCAGAGGCTGGTTGAGGGTTTGGCATTGAGAGGAGACTTGCGAGGTACATGAGGATGCTAATCTATAAAGTGTAATTACAACCTCATTATTCAGCAATGATCTTGTTGTTTACGGCTGTTCCCTCCTTTTTTGCAGTTAATGACACCTGGCTTGCAAATCCTGCCTTGCCTGATGATATTTTAAAGGAAGCAGTGCCAGGGAACATTCGTCGTGCAGATTTTTTCCTACGCGTCTTACGTAGATTTGTCCAATATCTGAAAGGCCGTCTAGAAACTGAGAATGTTGAGAAGGAAAGCCCTGTTACTTTTGTTGCCTCTGTTGCTAATCAAGCCGGAATTGACCAGAAAACGTTAAAGTTTTGTTATGATCGCCTCCATTCTCTCATGCTGACTCTAGAAATAACTGATACAGATGAGTTTTTGCATATACAAACAATCTGTGATTTTGCAACACTTGTGGGGACATATGCCCGTGGCTTTTCTATTATAATCGAGCCTTTTGACGAGAGAATGCCAGATATCCGGGATCCTGTGCTGCAGGTTGGTTCTGTTCTTTTAAGTTTCACCTTTCTTTTTCTTTATGGGAGCGTGATTCTTGGCCAACTGCTATCATCCTGAAATAATGGTATTTGTTTACCCTTCCATGATACGTGAAATGTGTTGCTCAAAAGCCCTTTAAATTGTTTGAAGTTAAGTCAATTGCATGAGGCATCCTGGATGAACGATGTTTAATGACCATTTGTCTTCTAATTTTTCCTTTTTTACTAATGCATGACCTGCTAAGATACCTTTTCATCTTGGCGGTTCAACATTATCGTTTTAGTAGGTTCTCAACCTTCTGAGCTGCTGCATATTTTTTTCGTATATGACGTGTTCTGCAGGATATTGTTGTGTTTTATGCAAGCACTTAATGATTCTTGCGTTCTTTTCTTTCTGCATACGTTAATCACATGGAAAATGTAATCTCTGTGCAATTGCAGCTTAGCTGCCATGATGCTTCTCTTGCCATAAAGCCTGTATTTGATCGATTCCAGACAGTCGTTATCACATCTGGAACTCTCAGCCCTATTGATCTATATCCTCGTCTTCTGAATTTTAATCCAGTTGTTAGTCGGAGTTTCACAATGTCCTTGACAAGAGACTGCATATGCCCGATGGTTCTTACTTGTGGAAGGTAGATGTGCCCTAATTTTAGTATTCATGTAATTCAGCGTAAAGGTTGAATGTACATTGTGCTCTTCCCGTGCCTGTGAACTAGAAAGGCAATATATGTTCAAGTCTTTTGGCACTTTTCAATTTCAATTGATTTCTTTTATTCGCAGCATGTTTAATATTGCTCGATTATCTTTCAGTGATCAGCTACCAGTCAGCACAAAATTTGACATGAGAAGTGATCTTGGTGTTGTAAGAAACTATGGGAGGCTTTTACTGGAAATGGTCTCTGTTGTTCCTGATGGGATTGTGTGCTTTTTTGTTAGTTACTCATACATGGATGAAATTGTCAATAGTTGGAATGAAAGTGGGATTTTGAAGGTGAGTATATTGGTTACTTTCTTTTTTCTTGCTCCTGTTTCTCCAATTGCTATTTCTTATCCCATCCCTATTTGTTATATTGTGCTAAATCAGGTGAAATCTATAATCGTCTGTTCTGATGGTGGCAGGAAATAATGCAATATAAGCTTGTCTTTATTGAGACACAGGATGTGGTGGAAACTACATTGGCTCTGGACAACTATCGCAGGGCTTGTGATTGTGGGAGAGGTGCTGTCTTTTTCTCTGTGGCCAGGTATTAGCCTCAGCAGAAGACAAGAGCATCAAATTTGACCATATTAGACGACCACATTCTCTGTTTGTTTGGCATTAACTTGAGGTTCCGTCTTTCGTGTGTTGGTTTTGCCTGCCTCTTCACTGGCCTAGAAGGTGATTGTTGGTGAAGTGTTACTGAAGTAGATTATCCTCTTCCTAAATATTGTTTTTCCCTATATTGCAGGGGAAAGGTAGCTGAAGGAATTGATTTTGATCGACATTATGGTAGATTAGTGATCATGTTCGGTGTTCCCTTCCAATACACACTGAGCAAGTGAGTTTCATTGTGATCCTTTGTTATTGTGAGAAAATGCCTTTAACATCCATGGTCTAGTTGATGAATTGTATCATGAACTCTTAATGGTATTACAGAATTTTGCTAGCACGGTTGGAGTACCTTCGTGATACATTTCAAATAAAGGAGGGAGATTTTTTAACTTTCGATGCTTTGGTAAATCTCTTTATATTCTTATTCATTGAATCCTTCTTTGGTTGCAAAAACGCCATGTTAACCACTATTAAATGATTGAAACAGAGGCAAGCTGCTCAATGTGTGGGCCGAGTTATCCGGTCAAAGGCTGACTATGGCATGATGATTTTTGCCGACAAAAGGTTTTATAATCTTGTATCTCCTCTGGCTATGTAGTTTTAGTCTTTTATGAAGCTGGAGCAAGGCTTTAGGGTGTCTCTGTGTAATTGAGTCTTTAGAGTTTAGAGTAACCCCGTAGCCTGTAGCTAATGGAGATTGTATTGCATTCATCTTTTGCTTCTGCTGTTCTTTGCATTTTGATTTGATGGTTCTTTGCATTTTGATTTGATGGTAGTTACTAATTCTAACATCTTTCTCCGTCCTGGAAATCGAAACCTGTCAATTCTTGCAAAACTCTCCTCTTTTTTGGCTCGCTTTGATGTTAGCTGCGAGAGCAGAAATGCAAGGACATTTGAGCGTGATGCAACTAGCTCAGTGGCACACTCATTTGATGACTTTTATTTGAATCACGCAGGTATAGCCGTCATGACAAGCGTTCTAAATTGCCTGGGTGGATATTGTCCCATCTACGTGACGCCCATCTCAATTTGAGCACTGACATGGCTGTGTATATTGCAAGGGAGGTACAACTTCATTATGACTGGCACTCCTTTCTCGTGTCTCAAATATGCACTTATTGTGCTTATTCCTCCCACCCCCATCCCAAAGACATAATAAATAAAAAGATCAATGAGAGATTGGCGACTCTGATGGATGAACTGTGTGCACCGGCTTACTTTCCTTGGTAAAGAAATTCAACCGGCAATAACAGCATCTTGCTTATTCCCTGGGGAAGCTCTAGGTTGTGTCAGATATAGATCATTAATATATCTTGTTGCCAGCTGCCATGAACTTGGAGGATGCATTATGAAAGGATGTTAAAATGGATTGAAATCTTTAAAAGTTGGATGGAAAGTAGTTTCAATGTGCACTGTGCTTAATCCTCTACTTGACAGGGCGTTGTGCTGAGAGTATCTTCTTCATGTGTTATTGCAGTTCCTTCGGAAAATGGCACAACCATATGATAAAGCTGGGAGTGGTGGTAAGAAAACCCTTCTGTCGCAGGAAGACATAGAGAAGATGGGTGATGGCAGCTTGAACGAAATGTTGTATTGAGAGGTTATCGTCACCTGCTTTTTTGTTCCATGGATTCCCTGTGATGGCAATCTTTGTTGAAGCATGTGGCCTTTGATGGTAATTTTTGAAGTCAATAGCGTAAGTAACAGTTTGGAGAGAAATGAATTAACGGAGCTTCATTGCGCCTAAGAGATGGTTGAATGCTTTGGTGTCGAGGCAGAGATAGTCTTAGAGTTGCTTTTGTGTTCACCAGAGAGCATGGAAATATGTTGCGAGTTGTTCTTGTGAGTTGCTAGGCTTACAGGATGTTTTTGTGTTTTCTGCCCGACTTGCTGGATCCGGGCACTTGTCTTTTTTTTTTTCCTTTTTTGGGGCTGGGTCCGATGACTGCTTGTGTAGAGTCCAAACTTAAGGACGTTCACCAATTTGAATAGATCACTCGTATCTGCTTTGAATGACCAACTGGCTTATTTCTTTGCATAGTGATATTGCATTGCTTTTTATTTGCGTGTTAAATGTTACTTTCACACGAATTGGGAATGTGGACTTAATTGAGTTTGCAAAAGCTAGTCAGAGCATACCACTTCACCTCAATATCGAAAGCTAAACCCACAGGTCATTCATCGACACAATCCTTTCATTTTAACTGTGCTATATCATCGACAAGCACTTGAAAGAACTAACAGCGACATGGATATCATCCAATTTTTATCTTGATTTCGCGTAGTGTAGTGATATAAAAACTTGATCGAGATTGAGATTTATCTCTTCATGATTGAATGACTTAATTGTCGAAGAAGTCTGGATTGGCCATATGCTTGTTTTGGCATTTGAAGATTACGAAAATGGGATGGTCGTTGCTCACAAATAGTCAACTAGACGTCGACATGGGGTGTATCTTTGCCATTATTAGCACAGCGTTCGCTACAAATATCTGAAGCGGAGCCATGAAAGTAGGGAAAATGGAAAGCCGAGAATAGCCAAAAAGCAAGTGCCGATGCAATAGACAGGATCGAATCTCAGATCATTGATAGGTCACTAATACTTACATCACTCGCGTGTAAATTTAACTAAAAATAAACTTAGATAGCATTCATATTTATGATACACCGGCTAAAGGGATGAAGGAAAACATACCAATTATGAAAATGTTAACAGGTGAAAAAATGAACTTAGATAAGGTTTCAACGTTAAATGAGTATCTAAGTTCAGACTTTGAATGTTCAATAGAAGAAGCCAAAACCAACACATCCACTTAGCAAAGGAAAGAAAGGAACACAGAAAACAAGGAAAGCTAAACTGAGAAAGATTGGTCACGGATGATCAATTCAAGCGCTACTGCTGCAAACACGTGGCAAACACCCACTTCGCTCCCACCTCCCGGCTAACATGATCAACGGTTCTGATTGAGAAGCTCAATCACTCACTGAAAAGGGTACTGCTCGTACCTCATCCCGCAGTCTCCCAGCACCGCCCGAGCTCCGATCCGGCTCGCGCACGTCCCGAGCATCGCGCCCTTCGCCGCCCCCAAGCACGTCCCGCAGTCGGACCTGGTCAGGTTCCGGCTGCACGTGGCGTGGCCGTAGGCGAACGCGTTCGGGTACGGCGAGATGTTGGCGTAGTCGTATCCCTCCCGGGCCGGCGTCGCCGCCTCCAGGTCCGCCACGACGTACGCCACGCTGGCGGCGAAGGGGTCGCCGGCGGTGTATCCGGCGACGTTGCACAGCACCTGCTTCACCGTCGTGTCCGGCGCGCCCCGGGCGGCGACGCCGAGAAGAAGAAGAAGGAGCAGCAACGACGCGGCGACGATGGTCGGGGTCGGTTTTTTCAGCGGAGCGATCGCCATTTCCCAGCAATCTTTCACCGTTTCACGTCGGGGGAAAGTACCATTGTTCGAGCTTTAACATTGGGCTCTCAGAAATTTCATTTGTTTTTTTTTTATTCGATCTTCACATTTGTAATGGGTCGGTTTTGTCTCGTCTGTTCGGGAGGTTATGGCAAATGTTTTTCCAGTTGGACGCATCGGACGATCCGCATCGTGTCACATCGTTCCTTCAGGAAGAATGAGGCCAAAAGAAAGAGGAGATCATCATGTCATTAACGAGCCCTCGTTCCCTTTCAAAGAATTCGTCAAATTCCGGATCGTAAATTCCGTACGAGTGACAAAGAGGGACGTGCGTCGGGAGCCGGCTATGATTCACTGGTTTTCCCACGTCTTTCGTCGAGCACCGGGCTCTTGAGTTTCAATTTTGGATGACCGCGTTCTAACTCCAACCATTGAGAAGTTGATCAAGTGAGAATTAGGGTTGGGACCCAGTGAATCTCGTGTTTGAATCATGGTCTTTTACTCAACGCAATCTTGATGGACAGGCCTATCGCTCTAATGGGCGAGAGTCTTACAGGACGCATGCTTGTCGAGCAATTTGTGCGCGCTCGTGGCGATTAGTCAAAATAGATAAAAATTAGATATTCATGTTTTTTTTTGTTTGTATTTTTTACAAAGAGGGGAAAATTAACATATTGAGAGTGCATAAATTTACCGAGTAGGCGCTAGGAATATGAAGGTAAATTTGGTATATGTGGAATTTACACATATTACATTGCAATGAAACGAAATGATATCCATGCCCGAAAAAAAAAATTGGACGCAAAAATGCGGTGAGCGTGGATCGAACACGCGACCTTCAGATCTTCAGTCTGACGCTCTCCCAACTGAGCTATCCCCGCAACTTGTTATTGACTCTGCCACAATAATAATTATATATAATAATACGCATTACTTTATGTACTGAAGTTACAGACCAATCTTGCAATGGAGTTACTTCTTATTGGGTGGTGAAGACATTCCTTGTTGGTCTTCTACTTGTACCGTGGGAAAACAATACTAAAAGTGTCCCCAAATGTTTCCATGCCTAGAGAGTGGAACCTACGAGTCTCAATACTTTTTAAATGTCGTGCTTAGCCATAATTAGGTTTAATTAGGAAGCAGCGCTCGGTCTAAATCAAACACTCTTTGGTCCTAAAATTCACTACTTGGAAAGTTCAACTTATCTCTCACGAAACTGAAGCAGACATGTCAACCACCCCCATCCAACCCCACAATCCTAGGCTATTTACTTAGATCCTGGCTGAGATCACGAAAGAGACTGACCAACAACTAGCCATTTCAGGTGGTTGGCACTGTGAAGTCCTAAAGTTCGTTTGTTTATGCACACCTCGGTTGACCCAAAAGAGAAGGATGGTGTCAGAAAAGAGAGGGTACAATAACGACAGATCATGCTAGTATTATCTGAAGAAAAGAGGCATAGAACACGGGGGACGCGCAATGCGGGTGCCCACCGAGGGATTTGCTGTGCATTAGGATAGCCCATGTTCTCAGATCAGACGAGGGAAAAGTGCCCATTAAAGAAGGAATTCAATTTTCCCATTACATGGAGTCGTACCAAGTCGACATTGGTTTGAAAATTCAATGAGTACAAAACTTGGGTCCATTCGCATTAGTAAGAATACGATATAGGGAGTTGTTAGAGGATCAAAGAGTACAAAATTTTGAACGTCTGTTAAGAGACTCGAGACATCCCGCTAAAAAGAACGAAAAGACTTGTTCATTCACAAGATGTAGTAGTACCAGAGTGTAGCGAATGCGGTGATGCCGCTCAAGATACAAAGCCTATCTAACCTGTTCTCATTTCTCATCTTCTCCTCTTTCAACTCGCTCTGCACTTTCGAGTACAGGCGACACGACTCGAGCACTTCGCTGTAATTTTTGCTTCGGCGACAGCTCAGTGCTGCCTTCAGAATAAGCAAACTGTTTCTTCCATTGACGTGAGCGCTTTCCATGTCCTCCAGCTGCATGCTCAGCTCGGTCAACTTGAGTGTTGTGTGGACGCCTTCTCCTTCCATACGAGTCATCCTGAACTTCATAATCAGGACGCACTCGACCACCTGACAGGGAAGAATATCCTTTGCGGAAAGGACTGATCCAAAGCGAATCACGAAATCTTTGTCCGTGGGCCAGTGCCTTTGCCCGCCAAGTGGGCTCCAACTTGCAAGATTAGCAGCTTGCTTAGCTTTTCTGTTGACGATGATCCAACTGAGCCGGAGTCCATCACGAAGTTCTCGCCATAGCTTTCCATCTTTCCTCTCTCTCTCCATGGATGTAACCGGGGGTAGACCATCCAAAACCGAAAGAGTAACTTCGCCATCACGATCATTGTCTCTAGATGACGGATAGGTGAGAAGATCGACCTGGAATGGACAATTGTAGAACCACCCATTGAAACCATTCGCATTAGGAATTCCCCACAGCACTTTTGAGCATACCGGTCGGTCTTTATACCTGATATCCACTAGAGAGACAAAATCCGAGGGTGATATACTCTCAGAGTCATCCATATCCCCATAATATTCAGCCTCGGTCCATTCTTCGGGGTCCTCGAGATATTCATTCCGCTGATACTCAGTGACTTCTTTATTTACAATGAGGGGGAAACAATCCGCATAGAATTTCTTGAACCCTCCAATAGATGATATCAAGCTTTTGACATCCTCCCTATTGGTTGACGGCCACATGGATGAGCATACATTTTCCCATAATCTCTCTTCTCTTGAGATAGAACAAAATGCAGCACAAGCACATGCAGCACTAGCTAAGGTTGGACCATCGAGGCGCCTCAGTATGTCATAGAAAAGATCACTGCTCAAAGGCGTCATACTCTCCACTTGTGCAGTTGAAATCGCCATAACTGTTCTATTGTCCGATAACCAAAACAAGTGTAAGTAATATGTGAACCCCACCCTTCTTTTATCAGTAGAAGCAATTCATACAGTGGCATCAAGGGGATGCCAACACATTAACAATATCTTTTTTTTTTGGTCAAAAATTAACAATATCATTTACAAGCTAAAGAGTCCACTAGGTCAAGGAAAAACTACGCCACTTATGTACCCAAAACTCAAATTAACAAGACAAGAATCCCTAATTTTAATAAAATCTCTCGGAAATATAAAAAGATCTCCAATTTCTCATCTTCCGGATCAGCAAATAATTTGCTAGAGGTCGCAAATCTGTCATCTTACTCTTCTCTTTACTAGTGCAAGCAACCAACCAACCCTGCTCTTAGCTCTTTTTCCAGAGACTTTTGAAGTTACCCAACGAACACCCACTACTGACAAGATCAGATCCCGAAGCATCCTAGACCAGCCATATTGAATATCTATGCCAACTTGCTTAATTGAAAAGTTGAGCCTTTACTCTCTACTGGCCCCTCACCAATTATTGCTCCATGAAGATGGCTGGTTATGATTTTTCTCATTCAGCT
This sequence comes from Syzygium aqueum, assembly GCA_031216185.1. NCBI lineage: Eukaryota > Viridiplantae > Streptophyta > Magnoliopsida > Myrtales > Myrtaceae > Syzygium > Syzygium aqueum. Next base: position 24,521,162 of record CM062241.1, on the reverse strand, counting down.
TAAAAAGAAAGGTACATTAATTCCGTTTGTGAACGGATATAAAGGCATGAACAGTCAAATTTTGGCTTTTTGGAGCCGCAGTTCCTGGGAGGAAAATAATTTTTACTTTTTCCGCTTTCAAATGTCAATCGGTCATCCATGGCACTGACATAGTAGGACAAACATAGATGGATGATAGATTCTTCAAAGCCCAATTTCCAAAAACTCTTAACCATATCTGAGCAAATAATAACCGAGTTATCAGTTCACACTAGTGAGGGAACTATTTCCTGCCACCCCTCATTCTACTATCATTTTTAGATCAAGTGCAAGCACGCACAGAATGCTAAGAGACTCTCCAAAGAAAGAAGAAGTCGATACTTTCCTCAAACCACAATCCGAATCCCGGTACCTTGTTCAGTTTACTACTTCCACATCCCAAGTCACTGGATTAGTGATCCAGATAGCAAACACACAATAACTTAGCTTACTCTAGAAGAAAATACTATGTGAACATAACGCAATTCCTCAAATCAAAGGACTTAGAAGGATTTATATATGTATTCGAGCCAAATTTCCAGCAAAGAAACAGAGGCCACTGCACTACAAGCATGAATTGAGCCCTAGAGAGTGATCAACTACCTTGCTCAGTTCTCAATAAATGGTAAAACCCAGAAGAAAAAAGGTGAGCATTTCTATCACTCCGAAGACTATCTAAGAACAAGAGGATGATCTGACAACAAATCAATCAATCAGCAACAGCGACATGAGCAACCATGCGAAGGCGACAGAGCGCTTCAGCTGCCGCCTCAGTCAGACCAGACCGGACCTCTATCGAGTCAACCACAAGGATCACGGCATTTCAAAGACACAGCAATTACAACACAAGATACCAACATGACGCGCTTCCGGCAATCAGAACCAGTTCAGGGAAAATCAGCAGATATAAATCGATCGAGCACGAAACCCAAATCGCAATTCACCATGCCGAATCCAGCAACACAACAATCCGGCATACCAAACGGACCAAAACGCGTGGAACCGACGAATGTTCACCGGTTACGACAACGAGACAACAAAACGAATCCGAACAACACGGAAAAATAACACTACCCATTTGCCAAAAATCCAAACTTCAGACCAACAAACCACGGGAAATCAAAAAAGCGAACCTCATGGCGATGGCGAAGAAGGAGAAGCTTCTCTTCCCTGGTTCACGGCGGGCGGCGAAGAACGACGGCAAACCGGAAGACCGCCCGACTACAACCAGGCCTCGAAGGCGAAGAATCTCCGAGAGATTTCCGATGCAATTGCCCAAGAAGAAGGAGAGGATGGCGTGACAGGGAATTTCCGGGCGAGGAAATGTCGATCGGTTCGCGAGTCACTCTCTCTTCTTCTTCTTCTTCTCTGGGTGGTGCGGTGCCATGTCCGCATCTTTCCAACTTCACTCCAACATTTCGGATTATAATAATATAAGTCCCGGCAATTCTCACTTCTGCCCCTATTTTTTCCTCTTTCTTTTCGAACCCCCAAGAAAGTTCTATATCTCATTTTCAGCCCCTTGAATTTACGGTGCCCCCTATTGAGCTCCCCACGGATTGAGATTTAGTCGGCAAAGCACAACAACTCTCACGCGTGACCCAACACCTCAACATGGATTCATCATCCCATCTGTCCGTCTTTTGTCACCCTATTCAACATCTAAACCAAGACGTACTTCATCGATGAATTCGGTATATTTATGAAAATAAAGATCATATGAAGTGAAGAGATGTATCGAGAATCGAAACAGAACGATCACGCAGAAGACAGAGAAAGTAGACGATGCACGAATTTATCCAGATTCATCCTCGAATAGGGCTACGTCCTGCAAAGAGATTTTTACTATGATTTTTGGTTTACAGCTACTCAACTCGTTACTATGATCAGAAAAACGAGCAAAATATATATGTGCCCCAAATGGGTCCAAAACCTAAACCTATACGAAATCTTTTAATCTCGCACCTTACGGGCCAACTTAAATAAAAGCCCAACCCGTTGAGATTTTGAGGGAACCACCGTCGGGGGGCGCTGCCCCCGAACCCTCGCCCGCTGACCGAGTAGCAGGGCACTCGTGTTGAGGACGCTACCCCCGAACCCCCGCATTCCGCATGCAAAGGTCACAAGTCATCGGATAACATTTCAGTTTTCCTAATTTCACGTGAGCGTACCCAGTATGAAAAGTAAGGATTTCCTAAATATTCGCCAACTCCAACACGAACAACTCGTCCTTTTACGTGCCGAAATTGGGTTTGCTTCTCTATCTCACCCGAAAACGAGCGTGCAAGTGGGCGCGTCACTATTTTTGGCCGACAGCCTATTTGATGCGGTGTACTTTTGCTAAAAGTACGTGACATTGTTGACTCATGTGTGTTTGACAATATTTGTTCGAGACCATATATTACCTCGAAGCACGATAGAACAATTGATAACCGTAATGAGGTGCTGCAAGCTTGAGTACGAGGCATAAGTCGCGCGCCTTTGCACGAGATGCGCGCTGAAATCCGACTCCTTTCGCGATCAATGCGGAGGTGTCGAGTACTTTTTGTTTCCCCTAGAAAGAGACGATAAAAGCCCAGAACAAAAACAAAAAAAAATCCCCTGGAAAAATGGATGATGACGAAAAGAAGAAGAGCAAACTATCGAGGGGCAAAAACAAAAAGAAACGTAACCAGTCGTTGGCTTACCTGCTACTATTGTCACTCCACAGCTCAACCGGTTAACATGAAGAAAGGGATCAAAACAATTAAAAACATTTAATTTAGTGGCAAATCAATATGCTTCTTTATTTTTATTTTTATTTTTTTGAAAGATCGGTGAAAATTTGGGGAGGAATTGGGTGACCTAGTCAAAGCACAGGAGGCACAGGCAGTTGTCATTGCAGCTGCAATGTCAACATTCGTGGGGAACAAATTGGTGGTTGTGCAATCTGATAGCCAGATGATCTTGTTCTTTTAGGGTGGTTGCTTGATTGTTAATTAGACCCTTTTCGGAACAATTTGCCAGCTGTATCATTATTGCTTTAGATACGTTGATAATATATACTTGATGATAAGGGTATAATCGGGGTCGAGTTAAGTTTGTACGGTCCATTTCTCATGTCTTGCTCGGCCTACATCGAACATTAAATTTCCCAAGCTCGAGCTCGGCTCGGATGAATTTTCGAGTAGATCAAAGCCCAGCTCGGTTCGATCCGATTAGGCGAAAAAGCCTTTTTCAATCGGAGGGCTGAACTCGAAGCCCAAACTCGAATTGTGGTAATATAAAATGGTTTGAAGTTCTTTTTTGTAGCTTCACGTCCTTTATCTTATCGCGATAGGCGGGGCGGGCACGTAGAAATATCGACCGGAATACTTGGTCATAAGCGCGAGCCAACTATTTTCAAAGCTTGGGCAAGAACCGATTGAGTACTCACGCCATTCAAACTCGACCCGAAATCGGGGGGAGAAAAAATCGAGTCGAAAGATCCAGTAGCTCACGGATGAATCGACTATGCTTGCCACCATTAGTGTAAGAGGCAAAGAAGTGAGAATTGAATCTCTATACCTATGCAGTTCTCTCGAGGTAAACCTACGCCGATGAGCTAGCAACAACCGCGTCCGAATTGAAATTAGTGGGGTGCTCGAAAAGTCCGAGGAAGACCTTCGACAGGAGGCTTCCAGGAGAATCAAACGATGAAATTTTGGCACCACTGGACAATTGATCTAACCCAGCAATCACACGTCCGACGTTTCTAACAGGGAATACATCGCGCACAACAGCGCATGAACAGAGATGAATTCTCAAACATAAGCATACGAAACTTTTTACTCGAGTCCCATCACGCAATTCAACGAAGAGAAGATTCCAGGAACTAACGCCAGGGGAGGCAAGAAGAAACATGAACAGATGGGGTTCGGCTCCGTCAAGAAGAACCTCCCCAGAAGATTTTCCCTTCTTTCGATTCTGATGGCTAGACCTCTAACCCGTGGCGCTAAAAGAGAGCAGGCTATTGAAATTCACATATAAAAGAGAAAAGAAAAAAAAGAAGAGAGAGAGAGAGAGATTCCTTATGCCATTCAGAGGTCGGCGGTGGCCTCGGGAGGCTTCGCAGGAGAGGAGGAGGCGGCGGCGCCGTCGTCGTCGTCGTCGGGATCGCGGGACGGGTCGGACTTGTCCATGGCGGTGCGGGCCCAGTCGAGGAGCGGCTTCAGGGCCAGCTCGACGGCGAGCCACCCGACGGCTAGGGCTCCGAACACCACGGCCGCTTGCTTCGCCCCTTTCGCCATGTCTCCTTTCGGCTTCGCGAGGTCTTGACTTCTGCTACCGGCTGGCGAGACGTTCTAAATTCTTAGCTAGTCACGTGCGTTCCTTTCATTTGACCCGAAGCCAGAGCGACCTTCCTTCCTTAAGAAATTTTTCTTTTCTTCTTTTTTTTTTTGGATTAATGCATTTTATTGGATTTGATATTGTAATTAAAAAAAGAGGGATTTCTTTTTTCAAGGAAACGAAGTTTGTGGATGTTTTGTTTATTAAGTTCACGGCCGATATTATTTATCTATTGATTATTGGATGCACGAATAAGATCGTGTATCCGATTCTTTCCATCTTTTACTAATCACCGTATCGGAGGGCAAGTTGGTAGCAAGTGACGACAGAATGCGACTTCGATCGCTTTCTAAACTCGGCTAAACCATGGGCACAAACGGACCGGGCAATCAATACCGAGATACCGGCTTCCGGGGCGACAAATCGGTCTTAGTCTGGATACTCACTCGATCATCGTTTGCCGTGCTACTCGTTCGCAGATCGCTCGCGACATAGCATTATTCTTACATGGAATGCTCCTGCTTTGCCATCGATAAGAAGAAAAATTCCTGACTATAGACAAAACAATCAACGGGAACTCATCCCGTTCAGATTTTCTGCCGATGCGATACATAGCATACGAGCAAGCAGCTGATGTTTGCAACTTAGTTTGATGATCACCCGGCATAACTGCCAATCTTGGCAAACTTCTTTACCAGAGGCAATTATTCTGGAAATGAATGCACCGATAGGCATCGCTAGAATACCATTAAAAGTTCGTCTATTTGATCAACAATACCAGACTGATAATTGCAAGTAACTTCAGGTGCGGTTTAAGAATTCTACCATAAAACTCTGACTAGAGTACAGTGTCGCCAATCTTTTTCAAGTCCAGAGAACCGACACGCCTTCCCTGCAACACCCTCGGTTTCTACACAACCTCGGAGATGATACAAAAATTTTGAAACAGCGAAACAGCAAACTTAACGCCCGCGCCCACGTCCACGACCGCGTCCACGGCCCCGACCTCGTCCCAGAGCCCTCCCTGCATTAAGCAAATCCAAGTCAATGCTCAACAATTCTTATCAATGTTCCACTCCATATCAGAATTTAAGACAATTAGAAAAGGGGAAGTAAGAGAAAATTGTGTGGTACCAGCAGTTGGCTTCTTCGGTTTGACCCGAGGCGTCTCTTCCACCAATAAAGTTTCAAGATTTATACTGTCTGGAAGAATGTAGTAACGAATATTATTCCCCCTCACACTCAGGTGATCCAGAGTCACTGGGTTTTTCCCTTTCAATGTGAGCTTCACAGTCTTGAGATGTGTGTTCATACTAATATCAACACCTACAAAATCATGCAATACACATCAAGCTCAACACACATAAGCTATACATGCATCGCGTGCGCACAATGTTTCAACCCAAATTTCTCAAAAGCAAATTGCAGTTGTCAGTAACGATGCTGACGCACAAAGATGTTGCTCAAGGGAGCTGCATAAAGAGCATGCATCAGAGGTACAGGCGTAGAGTTGAAGATGTACATGCCCAGAGTTCGTGTCTAGGTAAGCTCATGTGTTTTTCGCAAAATGATTTTCAGGTTGAATTAAGAGAAAAAAAAATCGGCATATTATAGATGAGAATGCAGTTTGGCTGAGAGATGTGGCGCCTCTATTGGCTTCCATGAGGTGTTTGGGTGTAATCCTAGCCTTTATGTTCTCCTTCCAATGTCCAGAAGGCATGAACCAATTCAACCTGGTTGAACGGATCCCTGGTTTACCTATTAAACCGTGGTCCAACCCAGTTTCATGTTGAGCTATCTACAAAAACAGATAGTACACTGGTCCGGTTCCAGATTCAACCAACGATCAGACCAGTCTGGTCAGGGTTTGAAAACACTGCTTAAGTATGATCCCTAAGTGCCCATATAAATTATGAAATGGACAAGATGCGTAAAAAATCCTCTCAGTCAAACAAATGTATAGCTGCAGTAAATGCACGCTCATCCATATCAGTATGTCAGAAAAAGGGGGAGCGAAACCTGAAAATTGTTTACCGTCGAAAGAGTGTCAAATAAGAAAAGAAAAATTCATAACATATTCAGAACATCTATTAATCAACAGAAGTTCGGATAGGTCGACAGCAGTAATTCCATGCAAATAAAAGAATTATGTCAACCTTTGCAGGCCTTTCCCCAGAGCGAAGCTTCTTTCGACATGCATTTGGGCAGGAAGACACAAGGTTTTAGATTCTACCCAGCATAACTTACAAAACCCCCAAATGGAAAAAAAAACTTGAGCTACATCCAGAACGGTCCGTGGTTTATATAAAAGCCAGTGGCCAATGACCACTTGTGATTCACATGGATGTTCAAACCATACAGTTGGAGATCAACCTTCTCTTCTTCCAGTCAACCTTAAACTATCAACACCAAAAGAAATGAAACTGAAACTTTAATCTTGCTTCCAAATTAAACATTCCTACAGTTACATTTAGTACAACTCATTAATATGTCAGATCAGTTTACTGGATTTGACACCATAGAATCCTAGAAAGAGTCACAACTACATAAACGCTTCGAACAAGAAAAATTTGACATCAATGTCAACGGACTACTCAGTATCTCTCTCTATGTCAAGGTGAATTATTGTCAAGACACGGTAGAGTTCCATCCCTCAAGGCACTGCCACCGCATATGTGGAAAAGCTGTATAAAAGCAGTGAATTCAGGCCATAAGCATCCGGAATCAAATTAATGGTTCACCTAACATACTCTGATTTTTCTTTTATTGCACTGTGACTCTCTACGGATGTTTTAAAAACATTTCAAGAAATATGGAGAAACAATTTCAAATCGAAATGCCCCACAACATATTGACTAGATTTGCCTTGAACCTCATAAGCAAAAACCACCCTATTCTGCTACAGTTTACATTTTGCCATCCAGAATATGCAGCAAAATAGTGGAAGCTGCTCCCAAACAGCCAAAACCACCAAAGCCCATGCTCGCTCTCTTGCCCATTGTGTACCAAAGTTGTGTAACTCAGTAGTCAGTGCTTTTCAGACTCTTACCATTTCTCATGTCACAGTTTTCCCATCACTAAATTAAATCTTGCCTTTTTTTATTCTTGAAAGAGGTACACTACGCGCTATCATACTCTATTCAACCAACAAAAAAAAAGGGGGTGCTATCATACTCTACATTGATCACTTTCAATCTCTGAACAAAGCCATCATGCTTCGTGCTTTGCTCTGACACCATCTTAAAAATAACTTGAAGTTGATTATCTAGGTTTGGAACAACGCTATATCCAATTTGAAGTGCTCCCCACCTTCCATCGCCCCAGTTCAAACAAGCCTTTACACGAACCATTCACATCCGAGGTTCATTCCCCTCTGGCGCTAGAATTTAAAGCAAGCAAAGGTCATCTACATGATGCCTATCAGGGGAAGAACACGAGGCCGACCCACATCAGTCACAATGTCATCAAACCAAGACAATTTTGTCCACAACCAGAGTAATCCCTACTCTACAACTGACGCATCCAAGAACCCTGATCTACGTGACTGACCGTAAGACTGGATAAATGCACTCAGAATTACATAATCTGGCAGCCAAAATCTATCAAGGGCAGACAGGAATCAGACCACAGAAAGTTGCTTGCCCTACTGGCGATGGGCCACCCTCCAAATTTCCGACACACCATTATATGGGTCAGATTAATTCAAACTGTGCACCGAGACAATAACACCTTGTAACAGAGAGAGCGTGATTTCCAGCTAAACCTCCCGCAGCATCTTTTCGGGGGAGCCGATTCAATAGGAACGAAAATTTAGCACAGCCAAGGCGACAACGTGAATAGAGGGTAGGGTTCAACAAAACCCTAAAAAACCCCCAAAATCAGATGGCTAGGAACTGGAAGGTAAACCTGTGATGGTGCCGTGAACCACAGTCCCATTCTTGAGCTCGATGGAGACCGTCTCGTTGTTCAGCTTCATCAAAAACCTGCTCATTTTTCACATCAAAACCACGGAACAAAACCTCAGAGAGAGACGCAAAAGAAAAAAAAAAAGAAAGAACAAGCAGTGGAGCAGAAAACGAAAGGAAGACCGACCTGACGAGCTTCATCGCCGCGAAGAAGACGAACGCTAGGGCTCACTGGCCAAGAGCGAAGACGGAGGCGAAGCGCAGACAGAGAGAGAAAGAGGACTCTGTTCCAGCGGGCGAAGAACGCTGCTCCTGCTGCTGATCTTTACACGGTTCGATCCGACCGCTCTCCCTCTAGGGCTCGCTGCTCGATTCTTCAAAGGCGAGCAAATAGGCGGGCCGGGCCGGGCCGATCAGGGCTCGGACCGGGTTTCAGGAACATGGCCCGGATGCCCATCGACTGCCAAATCAAATTGGATGGCTCGGATCTGTCTCTGCCGCGAGGGTCGCCACCGCCGAGCGTTGATTGAGGAATGGGAGGCGGAGCACGTGACCGGGCCCGGACGTCTGCGAGCTAGAAGGCGGCGGGCGACGGGACGAGACGGGGGGCTGGTGATGGAGAGCCATGGCGGGGTCGACCGACGTGGATGCATTTATTCGTGGAGAAAACATCCATAAAACACGGGGATATTTTGATCCAAGTCAATAACTTTATCGTTTAAAGTTACCTTTAATCTTACCGGATTCCAATCCGATAAAAATAAATTCCGTCATATTTATAAAAAGAAAATAGTGAAAAGTAATAAATAACGCATTGAACTGGTTAAATTATGTACAGACAACTCATCTAGTTAAGGTTTTATATGTTCACATTGAAGTGATATATTTTGCAATACCTTAGATTTTTCTCCATATAAATATCTTAAAAGAATAGGGAAAAAAACAAATTAATAGATGTATTAATTCAAAGGGGTTCGAGCTCGAGCTCAATTCGAAATTAGACGAGCCGATCTTGAATCAAGTCAAGCTCGAGATACTTACGAGTAAATTTGCCCAAGCTACTTGCGAGTAATTCGACTCGGTTTCGTTTAAGTCAAGGACCATGATATTTAATTCCTTGCATCACTTAATTCTATTTTCTAACCAAAAAAATAAAAAACAATCGTGATCTCGTATTCTTTAAAGAGAGAAATTTGCAATGTATCGAATAACGTTGATAAAATTAATTTCGGTACATCAAGCATTATTCATATTATAAAATTTTCATTCTTCGATGTTCAAGCATCTTTACAAGGGCGATCTCACCCATTTAAGGAAAAAAAAAAAAGAAACCCAGAAACATTTTCGGCCCAATTTATTGCAAATTATATAATCCCGAAGCCACTTATTATTCCAAGTAGAAAATTTAAATCACGTGCAACATAATGCACGAGCTAATACAACTCATAGTAATTTTCATGCACTGCTGGTGAAGTTGAAGTTGGCGCACGTAGTCTGCCTTCCGAGCAGCGTCGAGCTGAACCCTAGCCTCGAGCTCGCCAGGTCGAACTGAACCAGATTGTCCTGCAGCTGGTACCCTCCGATCACGACCGAGGTCCTCGGCCTTGACCCTCCGTCCACGAACCCTAGGCACAGCACATCCTCGCTCACCGCCACCATCGAGTTCGACCCGGTGATCGTCCACACGGCCTCCTCGCCCTGCAAGACCAAGAAGATGTACGGTACCCCTGGCCCGACTCGCGTGCTCGTCACGCCCGCCGAGCTGAAGCAGTACTCGAATGGTGATACGGCCGATACCCTAGTGATGTTCATCGACGCGGCTTCCTGGACGAAGGCCTCGGTGAGTGCGGCAAATATGGAGGACTCGAGGACGGTGTAGGGATTGACGGTGCTGATCTTGGTGCCGCCATAGCCATCGCTGTCGATCGAGAGGAGGGTGGAGTTTAGGGATAGATTTTTGTCGCCGACCGCGATGGAGGTCACTTTGATGAAGTACTCGGACGAGGGCTCGCCCTGAGAGTACGCCGAGGCCGTGCTCACGGGATTGACGTATAGCGGCGTGTACGCGAGGGATTGCGAAGCGTTGATGTTTGGGAGGAAATTATAGGAGCTGTCGCCAAAGAAGATCACACCGCTGGCCGTGGCCGACGACGAGAGGCAGATGGCGAATTTCCGGCTGAAGGTGAAGGCAGAGGCAAACTGCGAGGGCAGCGCGATCCTGGTCCTTCCTAGGCCGGCCATTCCTTGGACGCCGCTAGCGAGGCCATCCAAGAGAAAGCTCGGGGCGCAGGCAAAGATGAACCGGGTAACATCGTAAGCCCCGCCCGGGTTGGACCCATCGGTGGAGTTTACTGACACGACATCGGTCGCGACCTCACCGCCCGTGGCGGTGTGCGTGACTGTGTTATCCGGGGTGACGCCGCACGTGTTGTTGTTGCAGCCGGGCCTGGCGGTGGAGAAGCAGTCGCCACACCCGCTGGCGCGGGCCAGGGTGCACACAGCTGAGCCACAACGGGCAGGGCGGTACGTCGAGGAGACGTAGTTCTGCTCGCAGTCGACCCAGAGGAACTGGCCGCCGAGGTCGACGACGAGGTCGACGGGGATGAGAGGGGTCCTTTGCGATATACGGGTTACGTACTGGAGGGTCGAAGCATCTTTCGAGACAGGGAGCACAAGGGCCACGGGGTGAAAGGGCTGCTGGAAAGAGGGAGCGACGGCGGCGGCAAAGAAGAGGAGGAGGGAGAAGAGAAGAGAGCACTGGATGGAGGAAGCCATTGTTGAGGGGATGAGGAAGAAATGCTTGGTAGAGAGGTGAAGCTGGTCATGGGGTATTTATAGCTGTCGCGTACGTTGCTTGTAGCGGTGAAGTCTCCATTGTTGCACGACAAAATCGTTAATTAATCGAAAGAAAAAAGAGTTGTACCGATCGATTCTATGGTGGCGGATGAAAGAAAATTGATGCCAAAGAACTTTCAACCCTTTTGATTTGAAAAGTTTTCACGTAATATTCTGATATTATATTATTTAATTAATTAATTATTTTGGTTCATTGTAATTCCTTTTAAATTATGAATAAAAGTAAAGATCGCTCGTCGAGTTTACAGTACGCTGACGGTGATTTGCTTGATCGAGTAAGCTCCTTCGTAAAATGCTTCTTCCGTCGTCGGCGTGATAACGGCGGTGTGTTGGGGCGGAGCCACCGCGAGAGGGGCTGATGTCAAAGGTGGCACCTCGAACCCACTTGATCCGGAAGACTGGATTGGTGGACTTTGACCGTGATGATTTGGTCCATTGTTTTATCCGATCTTTTGGAAAAGATCGTCCAAATTGTGCTGTCGCCCGTTTGCTCGTCAAAACATTATCTGTTCACTGCATTTATGCGACATACATGGAGAAATGATAGAGAGACCGCATCTAGAATGTCTGGAGGGACATAACCATGTTCTCACTATCAAGACAGCTCGAGAGAATTTCCCGATTTTAGGATCGATTGCCGTTCTTTCGATGGTGTTTGCAGGTGAACTTGGTCCGATGTGCGACCTTCATTAACTTGAAAACACAGCATCATTGTGATACAACTTGAGAACAAGGAAGTTAAAACATGAATCCATAACATGTAGATTAGGCGGAGCGATGTCAGATGGCCTCGCCCCATGAATTGGGAAGACCTCTCAATCCTGTTAGGTCATGCCGGAGATATTGTTGTTTACACGTTGATCAATCTATATGTGTCTATCCGATTAGTTAGTGCCAAAGGAAAATTGTGGTTTATACGACATTTTTTAACTTTCATTTGAATTCACTTTGATATACAATCGAAGATCACATTAAAAGAGAGAGAGAGAGAGAGAATGAGGAAGGGTCAAGTGATCCATGGGGGTTTATTACTTGCGTGTGCTGTCAACATATTCACGTTTCGGGAACCCAATATTTGACTAGTCATACATGACACTTCATCTATAGGATGTGCCGACCTTGGATGTAATCTCTGATGGATATGAACGATTCTATCTCCATTTTTTGGAAAATTGAATAAGATGAGATTGACTAAAGTAGTGTCGATTTATAAAATATTGACTGAATTTACTTTAATTAGATACGTGCCAAATCTTTTTATGTGGGGGAAATTTTCTAAAAAGAGATTCAAAATAGAGTCATTTTCTTAAATAAGAACCTGAAATGGAAATTATCTTAAATAAGCGCTTCAAGTGGCCAAATCGTCTGAAATAAGAGTTTGAAGTGGACAAATCGTCCGAAATAAGGACCTTTGGCCAGCCGGGGACTATTTCGTCGTCAGAAAATGGGGGAAAATTCAAAAAATGGGCTTGAAGTGAAGTCATTTTCTCAAATAAGATTGTTTCAAATAAAGACTTAAAATGGTCATATCAGTCTCAAATAACAACCTAACTTCATTTGCCGAAAGGTATTTTTGTCTTTTACTTTTTTGAATTCTTTTCTTTTTCTTTTTTTTTCCTTTTCTTTTTTTTGTCCCCTCTTCCCTCCGCTAGCCATCGCCGGGGCCAACGGAAGCCACTGACCTCAGGTGGAGGCTGCCCTCACTGGTGTTGGGAAAGGGCGAGGGTCACCCTCGCCCGCTCAGCCTAGGTGAGGCAACCATTGCTCGACGCTGGCGAGGGCGATCCTTGCCCAATGCAGGCTAGGTAGCCCTCACTTGATGCTGGCGAGGGCAGCCCTTGCCTGAGGCCGGCCAGGCACAATGACGCTGGAAAGGGAAGAAGAAAAAAGGAAAAAGAAAAAAAGAAAAAGGAAAAGAAAACGGAAGTAAAAAAAATGAAAAAATATACTTATAATTTTTTTGACGCTACTGGGCAAAGGGTTTGAAAAACAAGCCTTTGTTTTTATTCTTGGAGAATGATCCCGGGTTTTATATGGGGGATAAGGATTGATCTTCCCGGGAATAGTCAAACCTCAAACCTGATTGCGTGATAACGAAATTGATCTAATCAATCATACCGTAATTGTTTACACGGTTATATATGCTGTTTGAATCCTTGCCACAATTTGCAAACGCCACAGTCAACACGGCGTTTCGAGCGGACGCGTTGTTGTTGCAAGTCAACTAAAATCGCTACGATGGTATAGTCTAGAAGTTCATTTTTAAAGCAATTTCCATTACAATGGGCCACTTCATGTATGATCAAGTGCTGACAAGGAAAGCCTGGTCTAACAAGGTAACAAATCAATGTTGGAACGTTAGCCGGCCTCTACAGCTAAAGCATTGTGTGCAATTTCAGTTGTGCTGTGCCGTGTGATGGGTGTGTCTTGGCTTCCAGTGTCTGCAGAAGCCAAGCTTGAACCGGAACTCCAGTTCCGGCACAGCGTGCATGCTAAAAAGCTCGAGAATCCGTGTTCTCTGTCCGTAAGAGTTCTGCTGTGACTCGTCTAGTCTAAGAGCAAGCATAACCGAGTTATCCCCATTTCGACTAAAAATAAAGCAGAGAAATCGAAATCGAGCAGCAAATGTAACTAAGGATCATACGATTACTCCATCTAAATGCAGGCAGCTTATTCCATTCCTTATGCTGCCCGTGCTGTGGAATTACTCACTGTTCAAGCTATGCGCAACGTCTGACTTCACTGACTAATGAAATGCACACCACCTTCACTACAATAAGCCACTGGTTCGATGATGCAGACTTGCGCACATGCATACCGAACATTCGCATCAAAGGTTATGGGAACATTCTGGTGTGAGAGAGAGTGCGCGCACGTGAGAGAGCTAGAAATGCACTCTTAGTTATGTAACTATTCTTCAAAAGCAGCTAGTTAATGAAAATAAGTGTTTTCTCAAGCAGCATACCATTGCTTTTCGAGTTCATATTAGCCATATCCATGATAGCCACCAGCCTAGACGATTAAGTAGACAACAATTCCAGAGGCACTGCAGAAGCTCTTTTCTTTGCTTCCTTATTCGAAAGAATCTCTTTCACAATTTCCCAATCAATCGGGAGAGATTCAGTAATGTTGGTTTTAACACATCTCCCTTCCAACTCAATGTATAAAGCATATCGAACCACCCACCAATTCAATGGCCCAGGGTTATCCTTAGCATTACAAAGTACAGAATCAACTCAATGATTACCTCGAGACTGTAAAATCAAAGCTTGAATGTTGCCCACAATCGCTTGTGGACTCAAAGAAGCATCAACCTTCCAAATGCCTTCTGCTTCATCCACCTGAAGCAACTCCAGCTGAGACTCCAAAAGCAAAGGCGGCATAAAATGCTTCCCTTCTGCAGCTCTTATCTGTAGTCGGGCGGTGAGAACTTTGGCCTCCACATCCAACAATACAAACTTCACTGAACTAGAGAAGCTGCCTGAACAATACTTTGGGTCAGCGGATCTTAGAATTTCCCTATAATGCTTCTGCAGAGCAGAACAGCCAAGAACCACAGATTTTTCGTCTAGCAAGCTCTCACGCAAGGTGTCCCGTAGCGTTTCGAGCCACGGGATTCGATCTTCCTCGGAGAGAGGGATTCCTTTACGCATCTTTTCTGCCAAAAAATTGAACAGGTTTAAATCGAAGAGTTTATGCAGTTAAACCAAAGCAAAGGGGGGCACAAGTTCCCACCTTTATTCGATGTTGGATGGAAGTCGTCGGCGTCGAGAAAGCTGCACTCCATGACCTCTGCTAACATATGTCCTATTGTGCTGTCCAAACCACATATATGACAATCAAGCATCGTAACAAAGCAGGAATTTAGGCAAAAGCATTTCGATTTTCTCCCTTCTATCAAAAGGGTATTTATACTCGACTGAAGCATCGGCTGAAGTGATGCCTTGACACATTGTCAAATGGGTAAATAAGGGCCCCTAGCACACACAAACTTAACTGATTATATTTTCGAAGATGATCATGTAGCATTGGCAAAGAACTTTACAAAAATGGTTAAGATCAGACATTTGCCATCGCGGAGTACTTCTACAGGTAGCTTGTTGGAATTAACTGACAACAGAAAGGCGAACTGCTGAAATTCATTCATCCCTGATGTGGTAAATCAACAAAGCAGCTCAAAACACAGAGTCTCTCAATCAATTTGCTAGCAAAAACATCCTCATTCTCCAATCCAGCTATTTGAACTCTTCTCAATTAATTAGATCACAAATATGTCACTGAAATGGCCACAATGGTTGAAAAATTTCTCTGTTTTCAACCCCAGAAAGCTAAAGAAGAAGAGGTTTTTTCACCACTTACGATTTCCCAGAACCGCTCACGCCCATGATCACAATAACACTCCCTGTAAAAAGAGAAACAGAGGGCATTCAGTCAAATTTCAAAACACAAACCGCACGATAAGACGGCAAGAATTCGCGCAGATCATTTCACGCACGAGTGGATCAATGGAGGGATGCTCAAAATAAAGACACAAAAAACCAAAAATCGAACCTTTCTGAACGGAGGCCATTCTTGGTCGAAGGAATGATCGTCCGTTTGAAGCCCTCGCTCACGCTCGGCACATATTCCTACAAATTGGGGAGTCCGAGTCGAAGGGTTCCATCCTAATTTCCAACTACAAGTAAGAATTTTATACTTGGATGTGAAACCAAACATTTTCTTAAGACAAGCAACTGTGCACAAGTGTCAAATGATGACAGAATCCCATAGCTAACCCAGTGAGGATCACGAGGCGATTTCTCTGTCTCGGACCTGAAAATATTCGGTGGTTTGCACACGCCACGTCAATGGCTGACGTGACACGCATATTTTACTCTCATCCACTAATAAATGGACACACGATTGCTGATCTGTATTAAAAAAATGACGTGAAATTTCTTCTTTTTCTTCATTCTTTGACAACGTACTCCTTCATCTGGATTTCCATGGACGGCGGTGGCCGGCATGGACAGCCGCTCATCCACTGGCGACGGTAGCATGACTTCTCGTCACAGATCTAAAGACACGCAGGAGGGGTGGCCATGGACGGTTGCTCATCCAGAAATCACGCGGAGGTCGGCCATGGACGAGCGTTTTGTGTTCATGCACGAACGAATTCTAGATCTTGAGCAATAGGTGGCCGAAGTTTAAAACTAGGGCCAAATGACTCAAGGTATCATCCATGGCCACGAGAGAACAACTTGAGCATGTTGGGTAGCCATGGACGGTGGCTCATCCATAAATCGCGCGGAGGTCGGCCATCGACGAGTGCTTCTTCTTCCTCTATTCATTCACCAACAAAATCCAAATCTGGAGCAATAGGCATCTTGAAACACAAATCGAGAAAATTCCACGCAGTTCACAGAACTTCATTCCCAGAACTTCATCCTGTCGATAGGGTCAAATGACTCGAGCAACCGTACATGACTGCGAGGTTTTTTGAAAGAACGCCAGATTTGGCCGCCGAGGTTGTCACTCAGATATGTGGACGAGAGGCCGTCCATGGCCAACCGCTACTCTGCATCTCCATATCTGTGGACGAGCACTCGCAACCAAGACTTAGCCACCGGGACAATGGAGAGGGTGGACGCGGAGGTTGGCCTAGATGAGATGATCAACCGTCGCTCAACAGTTAGATCTAGTTTGATGCTTAACAGCTTTCAGCTCGAGTCTTAACTCGTCCATGGTTGCCAAAAAAGAAATTTCACGTCATTTTTTTGATACACATTAGCAGTCATATGTCCATTTGTTAGTGGATGAAAGTAAACTATGCATGCCATGTCAACCGTTGACATAGAACATACAAACTACTGAATATTTCCTCGTCTCGGACGCAAACGAGATTTAGTCGTTGCTTGTTATTAGGCGTACCAACTCTTCTTCAGCTGACACGGCGATGGCTGACAGTGCGCTGCAAACAACTTCATTTTATAGTATGCCGAATAATACACACCAATCTCAAACTTTCAAGAATGAATTTCACACTACGATTTCAATCGCCAAATCCGAGTGGAGGAAAGAGTTTGAGGTTGTATTTAAGATTAGCCAACAGATGAGACAAGGACAGCTATCAAACTCACCACAAACGTCAAGGAAACGACGAGAAGATGAATGTCCAATCGTATAAACTCCTACCTGGACGAAGATGATGAGTTCACGACGTTCAAAGGAACACGATGATGTTGGGAAAGGTTGAGAGCGAGCGGCCACCGGAAAGGGAATAACATGAGGTTTCTTTTGGGGTTTTGTGTCGTCATGTTCAAGTGGAGCGATCGTTACAAGTGTGAGCACAAGTGAATAGATCGTGGGCTGTCAAGCGTCATGCTCCGGATGGTTCACCGAATCTTGAAACTTCTTCATAGGTCAAAATTTCTTTAATTGGACTCGTGGTCTTTAAATTTCATTTTCTCTAAATCAAATATTTAGAATAAGTCAAATCTAAAAAAATGTTCAGAAGCCAATGAAATTATGGGCGGACAAAAGGAATCGCTCGCATCGTTTCAATCAGGCAAGCCTGTCACAACATGATTTGATTCTTCAACCCTCTCGCGCAAAAAAAAAAGAAAAAAAGAAATTGAGGAGAAAACTGCATTTCCACCTCCTATAAGTCTTACGCACAACACCTATTAACGACAAAGTTCAAATTTAAAATTGATCACAAAGATGTACAAACAAATCTTCCCCGGGGGGGGGGGGGGGAATGCGCATATATATGAAATGTTGGGGGGATCAAATAGAAATTTTCCAATAAAGCGAGGGCCAGAACTCAAGGGGGGCCCAAAGTTGAGCCCGACTAGAGAAAAGCGAACTCTCCCTTCGGCTCGCTTCCCAAAAGGCCGAACCCACGAAGGAGAAGGCCCGAGCTACGAAATTACGAGATTGGGCCCCGGCACGAGCGCACACGTGCGGCACGTTCCTCGGCACCCCGCACGAGGGATTTGCGTGGCACGCACGGGGGGGATATTCCGCAGATTCGGTCGCCGCCGTGAGACGCTCTTGTAGTTCTCCGCGCGTCGGGATTCCGAGCTGCTCCTTCCTGTGTCTTCCTCACCCACGCCATCGTTTATCATCTTCATCTTCTTCTTCTTCATCGTCTCCTCGTCGAATCCTGTCCACGAAACTGCGATTGGCCTCGAACGGAGGGTCGAAGCGTCGTCGCCTCGCCCGGATCTCCATTTCCGTTCCCTTGAAAATCTGCCCGGCATGGCGACACCGGAGGTCCTGCAAAGCCCAGACGAGCTCCTCCTGCAGTCTCCCCTCGGCGGCCCTCGTCGCGCAGGTGATGCCCTCGAGGCCTCGCGTTGGATCTTCTTCTCGTGTCGATCGATCTGTTCGAGGGGTCGGAAGGCTCGGGTTTTTTGTAAAATATTTTCCCTGATGGTTTGTCTCTGTTTGCTCTGTTTGATCCCACCAGGCGAGAATGCCAAGTCTCTGGGGCTGTCGATCGAGAAGAAGATCGAGTTTCTGGAGAGTTTGACTGGGGCGGTGAGTGCGTTAGTGATAAGTGGGAGCAGGATCTGAGCGTGAATGTGCCGTTTTTGGGTGTCTTCATTGTTTGTTTGTCGATTGGCATTCGTGGTGTGTTGACCCTGGTCGGTGAAGTGTAGTTCAATCAAACGCTCTCGCCGAGCAGGACCGGGCGTTTGAATGTTAAAGATTCCAATTTTAATGCTTTTGATCCAGAAAGGTGTTGACTGGCTAAAAGAGTTGACCGCTCTGTTTTTGATTGAGTTGTAGTGACCATGAACGAGATCTTGCATAGAAATAATTAGGCTTTTCTTTCTACTTCAGCATATGGTTTTATCTACTTAGGAAGCTCGTGTTCTTCATTTATGGACAAACCATTTGTTTCCTTTGTTTTCTTTCGGTTAAAGCTTACTCTTTTCGGCCCGAGCACGTATTCTTTACCTTTTCAATGGTTCAGGCCCAATAAAAGGGGGGAAAAAGAATAAAGTTGTGAATGAAGTAGGCTATGTCTATTGATAAGTGAATGGCGATTCTCGATTAGCATGTGTCATCTTCTGATGCCACATATATGCGATGCTCTTTTCATGGTCGAAAGGATTTTTTGCTTGCATACTTTGGAACGATCTTATGGAGCTTCTCATAATTACTATCCATCATAATCCCATTCCTGCTTTGGGGCATTCGCCTGTTTACGTTAGCTCATTAACTCGTGCAAAGGTTCATATTGCAATCTTTTTGAGATGTGGACAGAACAGGATTTGTCGCAGAGTATGTATGAGAAAACCTTATGATGGTGTATGTAGGTGAGCAACCGGAGGTCTCGAAGATGGTTAAATGACCGTTTGTTAATGGAGCTTGTTCCTCCTTTAAATGCAAAGGAAATCAGAGGGCTCTTTGCTCCTCCGCCTTGGGGTACCGAATTTCTAAAACATAATATTTTTCCATTTTCATTTGGAGTTACTGATGATTGCACGTTTCTCTTCAGAATTTTGGATGGGTGCTAAACTTACTCCTTAGTCTGAAATCAACTCTTTGGTTCAACTAGCTCACCTGTGAATGTTTAGAAGTGAAATAAGCGAATTGTGTTACGTAAAGCTAGTTGTTAGTTCCACTCAGTTGGTTGATTGTGCGATTGATGTGAAATGTGAGTTACAATATCAATCGCTCTGGTGGTGTGATAGTATCAATCATTGCAGATTTTGGGCCTGAGGTTAAGGGGCAGTGGAACAAGACTATTAATTTTTAAATTATAATATGTAGATTTGTATGACTGAATGAACTTAATGTGTGACAGTTGCTTCCATAGAGCATTACCTTTTTTGGCCAAAACCCTGAAGGAAATGGAGAGTGAGAGTTGCTTATCAGAATAATGTTAGGATGTTCTAAGGGTGGCACAATCTGCAGTTCTGGTCCTTTTGGGGGCAGCTCCAGAGGTAGATTTATCTAGTAATGTGATGCGGAAACTAAGTGATTTTACTGGACAAATACGATTTAATGATGTGAGCACGTAATTTCTTTAAAAGGACTCATGGTGATATACCTTTGGTTCATTTTCAGGCGATGATGTCCCGCTATCCCCCTTTTGTGTGGCAAATGCTCCAGAGTGGGACAAACTTAGGAATATAGACATGGACAAAGAGGTTTGCTTTTTTCATTTCTTTTGAATGTGTTCTTGCGAAATTTCAACTATGATTCTTCTCATGTCATTGATGTTAATATTTTTTTACCAATATAGTATTGTCACCATGTCTGTTAGTTGTGGTTGCACGATCAAACGACTGATATGTATGTGCAATTAATGTTCTTGTATTGAAAGGCCATGTGGTGGGGCCATGAAGAATATATAGCTCATGCATTTTAATTTGAAGTGCTTTGAGATTGATTGACAATTCTGTTCTGTACCTTCAGGATAAAATAACACGGTGTACAGTTTTAGTGTCTGCATCTTTACGGGGTTGTAGTGTCCTGCTCGACAAAAGTGGATATGCGCGAATCTTCTAGTCTATTTCATGGCATATTTCACCTTCTAATCTTGTTGCACGTGTCCTAGTATATGAAGGGCAAGTGTCCTCCACATATTGTGAGGAAGAATTGGTTTTGATTTTATGGGTATTTGTAGTTTTATGTTTTCTTTTTTCTATGCTTTTTCCTGTTGTAGATTTTTCTTACTAGGTTTACATCTCTCCACATTTATGATGATAACGCAGCAGTTGCATCATACCTGTATTATGATAGGACATGAGATGATGTTTGATCAATTTCTTTCTATTGAATTCCAGGCCAATATGATTGACAATATTAAAGCATCATCCAGAAGGCGCAGAGCTCATATGGACACTGATAAGGTGGCTGTCTTGAGTTCATGGCGCAGAGTTGATTGTCGGACTAGAGAGGCCCTTCGCCGTAGCTTTCTTTTTGAGCTCGTTGAAGGCTATGAGGTATAATCTAGTTTGAAACTTTTACGTTGCCTAGATATTGGGCAGGTCTTGTCTTGTGCATGTGAGAGTCCGTGTCACTGCGGCTTAGTTTTTTTTGTATTTACGGGTGAAGGGAACTGATATATCTTTCAATCACTTATTGCTCCTCACTCTTAATGTGGTTATTGTCTGTAGTATAAAGGATATATGATCGGTAAAGCTGTTAAGTCATGGTTATATAGTGTAAAGTCTGCGAAAGACCTGTTAATTTACACTCTTTTAAAATGAGGTTAACGTAGGAGTGAATAGGAAACATTGGAATAACTGAGCTGCAGGAGTACATGTGATAAGATGAAGAGGAATAGCCTTGCTCTTCCCAATTCCCGTGTCTGTATAAGGAACCTTATTCTTAAACAACCCCTCTTAATCTTCCGGTTAGCACATGTATAAAAGATGCCTTTGTCTTTAGGCATGTGTACGGGCCTTCATCCTGGAGAGGGGAGCTGAAGATGTTCTCGAGCTCCAGGTTCAAGATCCTTTCCATAGGCTTCTGCTGCATGGTGTTTGTGAGGTAATTTTTGCTTGAATTTTAACATTATACCTTTACTTTCTGTGCTGAAAAGACTAAATAAAACAATCCTTGGAGGAGCTGGAATTCTGGATCTTGGTCTTCTCATTGATCATTAGTTAGTAGGGTTTGTACCATCTATAAGTACATTAAAACTGGATTGCTGGCCTTATCTTTGTTCTATGGTAGAGTTTTTGGTGCTTTTTTTCCTAGATAATAGAGTTTCCTAGCTAAGAGAGAAATCCTCCATGAACAGTTCTACAACTTGGCTTCGGTCACGGTTACCCAATCAAAGGATGCAGGGTCCCTGAAGGTCACAAGGATAACTAGGAAGAAAGCAGGGTCTACCGAGCTCCCTAGCATCACCTTGTCCCAGTTCCTGAGAATGTCCAAGGAAGGGATTTGGTAACATTATGCGGGAGCCTCCCGTGCTTGTCAAATGTAAAATAAAAACTGTAATGCTGTACTTTATTTAAACTGTTAGGTGCTTAGCAGGGAAAAGAAATCTGCTTAGGTAGTACTCTAATCTCCTGCAAGGGATGTCTGTTATTTTCCAACCTCCATCTCTCATGGAGATTGTGATTTCTTAGGGTTTAGCATGTACTGTTCGTCCAGACCTTTATTCGTTTGTTATTCTCCGTTTGGTACATAAATAAAGGAGAATGTGTTTCCTAGATCCTGCATGAAATTATCATGGACCCGTGATAAAATCAGGGATACTGCTGAAAACACTGGACATCGTGGCTCTTGTGAGTACCAAGTAGTTGATGTCCCGAGCACATTATTTTGTCATTAGAACAGTCTCGATAAAGTATCTGTAAAGGCATGGGAACATTTTGGAAATGGCTATTTAAAGAAATGAACTCATATTCTCCAAGGAGAACCGCACTTCGCGGTACCTCAGTCACCATTCCTGGGTGGTACATACTACATGCCGAAAATGGCGTGGGCGTTCTTTGCATTGGTAAATCAATGATAGCCTTCTATCAAACGGTAAATGAGCGCTCTTCCTCGTTTGGCTTGAGGAAACGCTCTTCAAAAGACCTAGGAAACCGATTTTCATCTCGAGTGCGCATGCATAGCAAACCTAACCAGACAAGTCATTATGCGTATGTAACTCGTGATTCTTTAGAGGAGTGTTGTGGTATGTCACATGCAGTCGAATCAGATGTCCTTTCTTTCCCTGGATCGACCATGTATCAAGAATTCCTCGGCGACGGTAAATTCAGTATGTCGAACTCATCGCTTTACAAGCTAGAACAGTGATCATACCTCTATCCATTCCCCGTTCCACCGCGGATTAGTCTTAGGCTACGCATGGCAACCATTGTGTGCCTAAAAATAGATTTTGGTCAGAAATTATTCTTTTTTATTCTGTGCCTGGGAACAATTTCTAAGCATTTAAAGGCGTTTGGTAACTGCACAAAATTTCTATTCTTATAATAGAAAAGGAACAAAAATGCGTTTGCTCCCTTACCAAAAAAAATGCGTTTGCTAACCACAAAAAATTTCTTTTTATTAATAATATTTTGAATATTTCTTTCTTTTTTTTTCTTGTTTTTTCTTTATTTTCCTTGGCCATGGTCGATCACCGACGCCGGCGATGGCGACAGTGACCGACAACAGGCCAGGGCTGGCGAGGGTATCGCAACCCTCACCGCAAGCCTCGGGGGTGGCGACGGCAAGGTCGGCCTTGCCAGATCACTGCGACGGAGAGCCTCGCCCAACCAAGATGAAGTTGACCTCGCCGTCGCCACTCCCTGCGACGGCGAGTTCGGCCTTGCCATGGCTAGGCGAGGCTCGACCTAGCATATTTGGTGAGGTTGACCTCGCCGTCACCACCCTTCATGACGTTGAGGTTGGCCTCGCCAAATCTGGGCAAGGCCGACCTCACCGTCGCCGGCACTGGCCGATCACCGGTTGCCGGTGGCCGATGGTCGGTCGCCAGCAGTGGTCTGGAAAGAAGATGAAGAACAAATAAAAAAGAAAGAACAAAATCAAGAAGAATCAATTTCAGAAAAATTGTTATAAAATCAAGAAGTTACTTTTTTTTTCTTCTTGATTCTATTTCAAAACTAATTCTGCGATCAATTTTTTGCAAAATTATGCCTGAGCACAAAAATTTTAACAAATAGATTTTTGTTCTCAAACCGATTCTGAGAACAAAAGAACAGAAATTTTTACTATTTGACACGTTTGCTAAATGGGCCCTTAAATTTCAGACCTTTCGCTTCTCAAGATTACGGCTTACTCAAAATTGTGTAACCAACCCCGGCTTCACACTAGCGTACTATGAGTTTGCTTTATCCATTCTCTTGACAACGGCGATACGACTGAAAAGACTCCAATATTAACAAATTTGGAACGACTTGCATCCCATGAGTTGATCGGACAATTATCTCGATAGATAGTAACTTCACACCACACAACTATATCTATCTTCTTCTCCGAATCCTAGTCTTCACACGCATGTATATCCCCGAAGCCTATGCTACCCACAGCTTGGATTCACATAGCCCACACAAAACCTTTAAATTCCATCGTTTTCTTCTTTTTAAGCCGAAAAACGGGTTCTTTTATCATGAAATGATAGAATGGAATGATATGGACCAAAGCCATGGAAGTTGTCTTTATGTTAACTGCAACGGCACATTTTCCGTCAAAAGTTTCGGAAGTTCTTTTCAGACGTCAGACACGCGTGTTCGATCGTGTTCATGAGTTGATGGGCCTCTCGTCTTGTTCATGAACCTCGTAAGTAATGGTGATTGCAAATGATGATACCCTGAAAGTCGCCAACCTGTGCAATGCCCGTTCTTTCAATCAAACTACAGCCAAAAGGCATAATGAGAGAGGCTGCTGTGTGACACCAATAGCTCTCCATGACATTTCGGTCAATAACTAATCACGGTTGAAGATTTCAGCGATTAATGGACCTGTTAAGAGCTGACAATCTGATGAGGTGAAGAACTAGCCTCCGTGTATTCATTCTGCTTCACATAAATCATGTTCTGCTAAAGAAGCTTGCTGTAAATATAAAGTTACCAAGTTCGAACTTGCTGTGGAAACACTGATAGAGTGCATATCTGTTTTATGATTCCTAAACAAGCCGTGTGAGATAACAACTCTAACCATTTCAAATAAAACAGCTTGAGATCAATGCTTAAGAAGCAGGTTCCAGAGAAATAATAGTAAGGCTATTGGGCCCATGCCTAGGATCTTTCCGTCAAAAGTGCTCGGATAGAATGTGATTACTACGTGCTGAAAAGTAACACACCACGCGCGACAAATCATTGAAAGAAAATAGCCGAGCTTCTGAGGACAGCGGTGACGCCACAGGCTACCATTAACCGTAGGCTTCAATGAGAGTCCTACTTGTATCATAAAGAGAATCTCGTTGGCGTGATTTTTTGGCTGGCAGATCCCGCAAAATTTGAGCTAGTGAAGAGAATGAAGTCCTCTGAGGCAAGTTTTACTAGTATGCATAAAGAGAATCTCGTGGTCGTGATTTTTTGCCTAGCAGATCCCGCAAGATTTGATCTAGTGAAGAAAATATAGTCCGATCTTTGCTGAGTATGCTTCAGTAGACTAGCTAAACCCATCAAATTCTTTAATCCGAATGCAGCCCTCGTGTGATATAGGTAGGACTCACTTTCTTTCTAATCGTTTGATTACGACGTGCGGGGAATCCGCTTTCTACCTATGCTCTGATTGACATCGTGGCATACATGGACTATTAGTTCGTTGTTTTTGCGCGGCGTAAGAGATGGATATCTACAAAATGTACGGAACAAATTTTAAAATCTGTGAGGATCCAAGTGTTAATCTTATCTTATCATGTGAGAAAACAGACCGTGTACGTCTTAAGTGTGACGAAAGATTATGAGAAAACTAAATTTAAGTAGTATATACGAAAGCGGTTGGCCAATAATTATCTGTTGAACTTATATCTCGAGTTTGAATCGTTTATGGATATAGATGGATTTTTTAAAAAAGAAAAGAAAATCTTGAAAATATGCAAGATTTGATCAAGTTGACTTCGTAGACTATAATTTACTTTACCGGGAATTGTTTGTTTGGCCATATAAAAGAAAAAGCACGTGGGCCAAGTCAGAGTCCAAAGGAAGTGAAAAATGCCACACAGAAGAGATTGGGTTTTCCTTCCTTCGGCGTGAGTTGTAAAGAGACAAAAGAGCAAAGGTTTTCGTTTCGTTTTCATACGTACCTGCTTGCTGAAGCCGCCAGGGACCCGTACAGAGAGCCGAACAGTGAATGGAGAGGTGACGCACGATCACGCTCCCTGATCGCACGAAGCAGCCGCGAGGACAGAACTTGGAGGACGATCTTTGAATAGCGGCCGTACATACAGTGATTTGTGTAGTGAATTTATATTGTCCAATTAAGTTGTTTATTTATACATTTTGGATTTAGGCTTAAATCTAAATGTAGAAAACAATCGAGTTTTTGAGCGACTTGTAACTTTGATTCTCCGATTATAGTAGATTATTTATTATTGACTCTTCCCATGGATGTAGTTATCGATATTCGGAGCAAACCATATAAATCTCTGGTGTCCTTTATCGTTCATTATTTGTTTTTCTGGTATTTTTCGCATTGACTTAATTTGCAAGATCTTATCGTTTCCGCGTGATATTTCTAACACAAACAATCATTGTCCTGGTTTCACTTGATCGAACAACAGGATGGCCCTAAAAGGAAAATCTATAGCTGCTCTATCATTTTGGCAGACAAATTTACTCGAGGAGCTGGCATTTTGTTCACCTCTCAATCATCTGCATATCGAATAATTTCTTTGATTACACTGCTTCATATGGAAATTCAGTATTTTGATACGGAATAATGCCATAGAAGTGCAACACGAGTTTCTAATTCTGTTTCTCTGCACAGAACCCAAACTGCTCAATTTCTGCTGCATGCATTACATACCGCCTTTTACTTGGGTACATCGATGTCCCTTCTTGTCTAGAATTTAGCTAGAGTGAATATATCATTTAGCTACCAATTCTTGGTTCAGTTTCGATTGGGATTCTCAGATGGCTGCAAAATCGAATTGTGCAGGGAGTTTACTAATTCTACAGCTTTTTGCTCTGACCTTTTAAACTTATTTCTCGATTCTTCCCTTGATCATCACGATTTCAACAAGCTAGAAGACGTATCTCTCATCGGATGAGGGCCAAACTTGTCGCCGTCTCCCCCCACCGCCACTTGGACAGGAGAATCGAATGCCATTTACAGTCGTTTCCAACTAGCGGTTTATGCAGACCAGCTGTTGCTGTGAGAATCTTCAGCTATCAATTTGGAAGAGAAATAAAGCCTCCCGTCAACTTTTACGTCACACTCCCTTCAGGGAGTAAAAAAGAATGATATTTTTTTCATGATCACACCGTTCATCATCAAAATACGGCACCAATAATTTGATAAGTGCCAGTTGCATGATTGGAGATGATTGTGGTATCAGCATATATAACAATTATGAATGCAATTCCCAGAGAACAAACTTTTTCTTCTCATTTAGCTTCAGAATCCAGCAGGGTTCTGTGGTGTTTTTTTTCTTCTTGGTGCACTGGCAAAGTCTGACTAGAAAGATGCCCCTTTATTCTTTATGCTGCATCCTGACATGTCCTATTTAATTTTATCTCGTGTGGTCGTCCACATGGAACGGATGTTAATCACTAAGCACGCCTAATAAAATTAGTACTCGAGGACAAAAAGTGCAGGACAAATGGCCCGATCAAAATCCTATTCTTCTGCCATTTGCATGCTATCTTCTTTTTCCTATTGGAAATATGAAATTCTGAACCACTGTGCCCATTGCTTTCCCAGAAACAGCATGCCCTACCATGTTGTTGGACGGGTCCAGACACTTACTAAGAATAAGAACAACAAGCATTAAGCCTTAAAGAAAGCTGCACTCACCAGAAGAAAGATGAAAGTTGAAGAATTTAATTGTCACAGAGTTGTCTTTATTCTGGTAGTTTACTATTGATTAGTTGCGGCGACTGGTGACCCATTTGGAGAGATGCCTATAAATACTCACGTCCGTCTTTCTGTGACTTAGTGCTCTGCAGTCTGAGGGTCTTGGGGGAGGGAAGCTATCTGCCTTAATTTACTACTTCTCATTTGCTCCCAGTCAAATTGACATGATCTTGATCCATCTTTTCTATTACTAACAAGCACTTTTTTGGCTCTCATCTTTTGTACACCGCACGTTTTTGGTTCCTTGTAAGTTGGAAGGAGCTTTCCATATTCTTGCTTCTGTCTTTTAGTTTTTCTTGTCTTCCATTCTCTTGCTAATTCTCATATACTCGGCCGGTCGTCATGAGGATTTCCATGGTGATGTGCAAGCCGCCGGCCCAGCCCTTGCTTGACACTGTGGGCCAGGTCCGGAGGTCGAACACGGACTTTTTGATCCCTTGGTGTCAGAAGGAGAAGGTCGTGGTGATATTAGGTGCGACAGGGACCGGTAAGTCCCGGCTCTCCATTGACATCGCCTCCCGTTTCCCCGCCGAGATCGTGAACTCCGACAAAATCCAAGTGCACAGGGGGCTTGATGTCCTCACCAACAAGATCACGGACGAGGAGCAATGCGGCATCCCCCACCATCTCCTCGGGACAATCCCTCCCGACGTGGACTTCACGGCGTCGGACTTTTGCAACTCGGCACTGTTTGCAATCGAGTCGATCAGGGCCCGTGGCAACACACCGGTCATCGTCGGAGGCTCGAATTCATACATTGAGGCCTTGATCACTAGCCATGATTACGGGTTTCAATCAAAGTACGAATGTTGCTTCCTATGGGTCGACATGGCGATGCCCGTGTTGCACTCATTCGTGTCTAAGCGGGTCGATCAGATGGTTGAGAGGGGAATGATTGAAGAGGCGAGGAACTTCTTCGATCCAAACGCAGAATACTCAAGGGGAATCCGGCGCGCGATCGGGGTTCCTGAACTGGACTTGTTCTTCCGTACTGAGAAGTTCTTGGACCGACAAGCCCGCGAATGGTTGCTCGCAGAAGCGATAGAGGAAATCAAGAACAACACGCGCAAATTGGCACGCCGCCAGTTGGAGAAGATCCACCGTCTCCGTAACCTGAAGGGTTGGAACTTGCACAGGATGGATGCGACCGAAGTGTTCCGCAAGCACGGGAAGGCCGAAGCAGACGAGGCGTGGGAAGAGCTCGTGGCGGGACCAAGCACATTAATCGTGGCCGAGTTTCTTTACAACGCCACGGCGAATATGACTGCTTCTGGGGGGCTTCACAAGGCCTTTGAGGCCTTTAATAATGGAATGCCAACCATGGAAGCTGCCATTGCAGCAGCAAACTATCTCTGAAGTTTTGCTCAAAGAATCGACAAGGGTGAAGGGCACTGCTTTGGATTTTTGTGTGCTTTTCTCTTTTTCGAGGTAGACCACCACATATATAGCGGATGTAACCTATGATGGAGAGATACTTACTGTTAAATATATTTTGAATTTTATGTACTTAGTCCGGTTCATGACTCGACCCAACATATTTTTTATGTGATCCGAAGATAGAGAAAAAATTGAAATTTGGATTGCGACACAGAGGGGCCCAACCTATAGCAAACGAACAAATCTCCATAGTGGACCGCCCAAACTAAAGCAAACGAACTAATGTCTCAGGGGGTTCGGGGGCATAGCTCCCGAGAAAAATTTTTAGGAGCCCCATTTATACTGCGGCTAGATTTTCTCATTGATATACAAAGAGAATTGTGTTTCTAGAGAGTTTTGTGAGCCGTGAGCTTTTGTCGTTGTTTCGACTTCTGAAAACTGTATTCTCTTTTGATTATAGTAGAATCTTGTCTTGCCTCACCCGTGGACGTAGATCACGTTGTGATCGAACCATGTAAATCTCTGTGTTCCGTATTTTACTCTTCCGCATATGTTCGCAACACTTACAATTACCAAGTAGCATGGGCTTTCGAACGTGTAATAGGGGAACTCGTGTTCTTTTCTGAGAGTGATGTTTAAGGAGACTCCACTACCAAAAGTGAGATGATTTTATGGTGTCTCATCTCCAGGTTTGAAGTGCAAAAACAATTACCATGTCAGACTTTTCACAATACATTCTGTAAAAGAGCGGCGTCATTTGTTAAGTTATCAAATTAGAAAAAGATTACAGACTTTAAAGTATTGGCTGTTTTATTCTAGGGTTAATGCCACAAAACATCACAACCGATACACATGTGATAAATTTATCCCAAACTAATTTCTTTTCCATCAAAAATCCCAAATTCTAGGATTATTTGTCACATGTGTATCAATTTGAGATTTTTTTGATGATAAAAAAATCCATACTGATAAATTTGTGATAAATTTACTTTCCATTAGTTTCTGTTAAATTAGATTTATACCACGAAAAATCACAAACTGGTGTACTCATGACAAACGGAAGGTAAAACCCAAAATCGGCACATCCGTCAATTGTCATGTGTCATCTAATTCGACAATTTGACAGTAAAATTTAGCGAAAATTAGAATTGGGTAAATTTGTCACAGATATACTAATTTAGAGTTTTTTATGATCAAAAAATTAGTTCGGGATATATTTGTCACAGGTATTTTGTTCTACATGTACAATCAACGCGTTAAAAAGTTAATCATTTCTTACTAATTAGCAAAAGCATAAGCGCTTTGCAGGTCAAAAAACTAAACAAATTAAGAAAAAATATGAATAAGTTTTTGAAAGTTTGACTTATTTTGAAAGACTACTCTAAGTTACTGCGAAGATTTAGAAAATTTAAGAATGATTTGAAATTAAGTTTGGAAAATGTTAGAGACTGAACAAATCATGATGTGTGAAGTGTTGGAGACTCGAATTGTTTTCGAATTACGATTTTGCTCCTCAATGATTATTTTATCGTTTTAGGTGACCATGGGAGCTGCATTGAATATATGGGAAAAAGTCTTAAGGTTGAAAGTTGAGGCCATACGATGGATTTGCATTATTATAATAGAAAGATTATTCTCCCAAGTGTCCTTATAGCATCTTCTATCATGACCCCTTGAAAGTCATAAGGGTCAATTGTCCATTGGAATAAACATGGCCAAAGAAAAAAAGGCTAATTCCTAAAACATTCTCCATTGTAAGTCCAATCTCAATTCTATTTTATCTAACAGAAATTTCAAATTTTCATTCTAGTCCCAAGCCTACTCATACATCTAAAAATCACCACTAGTTTCTTCAAGATTAGAAATAATGATACAAATAGTCCTTGAACTTTGGTAAGGGTTGAAGGCACTCGCCAGCAAAGTCAAAACGACAATGGCGCACACCCCCGATCATCTATAATCTCACTTTCTCCTTTTAATGTGATTTTTTTTTTGGCTTTTCTAGTTTTCTTAAATCTTTATTCGGATTTTGTTTCAAACAAAAATGCCATGTTCCAGCCGCCGGAAAATTCAGGTTTGGTTGGCCGACGAGCTAAGGCCTTTATTTGAAATTGACTTGGCCACTTTAGGCCAATATCTAAAACAACATCTTTTGAAAAAATACCCAACTTCATATATTTATTTGAAATTTTTCCGTATTCTTATTGTTAATATGTTCCAACTTGCCTTTTTCTTTTTTTTTTTCTGTTCTCGAATCTTCGAACTGATGGAGTTGGGCCCTACTGCATCTTGTGACATGACAGAGAGATGCTTTGCAAAGGGGCATTATTGCGAGAAATTATGTACCCATCGGAATTTTTGTTTCAATTTCCGTACAGAACAAAAAGAATTTCAGCTGCCCTTTTTCTTTTTCTCGCACCATAAGACAGAATTTTTAGCTTTTGCGTTTCGAGATGGTCAAGAGGTTGGGCGCCCTTCAATTTCTCCTAGGGAAAATTCCAACTAAAGGTATAAAATACCCTTATTTTCTCAATTAAAGACCTAAAGTGAATATTATCTCAAATAAAGGTCTGAAATATCAAATCATCTCAAATAAGGACTCGAAGTAATCAAATCATTTCAAATAAAGATTTTTGGCCGGTTGATGACTATTCCGTCGTCGGATAAGGGGTATTTTAGTTAAAAAAAATTATAAGTATGCTTTTTTTATTTTTTTTTTCCTTTTTCCTTTTTTCTTCTTCTTTCTCCAATAGTTGCTATGCCTAACTGGCAACATCCACCAACCTCAAGTAAGGGCCACCCTCGCCAGCATCGAGTGAGGATTGCCTCACCTAGGCTAGGCGGGCAAGGACGACCCTCGCCAAATCCGGTGAGGCCCACCCTCGCCCTCACTTAGGCTAGAGAGGGTTGCTCTCGCCTTTGCCCTCACTTAGGCTAGAGAGGGTCGACCTCGCTAGTGTCAGGCGAGAGCAAGGGCAACTCTCAGCTGCCCAGGCAAAGGGCAACCTCCACCAGCCCCCGCAATGGCTAGCGGAGGGAAAAGAGGAAAAAAAAATAAAAGGAAAACAAAAAAATAGGAAAAAGGAAAAAAAAATTCAAAAGAGTAGAAAACAAAAATACCCTTTCAACCAACGAGATCAGGTCTTTATTTAAAACTAATATGACCAATTTAGGCACTTATTTGAAATGAGATCAACTTCAGACCCTTAGTTGAAAAAAATGAAGGCATTTTAGGCTCTAATTTGATATAAAATCCACTTCATACCCTTATTTAAAAAACGAAGGCACTTCAGGCCCCTATTTGGAATTTTCCCTTTCTTCTATGCTCGCATACCCATCCTGTCCAATCTTCTAATAGATAATAAATTAAAGAAAAATTACGAAAAAAAAATCATAAACTTTTTTTTTAAGAGTCATAAACCTATTTTACGAATATCAATTCAGTCTTAAATATTTTGATTTGGCCAATTTAATCATTAACTTTTTGATAATTTATCAATATAGTCTTTTAGACAAATTTTGATCAAAAATCACTAATGTAGACAGGGGAGTCCTATGTGGCACAGTCAACGTTGAAGCATATAATATTTTTTAAGAAATTCTGAATATTTTTATTATTTTTTAAATTTCTTTTTTTCATTGTGGCTAGCAAGGGCCGCAACCATCTCTAGCCACCAGCCCTAGTGGCTGGCACGAGTCGCAGTCCACAATGGAAAATAATAAAATCAAAAAAATATAAAAAAAGTTGCAAAAGTTGTCCAAGTTAGCTCCGGCTGTATCATGTAGGACAACTCACCACATCTACGTCAGTGATCTTCGGCTACATTGGCTAATTGTTAAAATGTGCATCATCACATAATTCTTCAAAATTTAAGAATACAATTTTCTCATTAGAATGAAATGCGAAAGGAGGAGTGATAAGTAACTTTTTGTGTCCATGAAATAAGCCAAGGAAAGTTCGCGTATTCTTTTGTCGACAAAAGGGCGCAAAAAAAAATAAGAAAGGGCGACCAGCGTTCGCTATACGCAGGGAGTCATTATAGGAGGTTCGCATGCAGGCTCGAAATATTCGGCTAAAGCCATCATTGCCGTTCAATTTGCGCGAGCCCGTCATCAGCGCACCATCGGATGTAGGATAATCACCCGACGCTCGGCATACATATTAAGCCTACCCCCCCTAAACGAACCGAGATTTCTCAGAGATGAATTCGAAACTTGTGATCAAAAGAAACCCCCGAGTCGAGGGGGACGCTCTCGTGCATTGGGGAATATGTACTCGTGGTCAAAAAAATGTATACGGAGCGACTTGACACCGATCCACTCGCGCAAATCCCAATTTCGTTTCCCTATGTGTTCGCAACAAAGAGTAAGCATTTAATAATTGAAATGAAAACTCCTAACTTTTTGTAAAGTCAATTATTCCTTTCCCCCCCTTTTTCTTCGAGATATAAAGATGACCCCAAAAAAAAAAAATGAAAAACGAGGGACGCGGTATGCACACGCTCACGAATGGGGTCGCTATTCTGTATTGCTTTTTAGGGTTCGCGAGATAGGAGCCGATTAATCCGATAAGATTCCGACCAAGTTGCCCGCGCGTCATCATTCGCCGGATACCGTGAAAGATAAGCCGTCGTTTATAAGTCGTTATTCGCGTAAATAATCCCGTTCTCTTTTTTTTTTCCGGGGCTTAAATTTGTAAATATTTCCTTTTGCTGTGCGTAATCTTTCCGTTTGTTTCACAGAAAATGAATGACAGAGAAAATGCTTTCCAGAAAATGATAGCTTGTATCGCTTAAAATAACTGGTTAATGTAAAATGTTTTCATTACCGACAATAATTTGTGTCTAAGAATATTTTCCGTTCATTCATTTTTGTAAACGATACGAGCGATCATTTTTAAGGAAATGTTTTACAAATTATTTATTTTTTAGCGAAACAAAATGTGCTTTTATATTGGTCATTTTTTCTCAAATCTATAGTGCTACTGCAATTGCATTTTGTGAATTTATTTTATAGGATTAATACCACGAAAAATCTCAAACCGATACACTTGCAACAAATTTATTCCAAATTAATTTTTTGACCACCAAAAATCCCAAACTGGTACACCCGTGATAAATTTACCCCGAACTAATTTTTTGATAACAAAAAACTCCAAATTTGCACATTTGTGATAAATTTACCCTCCGTTAGTTTTCATTAAATTGGATTAATATCACGAAAAAATACAAACAGGTACACCTGTGACAAACGGAGGGTAAAATCCAAACCGGTACACCCGTCAACCGCCATGTGCCATTTAACTCAATAATTTAACAAAAAAATTCAACGGAAATTGACGAGAGGTAAATTTAAGACGTGTGTACCAGTTTGGGAT
Source organism: Syzygium aqueum (assembly GCA_031216185.1). NCBI lineage: Eukaryota > Viridiplantae > Streptophyta > Magnoliopsida > Myrtales > Myrtaceae > Syzygium > Syzygium aqueum. The sequence continues at coordinate 24,486,836 of CM062241.1, read as the reverse complement.
TTTTTTATGGTCAAAAAATTAGTTTGGGGTAAATTTGTCACAGGTATACCGATTTGAGGTTTTTCATAGCATTAACCCTTTTTTATATTCATTTTCGTTTATTTATTTAGCCTATTTTCCAAAAATAAAATTAGATATAAAAGTATTGCCCATGTGGGTGGGCCACACCAGCCAATGCTTTCTCACTAGTCGGGCTTGGGCACTTAACCAGACCCGTAAGTTCGAGCTGGGGTGTGAGCTTGCCAAGGCCTCTTGAAGTTCGGGCCCGAAGATCGGCTCGGCTTGAGCCCGCCCGATAATTATGTGTAAATTTGTTTGATCTATCTATGCTTCGACAATTTAATTTGCTACCTTGATTTCTAGACAAGAAGTCAATAAAGTGTATATCCATTGTCCGCCAATTAGTCCGCTTACACCTCTGTCCCCTTTCATCTTCACTTTACTTCACAAAAATAAAAATCGCATTTGGCTAGCACGCTCGGCAAACTCGAGCTCAAATACGTACTAGCCGCCTAGGAAAGCAAGACATCCTTAGCCTACGGTGTGTCAGCTATTAAATCCATGTAAATCCATTAGATTACCAAATCATACCGATATGTTACGGATTTTCATTTTCTATCGATTCTATAGTATTGAATCGTCGCCGAGGCTTTACATATTCAAGATTTAAAGGTGACGAAAAGAGGATCGAAACACGCACGGTAGTTTCAAAATAATTAGTCAACCGATCACATAATTAGCAAGCAATTATTGATAATTAGGCAAAGACAACCTTAAAATCCAATAGCAACAAGACTAAAGCTCGATTAGCCATTTGTGACATTAGGAGGTCATTACACTAGTGACACGCAATACTAAGAGAGAAGACTCCCAACCCCGCTCTGTCAAGAACAAGATCGACAACAAAGCATGACGCTAATCCAAACTCCAGAAGCGCATTAATTAAACTAATCTGTTCTTCACTCGATTACGGATGGAGCCTCCCGCCGCAGGAGTAAGTGACGTTGCACGAGTCGGCCACGATCACGGTGTACTCATGTATTGGCCGGGCCAAGAACGAGGGCAGGTAGACCAGCAAGTCGCACACGCACTCCGAGTCCACCTCATTCAGCCACTTGCAGCAGTCTTGCTCCGCCGGGGACGGCTCGCCCGAGTGCCGGCCGTGCCGGTGCCGGTGATGGTGCCCGTGCCCGTGCCCGTGGCAGTGGTGGTGGTGGTGGTGGTGGTGCCTGTACTCGTCCTGGCTCTCGTCATCATGGCAGGGAGGTGGAGGGAGCGGGCCGGGCGGGGACGGAGGTGGCAACGGGGGAGCTGGAGGGGGCGCCGGGGTCGGCATGATCATCGAGCAGGCGTGGTTCACGAGGGTGAACTGGGAGGCGCACAGCGGCCGAGGGGGCAGCGGTGGTGGCAGCGGGAACGGCATCACCTTCAGCCTCGGCGTCAGCTGTTGCAACAGGGTGCCGCCCGAATAGCCCGCGAGGGCCGACGCTAGTGCCGCATAGAGCATCAATGTGGCAAAATTGGTCCTTCCCATGGTCACTCTCATTAGAAGCAAACCAAACGACACAACAAGCCCACACAAAAGAGTCTCTTTCTTATCTTTGTTTGGTTTTCGGGGTACTCCAAACTGGTTTAGTGGGTTCAGTTTTATATGCTAATGAACTCATGTGGATCATGTTTCGCATTAATCTAAGGATGTTTCTTGGGTGAATGGCCAAAGAGAGTGAGGACTAAGGTTGTTGTGTTGCAAGAAGAGAATCGGTTACCGCATGGCTCAGGAATTTGGTCACTTCATTTGGATGACCAATTTCGTTTTTTGGTTTTTTTTATGCGTTGCACTACTACCAAGTGCCTACCTTTCTCACTGAGGTCGATTGAGGCAACGGGCGTAATGGGCCGGGGGTCATACGAATTTATGGCATGCGAACCTAATCTATGGGCCGGCCTAGATGCGCTCCATCCGTGGATCGGAAAATTCGTATCTGGGCCCGGCATCGGGTCTTCGCTTGCCGGGCGTGTGGGGTCGGGTGACTGGCCCCGTCAAGGGAGCTGTTTGCCCGGGAAGTCGGAACCACCCTCGCCGTGGAATTTCATTAATCGGGCTCGGCTCAGACGATGGACAGGCCAGTAACAAGCATGCATGCACTCACTGGAGCGATTACAAGGCACTCATAATAACGCGTGCCTTGCTTTGGTCTATATATGTAACAGAACTCACATGTGCGATACTTATTATATGGTTCGTGCAACATGTATCCCTGATGAATTTGAATCTCGTGAACTCTGATCATAATATCCATCCGAACCACATTGTTCGTGCGATATGAGAACCGATCATGCTGTTAATTCTCGTCGCGATGGCCATATTAATGAGCTTAGGTTTGTCCTCTCGAAACTCCTCCCCAATTTGGGAGCCCATTGTAAATTTTCCCACATTCATTTCGTCCATCCCTAAGTGATTTCCAGTCATGAATCTCGTGATCAAATCACATTAAGCAAAGGATTCATAAATAAATAAGCGCTACAAATAATAGATCATGGACGTGGCCCCATGAGCTAGTGGCCTAATAGTTTGGGCCATGGTCTTCTCCCGACTAGTTCAATCACAAATGATGCACCGTATCGGTTATAACCGTCGATTATGTGAGCTCCATGTAAATTTTACATGAATTTGATCGATTATTCAAAATAGGATAATATAAAAAACCACGATTGTACTTGGACAATTTTACAAGCATGACTTCGCTTATAAGAAAAGGGGGCAAAATCCCACTTAAAGTAGAATTGAGTTAAATTACTTCAAAGTAGTGTAGGCTCGATTTGATGATTATTTGAGACAAAATAATCTAATTTAAGTTTGAGCTTGAGCTACTTTAGTGTCTTATTGAGTCGAGCTCGAACTCGCCAGTACTCAATTCGACAAGTGTATGAGTTTAATCAAGCTTTTTATTATTTATGTAAAATTATTCAATGGTTATAAAAATAGACACGAATATCCTTGAAATTACATAGTGTTCGAGATTATTGAACTCTAGATCGAGTTCATATTTACAAGCCGGTTGCAATCCAACCTGGATGAGTTGAACTCAAGTTGGAAAGTTAATACTTGATTAAGTTCGAGTCAAGTTTCGAGCACAATTATGTTAGTCAATTCAAGCTGTAGGTCGATGATGTATTATCTTGATTATATCGCTAGTACAAATAAATAAATCTTTAGAATTACATAGAACTTGAGATATAAGCGCGAACTCAAATTTCATTTATAAGTTGACCGTAAACATCGAGCTTAAATATCTCGATTTTTCGGTAGAGTTGAGCTCATGCGGGAAAGTCAATGCTTGATCGAAGTCTGAATTGAATTTCGAGCACCGAACATGAGAGTTAGGTCGAGACCGAGTTTGGCAATGCATCGGCTTGACTCGGAGTTGTGGTATCCTGAAATTTCATAACCAAAGATTAAAGAACCTTAATGGATTAGAGCGCTCGTCAACGGAAATTAGGAAAATGAAATTGGAAGCTTAGCATTGTGATTATCGTTTTTTTTTTAATCGCGAGTTTGGATTCTTGGGAACAATTACCGTCAAGCCGACTAACCCAATGTCGCGTCATCCATGCGACCCGACTCTGTGTCAAACCCACCACCGTTATTTTTCTCCTTATTTTTTTTCCCTTGCTCACGGACGGCCCCCTCTTTTCCTCTTTTCCTCTTTTTCCATCCTTTTCTCCCCTTTTCTTTTTCTTTCCCATTTTTCCCGCCGGAAACCCCACGCAGCAGCAGCCCCTTCATTTCTCTTCTGTCTTCTTCTTCCCCCTCTACATTTGGCAAGAGGGAGATGCCAATTGTCACCCATGCAAGCAAGGGAAGTTGAAGGGTCATCAGATAATTTTTTCCCCCACAGTTCACTCTCATCAGCTCTCTCTCGCCCAGCTCACTCCCTCTCTTGTTTCTCTCTCTGTCCACCCGGGAGCCCGCCTGTTCAACGACCAGCAGCTGCTGCTCTCTGTTCTGTCCGCAACCAGCAGCAGCAACCAGCCCCTCGCCTCACCGCCGTGCCGTTCTCCCCACCTTGGACACAATCCCCAAGTCGCAGCCACTACTCTCACCAGCAAGGCAAGTTCTCTCTATGACGTTATACTAACCTCGATAATGGTTGCATGTCGGTTTGGGTCTTGGATGAGCCGTTGAGGTGGCTGGAAGGGAGAAAGGAGAGGGCGATATGTGGCGTAGCTGCTGGTCTTGTGTATTCAAACCCCTAGAACGATTTTTGGTGGATCTAGATGGCTAGATTAAGTTGGAAATGATGTTGCATGTTGTTTTGAACTCTTGGTTTGATGTTTTCTTGGCTGGGAAGTGGCGGATCTGAAGTTGGAATCACGTTTCTGGAAGTTGCGTCACGGATTCCAGATCGGACCTTTCTGGATGTTCCTGATTTTCTATTTTTGTACCGCCTTGTGTGGACCGAATCTCGCAAAGCGTTCTCATAAAAGTTGTTCAGAAGATCTTAATGTATAACATACTTAAATTCCATATTTTTCTGACTTCAAATGCATTTTACGAAGGCTCAATTCCTTACCGAGTCGGAACTGTTTTTACCGTGGAAGCCGCGATCTCTATACATTCTACAATTTTTATAAAAATACCCACTTCGAATTTGGTCACACTTCCTTCACAAAATTTGTTCATAGTCCCCTTTTGTACAACATATAAAAATTTCAAGGTGTTTAGACATGATTTGATATATGAAAAGAGCATTCTTTGTAACTCGGTGTCACTGTTTCGACGGACCAATTCTGGTCTGTTTTCGCGCCCTCAAAAGTTCCCTTTCCAGGAGGATTTTGGGATTGTGTTCTTCAGGAAAAATAAGTGTTAAGGTATCGTTTATAACATGTTAAAATTTCAGAATTTTTGGAACTCATTTGCTATGCCTTTGAAATTGATTTCTCAAGTCATGCAAAACTGTCCAGTTTTGCCAGAATCCAAAGTTTCATTTTTTCTTAGTTGCAAGCCTTGGAATTTTGATTTGATGTCTTCGGGAGATGTAACGTACACGCTCTGAACTTTCTGATGAGATGATTTCCTTGCATTAGAAATTGTAAATGACATCTCTAAATTTGATGTACCGTATATATTGAAACATGTGGGCTTGTAAGTGTAATTGCTCCGTCGGTCCCCATGATGACGATGCCCTGGAGTTGGGATGCTTGAGGAGGTAACTGAGTTCGCTCGGATACTTGGGGGTGTAACACGGTTCCCTAGATGTTCTCGCGACGCCGTGATAGGTGCGAGATGCCCGAGAGGGTAACGAGATTTCCTCGGTTGCCTGGGGCTGTAACAAGGTTCTCCAAATGTCCTCGTGATGCCGTGATGGGTGCGAGATGACCGGGGGTAACTGGGTTCTCCGGAGGATGTTGTAACTTGAGTTACTAAATTAAATGCGAATTAAAACTACTTGTGATCACAGAACGTATGTAATGTGTGCTCATGTGAATGGCTGTTCTTGGATCGACGTTCTTTTGCCTGATAACGGTGGCTGAGTGAGAATGAAAAAGGAAATCATGTATGCCATGGCTGGTTGTGAATTGGTTTATTTGCTTATCGATTTGATTCTATTCAGATTCATGTTGTTATTTGTTTAGTATGGCGTGATAAAGTTTACTTGGCTGAGTTTCCGCTCACTATTTATTGTTGACACTTTTTTCAAACTAGTAGTTATGCCGATCCTCCCTACCTCTACCTCGATAAGCTATGGGGTGCCAATTGATTTTGAGAGCCGTCTATTTGAATTCGTGATCCCGGAATTCCCTGAACTTGTTTTCATAAAATGCATTTCCATTCTGACCGTAAATATTGGGCCCCCAAGAGGGACTCGTTCTTTTGGGCTTCATCGGGGTTTATGCCCTCGATGGAGGACGGTTGGTGGGGCCCCTTCCATACCATGGGCCGGACGAAGATGATGGCGACGCTAGCAGCGAAGTCTTTTGAGGACAGCATCAAGGAGGAGGAAGGAGTAGTTTTTTGAAAACACGACTGTCAGTTAGTTTTTGGGGATAGAGTCGTGTAGGGATGGGTGATAGCTTGTTCGTTTTTTTGTTAAGCTTGGTGGGTCATAGTAGGATAGTCGGGTTGGAGTTGTTGGGTAGTCTCCTCGTGTTTTTGAACTCACCCTTTTATCACCCTCATTATTATGTGAAAGATGCATGTTATTTTCGCAACTTGCATGCCCTAGCATTTCTATGTTTCTATGTTACATTCATGTTATAAATGCTAATATTTAAAAAGAAGCATCTTTCGCTTGTGAATAATCTAATGACTAATGACGATTAGAGGATAAATCTTGAAAAGGGCATGCCTGGGATGTTACACCATCCCTACACGATTCTATCCCCAAAAACTAACTGACAGTCATGTTTTCAAAAAACTACTCCTTCCTCCTCCTTGATGCTGTCCTCAAAAGACTTCGCTGCTAGCATCGCCATCATCTTCGTCCGGCCCATGGTATGGAAGGGGCCCCACCAACCGTCCTCCATCGAGGGCATAAACCCCGATGAAGCCCAAAAGAACGAGTCCCTCTTGGGGGCCCAATATTTACGGTCAGAATGGAAATGCATTTTATGAAAACAAGTTCAGGGAATTCCGGGATCACGAATTCAAATAGACGGCTCTCAAAATCAATTGGCACCCCATAGCTTATCGAGGTAGAGGTAGGGAGGATCGACATAACTACTAGTTTGAAAAAAGTGTCAACAATAAATAGTGAGCGGAAACTCAGCCAAGTAAACTTTATCACGCCATACTAAACAAATATCAACATGAATCTGAATAGAATCAAATCGATAAGCAAATAAACCAATTCACAACCAGCCATGGCATACATGATTTCCTTTTTCATTCTCACTCAGCCACCGTTATCAGGCAAAAGAACGTCGATCCAAGAACAGCCATTCACATGAGCACACATTACATACGTTCTGTGATCACAAGTAGTTTTAATTCGCATTTAATTTAGTAACTCAAGTTACAACATCCTCCGGAGAACCCAGTTACCCCCGGTCATCTCGCACCCATCACGGCATCACGAGGACATTTGGAGAACCTTGTTACAGCCCCAGGCAACCGAGGAAATCTCGTTACCCTCTCGGGCATCTCGCACCTATCACGGCGTCGCGAGAACATCTAGGGAACCGTGTTACACCCCCAAGTATCCGAGCGAACTCAGTTACCTCCTCAAGCATCCCAACTCCAGGGCATCGTCATCATGGGAACCGACGGAACAATTACACTTACAAGCCCACATGTTTCAATATATACGGTACATCAAATTTAGAGATGTCATTTACAATTTCTAATGCAAGGAAATCATCTCATCAGAAAGTTCAGAGCGTGTACGTTACATCTCCCGAAGACATCAAATCAAAATTCCAAGGCTTGCAACTAAGAAAAAATGAAACTTTGGATTCTGGCAAAACTGGACAGTTTTGCATGACTTGAGAAATCAATTTCAAAGGCATAGCAAATGAGTTCCAAAAATTCTGAAATTTTAACATGTTATAAACGATACCTTAACACTTATTTTTCCTGAAGAACACAATCCCAAAATCCTCCTGGAAAGGGAACTTTTGAGGGCGCGAAAACAGACCAGAATTGGTCCGTCGAAACAGTGACACCGAGTTACAAAGAATGCTCTTTTCATATATCAAATCATGTCTAAACACCTTGAAATTTTTATATGTTGTACAAAAGGGGACTATGAACAAATTTTGTGAAGGAAGTGTGACCAAATTCGAAGTGGGTATTTTTATAAAAATTGTAGAATGTATAGAGATCGCGGCTTCCACGGTAAAAACAGTTCCGACTCGGTAAGGAATTGAGCCTTCGTAAAATGCATTTGAAGTCAGAAAAATATGGAATTTAAGTATGTTATACATTAAGATCTTCTGAACAACTTTTATGAGAACGCTTTGCGAGATTCGGTCCACACAAGGCGGTACAAAAATAGAAAATCAGGAACATCCAGAAAGGTCCGATCTGGAATCCGTGACGCAACTTCCAGAAACGTGATTCCAACTTCAGATCCGCCACTTCCCAGCCAAGAAAACATCAAACCAAGAGTTCAAAACAACATGCAACATCATTTCCAACTTAATCTAGCCATCTAGATCCACCAAAAATCGTTCTAGGGGTTTGAATACACAAGACCAGCAGCTACGCCACATATCGCCCTCTCCTTTCTCCCTTCCAGCCACCTCAACGGCTCATCCAAGACCCAAACCGACATGCAACCATTATCGAGGTTAGTATAACGTCATAGAGAGTACTTGCCTTGCTGGTGAGAGTAGTGGCTGCGACGTGGGGACTGTGTCCAAGGCGGGGAGAACGGCATGGCGGCGAGGCAAGGGGCTGGCTGAACCAGCAGCAGCTGCTGGTCGTTGAACAGGCGGGCTCCCGGGTAAACAGAGAGAGAGAAACAAAAGAGGGAGTGAACTGGGCGAGAGAGAGTCGAGCGAGAGAGAACGAGGAGAGTGAGAGCTGGGAGAGTGAGCTGTGGGGGAAAAAGCTGAGCGAGAGAGAGCTGGTGAGAGTGAACTGTGGGGGAAAAATTATCTGATGACCATTCAACTTCTCTTGCATGCATGGGCATGCATGGGTGACACTTAGCACCTCCCTCTTGCCAAATGTAGAGGGGGAAGAAGAAGACAAAGAAGAGAAATGAAGGGGCTGCTGATGAGTGGGGTTTCCTGCGGGAAAAAGGGGAAAGAAAAAGAAAAGAGGAGAAAAGGAAGGGAAAAGAGGAAAAGAGGGACCGTCCGTGAGCAAGGGGAAAAATGGGGAGAAAAAATAACGGTGATAGGTTTGACACGGAGTCAAGTCACGCGAACGACACGATGTCGGATTAATCGGCCCGACGGTAATTGATCCCAAGAGTTCAAACTCGCGATTCAAAAAAAAAAAAGATAATCACAACGCTAAACTTCCAATTTCATTTTCTTAATTTCTATCGACGAGTGCCCTAATCCATTAGGATCCTTTAGTCTTTGGCCATGAAATTTCAAGATGCCATGGCGTACGTACAAGTTACACTCCTTATGCCCAGTATTGAAATTTTGCGACATGATTTATGCTTAAAATGATAGATGTTAAGCATCATAGTGTCTCTCCCGCAAAAAAAAAGTAGGGTTAATACAATAAAAAACTCTAAACTGGTACACCTGTAATAGTTTTAATCCAAACTAATTTTTTTACCATAAAAAACTTCAAACTAGTACACCTATGATAAATTTACCCAAAACTAAATTTTTGACCACTAAAAACCCTAAACTGATATATTTGTGATAAATTTATCACTCGTTAGTTTCCGTTAAATTGAATTAGTGCCAAAAAAATCACCAACTAGTACATTTATGATAAATGGAGGATAAAACATAAAATCAATATATTATTTAACTGTTACATGTCATTTAATAAAATAATTTGACAGCAAAATTTAACGGAAATAAATTGAGAGTAAATTTATCACAAGTATACTAGTTTGATATTTTTTATGATAAAAAATAAATTTAAAATAAAATTATCATAAATATTTTAATTTAAGATTTTTCGTAATATTAACTAAAAAAAGTAACTGTATAAACCGACGTTCCGACCCTACCAGCCTCCCTGCCTTCCTCACCAAGTTGTTTCTGTACTCTTGCCCCCTCAAAGAAGGTGGGTAAAAGAAAAAGGCAAAATTCAACGAGAAAGGTGAAAGCTTTGGCGTGTCGTTCCACTCGGGAGTGATAAAGCTTACATTTTGTTCCCCACTTTCTGCGGTTGTCGAATTCGAGCATCGGTTTAGTTTTAGTTGTCTATCTGTAATCGTTCGTGGGATGTTGTGTCCTGTCATCGTTCTCTCTTTCATTTGATGTTCCCAGGTATGCGAATTGGAAGAGCGACTGCGTCTCCTCTGTTGCTTCTCACAGCCTCACAGGCACTGTCGCTTAATTGGGTTGCTGTAATTACTTCCATTTTGAGATTGTGCTTCTGTAGAAACTTTAAAGCTGCGACCTTTTTTTTTGTTTTCTTTCGTTTTCCACTTGTTTTTTCTTATTTGCTGTTTCTGTGGCATGGCCATGAATTATTGTTGAGGGGTAGCGTTGTTACTTTCCATCTGTTGATTACTTTGTGTATCGGTCTCGGGAGCCTCATGCCCTGACGACCCATCAAACCAAACGTTCCTCTGTGGGTGTTGCATCAACGGGTTTGCATTTGCTGATCCTGTGCCGTCCTTCCCCCACCCTTTTGAATCATAAGAGAAAAAGCGAGAGTTCTTTTGTTCTCTACTTGGTCGGGCTGCAACGAGAAAAATGATCATTGACGATTGAATTGCCCTTTTATTTGCTATTTGGTCGGGCTGCAATGAGAAAATTGATCATTGATGATTGAATTGCCGGTGTATGTCCTTGGTTTTGATAAATTTTTCTGGACATTCTGCCATCACGCAGGTCTGAAGCTTTGAGACAATGGGTTTCTCTACTGTATATCGGTGCTTGCAGGAGCTATTTCCACAGGTGAGGACTTAGTCTTCTTTAGTGGAAGGATCAGTGTTTGGCAGTCCAGTCAAGACATATCACTTATGATTATACTGTCCAGTGTTATAGCTGGCGGGGATTGGGGAACAACTAATGTCATGTGTTTGTTCATACCGTGGTAATTACGCTGTGAAGTGTAAGATGGAACAGAAAAGTAATTAAAGTTATGTTTGTAGAGGATAGAGAGTTTAAGAAGTCCAAGTAGGGTTTCTCTTAGTGTAGTTTTCGTGGCCTTTGTATATCAGGAGGTACCGCAGCTCCCTCAAACTTGTAGAGTTTTTGAAAGACTTCCTTTCGAGTTTGATCGATGACGCTTTCGAGTTCTTCCTTATGTTCTTATAGGATAACGCATATTTCTCATTTGATACAGCTTGATGCTCGCACTTTGAAGGCAGTTGCAATTGAAAATTCTAAGGATGCAGATGCCGCTGTTGAGGTTGTTGTTTCGGAAATTCTTCCTTATGTTTCAGAGCAGGAAAAACCCCAGAGTGCCCCTTTTCAATACCTGGGATCATTTAATCTATCTGATGGAGAAGGTGATAGCTGGATTCGTTTCCATTTAGAGTGTTCAAACCATCTTTAATTGTCATTTCTGTGCTTCATGTGATTTTCTTCCCTTCAACAGTTAATTCAATTTTTTAAGGTAGTTTCCCTGAAGTATACAATAAGTGGTGTTCTATGTTGTTCTTTTTTCATTGTTTATAACTTCTTTTCTCATGAATGAAGGTGCTATTGTTGATAAAATGATACCTTAGATGTCTGACTAATTATTTGGTCATGCCAATGTAAAGTTCAATCTGACCAACCAAGCTCTTTATCGAGGCGCCAAAGTATGCCTAGGAAAGCAAATGCAGCTTCTTCAGAATCAAAAGCAGCTAGCAGAAATGGTGATACCATATCTAGCAATAGCAGTCTGCTTGAAAATTATCCAAGAACCGGTCAGGAGGCATCTACCTCCTGCAGCAATGACAAGAGAGGTCGAGTTTTTGAGACTGATGAACTGATTGCATTGGAGACAGATCGAGTGCGAGTAACCAGAGTCATTGAGGCTAATCAAGCTCCAGATGTCCAATTAACTGCTGAGCCGAAACCACACAGCCTGACCGAAAGTGCAGAAGTGATTTTGCTGGGGACAATTAATCAGCCGCTTGCCATTCCTGGTAAGGCTTTGCATGTTGGACCAGCTAAATCTAGTGACATCTCTAGTTTAGCAATCGCAGATGCAAAGTTTAGTCAAAGAGGTTCTCGTGGTGCTCAGGCGGATGATTGTAACATGAGTAAAAGTGAAAGTAGCTATCGATCAGAATCAACTTTGACTAGCACTTCTCTGAAGACAGGGTACTCTGGTTGTGAGCAAGCATTAGAGCATCCTTTGGTAGCTCCAATGGGTCTTTTGGAAGGTGATACCATCAATCTTGTAAGTAACAATACTGGTGAAAAAGCAGAAGAAGATGCTGCTGCCTCGAAACACTATTTTGGAGAGGAGTCGCCCTTGAAGTTGAAAACCACCTACACTGGCGATGAATTTTTCAAACAGATCATTGAGAATGCTCAAGCATACAAAGTAATATCTAGTTAAACCTTTGATACTTGTTAAGGACTAATGCCACTATTTGTTTGTTATTATCACGCTAGAATGTTTTCTCATTGCTCAATGCTGCAGACTACCCTTTTCTCGGCGATGGATTTTGTTGTCAACCTCATGAGAGAAGTTGAAGAAAAAGAGAAAGTTGCAAAACAAGCTAAAGAGGAAGCTTCTTCGGAGGGACATGATATTTACCTTAGGATTGAGGAATTCAAACTGATGTTAGCGTATGCAAAGGAAGCAAATGATATGGTTGTTAGTTTCTTATTTACATCTTGTTGAACCTTTGAATTGTTTTAAAGTGAACATAAAGCTGATTCATTTTCTACTTTTGCAGCATGCAGGTGAAGTTTATGGAGAGAGAGCTATTTTATCGACCGAAGCAAGGGAGCTTCAATCTCATTTACTCAGGTTGTTGGATGAAAGGGACAAATCTCTTGCAATTATTGTTCAGGTGCTTCAATTTTCTTTTTGGTTTAATCCAGTTGACCTTGAGCTGCCTCCTTTGAAGTCGTTCCATTCTTTCATGTTGCCATTATGCAGACACGTTTGATGGTTTAGATGCAATCTAAATGTAATCATGGTATCTTCTTTTTGTTCACCGTTACTCCAGCTAGACAACATAATTTTGTTAGTTACCTTCTTTGTCTCGATATCTGGTTATCAAAGCATCACGTTCTTAGAACTTGCAAGTTCTTTGGTTGGTGAAATCTGAAGATTCAGTTTTTGAGCTGTGAAAAGTCTTGGGTACATTTCCCCCAGCCAAAGCATGTATGGCTGTTTTTCCTCAGCATTCAGTTTTGGTGGTTAACTTCTTTCTCTCGATGTCTGGTCAATGCACCACATTCTCCGTTCTTGCAAGTTCTTTGGGTGGTGAAACCTGAAGACTCAGTTTTTTAGTTGTGGTAAGTCTTGGGTACATTCCCCCAGCCATAGCATGTATTTTGGTTGTTTTTCCACAGCATTAAGTTTGTCATTCTCTGAGGCAAGAATTGACCCTTTTCGTAGTTTTTCCAAACATACCCTCTATTTTTCAGTCTTCCATGTGGAAGGATGACTTTGATAAATAGATGATTGAAAATGGAGTTTCAGAGGTTTGACTCTGACATTAGCCTTTTTTACCTTTTCTTCTTTTAATAGCCATTTCCATGTTTCTGCAGATGCGCCAAGAACTTGAAATTCGACTTTCTGCAGCAGAGGATTTGAAAAAAATTGCCAAGAAGGAAAAGCTTGAAAAGGAAGCCACTGCTCAACATGCTTTGGCTGAACAGCTAGCTCTCCTGGAGAAGGTGCATCATGAGTCTAAGTTATTACAGGAAGAGGAAGAACGGAACAACAAGGTTGCAACTTTGCAGAAAAAGCTTTACCATTATAGTTGTATGCATCTATGCAATGGAAATATCTTAACTAAATGCAATTTTATTATATGTTTGGAACAGCTGCGGATGTTTCTCATGGACCATGGCCATATTGTTGATGTACTCCAGTAAGTTTTTTTTGTTACTGTTATTTATTTTATGGGTCATGTTTCTGGGAATTTCCTCCAACCAATCTAGGCGACATTAATCTAGGCACTTGTTTCCCATTATGTGTGCCATGAATGTCATGTTGTTTTCACCCTTAAAACTCCTACTGCATTGTAGCCATAAGTTGGGTGCTCAGTGAACAACATATTGGCAAGTCTCATTACATTTATCATAAACAAATACATAGTTTATTCATAAATTGTTACATACCAGTAAAATCTACATATGTTTTTCTTAATCTCTATGTAATTCAAGTTTGAAAAGGCCGAAACATCTCTGTTGCAATGTATACCCAAACATATAATAATTTCCCAAACATCAAGTCCTCATGTCCTTGTAGTAGCATGATGGTTGTCTGAGCAATATCTTGTCATAATTACAATCAAGAATGACAAAAAAACGCAACTGAGGACATTTTTTGTTAAGTAAATATCATTACCTCAAGTAATTTGGTAAGTGAAAAGCCACCGAGAGATGAAGTGAACTCAAGATACAAATTTGAATAAACTATGACACAAGATAATTAATCTATCACCCTTGCTCTTGAGTGAATATGCGAAGAAAGAAGAAGAAAACAAACGAAAAAAAAAGGTAGCAAACTAGAGTATCTGCTTTGAGTCTCTTTTATCATCATTTGTTGTGTTCCGTCTCCTTGAAGAAAATGATTGAACTTTGCTGCTTAGAAGAAAATTAACCAAAGATATAATAGAACTCTAAGGAAAGCAGTCTTATGTGGGTAAGAGTGACAAGCGGGTGACTAAACTTTTAATGAAAGCCCTCCATGTGTCTGGTTGAAGGAAGTTTCGTCCAACCTAGGTTGAAGAAAACATGACCTTATTATAATATCATTTGTTAGGGTAATCAGGACTGTGGTATGCTTGATTTGTAAGCTTTTATTGATCCTTCCTTTTTCATTAGCAGTTTTTCCCCCTTTTATCTCCTAGATTGATTCGTAAACCAGCACAAAGAGTCTGAAGCCAAACCACCCATCTGCACCATACCGCTGATAAGCTGTTTTCATCTGAGAGATATCTTTACAAAGTTGTAGGGACTCTTTTTTCGCATTAGATATATGCTCTATGTTGTTTCCCTAACGGTCGAACTTGAACACACCGGTGACTTTCCAGTGTTACGAGAGTGCCAACTTGAGGAGATCTGTCAGTAAGTGATTTTGTCTTGGAGATCTGTAAGCAATTTTGTCTTCGGACGTCATTGAAGCAAAGGCTTTAAGATGCATTGCGTTTCTCATGTGCATTATATTATATGGCCTGCAATTTTTTTTTACTTTGAAATATCAAATGACCTCTTGCTATATTCCTCTAATGACACATCTGCAGAGGGGAGATCGCCATCATCTGCCAGGATGTGAAGTCACTGAAAGAAAATTTCGATAGGGTTGTTCAGTTGAGCAAATCCGTTCCCTCGAGGAAGATGAGTCACATCACATCTTCATCATCCAGCTCAAATTTAAGCAGTATTTCCCCTGATACGATACCTGAACGAGGCAAAACATTAAATATTCCAAACAAGATAGGACCTCTGAACTCAATTGATGACATTGGGCTGGAGGATGAAGCATGGGAATTGTTCGAAGGTAACTGAGAATCGTAAACCCGACTTGCAAATATGACATGTAATGTGAATGGAAGATTTGACTTATATTACTCCTCATGTTGTGCCGTTTATAATATGGCTCCTGTAGTTTCAGCCCAAGGTCTATATTTTGCCTGTTCTGTGGCTTAAAACTATGGTTTGTCAATCTTTCTCTGTACAGAAAGTATTAGTAGTCATTGAACAGTTTGCAAATGCATTGGGAGTTTGGGATTTTTAGAATTCATGGAATTCATGGGTCTAGTTATTCCTTTTTTCTCGTATAGAAATGTGAACATCAAAATTGGATTAAATCTAATTGAAGTTTTCGATGCTAAATGATCAGATTAGTAACTTACCAAGAATGATGCTCATGTCAAGCTGAGATTTTCAACCCGTTCAAATGTCATAAGATAAATTACACAGCAAACTTTTCCGTCTGAAGAATAGATGTGTAGAATTACATGAGATTATTAACCCTCTCATCTATCACTCTAGGACCTTTGGTTGGGCATGTTTTTGCCATTCAAGTTGGGTTAACTTTTGGGTACGTATTGTGTAGTTCAATTTTTTTCTTGAAAAAAGAGTGTTTGATTGCAACTCCCTGGGAACTCAATCCAAGCATCAGCAAAACTAACACGTGCCTTTCTTCATTCCTCACCGTCCTAAACAATACTCATTAGTAGTCCCTCGAGACCAAACAGCATGATACAATCAGCAATTCCCAAAACCCACCTCATCATTTCTGAACTGGTGAACAACAGCGGACTATTCTAGTGTCAGGAGCATAGTGATGACAAAATACAAAGTCATACAGTCGACAATGAAACAGCATCCCAACCGTTATTAACAACTGACACCAGAAAAGATGGACACAAAATGCATACATATTGCAACAAAAACTCGTATGCTAAACACATGAACAAATATAAACAAACTGAAAAAGCAGCTGCCTCAGACTTTTATATCGCCTCTTTACATTGCCAACAGGTTCCTCCTGTAATGCAAGGTACGTCATGCCTCTCCCAATGCCTTCTTTACATCCGCCTGCGTCACATGTATTATTTAACATGGGGCTATGACAAATTCCTCTAGGAAAAACTGTCTAAAGGCGCGTGTGCGGATGATCTGCTAACTGGGAATCTATGTGAAGTGAGAAAGAAAGAAAGTACCTCAATGGCCAAAGGAGAGGTGGTTGGGCTATAGCGACTGATGACACGCCCCTCCTTATCAACAAGGAACTTCGTGAAGTTCCATTTTATTCTTGAACCCAAAAATCCTGATTTACTTGCTTTGAGGAACTTATAGACAGGTGCTGTGTCGGGTCCGTTAACTCGTACCTAGAATCAAGCAACAACTCAATAGATTGGCTAATTGGATGAAAGTAACTATTGTCAGACAACTAGATGCATCAGGGCCATTGAGCTACGTAGCTATTAACAGATCATATATATAATAGGTGCACTTGAGAGAGGTTGTCAACTAGTATAGTCGTAAATAGAGCAAAATGAGAAGGAAAATTCAACAGCAGTCGAGTGATGCCAATTTGAAAATTAGAAGAAAAAACAAAAGGCAAATCTAGAATTGATGGACATATACCAATAGCTATCGACTAGGTTTTTCCCAACAAAACTAACATCTCGAAGGACGGATATGTTACCCCAAAGACAATATTTCGGGGTCGCATTTGAGTAGGACACCAACCTTTTGATACCTTACATGTGATGGATTGAAGTTTGCAACTCCTTTCGGCTCTTGCGCTCTAACCTATCATCAATAAACATTCTAACCCAAACCTGATGTGTTTACCTACTATAACAGATTTCAAGAGAGTAAGTATTATCAATCTAATAAACATTGTCTCTTTTATAAGTTCACATTCAAAGAAGAAATGATCGCTATGTTAAGGAGATAGTTTTGTGTAGCTTACAATTAATTTGAGTCATGGACCAGCCAACAAACTCCTGAAATTGTTACCCAAGTCAGGGACCGTGATTTGAATGCTTAAGGTTCAGGGTTGTCATGGTATTTACTACAAAGATTTAACTAAGAGCATACCTATATAAAGATTATAGTTAGTTGCAGTTAAACGCAAAGGAGACCAAGTTAAATAAAAATAAATTTTCTCAGGTCAATGGTAAACCTTGGCAAACATATACGAACAAGAAAATCCACATCGTAGCAGCAACAACAGTCATAAGGTTTTACTCATGCATCTGTACAGGATGAACTGACAGACAATCATAAGTTTGCAAGGTTAACTATTTGTCACCAAAGACCTATTGTGATACAATATAGAAACAATTGTCCACATCACTTGCGAATCCAAGCTACTAAAAGCGTAAGCTCGCAGAGCAGCAATTCTTACCTTGTGGAAGATCGGGTATTCAGCTTTGTATCTTGTGCATGCAAATTCTTGTGCCTCCTGACTTGTTCCAGGCTCTTGTTTCAAAAATTGATTGCATGGAAAAGCCAAGATCTCCAGACCTGAGGCACCCAACAATACCGAAGTCCTCTGACCTTAAGCAATTCTATGATAAGCAAAGGACATAACAAGATCTCAACTTTTCATTCGCAGCAAATTCACAACGCGACAACTTTGGCCCCTTAAAAGGAAAGATACGTGATGACTCCGTCAACGTTCATTAAGGAACTCAAGAAATCAAAGAATCGTATCGAGCCATGAAGTCTCAAAAAGATTTAGATAAAATCCTCAGCATCAACAGACAGAAAGCATTGAATTTAACCAATTCATGCCAGTTTCTAAAATTCCCTCCGTCTGAAACACCTCTATCGATCAGCAAAGCAATCGTTTGCAAGCAAAATCCCAGATACCAGCACACCACCTAAAGTATCATCACCAAACAGATAAATTTTGCGAAACAGAGTAAACCCAAAAGCTTAAAAGGACAAGAACAGGAAATAAAGGGACCAAAAAAAAAACCAACCTTGGTCTTTGTACTTGTTGTGAATTTGGGTGAGCTGCGTATAGTTGGAGTTCGTGAATCCACTGTTTCCATACCAATCAACAACACCAAATATAAACCGATTCCACAAGAACAAACTAAAACTTTGAGAAGGAAAACCCACGATCGAGGCTTGAAACAGGGGATTGGCAAGAGGCATACCATTTGGAGGCAACGTTAACGACGAGAAGGACCTTCCCTTTGTACGCGCTCAAGTCAACGTCCTTCCCTCTACTGTCCTGCTCCACCCACAACACAACACAACACAACCCACAATAACCCCGTCAGCTTTTCTCCTCATCTGCATCATCGCCGCGGGTGCAGAGAAAGGCACCTCGTCAAATGAGTTTCTCCGGTATTTACCTTGACGGTGAACTCGTGGATTGATTTTTCAGGGACCGACTGCGAAGCGCCCATCCTCGCTTCGTCTGGACGGAGCTCGAAGATGGGGGGGGTCTGTTCTATTTATCTATTCGTGGAGAAGATTCTGTTCGAGGTGCGTGCGCGATGGGTCAAACGGAGGAGGAAGAAGAAGAAGAAGAAGAGGAAGGAAACGATACGGACAGAAAAACGTCGAGAAGAGGAGACTGTTGTGAGTTGGCCAATTGCCTCGTCATACTCGTTGGCAAAGCTCTTGACTAGATTAGAGGGAACCCGCGTGGGTCCGCTGCATCTCCTATGTTTCTGTTTTTTTTGTTCCGCATGTAATGTTGTCCTCATCAAGTCTTCACTAAATTGAGGATTAGGATAGAACAGACAGAAAATAAAAAATCGAGAGCAAAGAGATCTCTCTCTCGTGGAGTTTTTGATGCGTGATTTGATTTGGCTTCCATCGATGCATTTTTTTTTTCTTAATTTGCATTTGGGGTAGCGACAAAATCAGTTTCAATGTGCAATGTTGTTCTTGAATTTTTAATTTGTTCAATACGGTCCCTAAAACTTAGCTTAATGTGCAATGCGATCAATGGACTTTTGATACATGTTAGTAATTCAGGATTAAGTTGAACATGTATCAAAAGTATAATGATCATATTGAACAAATTAAAAATTCAATGACTATATTGAATACTGGGCTATAGTTCAAGGATCATATTGAACAAATTAAAATTTTAGAGATCACATTGCACATTGAGCTAAAGTTCAAGAATCATTTGTGTCATTTTCTCAATTTAAAATAAAGAGCTCTCATAAAGTTTTTCTGTGCGATTTGGCTTCCATCAATACCTTTTTCCTATTTTGCGTTTTCTTGCTATTTCATTTGTCACTGTTCCATGTGCTCCTCACGACATTTTTTGCTTCATGAAGACGATTATTGTTGGGACCATATGGAATTTTTTTTTTGCTTTACCGATTTAAATGGATCTCTTGAGGGTCTTATGAAATGAATATTTCAAACCTTTGAATGAGGATGGATTTTGAGTATTTTCAACTCGTCCGAGAGGGGTGAGTTTATTCGGTTGCATCTCGGCCTAGACTTTACATACACGCTCTAGAATTTGCACTTTTGGAGAAAAGAGTGATTTCGATGGATACCTTGTCGTGATTATGACGTCAAACACAGTTCAAACCCCGTTAATCTTTCTAATTTAATATGACAAAGCCGTACCGGAACGATGCCATGATCTCTGTCCCCATGCGTTTTAGGGGCCCTTTTCGTAACATCAGAGCAGAGGATGAGCAAATCTTTCTCCTCTTCTCTGAAAAAATGTTGTTGGTTTCAACGTGGGTACATGTCGTTGGCAGTGGTCTCGGGGCTTTCGCTGTCACCCCAGCTGTGTCTCATCGAACAGACAATGAAGGCACGTCTAGCATTAAAATGATGCTTCAGTTGTCTTTCTAGCCGGGGTGGGAACGGCGGATTGAGCTGACCGTCTTCAGATCTCTGTCAATTGCCCCCATTGAATTATGGTCCCGTTATCCCATCACATGTCCACGGGCCCTTCCGGAAAAAGATTAAAAAAGAAGAAGAAAATCTGCAGCGGACAGACTAATGTGAGATCTCTGTCTGGTCCTTTCGACACTTCAAAATTGGCCTATGTTAAGGGATAGCACCTGGACAGAGATTTAGGACGGCTGATGCTTATCTCAAACCCGCCCCACCAGCATCCTAATATTTCCCAAACCCGCCCCAAACTCTATATAGGATTTTGTAAAGAAGCTCTAAACCTGTCCCACTTTAGTTATCGGGCACCCGCCAGATTTTCAACGGGTTCTCGAAATCGCTACAGTTATTATTTTTTCCTATACATATTTTTATTAGAATACTGCCTAACATAAAATAAATAGTGATTCCACATTCGCTGACATGCAGATCCAGATCATGCAACCACTTCCAACTTCATCTGATTCGTTTGAACAGACATTGGTCTTCTTTGTATTGTTTTACATGGTCTACGAATCCCCAAGTGGGGAAAACCTTGAAACCAGCAGGTCCATTGCCAGCGGCTAACAAAGAGACAATAGAGAGAAACAGCTGTACACACCGCTTCATTAGCAACTAAAACTAGAAGCCCTCTCTCACTTCACCCAACCCTAGCAGAATGAGGAACCAGTGAAGAGGGCACGCACCAACAAAAGCACGATAGCAATGAATCAGCCAATTTCTTGGGTCTGCCCAAGGATTCCATCCGTCGTTTCACGCCCGAGGCATATGTGCACATAAATATGACCTCACTCCTTTTGGTAAACTAACTACAAACCAAGACGGAGACCATCTCAATTGCATCAACATGGAATGACAGAGAAAGGTTATGGAATGATGCCCTGGGCCACAGGCGCTCCAGGAAACAATTGATTTTTTATCCTGCAATTAAAGTTGAAAGGGTACAAAATTTTTGTACATTTCAACCTAAGAAGAGTTAGTTACAGCCCTCCCCTCTCTCACCCCTCCACCCCCAACCTCAAATGTGACAGTGTGCCGTCGCTCGCTGCCTTCTTCCAAAGGACATGATAACAATTATAGCTATATACAGTTTGACATGAAAAGCATGTCGTTCTATACCCAACCCTTTGCAGCCTCTTGTCAGGAAATACCTGCTTTGCAGAGTCTTGGAGAACTACCAAGATCAGACCCTCTAAACCCTGATCGAAAGGGGGTTGTACCTGTATCAGTGATGGGGAATAATTATTATAAACCATACTGATAGAAAGGAGAATCGTCCCCCAAAACCAGGATTAGTATGACAAATACCTGCAATTTTGTCTTCATAACCACCGTCTATTCATCTAGGCCGCCAAAAGCTGGGAGCTGAAAAATCCGATCAAAATATCAAATATACTACTCATAACAACCAGAGAAATGTCAATACATAATCCAAGTAACAGACTTTAATAAAAGGAAATCTGAAACTAAGTCACCTTCATAGGGTGGTGGTCTAAATGGCACATGATTTCTGTGATTCATTGGTCGAGGAGGACAATCCCATCCATGGTTTGGGAACCTTGTTGGCTCACATGGCGGGTAGTCATACTGATCAGGTCCATAGTTTTTTTCTTTATCATGATATCGTGACCCTAAAGCAAAAAGTAATATTTGTCTTAAGACAATGAAACAAAAAGGAATATGCAGCTTTATACAAAACTGATTTCAATGCTGGGAGAAATCTAACCAGAAAAAGGTGCTGAAAATCTCCAGTTCTCTCTGGTCTCATATGGGGGTGGTTTCATTCTCTCATGATTATTGTAGTGATTCCCGCTGCCCCTGTTATGTGGAAAGTGGAACCTGTTGTGGGAAGGTGGAGGAGCCTCCCTACGAGACCTGGCCCGCTGGTCTGAATGGACATAAGAGAACTGATTTGGTGGGACAGCATGAGGTGGCCTCATAGGATAAGGTTTATGGTTCCAGGCAACATCATCCGCATCATGACTATTGTTACTCGCAGATCTCCTGCCATAAGAGCTTGTAGAATCAGATATATGCATATGCTTCTGTCTGTCTCTGCACTCGGGAGTATGAAGATGGACTCCGCCAGACACTCTAGGGTCAACTCTCGGTGGGACAGGCTGGTGACAAACTGGTGGTCCCATATTATCCTGAAGATTCTGTCCAGATGCCAAAAACCAACAGGAAGAATACTTTTAAAGCATTACCTTTTATCCAAAGATAAATCAGCATAAGCAAAAAAAGAAAACACCCTATCAGTTCCCTTAGTAACAAAATTAGCAAGATAAAGCGTATAGTGGTATAGACTCACATGAGCATTTGCATTAACATGATTGGCTGCACCGGCGAGACGATCTGAAATTGTGGAGCCAGAGTGGAATGGTGGATGAGACGGTGGCGGTGGCGGCGGTGGAACTGCAGGTGGTGGTGGTGGTGGTGGTGGTGGCGGCAGTGGTGGTGGAAGCTGAATAGGGGATGAAGGCAGAGGTGGAGATGCTGGAAGCACGTCTCGAGGAGCAAAGGCAGGCGGAATATGTTGCTCAATATTCTGTGGATTCTGTGCTGAACCCACAATACCATTTGTCAAGTTCATCTCAACTTCAGAAGGAGCCACATCTTCCATCTCGAGTTCAACATCAACATCCTGCAGAATATGTCTATGCTTTGCTATAGCAGAGGTCATTTCCTGCTCGGGAGCTTCAGAAGTGTGCTCAGGGGTGACAGCTTCAAAACTCTCATCAGAATCACTTCCTTCATCTTCGTCTTTCCGCATTCGAGGCATGCAGAATCCGGGAAGCTGAAAACTTGAATTGCTGAGACAATAAAGTGATATTGTTAAGCAATATTTCCAACCAAAGACGATGGAATAACCAGAATTCACCCAAGTAAAATGGTACGAACCTGCCATATTCATCCACTAGCATCCCCTCCATTTCTCTAATAGGATCATCAAAAGATCTTTCTGTTCTTGAAGAGCGACGAGAATAGGGACCAGCTGAAGATGAACCACTGATCATATCAAGCTCTCTCATGTGATGACGTATGATGGATTCTGGCAAGATCTTTCTTTCTAGCCAAAGTCTCAAAACCTAGAATGCACAAAACCCATAGGTAGAACATAAAAAAGTAAACAGCTATACGAACAAACCAGCCACTAAATCCCATCTTCAGCAGGGGTTGCCAGGGCAAAGGAACAAGAGAGACACCCCTGTCATCTGCCCAAAGCCCCCAGCCATTAGACCAAAAAAGAAGGAAACTCACAAGCCTTTCTCAGATTCATCATAAGGGGAAAGAAGACAAGCAAAGAAAGAATCCTGTACCTTAAGACACTGTTTTCGATTTTCGTGTGAAGTATTTCCAGGTGGAGCAGCAGCTGCCAGCAATCGTGGTAACAGTGCCTGGATAGCTGATGGATATGCACCACCCACCTCACCTAAGAAATTCAAATCAACCCAATCTTCACCACATTCATTTTACAAAGAAATAGAGTTGACTTTTCAAGCATGAACTGTGGAAGTTCAATTGTGACAAAAATAGAGGCTACCTTTCAAACCTCGGGAGCACTGCATTATAGAATCGACCAGAAAAAACAAGTCTACTCTTCGGTGTAAGCTCAATTCACTCTCTAAGTTACGGGCTAGCACTTCAACCACCTAACAAAGAAGTCAAGTCAGATATTCATATGCCAAAAAATTATAAAACAACTAAAATTATTCATTTCATCATTCTTTCACTCTAAGACAAAACTCTACAAATTAATCATGACAAACAAAAGTTCTGTCAAATTATATCAAAAATAGGTCAAAATATTTATACTTGTGTATGGCTTCAACTAGTCAATTCACCGTACATTATATGTTACACAAAACGAAGGAGTAATTTCCTTATCATCACAAGGACAATTTATATCAGTAGCACTCTAAAATGACCGCACTGTGTGAAATTTCTTGAAATGATTCCCAAACTTTGCAACAATGGAAGGCCAGAAGATATTTTGTAAATCTTACACCAAAGAGGATTATAGATATGATATTTAAAGGGAAGACAGACAAAAAGGTCTGTTCATTTTATTCTTTCTAACTCTCTAAAATAAGATCGTTCAATGCCAACCCACAAAACCACCAGGAAAGGAACACAAGGCCTTGACAAAACAACTCTAGAGAAGGAAAATCCAGCATACACATCTTCTCCACAAAATGAGCTTGGGACAACAAAGAGCTCAAACTCATACAGACAAAGCTCAACCCTAAATATTGTCACATTATATTAGTCTGTTGTGATCAAGGTCGACAAACCTAATATATTAAAATTAGACCCATCAAACGGGCGGGCGGACCGGGTAAAAATTGGTCCGACCCAAATAAACCAATTTAACCCATTTTGACCCATTTCCATGCAATGCAAATATAATGATCTATACCTAACCCAACAAATATTATTAAAACACTTCCACATTTAACCCAATCTAGGAAAACTCATACCCATACTTTGGTGAGAGTACGGAGTAGGTGAACACGAGATCAAATGAGGGCAAGAGAGAATGAAGAGAGAGTCATAGAGGTGGGTTGAGTCCAACTAAATTGTAAAACCCATTTATGACCCATTCAACACCCATATTATGTTTAAACTCATTTATGACCCACTTACTTAATATAACTAACCTATATAACAACTAAGCCCATCATATATGGGTTATGCAATAGGTCTACAACCCATTTTGACAGATCTAATTTTTTTTTTTTTGTCTATACTATCTCTAACTCTCCTCGCTCTCTAACTTTTGCTCTGCCTCTTGCAGAGTGTGAGAGCTGAACCCCACATCTGTGATACTAGTGTCCCCACCCCCTCAATCCCTTTACCAGCAAAGCCGCATGCCTATTGGCTTGAAATGTCTAATTAGAATGAGAAGTTTTACAACACTTGCGGGAAGGAAAATTTCTTAAAACAAAAGGCTAACACAAAGAACCATGAAATGTTGATCAATATCAGAACTCACCTTAGCAGTGGCACCATACTTTGCACAGTCAATAGCTACACGTGTTGCTCGGCCAATGCTCTCCTTTGTTCTTGTTAAGATTCGCAACACAGCCTCAAAAGATGACAGCAAAGCGTGGGCATCTGAAGAGCTCCCCTTACCCACAGATGTTGGTTGTTGAGTCATGGACTCAAGTTTGCCTTCACAATCAGCTAAACCATGCAAAGCTTTTTTCTGAGGCAAACTGACCACAGGGCTTGCACTTCCATTACTTAGGGTAAATTTACTGCTATCTGAGGTGGACATATTGCACAATGCGGAACTTGGTGGAGATGCTCGCTGAGGTGTTTGAGGTCTATCAGTCGAAGAAGCGCTTGAAAAGGCAATTGAGTTTTCTTTGTCAGATAAGTGACCATTAGGAAAAGAGGCATTATTTTTGTCCTTGGGAGCTTGTTTATGTTCGCCTTCAGATGCAATATACCTAATAGATAAAGCAACAACAGACATTCAAATATATCAAAAGGGACATTGAGCCCAGCAGATTATAGAAGACAGTAATAAGGAATTAAGCACATGCATTCGCATGAACAAAATTCATGCAGGTGAGCATTGCACCCAAGCACGCCATACCAGTTAGCAGATGAAAAACTAGAGTTAAAGTTGCAGAAGAAACAAGGAGACATGCACGATCAGATCAGAGGGCAAGACTTACAGATTGGACAAAAGAAAGATGCATGCACTAAAACCTAAGTGTGCGCGCATGCGAACCATAACAGCAGAACAAACCCCCCCCCCCCAACCCCCCTTCTCTCTTTCTCTTTCCTTTTCAGCTCCCAAAGGAAAAAATATGAAAGAAGCACCCTCTTGGCAGGCCCTGTAGGGAGGAACCCCAGGAGATTGTTCCGCTGCACTAATAATCTGTAATAGGTTTACCTCTCTAAAAGATTTCATAACCATGACAAAAAATACCGGTGACAGACAAGCATGAGCATCCTATGATGAGCACATTTCACTCAAATCATCCAAGTTCATGTACTAAATTCAACTAATTAATTTGCTTTTTTCACTTTATCTTCGAGAAGCCACATCTTAAGCTTTTCAAGGACTCCAATAAGGTTTGTCTCGACAGGTAAATAATCATCATTATATGATATAAGAGAAAAAAGCTTCCTTCCCTTATCTACGTTTTGAAAAAAGACAGAAAACAAAGTTACGGAACTTACATGCCATTAACATGACAGGTATCGCCATCTTCAGACTTCATGTGCTCCATATTCTTGCAACCAAAGTCTTCTGAGCTCTGCTGCAGCTCTTCAGCCCGATGACTGGACAAGACTGCAGCAGTTCTTTCAATCTCTCTGGCCTGATCTAGACTACCAGAACTACCCGAAATACTGAACAGCTTATCACAACTGTTGGCCCTAGCGTTCAGTAAATCAAACTTGGCAACATTCTCTTCATCTTCTCTATGCAACGGTTGTTCTGATGAGATGTTATCTGATCTCAGTGTAACTGCACTCACCTCAGCTTGAAGGGGTATGTGCCCGACAGATTGAATTTGCTTTGCAGATGCAGCAACCAGATTAGCTGACGGTGAAATGCAAGCATCACTTCCATCAAGACAGTTTCCATCACTAGCAACAACTTCCTCCTGCTTTTGGATTTCAATATGTTGATGGAAACTGTCCGATTCTAAACCTTTGGGGCTTAAAGTAATAGAAAATGAAGGAACATGATCCTTAGAAGCAAGGTTGCCCAAAGAATCTGAAGGAGGCAATCTAGAACCATTGCTAACATTGCTTTCAATCGCTAAATGAGGAGAACTCCGAACAGATGAACAACTTTGTGTGGCTAATAATGCGCCATCAGAAGATGGACTTTCTTGAGCAACATTGGCTGACATAGCTTCAAGAGCTCGGTGAAGGCGCTTAGAGGGAGGTAAAGCAGCTTCAACATCCGTCGAACCAACATTTGACTGATTCGTCTTATCTTTCCATGGTTGATGTCTCAATTCCGGAGATTGCATACAATTGTCTGACGGTGAAACATCATCTGAAGCTTCTTTTGTCATTGGTTGATCAACATCATCACAATCTAAAGACGAGCTGCTCTGCACCAGAGGATTTGCAGTACCTTCTGCTGATACTTTCTCCTCTGTAGGAGAAGAGGTATTAATGACAGCTTCTGCAGTTGATAATTTGCCCATGCGTACCCTAGCTCGTTTCAATAAGGGTAAGTGCTCATCTCCATCTTCCCTCGGACATTCACAATCAGGAGCACTTTCTGAATTTTGACCAGTGCCCTTACTTGCAACATGTGAAGGTTCCGTGTCATTTAAAGTGGGTTCAGTACCATCATTGAGTGCTCGCTTCCTGTTTGGTTTTCTTTTTTTTCTGAGCACAACAGCCTTTATCTTGAGGTCAATCCCATTGTTCAATTCAACATCTCCCTCCACGGATTCAACTGGAGTCTCAGAGTGCAAAGGTCTACAACTAGAATCAACAGCACTGCCTTCATTACTATTAGAATCTGAGTCCACACTCAGTATTTCAGAGCCATTGTCATCTATGCTTCCATTTGGAGCACAAGTAGGAGAATCCATATCACTCCCTTTAGAAACATCTAGAGTTCTCCTTGTTCGTCTACTCTTTCTCATGGAACTTTCATGGACTGTAGTTGACGACAGAACCCCAGCAATCTTTTCACCATCTTCACATGGCACAGAATTGTCATGTTTAGACGATTCCAACCTTGCGGAACTTCTAGACCTTCTAGCCGAAGGTGCTCTTCCTTGTGCAATAGAACTCTCCAAGCGCGACCTCCCTGATTTCCTTCTCAAAGTATAAGTTGATAGAGGACGAGTTTCAGTGACTGCGCCATCATCAGTCTGATCCTCTGATGCTCGTGTATCATTCAAATTATCTACTTCTGCACCTATGTCATCCTTACCAGACAGATTTTGCTCATTTTCTACTGTCACTTTTTCATTTGAACATTTTGATTGAAAATTGGAAGTTCCTGCAGCAGCTCCTGTCAGATCCTTCAATGGCAAGTCTGGTGAGGACTCCACTGTATTCCCTCCATTTGTCGCATCAAACTCATTTTCAGTTTTTAAATCATTGTCTTGTTCCTGCTTCTTTAGCTTCTCATAACTATCTATAATCTCCTGAACTGCTCGTACAAAATCAGCACCCTTGCCCTGACGTTTGACAAGAAGAGATTGCTTTTTCTCTTCTGTAAACGCTTCCACATCGGCAGGA
The DNA here is from genome assembly GCA_031216185.1 of Syzygium aqueum. Classification (NCBI taxonomy): domain Eukaryota; kingdom Viridiplantae; phylum Streptophyta; class Magnoliopsida; order Myrtales; family Myrtaceae; genus Syzygium; species Syzygium aqueum. Next base: position 24,458,486 of record CM062241.1, on the reverse strand, counting down.
TTACAGAACGCTCTACAGGGAAAAAGTCAAATTCAAAGCCCAATAAACTACAACAAATGTATAATGATAAAAAGAAACAATCAAAACTCAGTACGAACAAAAACAAAGCTATCTTCTTAAAATATATGTGTGTGTGCGCGTATTGGATGGATCAGGTGACCAAACAATCCAACTAAACCTAAAGGGCATAGAAAAGATACAATAGAAAAACAGCAGTCACACTCTATTTTGTACCATATCCCTCCACAAGATTCACACTAAATCTTCTTTGGCGCTTCTAGTTTTCATAATAACAATGTCCCCATAGACGACATGATCACTCACAAAAAGTTACAATCTAGCGTGAGCTTTCAAAGTAGCCTTAAAACATACTTATAAATCCACCCTATGTTAATCTTTCACTCTATCCAAGAACAATGAACTAAAACCTATATCCTAAACCAACTTATTTCTAATGCTGTTTCTTCATGTAGACCCCTGAATCATCATCTCCTTGCCAATTGTAAGCTTCCAACGGTTTGCTCCATAAAGCATAGCCAAACTTAAGACAGTTAGAAAACTTTTCCCTAAGTTCAGGTAATTTTTTTTTCAAGGCAGAAGACACGACATTCGTGTCCCACCATCCCTCATGCACAAGTCAGAAGAAAATAATATTTTACCATCCATCAGTGATGTGGAAGTGGAACCACGAGTCTTCCAATAGAAGGTACCATTTTAGTAGCAGCGCTCTTAAAAAAAATGTCCTATGTGACATAAAGAATCAGACGAACTATAGCCTAGATCATTTTTATGGAAATTTACTAAAAGGACATCCCAATAAAATGCTGCATTGGAGAAAAGGGAATTTGGTCACAGGTACCACTCAAAGTAAGACAAATGGTTGGTTCAGCAAATAAAGCATATCTGTAGATAATGAGCCGATCATTCAAGTAAAAGGCAATGTTCTCGATAATCTCATAAAATGTAATCATCACTAGGGGTGTGTATCCACTCTTTTGCCAAATGCATTTAAGAGAAATTTGAGGTACTTGACAATATGAATTGAACCCAAAAATTGCTTTTGGAATAATCTTCTACATAACCAAGACCGAAACGTCCCATCCTTTGCACCAAAGGGAACAAGGGACTCAATACATGAAAGCTTACTGATGCTTAGCTCCCCATTAGACAAAACCCCCATTGCCAAAGCCTTACCCCCCCCCCCAACTTCTCATCTAAATCAAAATGACTTCATTCCCTCTTGTCTTCCATCTCTGTATATATCCATATCTTTAGGTCCACCCATGCATGAGCATTTCCCACAACACAGATTTTGTACCAAACTAACTTTTCATTCACAGTTCACCATTTAAAAAGTGTCTCTGAACATAAAGCAGAGCACAATACAAATTAGATTCAATGAAACTTTTCCCTTGTCTAGAATATATTCCTACAAGCCTTCAATTGGCCGGGGTCATCTTCCTCTAATTCCTCCCCTCCCTGTTATTATAACCGCAGACTGATTTCTGACATGATATCCTTTTCCTGGGTTCTTCTAAATAGCTAACCGTAAACAATAGTTGCAGTTGTCAAAAAAGTTTTATTACACTAGAAAGACTGTACCATACTCGCGTCAGATGAATCAATCAGCATATAAAGTGTGAGAAACAATGCCAATTTTATATCAATACCACTCCACTGAAAGGTTGCCTATGGCAAACTATAAACAAGGAGATCAAAATTTCACTCCCACAGAAAAATTCCAACTACTCACAAAACTTCCCTACTAGGAAAGGGTTTTATGACTAATAAAGCTGACCCATTCAAATAGCTTGCTCACTAAGTACAAGCAATTGAGACCCCATAGGGTCCACAAAGAAAAATTCAGTGCAGTAGTATGCATATACATCAAGTCAGGAAGAAGGAGCAGGCTGAGGTAGAATTATGGAAAAACTGACTACTCATCCTTCCACAGGAGTTTTACCCACAAAAAGTACATACTTGTCAAATTGAGATATGAATAGTGGAATCAAAGTGCTAGAATTCATCAAAATAGAATAGGAATGTTTGACAAAGAACTTATAATAATATTTTCATAACACAAGGTGAAAACAATTTGGTTCTACGCCTAGAAACAGAAGCTATGCTCATTGTTTTATATCAAGTGACTGAGACTTGAGGGGCTGAAGATATATTAAAAAAAAGTCAAATATTGCCTTCACTGGTCTTTTCAAAAAAGCTATGATAGGATATTCATTTTTGTATAAGTAGTTTAGGATACCATTTTTCCAGTTATAGAATTAGGAAAGACGAAAGAAACAAGGAATTTATCCTTCTCTCTTCAACTTAAGAAATGGAAGCTTTAAATCCTACCAAAAATGGAATATATAGCAGGATCTTACAGTATGTTTTGTTGAACATGCCATTTTTTAATTAAGTAGTTTAGGAACCAATTTCCAGTTCCACAATAAGACGACAAAAGAAATAAGGAATTTTTCCTTCTCTCTTCAACTTAAGGATGGAAGCTTTAGATCCTACCAAAAATAGATATGACAAGAAACAGAATTTTCTTACTGAAAAATTCCATTGCCCTTCTTATCTCCCCTGAACATCTGTGGATAAAGTAGTGAGATTTACGTAGCTCGCCCTTCTTTCCATTCCTCAAGGAAACAAGTAAATTGATTTCTTCTTGTTCGTTAAACAGAAACAGGCTAACAAATTTTTTATCTTCCAGAATTTTACCAAAAATTGAGTCAAAGTTGTGATAAAAAGATATTGAAAAGCATATTACATCCATTACCACAAGCATCATTGTAAAGTACTTTTTTGGAGGGGATAGAGAAATATAGCGCAAATTGCATAAATTATAGCAATATAGGAGAGGAATACATACAAATAATACACATCCAAACATCATTTAATGACTAACCAAATCCACTCTGAAACAAAGATGTGAAGGGGCTACCCCAAGAAAGTCGGCCTCATTTCAACCTTTTTCATGGCATCTCTAATTACCAACTCCAATCTGTACTCATATGATTTCTAACCCAGGTGCCAAATGGCACATAAAAGGACATTGTATGATGCCAATGTTGGCAGAAGCTCTACCAATCTACCAACAATTAAAAAACCAAGCTGAGAGTAGTAGGATCAACCCACATTCCCACATTCCTCCTGGGAAATGACAGTAACAATCAAGTACATAATACACAGATGACAGAACCCGTTGAAAGAAACTAAGACAGAACAAAGTGAGAAATCGCAGGGAATAGAGGAGCTCTAGATGCCAAAAGAGAAAGCCATACAAAGAGAAAACCTTAAGATTACTCCTCATCTTCTCAAATGCTCAACTTACCAATTCCTTCAATTGGCACCGCACAACAACCCGCCCTGCCCCCCAAAATAAAAACAAAAACAAATATCCAACCGCACACACAGCCATGCGCTATTGTCATAGCATGCTTAGAGACTCATCCGCCTCCAGAACATGCCTGATTTATTTAAGCAGCTCAAAGCCATTAACCAAATAAGGCTTCTTCAAAAAGTTAACATATCAATCCATTCCCCTATCCACCAACATCTCAATAGAAAACAAATGGCTGGCGGCACTCATTAACGAGAGCTCTGAGCCTCTCTCTCTCACACACACATGCGCATGCACGTAGGAGGTTTTATTTTTATCTAAAATGATAGATCTTCTCAATAGACAGGACGTCAGTGACAACACATGGCTCTTAATGGCAATTCACCTCCTCAAGTAAATTGTGAAATGAAGATAAGGGATTCCTCAGGAACCATAATTGTCAATTACATAAACTCTCCCCTTTGTTAACTTCTAGCCAATAGAACACCACAACATAGCAATTCAAGTGAAACAATATAACCTTCCAACAATCAGAAATAGCATAACTTTCATTCTGAAGACTCTCAATCTACCACTCAGTCTAGTTAATTATTTAACCAAATTTGTGACCTATTTCACAGGGCAAAGGTTGCATCATGCAGAAAACTAGAAAAAATGTTTGCACATGTGCGAGAAAGATGAGAATATATAAAACATGGTGAACCAATTTATAGAGATCACTGACAATGTCCATTCAAACTTACATTTGTTGGGTTCCAAAAAAATATACAAGCACTTTCTTCCAGTCTGCTGAATAGCCCCATTTCTCTGGCTCACTTACCTGCGCAATGAAAGTAAAATTTAGTTAACTGGAGTCCAGACAAGAACTACTTATACATGTACAGTGCAACGCAGTTAAAAGAGATAAAACAGAAGGGCAGGGTGAAGATCTATTATGGTAAAAAGATGTTTTGCACAAGCAGGAGAATCCTGTGTATGGGCATAACATCAATAGGGCCATTTAGCCTATAACACGAGGTAGTTCAGAGACATAGCACAGACATTCTCGACTTCTAAACAAACAAGTTACCGATACTTCTCCAAGACTTTTCAGGCTAGAAACAGGAACCGCATGCTTCATCAGATGTAAACATGAAAATGGACCTCCAACATGAAATAAGCTGAGAAGAATTACTAGCCTAGCAATCGACCTTACTATTACAATATAAAGTTAGCCCAGATATGAGAATTTCTTATTCCAGATTCCTACAATTTGAACTGACCACATCGTATGAGCTGAGAGGAAATCGTCAACAATCGCGAGATGATTAAAGAACACCAGCTGAAGCCAGAGATATTAATCAAGCACACTTTTGATCTATCCCATCGATCGAACTCAATTTCTCAAACTATTGAGGCACCTAAACAAACTTAGCCAGCTACGGAACACCTCATACAAGAGAAAAAAAGGCTCCCCAACACTTATGCATGCCAAAAGTCACCTAAAAACCCTAGAGATGGCATCTTTTCTCAGCTCCGCAATCATCAAAAAACCACAAATTCTCAGATAAATATCCACAAAAACATGCACAAAAGTGGAGCACCCATACCGTGGCAGGCCAAGCGGGGAAACCTTTAACTTTCGCAAGCACGAGATCGCCGACCTTCCATTGCCGCCGAGCGGCGGCGGCGGCGGCGGCGGCCTTGCTCGCCCCCCTCCTGCGACTCGGTGCCATTGGAAGAAGAATCTCGCGGCGGCGGCGGCGGCGGCGGCGGCGGCGACGGCGGCGGCGGCGGCGGCGGCGCCAAAACCAAAATTAAGCCACGCAATTTCGATTCACATGAAATCCCGCACGCGAACGCGCCGACACCGCCAAGCCGCCCCCGAGACGAAGCCTGAATTCCCCGGGCGACGATGCGGCGGCGCCGATTGAAGGCATTGAAGGACGCGGCCACCGCGGCGAGGGACTGTCCAATCACAAAGAGAGAGAAAGAGGGAAAAGGAGATAGAGAGAGAGAGAGAGAGAGTGAGTGAGTGTGTGCGTTCGGAACCCTAGCGAGAGCTCGAGGAGCGAGGGAGAGAGAGAGAGAGAGAGGTATGGAGAAACGAGAGAGAATGGGATTAGTGGGAGAACAGATATGAGTTCGGCTTGCCCACGGTTGCTAGAGTGCGCCGGTGGGCGCAGGTTAAGGCCCGTGGGGGCGACCGCTAAAGTGCGCCCTGGTGCTGATGGAACGGTCCGGAGGAGGTCATAGATACTGCGCGCCGATGGCACGTGACCTACCGACGAAGGATTACGTATCTGAAAGATCAGTTCAACTTCAAATGCTAAAAAAACCGAAAAAAAGTTCGATTGCAGTGAATCTTTAACGTTAATTAGTTAGGATAGCAGTCAAAATAACTCTTTTTCCTATTTTCCCCCTCACAATTCAAAATATTATATAAATTCCCAGTAGTTATAAAAGAATTATATATAAATTTTACATAATTATATAAGACTATTTTTAATGGTATTAAATTTTTACATCGGAAAAAGCAAAATATCATATGTCCCGAGACTCGAAAAGCTCACGAGTGAAAAGTAATGATCACTCCAAAGACAAACATTCTTAAAATTACTTGCTACCAATTGTGATTTTGAATTCTAACCCAAAAAATAATTATGGATCAGTTGGGGTCGAGCTATGCGTAGGAGGCACCGTATTTTGATAATTATTGCATTATGAAGGGACTGAAAAATACCAAAATTCACATGATCAAATACTTTAAGTGAGAGCTTCGTTTGAGGTTTAAATTAAGTTTTTCCTATTAAAATTTGCAAAGTTATTAGACTTACAAAAAATTTATGAAAGAATTAGGATGGCTTTAGCTGTCGTGGACCAGATAATCAAAGAGTTACTCATTGATTTTCTTGCTAAAGCTTAATTATAATTCAATCTCCAGCAGAATGTAAAAATTTTTATTTGTAAACATATGTGTTGATAAAGTTAAAATTAAAAAAAAATCACTCCGGATAAAGTTCTTTATCAAAAAGAAAAGGTTTGATTTTAAATCCCAAAAGCTAGAGAATATTTTTTCCCCTATTCAAAAGGATTGATTAGAGCAAATGGAGTAGCCATGCTTATGATCACAGCTCTGCCGCCTCTATTGTCTCTTCTTTATTAGTCGTTTGTTAGTTTTTCTTTGTATAAATCTCTTTCCTTTTAGTCTCGAACAAACATAAGATTTTGTATAACTTAGTCACTACAAAAAAATAAGGATTTAGCCACGGAAATTAGCAACGAATAATTTTTCGTGGCTAATTTGTGACGGAATTTGCGACGAATTTTTTTTCGTCGCAAATTAGCGACAAAAAAAATCCATAGCAAATTTGCGACGGAATTTGCCACGAAAAAAAATTCGTGGCTAATTTGCGACGGAATTTGCCACGAAAACAAATTCGTGGCTAATTTGCGACGGAATTTGCCACGAAAAAAAATTCGTGGCAAATTTCCGATGGAATTTCCCACGAATTATTTTTCCGTTGCTAATTTTGCGACGGAAAAAAATGTCGTCACTAATTTGCGACGAAATTTGCCACGAAAAAAATCCGTCACTAATTTGCAACGGAATTTGCGACGAAAAATTATTCATTGCTAATTTGCGACGGAGTTAGCGACGGATTTTAGCCACGAATTTCATAAAAAATGAATTTTTGGCATTTCATGAAATTCGTGGCAAAAATCCGTGGCAAATTTGCCACGGATTTTAGCCACGAATTTTAAAAAATGCCCATACACATGCGTACGTTCATTTTTTATGAAATTCGTGGCAAAAATCCGTGGCAAATTTGCCACGGATTTTAGCCACGAATTTTAAAAAATACCCATACACATGCGTACGTTCATTTTTTATGAAATTCGTGGCAAAAATCCGTGGCAATTGCCACGGATTTTAGCCACGAATTACATAAAAAAATGAATTTTTGGCATTTTATGAAATTCGTGGCTAAAATCCGTGGCAAATTTGCCACGGATTTTAACCACGAATTTTAAAAAATGCCCATACACATGCGTACGTTCATTTTTTATGAAATTCGTGGCAAAAATCCGTGGCAAATTTGCCACGGATTTTAGCCACGAATTTTAAAAAATGCCCATACACATGCGTACGTTCATTTTTTATGAAATTCGTGGCAAAAATCCGTGGCAAATTTGCCACGGATTTTTGCCACGAATTTTAAAAAATGCACATACACATGCGTACGTTCATTTTTTATGAAATTCGTGGCAAAAATCCGTGGCAAATTTGCCACGGATTTTAGCCACGAATTTCATAAAAAAAATAAATTTTTGGCATTTTATGAAATTCGTGGCTAAAATCCGTAGCAAATTTGTCACGGATTTTAGCCACGAATTTTAAAAAATGCCCATACACATGCCCTCAATTCATTTTTTATGAAATTTGTGATAAAATTCGTGATAAATTTATCACGAATTTTGCCACGAATTTTAAATAATCCGTGGTAAATTTTGAGTTCCCCGCCCTTAGTCCCAATTTGCCCGTCCTCTCCCGCCGTTCTCTCTCTCTCTCTCTTGTTTGACTCTATCAAATCAGATCTGCTTCCGCTTCTCATTCTCCTTCTCCTTCTCCTTCTTCCCTCTCCCCCACACCCCCCCACACTCCCTAACCTCTCGCGCTCGCTAGGGTTTTAGTTACCCCCTTCTCGCGCGGATCGACGGCCACCATGCTCAAGTTCTCGGACATCGTCGCGAACCAGATTCGCTTCCTGCTCGGCAGCGTCGACGAATCCAACCTCGACTCCGTCTTGCGCGAGCTCTACCAGGTCCCCCTCCCCCCCTCCCCCTCTCCCTCACTCTCTCTCTCTGTCGCCGTCTCTGTCGAGCCTGGTCTCTGCCTGTGCGAAAGCTTGTTAGCCCTTTCCCGTCCCGCCTCTCGATGCGCGCGCGATTTAGGGAGTGGCGGCATTGGCGTCTGTGCTGATTGGGGGGCCGGGGGGGGGGGGGGGGGGGGGGTGGCGGGGAACCCTAGCTTCTCCGCCACCTGCGCTGTTTTTTCTCCCTGTTGTTTTTGCTGGTGATTCGAGCTGTTTAGGTTCAGCTCGTTCCGTGAGTCTGCGTTGGACATTTCGTCGATTCTTGTCTGCTTTTCGGGGTCTGTCCAGTCCGGTGCCGGGTTTTTGTTTTAGTTTGGGGGGGGGGGGGGAGGGGGGTTTGCTTATTCGGGGCTTAGATAGGATACGTATTGAGAACTTTTGTGGCTGTTGGGTCGGGTTATATTTCGGGGAAGAACCCTAACTTTGGGCGGCTTACGGCTTATCAATTAAATTTTGGTTGACTTCATTTTGTTTGATTGATTTATAGAATTGCCACCCTGATGTTCTTTTTCTTTTTTTTTTTCCGTAAAAAAAGGAAGTTGATACCGTGTGGCATCTTCTCCTTCATTGCTCTTGGACAAGTATGGTTTGGACTGCTTTCTATGCTTGCACTAGATTATCTTTGGTTACTGGAGGTTCTATAATACAGAACTTTGGGCTTGCCAGGGCATTCACTGTCAGTGCAACAAGAAAAGAAAAATTACCTAATTCCTCTCTCTGTTTTTTGGTTGATTTGGAAGGAGTGGAACTAGATTGCTTTTGATGGAGAGTGATCTTCCATTTCTGTTTAAATTGGAAATTAGCATAAGGTTTTACACTTTTGGTAGAGTGGAAACTTGCATATGGATGTGAATGCCTTGGTTGATATAGGTCATGATCTGTCCAGCAATTGAGCTCCCTTTTGTTTTCGAGAGCTCTTTTGTATATTGATGTAGTTTTTGTGCTCTTTGGTATATGGGTTTGTACTCCTGGTGCCCTATAGTTCAACTTTTTACCTATAAAAAAATGATATCGAACTTTTCCACTATGCCAAGAGTGAAGAGTATTAACCACTCATCTCTAAAAGAGTCCGAAGAGGAGTCTTCCCCTTGGAAGGCTCTCCTGTTTGTTTCTCGCCAAATGAGCCAAAATCATCTCATGTAACCATTCTTGAATTATGATAGTGATAACAGCTGTCACCAAGATGGTCTTTAAGTCTTCATCCTACTTCAGGCAGGGGAACATCACTTATTTGTTGGCTTGTGCATGCATCATTTCTTTCTGACACCATTTTTGTCCTCCTTGTAGTTTCTTGGCTATGGTGTTGAAGGAAGCATTTTGCTGCTCCAAACCTGCCTGGATTACCTGAACCTTCACTGGGCAGAGTTGAACTCGCATGTTAAAGCTGCTTTAGTGTCAATTTTCAAGTACATCTTGGAGAAGCCAAACTTAACCTGATTCTATGGTCTTCACATAGTCACTCCTCTGATATCTTTGGAGCGGCTGAAGTACCCCAAGCTCTGTCGTGATGTGAGTTGAGTCATTCACATCATACAAGAAATGGACTTGGGACTTTTTTTCTTTGAGTTCTGCTTGATGTTTACTCCCCCTCTTTTCTTTTGATAACTGCAGTGCTTCTCGTTGCTGTCACATATGTTGGAAGTATATCCTGAAATGGTGGGACAACTAAACAATGAAGCCTTTAGTCATATTCTTGAGACTCTTGAATTTGGTCTGCATCATCAGGTAATGCTTTCAGCTTTTCTTTGTGAAAGGATATTCAGTCCTTTAGTGGCTATAAGTTGACGAGTCAATCGGAGAAAAGTTGTTTCTCATATATGTTTCTTTATTGCTCATGGCACCATCAAAATTGGCATTCTTCTCCATGGTGCTTAGTTGATAAGCATTTACTTTGGTTTGTGGCTTTATATCTTTCTGTAATGTGAAAATGTTACTTTCTCCACATGATTTAGGATTCAGAAGTGGTTAACATGTGTCTGAGAGCTCTTCCAGCACTTGCTTCCTACCACTACAAGGAAACAGCTAGTGGGAAGATGGGCTTGGGATCACATGCCTCGAGTCTTAGAAATCCAAATTCTAATTTTAACTGAAGATTTTCCGTCGACACGGAAGGGGAGCTTGATTTTTATTACCAAATATTATCCTAGAAGAAGCAAGATGCTCCGCAAGAACTTCACGATCTTGTTACCTCAAAGAGATCCCGAGCATGGCAAAATACCCTTGAGAGGATTATGTTCAAGTACATTGAGCTATGTGTTGATATGCGGAGGGGGAGATTTGCCAAGGATGTTCAAGTACATTGAGCTATATGTTCAAGTACATGGAAAATGTAAATGAATGTATTTCATTTTCATATTATTATAATAGTTTGATCACATTGAGCTATATGTTCAAGTACATGGAAAATGTAGATGAATGTATTTCATTTTCATATTATTATAATATTTTGATGTTATTAAGTGCTTAATTAATGTTAAATACAAATTCGAGAAATTAATTTTGCTTTAAATTACATTTAAAATCGAATAAGAAAATGAAATACATTCATTTTGGTGGGTAATTTAAATTACCCACGAATTTTGCCACGAATAAATTCGTCGCAAAAAATTGACAAAAAAAATTTGGTGGCAAATTAGCCACGAATTTTGCTACGAAATGTGTTTGTTGCAAATTAGCGATAAATTTTGCCACGAATAATTAGCAACGATTTTTGCCACGAAAATATTTCGTCGCAATTTCATGACCAACAAAAAAAATTTTGAAAAAAATAGCGACGAATTTTGCCACGAAAAAAGTTCGTGGCAAATTAGCCACGAAAATATTTTATGAAATTAGCCACGAATTTTGCCACGAATAATTAGCGACGAATTTTGCGACGAATTTTGTTCGTCGCAAATTAGCCACGAATAATTAGCGATGAATTTTGCCACGAATAATTAGCGACGAATTTTGCCACGAATTTTGTTCGTCGCAAATTAGCCACGAATTTTGCGACGAATTTTCGTCGCAAATTAGCGACGAAAATTGAAATTTTCCGTCGCAAAATTTTGCGACGACCTATTAGCGACGAATTTTTTTCCGTGGCTAATTTCGTCGCAAATTCGTTTAGCGACGAATTTTGCCAAATTTTTCGTGGCAAAATTCGTGGCTAAAACCAACTTTTTTTGTAGTGAGTTTTTTTTCCTCTTTATTTAATTTCTTGGTAAATCTAATTATTGAAAAAATATGTTTGACTTTCAACTTACTTTTAAGCGTAGAAGGGTATTTTAATTGCATTTTTTTTCAAAATCAATTCATTAAGTACCATTTATGAGTTTATTTTAGAAAATTCAAATCTAGATGAGAAATTGATGTATAATAATATTTTTTTCAGACGATACGATTGCCATAACTTTGATGATATATGATTAAGTTTTAACAAAACTATTCTTTTCAAAGAATAGATTATTATATTGAAATAATCTATTAGCCGGAAAAATGTGTTATATTGAATGATTTGTTTGTTTCACGGAAAATAAACGATTTAGAAAATATTTTTCTAAACACGATCGCTTGTTTCCCTTGGTAAAATGAATGGGCAAATAATATTTTCAATCATCCACAAAAATGTATAGAAACAAATTATTATCGATAATGAAAATATTTTTCATTGACTAAATATATCAAGTGATATTAGAGCTTATTTTTAGAAAAATATTTTCTAAATCATTCATTTTTCTAGAAACAAACGAAGCCGAGAATAAAATTTTGCCGTGGCATTCTGCAACTCAAGAGTGACTCGTGCTCAACTGTTACAATAGTAGGTAAATTTGGACCAACAATTATCACTTGGAAAAGACTCTTAGAACTCATGACTATGAAGGGGTGTCATTTATGCTGCTCTTACTTCCAATCTTTAAGCCTCCTTCACCCACAGTTAGAGTTGACCTCACACACTACATTAGCCTCTTAAATGCTCATGACAACCTTTTAATGATGTAAATCGAAGTATGCTGAGCAACTCTACTACATATAGAAAGCATCAGCTTTTGTATTTGTTTTTGTTTTGTTTGATACCAACATGCTATCTATTTACTGACTCTTTTTTATGTTCCAGGACACGAGTGTAAAGACCCGGCTAAACACCCTGCATGTCTCACGAGTCGATTAAATTCGAGCCTCTGGCGTTTATTGTTATTTTACTGACGTGACGATATTATTTTTGTTATGATAATCGGCGGATTCCAATTATCATTACGAAACTAATGGTCTTTTCAAGCATTTTCTCCCTTTTCCATGCATTTTTTCCTAAATGGTCAACTAAGGTTTTGGCAATGAAATCTGTTCAATGTTCAGCTCATATAAAAGGAAAGGTTAATACTATGAAAAACCCCAAATCAACACACTTATGATAATTTTACTCCGAACTAATTTTTTGACCGTCGAAAACCCCAAACTGGTACACTCGTAATAAATTTACCCAAAACTATTTTTTTGAGTAGCAAAAACCCAACTCTGATACACTTGTGATACTTTTACCCCGAACTAATTTTTTTACCACAAAAAACTCAAACCGATACACTTGTGATAATTTTAACTCAAACTAATTTTTTGACCACAAAAAACTTTAAATCGGTACATTTGTGATAAATTTACCCTCCGTTAGTGTCCGTTAAATTATATTAATATCATGAAAAATCATAAATTGATAAACTTGTGACAAACAAATGGGTAAAACCCCTAACTGATACATCTGCAACTACCACGTGTCATCAAACTTATCAATTTAATAGTAAAATTTAACGGAAACTAACGGAGGGTAAATTTATAACTAGTGTTCAGTTTGAGGTTTTTGGTTGTTAAAAAATTAGTTCGGGATAAAATTGTCACAAGTATACCAGTTTAAGATTTTTTATGATCAAAAAATTAGTCCGGGGTAAAATCGTTACAGATGTATCGATTTGGAATTTTTTTATGGTAAAAAAAATAGTATGGGGTAAAATTATCATAAATATACCAGTTTGAGATTTTTTGTAATATTAACCCTAAAAGGAATGACAAATTATCCAATGAGATTTTTTTAGCACTCTCTTTGAACTCACACTCGACCTTTCATTCTCTAATAATATATGCAAGTGAAGAGCTCTATTACATATGCAACAGGGGAAAGTTTTCCTTTGATATACCCGAAAACTAGATTGAAATACCTACCTTAAACCACAATGTACAAAAGGAGAAAGGAGAGATCCGTTTCTTTCTATTTCTTGCGTAACAGAAGCCACGTATTGACGATGGTTATTATCACAATACTGGTCTTCTCATGCATTTTTTCAATCACCGTTTGTCAATTACAATTGCCAAAATCCAGGAAAAGACGAGGCACATAATAGGTATCTCTTAAGTGCGAGCATTGTTCGTTACCGACGACGACCATCAAATCAATGGTCTCTTCACATACTTTTCGTGTGTCTATTTGTCTTTTCTAAGTTATAAATTGAGCTTTCGGCACGGTAGGGTCAAGTCTAGAGCCATGCAAAGGCATCTATAGCAATTTGCTCGTACTTTTTGAAATTGAAAGTCTTGTATCTGTTCTATAAATTGAGTTAAAATTATCGGCTTACGAGGCTACAATACAACTCTTGCATATGAAAGTCCCGCGTTTGTTTTATAAATCGAGTTAGGATTATTAGCATACAAGGCTACAGTACAACTCTTGCATTATTTGAGAAAAGTACCGAAAAAGTCATAAACATATTATATTGATACAAATTCAGTATTAAACCTTTCAATTTGATAAATTTAGTCCTAAATATCTCCACATTGATACCAATTGAGTCAATTAGGCCAATTTAAACTCCAAGTTATTAACATGGACGCCGGGCATCCTACGTGATACAATCAATTCACGTTGACAATTTTTAATAATTTTTCGAATTTTTGAATTGATCTTTTAAAAAATTTTCCCTTGTTTTCTTTTTTTTTCCTTTCCTTTTTTTCTTTCCTTTTCTTCCTTTGGCTTATGGCCAATCGCCGGCCATGGCCGAGCACTGACCACATGCCGACAACCAATCACAGGCCAAAGAAAAAGAAAAGGAAAAAAAAGAAAGAAGAAAGCAAAATTGAAACAAAGAAAAAGGGAAAATTTATTAAAAATCAATAAAAAAAATCAAAAACTTATTAAAAATTATCAACATCAGTGCCGATCATGCCATGTAGAATGATGGGTGTTCATATAAGCAATTTTAGGACCTAAATTAACTGGATAAATTGAATTGATATCAATGTGAAAATATTTAAAGCTAAATTGATACAATTTAAAAGTTTAGAAATAAATTAATATCAATACAATAGGCTTAAAATTTTTTTGTACTTTTCTCAATTCAACTCCCAAGCTACTAAAAGCTGAATTGTGTTACCATCTGATGGGCTGATCATTACCATTTGGGCATTTTCTTTTTGTGGTTCCTTTTTCGTTTGGAGTTCACACATCAAAACAAGTAGTTCTTCTATTTCATTTTCGGTGGATGCGCAAATGTTTATTGGATTTCTCGAATCGGTAGGAAACATGAATCTTTCATGTGTAACGATGACTATCATCAATGACGATCGGAACAAACCGATGGTCTCCTCATGTATTTTCTCACGGTCAAACTGTTCGTCCATTTTGAGTAACTTGTAAAGTTTTCAGTATCGTCGAGTCAAGTGTCTATTCATGCAAGTATCCGCGCGATGTATCTGCTGAATGTAATAGGATCCCGTAACGGATGACGGTCCTTTGATTACTGAAACGACGGTCATCGGGTTAACGGTCGCCTTACGCGTTTTTCTCGCCGGTGCTTGTTTGTCTGTTGCGAAAAGTTTGGTTGTGGTTTGGCCACTGTAATGTCCAAGTGTCAATCCATGCAAAGACACCCTGTCACATCGCAACAACCCCATCCATGTTTTCCGAGCCGACATCCCAAAAATGTGATTTGGAAGTCTTGTCTACTTATCCGTTTTGGTTTTATTTATTTGAAACTTTTAACGTGGTTCGAGTTAATCATGGCTACGGTTCGGAACCGGCGGCTCCAAATCATAGTCATGTATAAATCGGAATTGGCCGGTTCTGGACAACTTCCGAGTCGATTCCGATTTTGGTTCCTGCCAATTCCGGTTCATAATTTAAAATTTTAAAAATAAATTATGAAATAAAATAATAATAAAATTATGAAATAATGAATTATTCAATATAAATTGTAATTAAAATGTGAATTGTAATCAAATTTGCGGACAAAAAGAGAGAAAGAGGGGGCTTGAACTTAATAAATTATCATTAAGCACTTTACAATTCGTTAAAGTGTAATCAAGTTTTTTTTAATTAATTAATTTAAATTTTTAATTTTTTTTAATTGGAACCGGGCCTATAGGCCATGGGCCAGTTTCGGTTCCAAATCGTGGGGCTAGTCAACAGGTCGAGCCCGGGTTTGACCGGGCTGGTTCCGTGTTGAAACCGGCCCGTGGCCATGACTAGTTCATTTCTATCTATTTGTTCGTCTTGAATGCATGGTTGAACCTGGGCAACTAAGATAAGCATGGCAATAGGCAAAATCGCAATAAAAGTCTCTGATATATATAAATATCTATTATTATAAATTAATCTTTTACTCATTTAGTGCGTTGGGAAAATGACATAAATGATCCATGAACTTTTACTTAATGTTATATTTACTTAATATGAAAAACTCAATCTTATTGGAATTATTAAGGCTTCGTTTATTTTGAAGAAAATAAATAATTTAAAAATATTTTCTTTAAAATGATCGCTTATATTATTCACAAAAATAAATGAATGAAAAATATTTTATTATCTACGAAAATGTTTAGGCATAAATTGTTATTGACGATGAATATATTTTTTATCAACTATTTATTTCAAGTAAAATAAGTAATTATTTTTATAAGAATGTTTTTCAAAACATTAGTTTTTTGCGAACAAACGGAGCCTAAATTCTCACTTAAATTTTTGTGTTTTCTTTAATGGGAAAAAGGGCAAAATAGTATCAAGCCCGTACATTCCTGCTCGGTCCTGCAAGTGGTGAAATTCACGGGCCTAATAGCTCGTTGGACCGTCAAGACCCACCGGACTCAAATCCCAACAAATCTTTGACATCAAAGTATTTCCTTATTATTTATTTTATCTATTATAATTATTATAACTAGCTTGTATTATCTATACATAATTTAGACCCCGTTTATTTCGTGGAAAGTGAATGATTTTTAAAATTTTTTTTCCTAAAAATGATATATCGTGTCACTTGAAATAATTAGTCAATAGAAAAAGTTTTCATCATAGATAACAATTCGTATCTAAATATTTTTGTGAAAATGAAAATATTTTATTTATTTATTTTATAAGCAATACAAGCGATCACTTTCGTGAAATTATTTATTTTTTGCGAAACAAATGGACCATTGGAGAATAGCTATTTTCACGGCCCAAATTTGCTTCGAGTACGGCTTTTTCTCATTGAACAGATTGCGTTGCCATTACATGAAGACGCCTGCTATTGCTGCTCATTTTGCGATGAAGGGAAAGACAAAAGAGCTCCCGATGGTGGGTCGCATTAATACTAACAATATTATCGGTTGCATTATGCGAAAAATATTGTAATGCAACTATTATGCTGTGATTTAATAAAGCTGTAATGGTTATTATGCTGTTTGGTTTAGGTACTGTAGTACCTATTACATTTTTTCATTTCACAAATTACATTGTTTCATTTCACGAATGATATATGTAATAAGTGGCATGACATCACAATTCCCAAATATATCCCTAAACTCAGAGTTAAGAGGGATTATTATGACTCACTTTAATAGTTAATCATTCACGGATTTAATACAGCATATATTATTAGATATACGATCAATCGTATTGAATAATTAATTCATTATTTTAATTACAAATTAAGCACATAGCACATTACTATATCCACTTAACTAAATAATTACTCAATTCTTATTCCTCTTAAAAAAAAAATTTCTAATTCTTCTTCTTCTTCTTAAAAAAAAAGGACTTCTTTCTCTTCGTGCGCAACCGAATGAGAACTCAACACTAGTTACGCTTGATTGGATTGTACTCTAATGAAGATCTAGCACTTAATGTCCAAAAAGATAATTATTCGTTGCTATTATAATATTTAAATAATAAATCACGCATTCATTTAATAACTTAAATTTTCAGAACACTTGGTAGTGATTTTACAAAATCTCATATCCTATCAGAATAAGAGAACCTGAGTTCAAATCTTTCTATATCCATTTACCTCTCTTAGGATTAGGCAAAAAAACCAAATTAAGCTTGATGGGGGGTATTATAATATTTAAATGATAAATCACATCTTCATTTAATAGCTTAAGTTTAAAAAAAAAAAATCTTGCGGTTGCAAAAATGTTGTAATCGAATGCGGATGTAGGCTAGAAGTACCTCAATAGAAGCTTTTATCCTTTGTACTTAAGCAGAAGGAAATTTGAATACCGTCACTTCCACAATAAAAATTCAAACAGCACCGACACTTCAGATGTGTTTATCAGGATATTTAATTTTCAAGGAAATTCTCTATACTTTCACTATTTCGAGTCACGGTTGAATTCTGGCAAAGGAGAGGAGGTCACGGTTTGATGACAAAAAGGAAGCAAAGATTGAAAAGCACCAGCTAAGCCGGCTTTCAAATTCACAAATCGCCAACTTCGGTGCGGCCAGGAACGATCCCATAATTTTAATCTACCTGGATTTGCCCTATTATAATTCTCTTTTGCGAAAAATACAAAAATTCAGCTTCGAGTTCTCGGACAATGACACCACAAAATGATCCTTTTCTGAATAAGTAGACTGGTTCCTCGGACGTCCCTGGGATTGCGACAATCTTAACAACGTACGTACATCGACAGAAGACCGGGAATTGTTCGAATGCCGTTAAATGAAGCCTCAAATACTCGACAAATGGATCTTCCTTAAGTCGTGCCAACGGACCATTCCGAGTAACAAATAAACTTAGCAAGAACTTTGACTTACGCCGTCGCTGTAAAAAATAAAAAATAAAAATCACAGACGACTTTATTCGCTCTTGATTTGGTGGCTAACGAGACGATTATGGATTTTCCTAATGGGTGCGCTCTAAAAGCACAAGGAAAAATTGCAGCTTCCAATCGCAGTGGCTTTTCTTATAGTATGTACATTTTATGTGCTTAGGGAATAGTACATTTTCTTATTAAGTATATCTAGCGTTTGAGCACTCGTCGAAAGAACTTCGTTAATTAAGGGAATTCTTTTATAAACGAGCAACAATTTTCAACACACCGCTTTTCTCGAGACATGCATAATCGACCTTTTGAGATGCGCTATATTCTCCATCGTGTGCACCGGGGCATTCATTGACTCAAATTTTGGTCATCATCGTCAAAATCAAAAGCTCGAACTTTCACAACAGTTGATAATAGTCCTATAGAATCTTATACCGTATCAGAACATGAGATCCCGAATTCAAATCTTTTCGGATCCCATTTAGCTCGCTAATAAAATATGTCCAGATATTTAAAAATGTTAAACAACGCCCCTTATCTTAACAGCGCAAAAGCGACGGAGAAAGGAATTGCACAAGGGCAATTTCGTAAAACGGCAGCGTTCAAAGCATGACACCGTGCAGCAGCAGCAGCGCCAGCGCCACCACCCCCGAGAACGTAGAGAGCGATATCTACATGTAAAGGGCGGACCGAACGGGGGATCACCGGCTACCTTTTTGCCTTTCCGCATCGACGAACGCCTTTTGATTCTGCACGTTGCCGCCCTCGCCTCCACCGCGTAAAGCCAAAACACCTCGCTCGCATGCGGAGAGATACCTCCATCGATCGATCGCTTCGCTTCTCCCCTTCGTTTCGCTTCGACGTCGCTGCGCCACCTCCTTCCTCATCGCGTCCGACCCTGACGTACGCGCGCCGCTCGGAGCCCGAACGAGGTACGTCGTCTCTCTCTCTCTCTCTCTCTCTCTGGCTTGGCTCCGTAATCTCTCCGACCTCTTCTGCTCCGTTCGGATGCCGACGAAACGCGGCGGAGATGGATAGGAATCGCCGCGCGTTGGAGCTGGTGACCTCGTCGACGAGGCGGAAGGAATCGTTTGCCTATTTCGCGTGGTCCGCGGGTTGTTTCGTCCTCGTTGGAGGATCCCTCTGTTGCATACGCGGAACGGACAGGAAGACCAGCCATATGCCAAAGCCTCACGTCGCTTTCTTTGCTCTCCGGCTTTCTTTAATAATCTAAATGAAAAAGGGTTTATTTGTTTTCCTATACGAAGTAAACGAGAAGATTTTGGAAGGCGCATTGGACTGTTGATATGCTTTGCTGGCTATGTTGTTGTCCCTCGCGAGTGGAAGATTGAGTATTGGTGATGCTAGCATGTTCGTATCCATCGTCAGCTCTCTTCTTCGTCTTCTTCTTCATTGAAATTCTTGGTTAATGCGCCTATGAGCAAATGGTGCAGGTGCGTTCCAGATAATGATCTGGTGCTGATCTGCTCTGTTAGCTCGAAATGTAGTGCGGCAGATTGTGTTAATAAATGCGTATCCTTTCGTACTCCACTTAGAAGGACACAGTGGCTATACTGAGAAAAAGATAAAATTATTCGTTTTCGAGACCTTGTTACCCCATATGCAGATTCTCATAGTCTAATTTTTTTCTGCTGACATGCTAATTTGTTTCCCGAAGGTTCACTAATAGCTAGGTCATGTCATCTTACTGGTTTAGCATAGTTTGATACGGCTCTCATTTTACTTTTCTCGTGCACTTCCTTATGAAGGTTAATGTTGCCTGCATAGAAATATTGGATTTCTTCCTATTACTGCGCGCGGTGTATCACTTATATGAGTATTCATCTTTATTACAGAATAGAATGTAACCACCTGATCAGGTGGCTGATGTTTCTTATACTTTTCGCGGCGTCCATTCCATTTGATGTCACTCTCTCATCTTGATCACCTTCCACTTGCTGCATCTGATAGCATGTTTATTTGGTTGTCTCAAATTCTCATTTGAAATGAATTACTCCTGTTTCTTCTAGCTAAATATAGGCCTTCGTTGCTTTTGATCGACCAAAAAGCTAGTCATGGGAGCCATATTCTGGAAATTGCAGTTTTAATATTTTAATTTTTATCCGAGCCTAATCCCATTTCAGGATTTAGAGAACTTGTGAACTACCATGCGAACTCTATGGGACAAATCTTCCCATCTTTTCTTAGATGTTCCATCATCTTGTGAAAATTTCTATAGCATATCAAGGAACTATCCCATTAAGCATCATGAAAGCAACAGTTGATGATACCATACAGCTAATTGGATGTTAGAGCCATGGTTTTGCTCACTTTTTTTTCTGTTTTAAACGTAGGTGACTTGTAAGTTTCATAAGGGATGGCCAGCCTCCAAGATATCAGTGTTGCGGCAGCTATCAATATCCTATCTGCAATTGCATTCCTTGTTGCGTTTGCAATATTGCGACTGCAACCCATAAATGATAGAGTTTACTTTCCAAAATGGTATCTCAAGGGCATAAGAGGCAGTCCAACCCACTCTGGAGGCTTAGTGAGCACTTTCGTCAACTTAGACTTCAGAACATACATAAGGTTCTTAAATTGGATGCCTGCAGCTCTTAGGATGCCAGAACCGGAGCTCATTGATCATGCGGGACTTGATTCTGCTGCATACATCAGGATTTACCTTCTTGGGTGAGCTGTTAAGATGCTTTTGCATTTTCGATTTAATATTTGAAGTCTTCCAAAGTAACTCACATAGTGACCTTGAGTGGTTCATCCAAGTCAATTGATTTTTCTTGATTTATATTATCAAAGTATGGGTCAGCTATGAGCATATGGATTCAATGCAGACTATGATTGCTTAATGTTTTTCTCGTGCTCACTCTTAATGGAATTCTCATTTGGAGGCCTTCATGTGCAGATTGAAAATATTTGTCCCCATAACTCTTCTATCTTTTGCGGTTTTGGTACCTGTTAATTGGACGGGAGAAACTTTGGAGACAATAAAGGATGTGACTTTCAGCAATATTGACAAACTTTCGATCTCCAATGTTAAATCTGGATCAGAAAGGTGAAAAGGAATGTTTCCTTATAATAGTTATCCTCCTTACTTTATTCTGCAGCTGAGAGTGTTATGTGCGAAGCAAGTCCATCAGTGAAAACTCTATCGGATACACATACTTCTGCAGCGGTGACAAGTTTTGTGCCTTCATTCCATGTAAGGAAATGAAATAGTAACTCTAAAAGTTTTCTTTTACTTCTTTCCAGGTTCTGGGCGCACCTGGTGATGGCCTATGTCTTTTCATTTTGGACATTCTACATTCTGTATAGGGAATACAAGATAATGACTAGTATGAGGTTGCAATTCTTGGCATCAGAAGGTCGTCGTCCAGACCAATTCACGG
Organism: Syzygium aqueum; assembly: GCA_031216185.1. NCBI lineage: Eukaryota > Viridiplantae > Streptophyta > Magnoliopsida > Myrtales > Myrtaceae > Syzygium > Syzygium aqueum. The sequence continues at coordinate 24,436,842 of CM062241.1, read as the reverse complement.
TTGGTACTGCACTTTGGCCAGCCAATAGTTGATTTCACTTATTTTTGTAATGTCTCTGAAAAGTTGACGTCATTAAGGTGTTATGTATTCGGATGATAGAGTAATAAAATTTGTCAAAATGATTAGCCATGACAGCAAACCATTCTAAATTGGAGGGAAGCATGTATTCCTCTGACAGTAAGCTTAGCAAAAAAACTATTAACTATTTGGTCATTAGAACTGGACAATCATTCACATCTGTATAACATCGCTTTAAGAACTACAAAATCTGTTGTCATTTCAGCTCAAGGCAAAACTGAAGCACAATTTTCTTTCGTTTTGCTATTCCTTCGAGAAAAGTGCTGAAGAGAAACAGATATAACAAATACAGAAGAACATCTGTTTTCCTATTGGAGAAGGCCCAGGCCCTCCACGTCCTTCTTAGTAGCTATACTTAATAATTAGGCATCCATATGTTTCCTACTGCACCAGCACGTTATGATGTCTGATTAATCCATGCCGGAAGTTTTGTTTAATTTTTGTACTGCAGCTGAAAAAAGGCAGTTTAGAGGTACATGCAGTGATCAAATGTGTAAAAGTTTCTTCATCCAGCATTTTCGAGTATTTTTCTCCGAGGCCTAGATCTATCCTTGTAGGGTGGGACCATGTCAGTATTTATATGACCCTTGCTAGTTATAGGCTTACCATTTCCATGTTCGCTCTAGACAACAATATGAATGGGTTTCATGGCATGTAGCACTGGCATGTTAAAAACAATAAGGAAACCAATGCAACATCATTGCTCAACCTTCTACTTGTTAAGTTTATTCTCTTTATCTGGTCAGAATAGATGTCAGAAACCATAGTTTGTTCATTCACTTCATCTGATATTCTTTTCTCTTTATCATTTCTCCCTCCCAATTTTCTTTTCCTTCAAAGACGATTAAGTGTAAGGCTTAGCTCTTCAGTGAGCATATGCTTACTGCAATGCCGCTAGAATCTCTGATGCTGTTGCTATAGTCTATTCACGTCAAGAGCATCTCTAACACCCATTAGGACCAACTTGGCTTTAGACATCTATTCATTTGAAAGATGTTTATATGCAGGTGCTGGTGCGGAATGTTCCTCCAGATCCCGATGAATCAGTCAGCGAGCATGTTGAACATTTCTTCTGTGTGAATCATCCTGATTACTACCTCACACATCAGGTTTATCTTTGTCGAAATTCCTACATTTTTCTGTGGACAGAGAGTTTATTATGATTCAAAGAGGAGGAGCTAAAGCAGAAGAACGGGAGTTTTTGGCATAGATTAGGAAAGAGAAACAGAAGGAGAATGTATCTGACTTAGAGGGAATTTTCTAGTTTTTAGCTGGTGTTGGTCTCACAGCTTCATCATCTTTTTTAACTTACAGGTCGTCTACAATGCAAACAAACTGGCAAAGTTGGTTGAGAAGAAGAAGAGTCTGCAAAATTGGTATATTTACTACCAAAATAAGTACGAGCGAAATCCTTCAAATAAGCCAACTACGAAGGTGCTCATTATATTGCATGTCAAATTTTAGCGGAGGTCTTACTTTTATTTTGCCTTTTCAACTGTGGCAGAACATTTGGAGGACTTTATTCTAAACTTATATAGTAACAACATTTTACCTTTTTATCTTATATGCGCTATTTGTAGACTGGATTTTGGGGTCTTTGGGGAACTAGAGTGGATGCTATAGACTATTACGCTGCTGAGATCGAGAAGTTGACTGATGAAGTAAGTTCTCATTCCCAAGAGGCACATCCTGTTTTGACTTTGTATATGATTGCCACTGCTTATATTCTCTGCACCATTTTCTTGAGCTTATTCATCACGTTGAGTGCCACGATGCATGATAATCGTAGGACAGCATATAGTCTGAAATTTGAAATTGCTTGTCCAAATATAGCGGTGGGACATGTTAGCTATGTCATTCTTCTAGAGAGTTAAGTTTTTCCATTAGTAAAAGCTTGAGAATATGGTAAGACCGTCGTTTTTATGCTGGGAAGTGATGTTCCTGCAGGAACAAGCTGAAAGAGAAAGAGTGATAAGTGATCCCAAGGCTATTATACCTGCAGCATTTGTTTCATTTAAGAGTCGTTGGGGAGCAGCTGTGTGTGCTCAGACTCAGCAAACAAGTAACCCCACAATATGGCTGACAGAATGGGCACCAGAGCCACGTGATGTTTATTGGGACAATCTGGCAATTCCTTATGTTGAGCTTACTATTCGAAGACTTCTTATGGCTGTTGCTCTGTTTTTCCTTACATTTTTCTTTATGATTCCCATAGCGTTTGTCCAATCTCTTGCAAACATTGAGGCGATTGAAAAGGTTCTACCCTTTTTAAAGCCAATAATTGAAAGGTAAGGGCTGCATCATTTATTCAAGAGTGCTTTCATATATGTACCAATTGCTTACTCTCAGGGTCTTTCATTTTCAATAATTTACAAGAAGTGATTATGTACTGAATTTGTAGAAAACAAAGTCTTCATTGTATTAGAAACTGGATATGCAAATTCTTTTAGAAGGAATATCGACAATGCATCATACTTTAAGCTTCATAGAGACATTATTGCATTTCTCATAGTCTTTCCTGATTAGGCTTTCACTCAAGATGCAATAAAATTAGTGGTCAATCTATTGTGGGAATGCCCATGCTGATGCTGATTCCTTGATATTCTTCATGGTATATTTGTTGCAGGAAGGGCACGAAGTCTTTAATTCAAGGGTTTCTCCCAGGAATTGCCTTGAAGATCTTTCTTGTTTTTCTTCCAACTATTCTTATGACAATGTCAAAAATAGAGGGGTTTTCCTCTCTCTCTTCTTTGGAGAGGAGATCAGCTGGAAAGTACCATTTGTTCGTATTGGTTAATGTGTTTCTTGGAAGCATCATCACAGGAACCGCGTTTCAACAACTCAAATCTTTTCTCCATCAGGCTCCGACAGAGTATGTTAATTCAATAATGTGTTTAAGAGAAAGAGAAAAAAATTAACCCTTACATTAATATTTATTTTATGCAGCTTATTATTTTGAACCAAATGTTGCTGTGATGAGCGATGATGGTGTGCAAATTCAAACATGTTTCATTGTTCTTTTGGAAGCACTTTTATGTCTCCAACAGTGAAGACTTTCTTTTTTGGAATTGTTGCTGCTTCGATTTTTCCTTTAGGCTAATTTGTGTCTACTTCCAGCTCTTAACTTCAGTTAAATCTTTCTAATTGGCCTCACATAACTAATTGTGCTGCTGTTTCAGGATACCAAAAACTGTTGGTGTGTCTATTCCTATGAAAGCAACATTTTTTATTACTTACATAATGGTGGATGGCTGGGCTGGAATAGCTGCAGAGATTCTCAGATTGGTTCCCTTAGTTATGTTCCATTTGAAGAATACTTTCTTGGTAAAGACAGAAAAGGACAGAGAGCAGGCAATGGATCCAGGTTGCCTAGGCTTCGCGACATCTGAACCTCGGATTCAACTCTACTTCTTGCTGGGATTCGTCTATTCAGTTATCACGCCTGTGCTTCTCCCTTTCATTATTGTCTTCTTTGCTTTCGCCTATATGGTTTTTCGTCACCAGGTTTGTGGCCATCAGAACTAGTAGTTGAACTTTCAAATTTTTTTAACTTTATGCGCATGTCTCTTTAAATGCTTCAGTGAAGTAAACATGTGTTAGCAATCAGCATTGCACGTAGAGTAACTAGGGAAGCTAAGGAAGAAAACACTAAATGAAAATTATTTGTAAGGTTAATATAAAGCATGATGTCCCACATTTTGATACTTGCATTCAATTCCAGGAACAGGATATAGAACTAGCCTTAACTGTGGAAACATTAGGTACTGAGCACTATTTCTGGTTTGGTTTGTTTGCCAAAATGATTCACATGATATAGCACTATTTGTACATTGACACTTAGGATGATGTCAATTACAACCTTGGGTTAGGTGTCTGTGATATGATTGCTATTTTCCGACCCTGTATCTTGGAACTCCGGTTTAGATTCTAAATATTGTAAAATATGTAGGTCTGTCCGCTTTGATGTTGAGGAAAAATATCATTCTTTTTGTTAATCTCGGAAACTTTTCATATGCAACATTCAAAGGTTGTTCAGTTTATCCTTTTGCTGGATTGGTGGCAAGTAATCAGCTGATAAATTATCAAAACTATCGCCACATTTACTGTCATGACAGAGGATGCTAAGCATTTGAGCTGTGCAATCTGTCTAGCCTTATGACTTGTGTATTACAGATAGTGTCAGAATTGGGTATTGAAGTTCTGTACCCAAATTGATTAATCCACTGCAATACGTTCATGGAAGTTTTTTACACCTATGACTATAGTCTTTGGGAAGTTTTCTGCTATATGAGCAATGGTCTCAACATAGAAGTTGCTAATTGAGGAAGAGAAAACTAAATTGGTCAATCATGCTCAATCTATTTGAATAATTTGTTGGTCGGATATATGGAAGTTTTCCTGCTTCACCAAAATAATGCCAAGCTTTTAGACTGCAGTAAATTATCCTCGTAAATGATGTGGAGTTAATACTGTGATGCCTAGGGATGACACTGAAAAAGCCAATATAAGTTCAGAGATGCATATTTTATAGAAGAAGACTTTCCTATTCCATGCATTGGTTAATCATATCTTCCCATCAGTTAATTATGCAGTTCTATTCAATGAAATCCTGATTGGACTGCTTTTTAGCTGGGTCTTGGCCACACATCTTTTCCATGATGAAGTATATTAGATGCATCTAAGTTTGCAACCTGGACCAAAGTTTTGTTGGAAAGACCTGAGATGCCTGTTTTGCTAGAGTTCAATATAACTCCCTGGCAGTTCTCTGAGAGTCTTTTGTTGCTAATAGATCCTTGTTTGTTCACCTAGGTTATAAATGTGTACAATCAAAAATATGAGAGTGGGGCAGCCTTCTGGCCAGATGTGCAAAGGCGCTTGATTATTGGGATGGTAATATCTCAGCTTCTACTGATGGGATTAATGAGCACAAAAGATGCAGAAATTTCTACACCGTTCCTTATTGTGCTACCCATTTTGACCATCTGGTTTCATATGTTCTGCAAGGGACGTTTCGAATCAGCATTCGTGAGGTTCCCATTACAGGTTCGTTCAGCAACATATGCAAATCGAAGTCCTTCTATCCATTTATCAAGTTATGGCGAGAGCTGTTTGCATTCTCCTAAGTAGATCACTCATGTTCAATTAGCACACGGAGCACACACCACCATGTCTTGCTTGCTGAGTCTTGCAGTCTTGCTTGCTTGATAAGTCACTTAAGCAGCTAAAAAGACACCTATTTGATCCCCTATTATGCACCCTTTGAGGTTGATTGAGGATCTGATACCCGTGGCTAAAAATTGTAGCGACATTATTGGTGCAATGATTTTGCTATTTTGGCATATGACCGATGTTCATATTTGACCCAATGACAGGATGCCATGGTAAAAGACACGCTCGAGAGGGCCACGGAACCGAACCTGAACTTGAAGGCTTATCTTCACGAAGCTTATGTACACCCTGTTTTCAAGGGAGGTGAGTTGGAAAAACCCGCAGTGATCGATGAGGAAGAGAACAACCCTCTCGTGCCGACGAAAAGGACGTCTCGTCGTAGTAGCAAATATGGTTCCGATGTCAGTTCGGAAGCCGGAATCTGATATTTAGGACAGCAATTCACTTCATTCTTTGCACAGATACTGTACAAGCATGAGAAATTTTGAGCTTCATTTGTCAATAGAAGGAAACGAGACTCGTAGGTGTACATCCCATAGCCGGCCGAGGTGTAGGAATTTTTGAAATTTGATGGTCCGGGTCCAGAATCGCCTCTCCTAAATGTACAGCTTCAACCCAATTTTATCCGGGTTGTATGGGGGCCCTTCTAGCAGAAATTTTGGATTTGCAAAGAGTTGGAGATTCCAACATTGATTTGAGAATTTGAAGGCCCATAATTTCATTATTCAATTTTTTTCCATTATGGTAAATTTCAATGAGTGTTTATATCTGAAATGTGATAAATAACTGTCGGTATGAAAAAAATTATTGTAACTCTTTACAAAGCGTGAAAGTCAAATCTTACATTTGAAACTAAGTGTCCTCGTTCCACCCGATTCATTAGATGGAAGTTGATGATCACTCAAATTAAGTTTAGTCATTGTTTGTGATGCATATTATGAATCAACAAGAAAAACCAAAGAAAAGGGAGCAACCTTGAAGGGGTAAATGTTGATGCTATGCAAGGGATTATTATTGTATCGTAAACAAAATAGTAGGGACAATTAAATAAAAGCATACAATGTTATTTTCGTAAATATGGATCCAAAGATAATTGATGCGAATGTATAAAGTGATTTTCAAAGGTAAAGCTCATACATGTGTTTGATTTTATTCAAATGTAGAATTACGAAAGTGGTCATTGAGTGAAAATTGATATATGTTTTTTGATATTTTTTTTACAAATTGTGGCTTCAAAATTCGAAATCGTCGCGCTTTTCACTTAAGGCCAAATTAGCTTTTATTATTCTTTCCCTTTTTCTTTATACCGACGATTTAATAATAGCAAGTATTTCAAAGATTTCTAACCCAGCGTCGTACGTGTACGTATATGCTGCCGCACTGATAAATACATCTCGGCCGACGTCGTTTTGGGTGCTCACCCTGTCGGCTCATCATCGGTTTGTCGTTTGTGCGGTTTGTCACGGGGGGAGAGAGAGATCCAAATCTTGAAAACGGACGGACGGTCGTCCTGCCACCGCGCTCGCTTCCACTCAGCTCTTCTCGAATCTCTCCCCGTGATCATCCGAAGGGACTGTCCGCCAGCTTCGCTTCTTCTTGCTGGTGCAAGAACCGCGCGGTGTGAGTTCCGTTCTTTGTAACCTTCTTTTGATTCCGCTACCTATCTCGTTCCGCGTTACTTCTTCTTGTTCTTGTTCTTGTTCTTGTTCTTCTCCTCTTCTTTTTTCTGCTGTTTTTAGGCGTTCCGGATCATTTTGCGACATCCCTTTTCGTTTGGTTTTGCTGGGTGATTAGTCTTTTTCTTGTTTTTGGTCGAACGTTGGGTCATTGGTTAGTCAAGAACCAGTATTTTCTTCCTTTTCAAGTGATTATTGGCTTCGCTGTTTTGTTTCTCTTTTTGGGATTGTGTTTGCGAACGTGGTCAGCTGAGGAGGTGCTCGTGCGTTCTCCGAAACTGGAGTTTTGGGATCTGCCCAGTTGAAGTTGCAATTCGTACGTCTTTATCGGGTCGTGATTTTTCAGGTTGACATCTTCTGCGTCACATGCAACGGTAGTTGTTTCGTTTGGGCCGTAGATGCGGCGGCGGCGGTTCAAATTGTGCATGTCTTGACTTTCTCAATGATGTTACCAAGGGACTAAGTCGTGATTGACGTCCGTCGTTGTTTTCCAGGCATAGGTGAATTTTAATGCAAAGTGGGTATTAGTTCGAGTAGCATCCGATGCATGTGTCCAGAGTAGTTGTTCTTAGTGGAATCTTTCTTCCACTAAGTCGGGGCCCCTGTGTCCATGCTGAATTCATAGCATCACTTATTTGGAACAGGGGTGATCTATTGCTTTGGGATTGCTCTCTTCGGTGGCTAGGTTTATCGTCAGATTCGTGCGAGGAAGTTTTTTTCATTTAAAAAATGCGAATGTGATTTGTGTGCTTTTCAATTGGCAGTTTAGTGCAGGTATTGTTGGATTTTGTACCTTAAAGTAAGTAAATGAATGTTCCATTTTTGAACAGGAATTAGCTAAATCTGGAGGAGAAACTTCCTTATTGCGAGAACAACCTGGGCATATCTGCATATAGATGGCTACTCTTCATCCATCACTTGTAACTAGGCTATGCTGTCTAAACTGTGGAGCAACGGAAGTATCCAAGTTGGCTTCATCATCCAGTTCTCTCACAAGTAGAAAGATGTCGTGTACGTTCGATGGAATGGCTATTGGCAAGAAGCAGTTATGCCCAGGATTCATGTCTGATGTCATGAGGACTCCTTCTCAGAATGTTAGCTTGAAAGTACATGCTGCACGTGTTTCAATCGAACCAACTGAGCAGACGTTCACTCTTACCACAGAGGTCGGCAAACTAGAGAGGGAGTCCACTTATCTATTCAGGACAGAAACTGGTGATCAAGTGAAGGTTTCTGTTGGAAAGAAAAACTTGAAATATGCCGTGTATATTGAGGTTTCATTGCTGCAATCGCATGGCAACAGCAATAGATTACTAATGTCTTGGGGTGTCTATAGATCAGATTCTAGATGCTACATGACAGAGGACTTTCAGCACTCATCTCCTGATGGGAGGGCATTCGAGACGCTGTTCAATCAAATTTCTCTTGGCACATACACACTCGAACTGGAATTTGAAGCAAAGCAAATCCCCTTCTTTCTTTCATTTCTTTTGAAGCCTGCCTTGGAGGCTAACTCAAGTGGTTCAGAAATCAGAAGTCACAGGGGAACAAAATTTTGTGTTCCAGTTGGTTTAGGTCGAGGTAACCCATTTCCATTGGGTCTCTCCTTTGCGACTGATGGTTCACTGAATATTTCTATCTTTTCTAGAAATGCAGAAGGTCTGGTTCTGTGCTTGTATAATGACGTTTCAGCAGAATTGCCTGCTTTAGAGCTTGATCTGGATCCATATGTTAATCGATCAGGTGATATTTGGCATGTGTCACTGGAAAGTGCTGAGACTTACGAGAGCTATGCTTTCCGGTGCAGGGGAGAAAGTATAGGTCAGTTTGAATCAGCCCGCACATTTCTGGATCCATATTCCAAGATTATTATGAAGTCAAGAATTGAGGATAAAGGATCTACTAGTGTAAATTATCGTGGACTGTTGACGAAGGAACCCACTTTTGATTGGTCTGGTGATGTCCATCCCAACCTACCACTAGAACAGTTGACAATTTATAGCTTGAATGTGAAGCGCTTTACGGAGCACAAGTCTAGTCAGCTATCTGCTGATATTGCTGGGACATTTTCTGGTTTAGCTCAGAAGCTGGATCATCTTAAAGATCTTGGGGTGAATGCAGTTCTTTTAGAGCCAACTTTCTCATATGACGAGGAAAAGGGACCATATTTTCCTTGCCACTTCTTTTCCCCGGCGAGTCTGTTTGGGCCTTCCAATAACCCCATATCCACAATTAAATCAATGAAGGATATGGTGAAGAGATTGCATATGAATGGAATAGAGGTTTTTCTTGAAGTAGTCTTCACCCATACGGCTGATGCTGGAGCATTGCAAGGTATTGATGATGTGTCCTATTATGCGAATGGATTGGTAGAATCGAAACAGGGGAATGCTCTGAATTGTAACTATCCGATTGTTCAGCAGATGATCCTCGATAGTCTTCGGCACTGGGTGACTGAATTTCATGTTGATGGCTTCTGTTTTATCAACGCTTCATCTTTGTTGAGAGGATTTCATGGAGAATCCTTATCTCGGCCTCCTTTGGTTGAGGCAATTGCTTTTGATCCAGTACTCTCAAGGACAAAAGTCATTGCGGATTGCTGGGATCCCATCGACAAAGCGCCAAAGAATGTCCAATTTCCTCATTGGAAGAGATGGGCAGAAGTGAACACAAAATTCTCTACTGATATAAGAAACTTTTTGAGAGGTGAGGGGCTCTTGAGTGACCTCGCGACGAGATTGTGCGGGAGTGGGGACATATTTTCTGATGGTCGAGGCCCCTCATATTCTTTCAATTACGTTTCTCGCAGTTTTGGACTTCCAATTGTTGATTTAGTCAGCTTCAGTAGTGGTCAGCTTGCAGCAGAGTTGAGTTGGAATTGTGGCGAGGAAGGTCCAACTAATAAAGTTGCTGTCCTTGAAAGAAGGCTCAAACAAATCCGTAACTTCCTCTTCATCTTGTACATTTCCTTGGGTGTCCCTATTCTTAACATGGGTGATGACTGCGGCCAATCTACCGGAGGTTCCCCTGCTTATGTCGACAGAAAGTCCTATGACTGGAACGCCCTAAAAACAGGTTTTGGAATCCAGACGACACAATTCATTTCCTTCTTGAATTCATTTAGAAAGAGACGAGCTGACCTACTTCAGAAGTGTAATTTTTTGAAAGAAGAGAATATTGATTGGCATGGAAGTAATCAGTCTCCTCCAAAGTGGGAGGATCCGTCATGTAAGTTCCTTGCCATGACCTTGAAGACAGAAAAAGCAGAAAGCCAGTCAAGCTCTAGAACATCTCATGAGTTCGGCGATTTGTTCATCACGTTTAACGCCGCTGATATTTCAGAGAGTGTCATTCTACCCGTTCCTCCAGAGGGCATGACCTGGCGTCGCGTGATCGACACTGCTTTACCGTATCCAGGGTTCTTCTCAGCTGACGGAGAGCCTGTGCTCGAGCAGATGGTAGGACTGTTTGCTTATGAAATCAAGTCTCACAGTTGCGCTCTATTCGAATCACGCAGCCAAGGTGGTTGACATCTTCCTCTCGCTTGTCATTTTTGTATTTGAGATAGACAAATCCTTTCTTTGTACATTTAGACCATAAATGATCAAAGTACAAGTACATTGTACAATAGAGGAATCCTTCCATGGGCAGTTGTTACCAAATTAGTGTATAAAATCAACTCAATAATCACTCTTATTTCAGTAAAGATGGCTCTTATTAAGACTTGATCTCTTGGTGTATTCCTTAATTGAGACAGATCGTTTGAAATTTCGAGGATGTACTTGCTCTTCCTCCACTGGGCCATATCGGGAATCGCTAAAATATTCTTGCGTGGCAACCTATTCCTTTAAAAGATGTCGTAGGTTGCTGAACATAAGATGACTCTGGGGGCATGTTTCTTGCCATAGAAAGAGGCCGTACGAAAGAAAAACTAAAAAAAAAAGCCCTACACATGTCATAGTGGTGTCAATTCAGTCCATCCATGTCATAATGGTGTCAATTCAGTCCATCCAATCAATTTAAATCGAAAAATTAGTTGGATTGACTGAATTGGTACTAATGTAAAAATTTTTAAAATGTTTAAAACTAAATTGATCTAATTGAAATGTTTAGGATTGAATTGGTACCAATGTAATAGATTTAAAACTTTTTCAGTACCTTTCCCTCCACATGAACTATTTCCATGAGGAATGTTTCAAGTTAGACTCATGAAACCGACACTTTTTTTCTTGGATATATTCACTAGAAGTTCTAAAACTTGTCACAAATGTATAATTGAATATTAAAACTTGTAAAAAGTGCAATCAGAGTATAAAACTTATCAAATTGATTCAATCAAGTCTTAAAGTTAATACTGTCTAATTTACTTTAGAAATGAGCGAATGTTTTCAAGAGCACTAAAGCTTGGAGTTAGATATACAAGCAAAGGACACGATAGAAAGGACAGACCTATGGAGGAGGCTTGCTTGGGGCCGAATCGCAAGATGGGAAAGCTCGAGATTGAGGGACGAGATGGTGGAGGAGGCGCACATGTAAGCAGCAGAACCGCATTTGCCTCCATTGTCATTCAATCGATTCCTCGAATCAAAGTGAGAGAGAGAGAGAGAGAGAGAGAGAGAGAGAGAGAGAGAGAGAGAGAGAGAGAGAGGCAGGCGGGGGAAAGGGGTTAAGTGAGGTTTTTAGGTACATTTCCTTGGATTGTCAGACAGTGGAAAGTAGCCTATCACAAGGAATACCATACACAGCTTCATAAAAGAAAATTATGAGTCACTTATGTACAGAGCCATAACCATCCTAACCAATACAAAAACCGTAAAACACAACTCATACTGAGATCCAATATGAGTACGGTTGATGATTAATTGACTCAAGGGACATCACTGGTGCGGCTGCTCAAGCGAAGCCAATTACTCAGCATCAGTGTCGGGTTCCACAATATACTTGGGGTTAGCGCTGCATCGTCTTGTAACAGGGGAAGTAGGCTATACAGATTTAGTTACCATTTCAAATTGATAGCCAGATCAAGCAGAGCCTCTACTTGGTGTATTGTTTGTTGCTTCTCCCGCTGCTTCAACCTACTTGCAACAGATTCAGGGTCCAACCCTGGAGCATCTTGCCATTCACTTTGTTCAAGACGGACCTCTTGTAGCAGTTCATCAACCTCTCTAACAAAATCTACCCTCAAAAGAGCATCATCTTCAAATGAGGGTCGAAGTGGCCCTTGATGCTGCACAATACAATTACTACAACCTTTAAAGAAGAGCATCATCCATGAACACATCAATTGACACGAGCAGGATTAGCAAGTTCTAATTTGCTGAATTTAGCCCAAAAAGGGAGTGCTAATTCGATGAATCACCATGCAGTCCATAACAAAAGCGTACCTTATCGATGTCAAGTCCAGCTGGAACCAAAATGCTAAATGGATCCTCCCTTGGAAAGGTATCCACCATCAGCTTTCTACATTCCTTTAGCCATCCTTCATTATCAAAACCATCATGCATATTCAAAAGCTCGTTGAGCAGTCTCATGGCAGGAGAGGCCTCTCGTTTCAAAATTTCAGTCTAAAATGTAGAGAATTTAGACATTGTAAGTTTCTTAGGTCAAAGCATCAGTAAACACATACGTTCATTTTGGAGTATAGAGAGACTTGGAAAACATGAACAACTCATTTCAAGAGAAGAAACCTCAGATTAATAAAGCAAACTCATTCCAGAAATTTCAGCCAAAATCAAGAGCTTTTTACTTTTCAAAGCTACATGGCTCAATGGTCTCATAAGTGATATTTGGTCTCCCAAAGTTATCCTTGGTTGCACTTAAACTAATCATTGTGGATGAGATGGTCTACATGACAATGCCAAATGGAATAAGAGGGGGTTGGAGAAGCTAAGCTGCTTTCTCATAGGAAGAAAATACTGCCATGAGAGTGTTACTATGAGCAATTCTGTGCCAATACATCAATGACAGGAAGAGCTTTGAATAATTATTTATCATTCCGTTGGAACACAAGTTGCCATTTCAAATAGCTTATGGTGTACCACTTTCTCCTAATTACTCAACCAAATATGGAACTGATGTCAACTAAGTACAGTAAATGGAGCATACCTCTACCCTCCTGTACAAGAGGTCAAGACTTCTAACTGCATCCTTTTCATCCTAAAAAAACAAAAAAAATCACTGAGACATTAATAAGGAGAAAGATATTGCACTGAAAAGGCCAATCTAAACCAGCTAAACAACTTCCCAACCTGTTCCCCAATCCCCACCTGACTTTCCCACCCACCTGCTTCACCATCCCTTAATACATGTCATTTATATAATGTGAAGATGCAAACTTACATCACGTCTAGCAAGATCAAGCCGATTCCAGATAACCATTAAGACAAGTTCTGTCAGTTCTCCTCTCTCGGCAGCTTCCTCGATTTTCTGAAGAGGGGTGATAAGACTAGTCAGTATTCAGGCATGCTTTAATCACAGATCTACAACTCCAGCTAACGTTACCATTTACTAGCAGCAACAATGAAAGATGCAAAATAATGGAGGAAATGGGTGAACAGAAGAAATTGAAGAGAGAGCAAATTTATGGAATTACTAAGGCTAAATGATTATACCAAGAATTGAAGAACTCAGCAAAACGTTTTTAATGGTAGATAAGACTAATTTCCATGCATCATCAAAAAGGCTACCAGGAACTAGCATGGCTACGGTTAAGTTGCTTGGCCGTCATTATTTAACTCTATTCCACACTACAATGGCTTTTCCCACGATGAACAGAACAAAAGCATCCCAATAAAACTTCTAACTTGGTTATGATGCGGCCTTGGCCGTACATCTGCTCAAAACAGTGTGTTATAGTTCCGAGGAATGGTCTACACAAATTAGCAAGTAGGCATGGATAAAAAATAACAATCCATGTGATTCATGCTTATAATCGTCCAGAGTCTTCAGAAAAAATAACAAACACCAAGAGAATACCAAAGCACCTCTTCAATTTCTTCCTCCGATCTGATAAAGCTTGATACTAATTTCCTGGCATTTCGAACATCTTCTTCAGGATAACCTTTCAATCTCATTCCAATTTCACGATACTCCTCAACCTTTCTTTCTTCTTCTTCGTCTTCCTCTTGTCGCCTACGATGCAGCTCCTTCGTCTTCTCTCTTTGACGAGCTTGCCATTCCTGGTGGCACAAAGAAAAACCTTTACAGATTTTAAGAAAGAGTAAAAGATGGCCGATAGCAACATGTTACCAGTTGCTCCTAGATAACTAACCTGTTATCCATTTAATAAAGCAATGGCTTATGAAGAAATCAGAAAATGGGATGTATCACCTATTCCTTGACGAGATTTCATCAGCACATCGATTTACAAGCGCATGAACGTGTAATAGAACTTGATTGTTAGAATAGTTCAACCAACTGATTCTGGATGACAGTCTAAGCTTATCCTGTACCATCACACAGAAAGCTCTTGGTACGGCATGACTCCAGCATGCCTGACTATGCGATTCTAGACCTATAACATCAGAATCACTTGCACTTGTGATTCCGAGCTTTGCAGTGCCCGTCATTATGACCTAATATTATTTACCTCCTATCATCTATATTAGGTTGCAAGAACTCAAACCTCCAACGCCATGCTAAGTGAAAATTATGCTCTGTTCACCGCACATCGATGCCCCCTCTATTTACAAGGTCCTTTGATCCTCAAGAACTCCCTTTCACAAGTTCCATGTTTTACGGTCCTCAAGATTATGCCTCAGTCATTTTAGAGAGAAAAATCGCACCTTTCTATGAATTCCATAAAGGAAGAACAGAGAATTTTAATTCCGAGGAGCAACCCTTCACTTACGCCAACTATTTCAGGTTAAAATGATTACAAGGCCACGGTTCCAAACGTCCACTACTCAACTATCTTTGCAACGAGATTACAATAGATTAGCTATAAAATTTCCCAATCATCAGTTTGGATACACAATTCACTCATGCCAGACTTCAAGTAGACGGAAAAGCCAGCAAAACTCATCCCAACAGACACCCAACAATCAAAACGCCACGAGAAATCTACGGAGGAGGAATAGCAAGAGACAAGATGGGGGCGGCAACACACGCACGTCGTCGTAGTACTCCTTGGGAAGCCCATCGATAAGGACCTCGTCTTTGCTCCCCAAGCACTTCCTCAAAACTGCCCATCAAAACCCAGAACGCAGAACAGAAAACTTCAGAAATGAGCGAACGCTTTCAAGAGCACTGAGCCCCGGAGTTGGACATACGAGCGAAGGAGGCGATAGGAAGGACAGGACCTACGGAGGAGGTGAGCTTGGGGATGAATCGCGAGATGGGAAAGCTCGTGACCGAGGGAAGCGGCGGCAGACAAGGCGCGCACGCAAGCAGCAGAATCGCATTTGCCTCCATTGTCGTTCAATCGATTCCTCGAATCAATATGTCCGAGAGAGAGAGAGAGAGAGAGGGGGGAAGGAGGGGTTAAGTGAGATTCTACCTTGGTTCATACCATCTGAATTTTAATTTAATGAACAATACGATATATGAAGTTTTAGTTTAGTTGACATGATTTCTAAACTTTAATTCGATGTGCAATACGATTCATAACTTTTAATTTATTTATTATCGTCACTAAATTTTTTGTGCACATTCAACTTAGTTTCTGAATTATATAAAAATGTTCAATGTAATCCTTCTATTAATTCAATTTCAAAAACTACATTGAATATTTTCGTATGGTTAATGGATTACATTAAAAATGTACCGAAAGTCCGGTAGCCACATTGAATTAATTAAAAATTTAGGGATCACATTGAACATTAGGCTAAACTTCAGGGACTGCATGGAACAAATTAAAAGTTTAAGGACTACGTTGCGCGTTTGACCAAAGTTCATAGATTATTTATGTCATTATTTCTAAAAGAAAAACCTTTGAATCGATTCCGCATTTGGACCAACTCGCCATCCTCCAACATTCAATTTAGAGAGGGACTTCCAAAAATCCTCCCTCTCTACGCCTCCCACGCACAACCAGCATTCATTAACCACGTTTCCAAATCACCACAACCTTACCAAGATCTACAGACCTAATCCATTTCCTAGGTTTTGACATGCATGCGATCATCCTATTAACGACAGGAACAAAAATATTCTAAAAGGACAACGCGAGAGTTCGAATATCAAAGATCGGATGCACACGATACGTAACGAGGCTTAACGAATGGCCTGAGGGCGTTTTACCATTCAAATGTTCGAATTCTGGACGGTGCAGAATGAAAACTGATGTAATGTAGGCTGGTTAAAAGAAAAATTTAGTGACTCCTCGATGAATACAGGCGTTAAACTTTCATCGCTCTACCCCAGTAAAAATGGTCGTTTCGAATATAAATGATAAGAAAATCGCTTTCGATCAAGATTGTATCGGCGGGTGAGCTACAATAACAACGATCATCGACGAATTTTACGATTTCGAAGATCTTTAGCTTGTGATTGCAGGTAAACCCCCACGCCAGAGAATTATGTCCATCGCCATGCAAGTGGTCGTGGGAATGCTCGTGGCCGTCGTGCTGTTCGAGTTCGCGATGGCGAGAGCCCTAGATTCAAGCCCTCTCAAGCACGAACTCAGGGCGTTTGCGAGAAACTAAAACAGGAATGCAGAGATTTATGTCGCGACATAAGCAAGTGTGGCTACGAAAACAAGCAAAGCAAGAAGTACGATAAAATATGTTATAATTCTTATGACGCCTTCTGCGCTCTATATTGGTACGATCTACAATCATGGATCATTTTGCTTAAATAAAGAAGCCCGAGGCCAATAACTTTGGAGATTATTGTAGCGCACCTATATAATTTGTCATTGTGCATACTTTCGTTTGTCTGTTCTTCCACGGTTGATCGGACGAAATAATAATATTGTTTTGTATCAAGTGCGTGCACATATTCAATTTCATATACCAATATACCAATAAGTGCGAACAAACTCCGTGTTTGAGTTATTTATTGACTAATGCTTGGTTTGCATCTTATATGATCCATGAGGTTAGGGTCGTATTTCGTATACACGAGTTTGCCTATACACGAAGGCTCTCTCATCATAATATATATATATAGCAATTCAAAAACAAAACATTCAAAGGAAGGACCATCACGGTAAAAAATAAAAGGTGGAATGATCAATATGATAGTTGACCTACTCCAATGCAAAAAGTGAATCCCTTCTCTCTCTCTCTCTCACGGGTGACCTCAAATTCACCTCGATCTTTGGTCGTCGGTGGTGCACAACCTATCCAGGTTGGCCTGGCTTCACCTCGTATATGGTTGTTGCCTGTTCGTGCCGCATCAATTTGACAAATTTTAAAAATCAATTAAGGTTTTTTTTTTTTTTGGTAAGGAAAATCAATCAATTAAGGTTAATATTACCAAAAACTCCAAACTAGTACGCGTATGACAATTTTACCCCGAACTTTTTTTTTACCACCAAATACCCTAAACTGATACACCTATGATAATTTTACTCCAAACTAGTAAATCCGTGACAAATTTACCCTAAACTATTTTTTTGACCATGAAAAACTGGTACACATTTGACAATTTTACCCCGAACGAATAATTTGTTAATATTATTTTTTTTTCGAATTTTTTAATTAATTATTTTATTTTATTTTATTTTATTTTTCTTCATCTTCAACCTCTGGCCGGTCGCCGGACCAGCGACCGGCCAGAGGCAGAAGCCGGTGAGGTCGGCCCCGCCAGTCGCTGGCGAGGTTCAACCTCGCTGGTGCGGGCGAGGGCCGCCCTCGCCTGACTCAGGCGAGGGCTGCCCTCGCCTGAGTCGGGAGAGGCCTGTCCTAACCTACCCATGCAAGGTTGGCCCTCGCCCTCGCCTAGGAGGGCGAGGACAGTTCTCGCCTGACGCTGACGAGGGCCACCCTCGCTTGACTCACGTGAGTCCTTATATTTTACTTTAATATATAATGTAAACTAAGGATTTCTTATTTTGTTCATAGGTATTCATGTGAAATAGTATACAATAGAGTGAACAATTCATACTAAAATACTTACTTTAATTTTACTCAAAATGAAAACTTTACTCTCATACAATGCATGGGGTATGCTAGTAGGTGTCATTAGATAAATGGATAATTATTTCTTCGGGTGGCTTCAATGGTCACCGAACTATACATATTGCTTCAATGATGTAAAAGAAATGGTATTTAAGGCCCCGTTTGGCAAGTTGCCAAATAGTGAAAATTCATGTTATTTTGTTCTCAGAATCAGTTTGAAAATAGAAATCTGTTTGTTAAATTTTTTGTGCCCGGACACAAATTTGCAAAACATTGTTTCCAAAATTAGTTTTAGAGCGGAGTCAAGAAACAAAAAAAAGTAGCTTCTTGATTCTGGAAATAATTTTTTTATTTTCTGATTCTTCTTGGTTTTCTTCTTCTTTCTTGGTTTGTTGTTATTCTTCTTCCTGGCCTTCCGCCGGCGATCGGCGGCAGGCCAGGGCCAGTGAGGGCATTATGGCCCTCGTCGCTTGGGCGAGGGAGGCTTGCGGCGGTGACGGCGAAGCCTCGCTCAACCATGGCGAGCCTGATCTCGCCATGGCGACCTAGGCGAGGGAGATGGGTCGCGACGGTGAGGCCTGCGACGCTCTCGCTAGCCCTAGCCGGTCGTCAGCACCGGTGGTTGGCCATAGCCAATGAAGGAAAGGAAAAAAAAAGAGAAAGAAATATTAAAATATTATTAATCAAAAGAAATTTTGTATAGTTACTAAACACATTTCTGTTCTTTTTCTATTCTAAGAATAGAAATTCTCGGTAGTTACCAAATGTCTTTAAATGCTTAGAAATTGTTCTCGGGCATGAAATAAAAAATAATCATTTATGAGCAGAATTAGTTTCCGGACATAGAATCGTTGCCATGCGCACCCTAACTGGCTAGAACTCATCATACACATAGAATATAACCATCTAATAAAAAATGACATAAGTTAAATTTATAAAAATTCATTAGGAAGGCCTAAAAATATGTTGAGATTGAATAAAGTGTAATTTCAATCTACCTATTTGTATCTATTTATTCAAGTGAAAAGTGGGTTTTGCCTTACTTTTAAATTCAATTTTAGCTCATATCTACCTTAATTTTTGTGGTGGAGTGTGAATTCAAATAGAAAAAAATATTGGCAAAGAGAAAAATAAAAGGTAAAAGAAAAAAAATTCATCAACTCACTTTTTTACTAAAAATTGCATTTTGTGAAATTTTTTATTTGTCCTTTCGGTGCAACAATACCATTCAATCTCTATAAATGGACACTATGCCTTGTGGGTCTCTCTCTCCCTCGCCTGTATCCGGGTGAGGCCAGTGAGGGCCATGACACCCTCGCCCAAACCAAGTGAGGGTTGTCGGTCCTCGCCTGTGGCCAGAGACTCGCCAACCATAAATGTACAAAAGAAAAAGAACAATAAGGAAAAAGAAAAGTAAAAATTAAAAATAATTCAAAAAAATTAAAAATTATTCACGTTAGCACCTGTTACACCATGTAAGACCACCGGTGTTCACATCAGCGATTTTCGGCTAAAATTAACCGAATGGACTTAATTGGCAAAAATGCAATTGATTTAGGACTTTTTGGACAATTTTCCCCCAAATGATAAGCCAATCCAATATGAATTTCTTGTTCAAATTAATTCAAAAACATCTCAAAATTAATGGGGATGAGTATATGTATAACATCTTATAATAGATTAAATTTAACTAGATACAACAATATACAAGAAATATGTGATTATAACACGAAAGATGATTCACTATCAATATGGTTAGCCTAATGGTAAATGGGTCCACTATCTTTCACTAGGCCACGAGTTCGATTCATGTAGTGTGTGAACCACTAGATGACTGATATTGCATTGCTTGACTATGACATACCTTGCTAGCATCTTGGGTTGTGATGCAGAGTAGTTATAACATTAAGAAGCAGGTTGGAAACACTTATGATAACTTCAATAGGGGATCCATTGCGCTGGTCACCCCTCCTCGTCCTTTTATTCAAAAAGGGAAAGAAAAAACATTTCATTAGAAAATTAATTTTTCGTCTGCCAAATTCAAAATTAAAAGTTTGATGAAGCATTCACTCTTTTGGTAAGGAATAACTATTACAAGGAGCATTTTGGTCAATTTAAGTGATGACTAATAAGTTTACTTTATTATCTGAAGTTGATATAAACTTGTTTCGATCCCCTCCACTCATAATTGGTGAATCTTTCTATTATAGCGTCCTATATTTCTAATTTTATTTAATGAAATGTTTAGAACTATTTTTTATTTCAGAATGAAAAAACATCAAGAAAATTTCACATAACCGAAGCATCTTTATTTTCTTAAATAAGGATCCGAAGTGGTCATATCAGTTTCAAAGAAATGCCTAACCTCAATGGTTGATCAAGGGCATTTTCATCATTTGCTTTCTTTTTCTTTTGTTCTTTCTTGTTTCCTTTTTCTATTTTTTTCTTTCCTTTTCGCCGATTGCCAGTCTTAGGCAATGGCTGGTGATGCTTGGAGAGGGCTAGTTGAGGTCACCCTCAAAAGCCACAAGGGAGGGCCGGCCTTGCCTGGGTGCCACAAGCAAGGCCAGCCCTCACTCAAGACTCGATTTTGTGTAAAAATTAAGTCCTTATGATAACTCTGTCAAATTTGATTAACGAAAAATGTTGATGTGATTTTTTTAAATATTTTATCTCTCCCACATGGCATCCTACGTGGTGTTAAGGTAAACTAAAGCACTAAAACAACACCGTTTGATTCGAATCCTAATTTTTACACAAAATCTTAATTAAATGGGTTAATACCATGAAAAACCCAAAACTGGTATACCAATGACAAATTTATCCCAAATTAATTTTTTGACCATCAAAGACCCAAAACTGGTACATTTGCGTTAAATTTGCCCGCAATTAGTTTATGTTAAATTGGATTAATACCACAAAAAATCACAAACTAGTATAACAAAAGATAAAATCCCAAACTGGTACACTTGTCAACTGCCACGTGTCATCCAACTCAGCAATTTGACGGTAAAATTAACTGAAACTAACAGAGGGTAAATTTATCACAGGTCTACTAATTTGGAGTTTTTCGTGAAGATTAAAAAACCCAACAAATTTTCCATAAAAAACCTAAAACAAGAAAAAAACATACACACACACTAAAAACCCGGGTGGGAGCGCTGGGCCCGCCTAGTTTTTTGTTGGTAAAATATCTTTCTTAATTTTTAATTTAATTTAAGTCAAATTTAGGTTCAAAAATGTCTTTGAACGAAAATGCCCTTCACCGGCCGAAATATTTAACCAACCGACGAGGTCACCCCTTTATTTGAAGCTGTCATTGCTACTTCAAGCTCTTATTTGAAACCGTCATAGCCATTTTATATTCTTATTTAGATTTAAGAATACTTCATGCCCTTATTTAGATTTATTCCAAAAATTTGAGAAACGAGTGATAGCTTTAAGAGCAGTGAACCTTGGAGTGGGATATTCGAGCGAAGGACGCGATAGAACTGACCCATGGAGGAGGTGTGTGTTGGGGCTGAATCGCGAGATGGGAAAACTTGAGACTGAGGATAGAAACGGTGGTGGAGGCGCACATGTAAGCAGCAGAACCGCATTGCCTCCCTCGACCTTCAGTGGATTCCTCGAATCAATGTCAGAGAGAGAGAGAAAGAGGGGGAAAGAGAGGTCGTTTTGTGAGGCTTTTAGTTGGGTTCAGAAAGGAAGGGAAAAACAATTTCCACGGGAGGAATTAAAGAAATTCTGGATTTAATTTTTTTTTTATTATTTAAAACAAAAGAGGAAAAAAGAAAGATGATCCAAATTGGAGGCTTCAGTGAAAGGAATGCCATCTCCTATTCCTCTATCGCGCATGTTTTACTAAAACCCGTTATTGCCATCTCCTAGTCCTCTTCGCGTCGATGCTTGCGAGACCTCGGAAAAGTCCCCGCGGCCTCGGGCTCGGAGTCTTCTGGTTCTGGTTCGCCGGCGTCAAGGCCTTCCATGAGCTTCCACGCATTGATGACTTCAGGGCTTCCTCGCCGCGAGCCGGCGACCCTCCCTTCAATCTTCTGCTCCGTACGGTGATTTCTTGTTGCTGCGGGGGCGGCGGAGGCGAAGGTAACCCTCGCTCGTCGCTGTCCAGTCTGAGCACGCCCTAAGTGCTGGAGGTGAGGGAGACGACATGGACAAGGTGGGGTCATGTGGCCGCCATTGATGACCTGACAATGACCGTGACGAGGATGATGCTCACGATCTTGCTCCAAGCATGAAGAAGATGAACACTGAAAAAAAAAGAAAAAGAAACAAAAAAAAGAAATGACTCTGGACAAAAATGCCCCTGCTCGTGCCGCTGGAATCAGAACATGCTCGCCGACCGGCGAAGATTTGGCTGGTCGGTAAGCTCAGACCCTTGTTTGAGACCAAATAATAGCTTTAGACTCCTATTTGAGACTAAATAGTCATTTCATACCTTTATTTGAGACATTTATTTCGGGTCATCTTTTAAGAAAACTCATACACTTCGAGGCCTTATTTAGAATTTTCCCCAATTTCATATTATGTTTGCAAATGTCCAGTGATCCTCCATTTTTAAATAGGTAGATGGCGAGTCATATCCTTTTAGTCATTCGATCCACGATCAACTTACCAAGATCTGGTGTTAAACTTATTTGTTCAACTTAGGAGCCAAAACTAGGCCACAAACATCAACGGCGGTCAGAACTCAATCGCAAATAAAAGAAAAGTGTACTGTGCCTAGCATGGTTAGACTTGGCGGCGGGAAAGTGGGACAACCGGCAACCTGAAGTGTACTTTATTTCTTGGAGAAAAGGAACGCATCTTAATCAAGCTTCCACGATTCATTCCTTTTGAAATGCTAATGGAATTTAATTGAATTAAGTTATTACTTATCTAAAAGAAGAAACTGAATGCATCGAGTTAAGATCAAACGAGCTTCCTGTGTTGGTTCAGAGTAAGGTGAAGACTCAAGAGAGAGATTACTAGACTGCTCCTGCATATGTAGTAATGTCTTTACACACGTGAGATTCCCCTGTTAATCCAGAATACTGCTAACTGGAAAGTCGAGAAGAAAGAAGAGCACAACCTGGGAAATAAAAGGAAACATAAAGTACAGGCAAATCCTCCCTGACAAAGCAAAATCTGACTCTCGGGGAAACTATATGCAAACAGGACAAGGCGAGTGTCCTCTATCGTCCAGCTCATGCGCACCAGCAGGGGTTAAACCATTTCCTTTAGTTTTTGTAAAGATGGCAAGGGCCATTGTGGCTGGCTAGCTTATCGCATCCGTCAACTACTAGATGACAATCTTCCAAAGCTACCGGAGATAGAGATGGCAAACTCACTAATGATCTGCAAAATCTAAATTCCATGGTCCTCAACTTCTTCGGCTTCAAGAGATCAGGCAACTTTACTAACGAACTGCACTGGTCAATCCTTATACTTTCCAGCAATTCCAGTTCTTCGAGACCTTGGATCTCAACTAGCATCGGGCAGTTCAACAGGTGCAACCCTCTGAGCTTCTTCAAGCCTGACAGACTGGATAAACACACCAGAAATATGCAGTTCGACATGATCAGTTCCCTCAGATTCTCCCATAGTGCATACCGACCGGCTGCAATATGTATCAGCCACGATTTACATATCTCTAAACTTGACAAATTTGTGAAGTAAGTTGACAAATTTGTGAAGTGAGAATTGTGAAAACATAATTCAACCATTGACTTCAAGATAAGCCCATTCATTGTCAGCGTGGCAGGAAGCACCTGAGTGAGGGATTGCAGTTCATAACAAGATAGAACTAGTCGCTCCATACCAGGAAGTGAAGCTAACTCAGTCGGTGGTGCAATGATGCTTTTATGGACAGGTTTCCGCGTCTCCAGTTGAGAAAACCTCCCAACCGACTTCAGGTTTGGTGTATCGAATGGGTCAGAAAGGAATTCCTCAAAGTAGTCATCTACGATTAGATTGACTAAATTGGTCAGGTTTGAGAAGTTTGGGACTGTCTGTAGTGAGCGAGACTTGACATGCAGGTTAATCAAACTGGTGGGAAGCTCTGGGATTCGTTCAAGCTCATTGCAACCGCCCAAATGAAGTTCCTTGAGATGAGAAAGCTGGTTGATTGTTGTTGGCAAAGATCGGATGCGAGTATGAGATAAGTTCAAGATTTTCATAAAGGACACAGTCCCAATTCCACTAGGAATATCTCCCTCCAAATTCACGCATTTTTCGGCATGAAATTCTTCAAGCTTCTCCATCATTCCTATAGTCGCCGGGATCTTGCTTATCGAACTATGAACTATCCTTATCACTTTCAACTTCCTCAGGTTTCCAATTGAATCAGGTAATTCTGTTACTTTTGTATAAGACAGATCCAACTCAAGCAGCGATTCCAGTCCCCCAATTGAGTCTGGAAACTTTCTTAGCTCATAACACCTGGACAAACACAAGCTTTCAAGATCCTTTAGTTCTCCAATTGAGTGTGGAAGTTCGCTAATTCCAACACTTTCAATCTCTGGGCTCGTCGAAGACTGTAGATTACCGATTGAGTGGGGAAGATACGAATTGACAGGACCAAGTATTGTCCCTCTCACAATCAGCTCTTTCAAAGCCTTTAGACAACCTCTGACCAGAAAAAAAGAAGAAGCCTTTAGACAACCCACTTCTTTTGGCAACTCTCTCAGAGATTTGCCTGCATCGATTTCCAAGTAATTTAGGTGCGCTGGCTTGCCAATTGATTCATCAATTTCAACCAAGCTTTGGCAATTTCGTATAATCAATCTTTCCAACCTCGAGAGGGTAGAGAGGAAGGGCAATCTAGTTAAGCGGTTGCATTCTTCGAGCTCCAAAACTTTCAACTTCGATGATTTCTGTTGGTCAACAGAATATCAGAAGGGGAATGAGCAATTGCAGGCATGTTTGATAAAGCAATAAAAATAGAGATAAATGTACGTGTGACTGTTCATACCTTGATTTGGTGCCATCCGGGCCAATCATCTCTAAGTTCACTATTAGAGAGCTTGAGAATGACTAGATTGCTGGGAAAGAAATTGGCCGCATCGAAGTCTGCAGAACAACGATCCCAAGATAGCCATCTCAATTCTCTGAAAACATTCTTATAATCTCCAGTGAAGTTTACCCCTTCAACATGAAGAGACCTTAGCTTTGGCAGAGCAGCAAATACTTGACTGCTAAGCGTCTGTACCTCAGGGAATTGTAACCTAAGTAATTCAACATTGCTCGTTCGCTGATAATCAATCTAGAAAAGATAGCAAGCATCAGTGAACTATAACATCAAACACGGAAACTTGTGCACAGAGAGGGCAGTGAACTCTTCCTAAGACCAGAATTCTGACAACTTTTTACAAAGGAAATTGCAGTTTTACTCGTATCAATAACCTTACCGGTTCATGAAGTACACGAAAGCATTCCTCGGATTCCCACAACCTGCTTCGACTTCCTGCATTCAGATATTTCTCCTCTCGAACAATTTCCCTTCCAAGATCTCTGATTAGGTCATGCATCCGGAGAATGTTGTGATGGTCTCTCTTCAACAGAGACATATCAATGAGAGCAGCAAGTCCACTTTCAGGGAAAAAACCACAATCTTTCCACATATACATTGGGGTTGTGCTCTCTACGCCATTGAAAAAGCATGCAATGTCTAAGAAAATTTGCTTCTCCTCAAAGCTCAATGCCTCATAACTTATCCTTAACGTCTCTTGGATTCTCTTGTCAGGCACTTTCCTTACACGCTCCAATGTTTCTTTCCATATCTTGAGTCTTTTGCTGCGGAGGAAAGAACCTAAAGCTTCAAGAGCCAAAGGATTTCCTCCAGTAGTGGCCACTATTTCACTGGAAATAGTTTCGAGATCATCTGGAGGTAGGGTTTCTCCAAAGGCATGCTTACTAAAAAGTCGAAGAGCATGGCAAGGATTCATCTCTGTCATCTCATAAGCATAACACTCTTTAGGAAGAAATGGGACAGCTGGCAGAAGACCCGCATTTCTAGTTGTGACAATAATCCTACTTCCAGGGCCGAGCCAATCATGATTCCCCGTCAGTTCCATGAGCTGCTCTCTCTTATCCACATCATCAAGAACAATAAGGACACTCTTATTGCGAAATCTTTCTCGTATCATGTTGACACCGTCATCAATGTCATGGACATCCGTTGACCACTTTAGGATATCGGATAGTAGCTGGTTCTGCAACCTTACAATGCCACCGTTTAGTGAAGTTTCTCGGATGTTTGAAAGGAAGCTGCAACCATCAAATAGAGGAGACATCTCGTTGAAAACAGCCTTGGCAAGGGTTGTCTTGCCAATTCCTCCCATCCCATGCACAAAAAGAAATTGTATGTCCAGGGATCTGCAGTCCAACAACTGCATCATGTCTTTGACTCGATCATCAATTCCAACTAAATGAATTGGAAGAACCTTTTGTCTCTTCTTCAGTTTAATAGAAAGCTCTCGAACAAGATCTTTAATAAGTTTACCAAGCCTGCTGAAAGACATAATGAGTGGACCGCTCAAGATGGGCCAAACCCGGTCCGTGAGCCACAAGGGCCCACAAGGTAGTCATTTGTCTATCATTATAAATAGTAGGCACCCCTTGAAAAAACTAACGTATTTTTCATACGCAAAAAGAACGCACTCCTTCGAATGTTTTCTCTGTTATTCCTTCGGAACTCAAACAAGTACGAAAGACGATCGAAGAATTCTCAAGCACAAAGTGACACTTAATTTGTGACAATATCGGGTATGTTCGTTGTGTGATATGCATGTACGATCGGCGATACAAGTTAATGGTTCTCGGACATGTTTTCCGCATTGATCGAATTCGTTTCAAATACGTTTCGAATGTGTCGATCGAGGATTGAGTTTTCTCAACATTAGTATCAGAGCCCGTTTACTTGTTTCCTGATCATGCATGTGTATCAACTCTAACATTGAAGTATATATTGGTTGTTTTTTTTTTTCGTTTCGGTCTCGTTTTTGTTTGTTTTCTTCGCGTTGCCGAACTGTTCATGCATGTTTCGATTTGTGTTTTTCATCAAAACTTGAATTTTATCGCATAAACAGAAAGTGCTCGTCGAGACGAGCAAAATGAAGGGCGGCGTGTCGCCGAAGGAGGCCGCACGCGCCAACAAGGGCCGTGGGCCCAAAATGGCGCGTGAGGCCCATGCGCGGTCGTGCGAAACGGCGCGTCGGTCGCCTTTAACAGCCAATGATGACATTAGCATGATGTCATCCGAGCTTGGACCCGTTGACCCGACCCTATTGACTGTTGACCCGATCCGATTGACTATTGACCTGACCCGGTTGGCTTTTGATTCGACCTGTTGACCGTTGACCGATCAAACTGGTCGAACCGAACCGGTTTAGACTGGGCAGAATGACCTCATTGTGTTCTTTCGGCTCGTTCGAGTTCATTTGAACTCCAATTTGGGCGTTCTTGGTATCGACGTGCTCGTATCGGAATGCTCTACGCTATGGTATATTCATATTACATGTTTGCTGCACTTATGAATGTGAAAATGCACGATAAATCCTATGTACACGTACTTAGGGGTATATTCTTTGGCATTTTCTATAGTATTTCTCTATAATTTTTTGAAATGCAAGTGCTAGATCATATGTATATGAATAAGCATTCCTTATCTTAATGTATCATGGATTATAAGTAATCCCTTTGTTCTGCATTTGTTACAGGAATAATGGTACATTGGAGACGCACTCTGATAATCCCAAGAACAGCAGCTCAAAAGAAGAGGCTTGACAAACTAAGAATCAAGCTAGCTCTTTATCGATGGGACATTGGAGATGATATGATGACACATATCATCAAGGTCAACAAAATGATACATGATATGATTTGGAATGGTTTTGTAATGTCGGAATATGTAATGATCGAAGCCCTAAAATGCACTATTCTTGGAGAGTTGGGAAGAATTTTTTATAAGATTAAAGAAATCTTAAAGGGTCCAACTTATAAAATGCTTGTGGAGAATTTTCTACAAGAATACATAAGGGTCGGGGCGAAGAGAATATCAACCCTTGCATTGAATGGGTCTCGAGGCAAACCATAGCCCGGATCTAAGGGTTTTCCGGGAGCTTTTATTTTTGTTCCAAAGAAAATAGAATTTTCTAAAGAATTTTATGAGTAATTCATGTCTATGTGTTGGATTGGTACACTTGATATTGTTCTTTTAGGATTTAGAATCAATTCTGTACATGTTTCAAGTTGATATTACATGTTCTTAAACATTTGCGAATGCGTATGGCTATGAATTTTTTTTTTGTGATTTCTCATTTTATATTGCCATATTATATGTTATATTATATGTGCAAAGTTCTTAAAAGTTTGTATAACTTTTGAAGAACTAATTTCTTTACATAAATGATTATGTTAATGATAATTTCAAATTAGGATTTTTAGACAATGATTGGGAACATAGTGAACTTTCGACTCTAAAACATTTTGTGAAACTATTCATTAATATGATTAATTTATGTAATCATGATGCTGATGAAGCATTTAGATAGGCTTTAATAATTTGTGCGTATGTGTCTGAAATATTCAAATACGATGGCTTCAGCAACTAAGAACATAGTGGCTGAACTTAATAAGGGAGAAAAATTGAATGACGACAATTATGAGATTTGGAGTCTCAAGATTCAATATGTGCTGGAAGAGTAAGAGGCACTCGAAGCTCTTAACCAGATTATGGAAGAACTTGAGGATGGGACAACCGCCCAACACAAAAGGGACAAATATGCCTTTGCTGGTTGGAAAAGAAAGAACACTCTTGCTCGTATCACGTTGCTAAACAGCATGGACAATGATATCATGTGAGAGTTCAGACGTTTCCAGAATGCTAAAGACATGTGGATTGTACTGGCATCAAGATTTGGTCGAACTTCTGTGACTAAATTAAGACAACTCACTATCCGTTTCGACTCATACAAGATGTCTCATAGAAAGACCATGAAACAACATTTGAAGCAGATGTCGAATATGATTAGTGAGCTAAAGGATGCCGGCCACATACTCACTGATGAACAATAGGTGCATGCAGTAATCCGCTCCTTGCCTCAAAGCTGGGAGCACATGAAGATCCATTTGACCATAATGAGGGTATCAAGACCTTTGAGGATGCTATGTGACATCTTGAGCTGGAAAAGTATCGCCTCATGGCGGCTAAGTCAGAAACTGATATTTACTTTGCCGGTTCTAGCTTGCATGGAGTTTCGAGCTCTAAGAGGAAGCACCCTACTGGGTCAAAGAAGTAGAAAGAAAATGGAGCAAGTCCTTCAGGGAAGAAGCTAAGGCACATCCAATGGGAGAAAGGAAAGCGTCCTTTCAAAAAGAACATTTCAATAGTGAAATGTTACAACTGTGGCAAGAAGGGTCACTTTGCTCGCGACTATGGCAAGCCAAAGAAGGTAGAAACCCTTAGTATTAATGAAAATACTACTTATGTGTCTAGTTCAATGTTTCTAATTGAATTTAATCCTTTGTGAACTGTAGACTCAGGAGCCATAGACCATGTAGCGAAGGACAGAGAAGCTTTCGTGGAGTTTCGATGAATTCCACAAGAAACGAAGTGAATATACGTGGGGAACAATTCAAGAGTAGAGGTCATAGGCATTGACACCTGTTAACTACTTATACGCGGTGGACACACATTATTCCTATATGATGTGCTATTTGCTCCGGAGATTTGTCAGAACTTAGTTTCGGTGTTGGTTTTAGTTAGATTTAGTTTTAATGTAAACTTCCATAATAATGGTGTAGACTTGTCTTTAGATACAAGTTATTATGGTTCCAGATATTTTTTATGATTTCATTGTATTAGATGTTGACTATTGTGAAGTTAATGTTAATTATTCCTTATTTACATCATCTGATTCTTATGAGAATGATGTGAACATGTGACATGCTAGACTTGATTATATTGGCAAACAAAGAATGAATAGATTGGCTAAAGATGGCTTATTGGGAAATATTAAAAAGGTTGATTTGCCCATATGTGAGCATTGCCTACAAGAAAAAACAATGCGGAAATCATTTGGAAAAGGAACAAGAGCTAAATTTCCTTTGCAATTAATCCATACTGACATCTGTGGCCTAATGAATGTAAAAGCAAGGCATGAGTCTGTTTATTTCATCACATTCATTGATGATTAAACTCGATTCGGACATGTCGATTTGATTTCTCATAAGTCTGAGGCTTTAAATTGCTTTAAAAGATTTATGAGCTTAGTGTAAAATCAATTAGACAAGAAAATAAAAGCATTAAGATCCAATCGAGGTTGAGAATATCTGTTTGATCAATTCAGAAATTTATGTGATGAAAAGGGAATAGAAAGATAACTGACTATTCCACATACTCCTCAACAAAATAGTGTTGCGGAAAGAAGAAACAAAACTTAAATGGAAATGGTTAGGTCAATTATGGCACAAGCTAACTTACCTATCACTTTTTGGGGTGATACTTTGTTGACTGTTGCCTACATACTTAACCGTGTGCCTTCTAAATCAGTTGGTTTCACTCCATATGAGTTATGGACAGGCATAAAGCCTGATTTAAGCTTTTTAAAACCTTGGCATTGTGCTGCCTATACTCGCAAGTCTTCTCACAAGTATGAAAAATTAGGCCCAAGAGACAAAAAGAGTATTTTTATAAGATACTCAGAGCATTAAAAAAGGATATGTATTTATAGGTGAACAAGAAAGCGGAAGTATAACTGAATTTGAATCACGGCATGTCACATTCTTAGAAAATGAATTTCCTAAAAAGGGTGAAGTAGGTAGAGATTACTTATTGTACGAATCTATGGATCGTGATAGTAAAGTTCGTGGGAGCATTGTGACAAATGGAAAGTTGAATGCAATCCAGTCTCAATTGCAACCACTTAAAGAGACACCATTACCATTATCTAATTCGAGTGGGAGCGAAATGGAACGTGGTGAATCATCAGGAGTACAGCATTCCATACGATAGTCAAGTCATAATAGGATTCCCCATTGACGTTTTGACATTGAAGGAGAAGCTTTCATGATCGCCCCACAAGATGAAGATGAGCCGAAGAATATGAACGATGCTCTAAAGTGCCCTGATAAGGAAAAATGAATACATGCAATAGAAGAAGAAATGGAGTCATTAAGATCAAACCAAGTTTGGGAATTGGTTGACTTTCCAAAAGGACGCAAAGCCATTAGGAACAAGTGGGTTCTCAAAATAAAGCGTAAGGCTGATGGCTCAATAGAGAGGTATAATGCTCGTCTTGTGGCGAAATGATATAATCAACATGAAGGAGTTGACTTTGAAGAAACTTTTTATCCTGTGGTTAGATTTACTTCTATTTGCCTTATTTTGGCAATAGTAGTTAGTATGGATATTGAATTACATCAAATGGATACAAAGACTGCATTCCTCAATGAAGAATTAGAGGAAGCAATTTATATGGAACGACCTGTTGGTTTCATTACAAAAGGCTAGGAGCACAAAGTGTGTCAACTATTAAGGTCGATATATGGCCTTAAGCAGTCTTCAAAACAATAGTATATACGTTTTCACAATGCCATAATGGCATATGATTTTGTAATGATTAGTGAAGACAATTTTGTATATATCAAAAGATCCAAAGATTAATTTGTGATCATATCATTATATGTTGATGATATACTAATTGCCGGAAGCAATATCAAGTTTGTTAATATAGTCAAGAATTGGTTATCTTCCAATTTTGAGATGAAAGATATGGGTGAAGCTGTGTACATTTTTGGAGTTAAGATTTCAAGAGATCAATCAAAGAAATCCCTATCCCTTTCACAAGAGACGTATGTGAATAAAATCCCTGAACGATTTCATATGCAAGACTGTAAACCAATAGATACTCTTATTGCAAACGGTGAAGCATTAAGCGATAGAATGTATCCTAAGACTTCATAAGAAAAGGAGCAAATGGAACAAGTTCCATATGCTAGTGTTGTCGAAAGCTTGATGTACGCTATAATGTGTACAAGACCTGATATTTGTTATGCAATTGGAATGGTATGTAGATACCAATCTAATCCAGGTCAAGCACATTGGATCGCCATCAAAAGAATCTTGAGATATCTAGAGGGAAGTGCCGACTATGCATTGACTTATCAAGGAAGTCATGTACACCTTGAAGGCTATATTGATGTTGACTGGGGAGGAGATTTAAAAGAAAGGAAATCTACTTTTAGATACGTGTTTTTACTGAATAATGGCGTCATATCTTGGAGAAGTAAGAAACAACAGTGTGTAGGCTTATCTACAATGGAAGCCGAGTTCGTGGCTCTATCAGCAGCAGCACAAAAAGCTGTTTGGCTTGGAAGATTTTTGGATCACTTAGGTGTTATTGAGAATGCTGCAAACCCAGTATTGATCTATTGTGACAGCAAAACAGCAATAACGTACACTAAGGATCCCAAGTATCATGGAAAGTCCAAACACATAGATATCAAATATAACTATGTCAAGGACATGGTTGCACGAAAGGAAGTGAACATGAAGTACATATCTACACAAAGGATGATAGCAAATCCTATGATGAAGCTGATTCCTAGAGAAGTTTTCCATGGTCATGTGAGATATCTAGGACTGTATAGAATATGATGTACTGAATATTGTAATTTTCCCTGAATATTCACTATTGATGAAGTTTGTTATTATCAATGCCTATAAGTTTGTATGACGTTGTGAATGTCGATGCTGAGTGCATTATATTGAAAATGTATGTCGGACAGATGAGAGATTAGCCCATTCACATGGGTAATCGCCTCTACTTACTATGTGATGAATAGAGATGAGACAGTTTTAAGCTTGTTATCTATGTGATAATTGAGAGCTCAAGCTTGAAGCATGTACGTTACCTTAACAGAATGTTAAGATGAGGACACATAGATTATTATGTCCGAAAATGAAATGACCCACATATTTCACTTTACCTGTCTTTAATGCCAGTTGTAAGTTCTGATAAATACTTATGAATAGAATAGATTTGTGAACTCAAGTTAGGCATTGAGTATGTCTAAACTATCATTTGTACGGTATTGAGAGTAAAGACATACGCTCTATACGACAAGGAGAGAATACCGTAATACGTATTTCATATTACGTATGCATGGGACGACCGATAAGAGTTGTTAAAGATTATGATCTCAATTTTAAGTCGTGTAAGACTCTTGAGGAAAATAGTTTTTTTCTCAATTAAAGTGCCCTCACAACTCTTATTTATTCTCAAAATTTCTATTCAATGTTTGCTATCTTAGGATGTTGCCGATGATTATGATAATTCGATCTAACGGAGCATTTCTAGAAAAGCAAGTTGGACTGAAATGAAGAGGTTTAAGGAAAGAAGAAGATCAATTTAATTTATGGTGTCACATTCTATATTTGTATTCACAGGTCGATCAATTATGATTTTGAGTAAATCATAATTGTGAATACAATATACGAGATACTAAAAGAGATCAAGAGAGATAAAAATGTGACCAATTGATATAGGGAATTGTATACTAATTCTACTCTGGATAATGCCCAATTTGAGCTATTATATATTCCTAACAGATATATAACAACGAGCTCTCGTAGTATGCTGGTCGCACGGATTATTTGCCAATATGAACTTTATAAGGAAGAGAGCTGTGTTTAGTCCATCGTGAGCGAGTGGGAGATGAAAGACATAATGGGTGGACCGCCCAAGATGGGCCAAACTCGGTCCGTGAGCCACAAGAGCCCACAAGGTAGTCATTTGTTTATCATTATAAATAGTAGGCACCCATTGGAAAACTAACGTATTTTTCATATGCAAAAAAGAATGCATTCCTTCGAACGTTTTCTTTGTTATTCCTTCGGAACGCAAATGAGTACGAAAGACGATCGAAGAATTCTCAACTGCAAAGTGGTACTTAATCCGTGACAATACCGGGTATGTTCGTTGTGTGATATGCCTGTACGATCGGTGATACAAATTGATGGTTTTCGTGCATGTTTTCCACATTGATTGAATTTGTTTCGAATACGTTTCGATTGTGTCGATCGGGGATTGAGTTTTTCCAACATCCGTGCATAATAAATTATCATTTTAGAAGAAAAGAGGAGCACCCATATCAATAATATACGAGCATATCAATCTGGGAATCCTCTCGAACATACTTCAATCCTTCTTTGGCTGGAAACAATCCCTATCAGCATCTCTCTCTCTACATATTCATGAGGAACTTCTCGTAGCCTCTACATATTCTTATGGGAAAAGAATTAAAATAAACCATTCAACTGAAGGTGTCGCAATTCATTAACCATATCCCAAGTGAATTTGTCTTGTTGATAATTAGAAAAGCGGATCCTGTTGGCTCGATAAATACTTCTGTTTTGTGAGTCCCAGAAAGTTCATGTCTAACATAGCACATTCCTCCAAAACACAGAAGCAACTTTAAAATGTCTTCCCCAAACCTTTCGATATCATTACCGCCATGCTATGGAACCTTTAGTTGCCAATAAAAAATTAGCCCTTCTAAGCGTATTTTGGATATATATGGGTTCGGTGGGGGGAGAGAGAGAGAGAGAGAGAGAGAGAGAGAGAGAGCGCGCGCTAAGTGTAATGGCCATTGAAGTTTCTTCTTTTACTTACGGTGCGTTTCGTGCGTCCCATCCTTTGAGATCTGCGACCTCCATTAGAGCCTCCCTCCACTCTCGCACCGTCTCCTCTCCGTAGCGCCCCTCGTGCTTGAGCAGGGCCTCGCCGTACAACCCCGTCCTGAGCCTGACGTCCGAAGGACTCACATCGTAGAAGACGGGTACCATTTCTTGTCCCGCGGATTCTCTCCGGCACTTAGCCATGCGCGCGAGCTCCTGGAGGCACCACGCGCTGGACGCGTAGCCTTCCGAGAAGATCGGCAAGTGGATCCTCGAGTCGTCGATCGCGCGCTCGATCTCGGGCCCAATATCTCCGCCTACGGAAAGCTCTTCTTTGTCTCTGAAGACGCTAATTCCGGCGATGACTAAGCTTTCGTAGAGGTAATCCGCGAACGTGCGGCGAGTGTCGGGCCCTCGGAAGCTCAAGAACACGTCGTACTTGTAGCCCGGTGTCAGCGATCGCTTTCGTTTCCCAGACGACATGGTGAACACGAGGAAGAAGAAGAGCAGATGAAGCAGGAAAGTAAGAAGAACAACAAACTTCTCTTCTCGTGCAGTTGGAGGAAGAACGAAGAGAAAACGTAATAGGTTTTCTGCCTGAGGCGACGACTTTCGCTGTCTTCTCCGAAGTTTCTTTCCACACGCTGAAAAGCTGGAGAGTTTATTTCCAGTTTTGTACCGTTAATAATAATTACGCCAATCTGAGTAAGATTTACTTCGTCAACGGCCTGGATCAACTTAATTCACGCGGCTGAAAAATGATGTAAGATCTGTCCAAGTAACGTAGCAAAAGCTAAGAAATTATAGGTGTTTTTTGTTTAATGAAAAATGAATGATTTAAAAAAATATTTTTTTTAAAAATAAGTATTTGTATTTTTTACAAAAAAATAAACGAACAAAAAATATTTTCATTATCCCGAAAATGTTTAAATATAAATTATTATTAATAATGGAAATATTTTTCATTAAATAATTATTTCAAGTAATGAAAGTGATCAATTTTAAGAAAATATTTCTGGATCATTTGTTTTCTGCGAAACAAAAAGAGGCTTATCAAAATTATTTCTAAGAAATTGTTTTCGGACTTTTCGGTGTTTAAATGACAAAATACTAGTCAATTTTTGGATAGCATTTTCTATTGACTGAAAATAACAAGCTTAGATTGGAAGACATCACCAAACCAAATTGGCTTAGTTGGTAAGGTTCAAACGCATTTGCACACCATATCTAGGTTTGAAAGCACCTAAATCTTTTATTTCGAACTCAGCACTCAACCGCCGCTTCAACACATCAATATCAGACATATGTTTAGCTGCTATTAACATATCATCAACATATAATAATAGATAAATCAAAGACCCATCGTCCAGTATCCTAAAATAAATATAGCTATCAAACTGACTTTTCGAATAGTCTTGACTAGCCATGAAAGAATAAAAATATTTGTACCATTGTCTAAGAGACTGTTTCAACCCATACAAAGATTTCTTTAATAAGCAAACATGATCTTCCTTACCCGGAATAGCAAATCCTTCCAGCTGCCTCATGTAAATTCGTTCCTCCAACTCTCCATGAAGAAACGCCGATTTCACATCTAGTTGCTCCAGCTCGAGATCCTGTGTAGAAACTAAGGCAAGTAATACACAAATAAAAGTATGTCTTACCACAGGAGAGAACACTTCATTGTAGTCAATGCTCTCTCGTTGAGTATACCCCTTCGCAACAAGTCTCGCCTTATATCTTGCTGCCTGGACACCGAGAATGCCTTCCTTCCTCTTATAGACCCATTTGCACCCTATAATCTTCTGGCTTTTGGATACTTTGACCAACTCCCATGTTTGATTCTGACAGAATGATTCTATCTCTTCACTCATAGCCTTTAGACACTGCGAGACTTAGTACTAGCCATCACTTCAGAGTAGGACGAAGGCTCAGTTGCCTCCACCTCATCACCTACAATCAATAAATAGGCAATATCA
This sequence comes from Syzygium aqueum, assembly GCA_031216185.1. NCBI lineage: Eukaryota > Viridiplantae > Streptophyta > Magnoliopsida > Myrtales > Myrtaceae > Syzygium > Syzygium aqueum. The sequence continues at coordinate 24,400,202 of CM062241.1, read as the reverse complement.
AAATAACCATAACGTACCGATGGTTTGATTTGCCTTCTTTGTTTGCCTGTGGCTATATTGTACTGCGGCTCTACTGGTTGTTCAGTATCACCGCTTTCAGGAACTGTGGCCTTATCCGCAGTCTATTCCTCTGTTATCTCTGAGGTCTCCGGAGTAGACATGGCCACGGTTTAGGAACAGCCGGTTTCGATTTGGAATCGATTGTTCTGATTCGTGGCCATGTATGAATCGCAATCAAAACCACAAGGGGCGGTTCCGATCCGGTTTCGGTTCTGATTCGGAACCGGCGGTTTCGAGTCGGTTCCGAGCCGATTCCGGTTATGGTTCATAATTTAAAAATTAATAAAATAAATTATAAAATAAAAATTGCGGGCCTGGTGCTCCGTCGGTCATTGCTCGGGCTTCGCAGCCTTGGCCACAGTGGCGGAGGCGGGGTTTAAGGCGGCGAGGAGATGAAGCGGGAGATGGGGGCGACAGTGAAGGGGAGAAGGAGGGGGCTGGGGACGGGGACGGGGAGGAGGAGTGGGGGGTCCTCCTCCTCCGGGGGCTGGGCGGGGTCGGGAGGAGGGGGCGTCGGCGTCGGCAGCTGCGGCCATGGGCGGCGGGGGTCAAATCTGGGGAGACGGGGGGTGGGTGGAGGAGAAAAGGGGAGGCACAGGGTAGCGAGGGAGGAGGAGGAGGGGGGGTCAGCGGCTGCGACCATGGGAGGGGGCGATGGCGGCGAGGGATAGATTTGGGAAGACAGGCGGCGGGCGGAGGAGAAAAGGGGAGGACCGGAGGAGGCGCAGGGGAGAAGGGGGAAGGAGGGATTTGGAGGAGGAGGACTGGAGGTGGGCGTGGGTGGGAACATGGGGTTGCTGTGCAGTACCAATTTTTTTTTTTTTGAAATCGGGCTTGGAACCGCCAGTTCTGAGTTGCTTCCAAAATTATTGGAATCGGAATCGGACCCGTAGGCCACCATTTGGTTCTGGTTCCAAACCATGGGCCCAATCAACAGGCCAATCTCGGGTTTGACCCGGGCCGATTCGGGGCCAAAACGGGCCCGTGGCCATGTCTACTCCGGAGGCTGCACTTGAAGCTCCACCTCGCTATTAACACCGCGATCCATTTGCTCTGTTGGTTGAGTCTCAAGACTCCTCTTTTGAAGCATTGCCGTCTCGTCGAAGATCACGTCTCTGCTGATTAGAAAACCAGGTAATCTAGGATTAGTGCACCACAGCCGGTAGTCTTTCACCCCTTGTGCATAACCCAAAAATATGCTTTTCTTCGCCCTCAACTCAAGCTTGCCATCACTCGCGTGAGCATACACGGGACATTCGAATATCCGTAATTTGAAGTAATCAACAGGTTTCCCCGACCATACTTCCTCAGGAGTCATTCACTCGATAGTAGATGATGGAGATCGATTAACCAAGTAACATGCCATATTAACTACTTCGGCCCAAAATTCCCTTCCCAGTCTTGCATGTGAAAGCATGCATCGAGCTCATTCAAGGAGAGTTCTGTTCTTTCGTTCTGTAACACCATTTTGCTGTGGTGTCTTGGGAACCATGCGATGTCTCACGATCCCTTCCTTTTGGCAGAACTCAATAAAATCTTACCACAGAATTCTATGCCGTTATCGGTTCTCAAGCACTTGATTTGTTTCCCTGACTGCTTCTCAATCAATGCCTTAAAATTCTTGAACCGATCAAACACCTCGGATTTGTGCTTTAGGAAGTATACCCATACCTTCCTCGAATAATTGTCGATAAATGTTAGTATATATCAGGCAACTCCTCTCGAAGGAGCCAGAGACGGCCCCTAAATGTTTGAATGAATGTATTCGACCGGTTGCTTGGTTGAATGTATAGCTGTACCAAATTTAACACGATGCTGCTTCCCGAAGATGCAGTGCTCACACAAGCCCAGCTTTCCTATCTTTTGACCTTTCAGTAACCCCCTTTCACTCAGCATTGTCATTCCAGCCTCACTCATGTGTCCCAATCACATATGTCATAACTAAGTCAAGTTTGAGTCCGACTCAGCCTATGAAACTGCAGCAACTCCGATCACAGTCTCTCCCGGTAGATGATGGAGAGAATTCACTTTCTTCCCTTTCGTTGCTATTATGGCACCTCGAGAGATTTTCAGTACTCCACCTTTAGCGGTGTACTTGCACTCGACGTCATCAAGTGTCCCTAGATAAATAAGGTTCTTCTTGAGATCTGGTACATGCCTCACGTCTGTCAGCGTCCCCTTTACACTATCGTGCATCCGGATCCGAATTGTTCCTATCCCCATAACCTTGCAGGTTGCATTATTCCCCATAAGAACTCTACCACCATCTGCAGTCTGGTAAGTAGTGAATCAGTTTTTATGAGGAGTCATGCGATAGGAACATTCGGAATCTAGCACCCATTCGTCTCCTGATGAACTTGTAGATATGCATACGACGGCTTCGGCATCACTAATACTCTCCTCAGCAACATTCGCCACATTGTTCGTGGCATTTTGCCCACCACCTTTATTTCTTAGCTGTGGACAATTTCTTTGTATGTGCCCTTCCTCGTGACATTCAAAGCACTTCACGTGACCTTTGGATTTTTTATGTCACGACTTTGATCTACTTTACCTCTGCTACTGTTGGGCCTCTAATGTTGGTCTCTACCTCGAACCACCAGTCCTCGTGCTGCGTCTTGCGCTAGATTATCATCTTGCAACTTTCTTTCCCTTGGAAGCCACCTGCTCCGCCTCGAAGTCGTGGCCTTAATGGGCCTTATGCCGACCTGCTCTGCGCGATGACTTCGGTGGCCAATCTACGTTGACCAGGGTTGGATCACAGGATTTGAACCGGGCGCTCGAATCCTTTAAGTGGGATAAAAATCAAATTTGCAAAATTTCCGGGGCAACCCGCATGACTTTCTCATCATTTTGTTTGATTTTTTTAATTAATTTGTTTTTAAAAAATTTAATTAAAAATAAAAAATTTAATATAATAATCAAACTGGGTCGGGTCTGAGGACTCGAGTTCGTTGGAACCGACCCGAGTCAACGGATTCGACCCCAGTCGTTGACTCGGGTCGGATCACTCTAAACTGTAAGAACATTTAACACCTCAAACGTAAGAGAATGAGAGATTAAGTGGGTTTGAAGACTTAATTACACTAATTGAGTAACTAATATCCTTTCAGTACCTTTCATTCCGTAGGAAAAGAACATCCGTGGAGCATTCAACAAGAACAGCGCCAATCGTGGAGCATTAAATGAAGATGGACAAATCTTCTGCACATGGGTTCATGTGCGTTCCTCCACGTCCATTTTCCACGATTGGCGCTGTTCTTGTTGAATGCTCCATGGATGTTCTTTTCCTTTTTAGAGTATTAATAAATGTTGAGCGTGCGGATTGAGTATCATGTACGCTCTCAAACTCGAGACACAATTTAATAGTCTCAATATAGAAGAGCTATTGATTTCAGGACTTGAAATCTCTTCCAACTTTTGCATCCCCAACTTGGTCTTTATTTTACTCTTCAAGTGTCAGATAAGGGGCCTTTTGAAGAACTGATCCGAGGTGTTTTTGGGTTGCTGTTTTCTTGTTTTTGGGATCTTGTTTTGCTCATGCTTTTAGGCAGCTTGAGGGAAAGGTGTGTTAATGGACTAAAGTTTTCCGGTGCTTCTTGTTTTGGGATTGCTCTCCCCGCTTGGCTATTTTTTGCCATATTTTTTCCGGTTTCTCCTCTCTTTTCAGAGTTCTATTGGGGTGAACTGAGTGTTACATGCCTCTAATTTTTAGCAGGCTTTTAGGACTTCAAATTACGGCATCATTATCGTACTCCTAGTGAAAAAAATCGAAAGTGCATAATTTTAGTGGGATTTACTATTGGTCAAGTCAAATCCTATTTATGAGGAGAAAGAATCCTCGGTACTTGCGAGGCAAAAACAATGTCTTGACTTGTGATACTTTATCACGATGCTCGACCAAAATAAAAGTCTATCATCCAAGTCCATGGAAAATCCACATATTAAATCGTTAGATAAAGGACAACAAAACTATAGTTCAAAAGTACATTAAATCTCTTAACGCTTTCTATATTTAGACTTGAATCAATCTCAGTAAGTTAATCCTTCGTACTTACACAAAGATATAAATTTACAATTTCCCAAATCGATCAAATTTAAGGATATTGCTTTTTAACACACCAAGAGGAAAAATAAGAAAAATAGAAAAAAAAAATCACCGATAGGAAATTTTTATGCCGTAGGATTCAGTCTTTTTTATCTCCGTCCCTCGTTCGTATTACCTATTACCTTACAAGTAATGCTTTCTTTCAAACACTTCGCTCAATTGCTTTCTTGATCACCCATGGATCTACGTCTCCTCTGACCTCCACCAATTGCTCCTCTATGTTCATGTCCACGTACTCCACTCCTGCTCATTCAATTAAAAATTCTTCAATTAATGTTAAGAAAACACACCCAAAACTAAAGCAATTATGAAGCAATTACTCAATCAATGAGAGTTATGGGTATCACATGACTAAATTAGGGCACAAGTTTAAAGAATCAACCCAATAAGTGAATCAATATCTATGTACATGAATGTGCTATATTGATTATGGTTGTTGGTTCCACTATGTGGAGGAGGGCAAAACTTTGACTTGTTCTATGGTTGGGTTCAAATACGATATAGATAGTAGCGTTACCTTGTATCTTGTCTAGTGACTTCCAAATCTTGTGCCAGCAACCTCGACAGCAATTGATACTCACGTGGAAAATAAGAGACTGCATCAACATTGTTGGATCACAAAAAGTTTGATTTTGCTCGTGTAAAGTTCACATTGAAAGTAGCGATTGAAAGTATTACCGAAGTCATTGAAACTGGGTGCAGAGCCTTGTAGACCTTAGGCAAGAAGGTGAAGCTCGAACGTAGATGGCTTTGAAGAGGGACAAGTCTGAATTGCGCTCAATCTAGAATTAAGTAATATATATATATATATATATATATATATATATATATATATCAGACTCATAGAGAATATTCCATTTAGTGATAATAAGTTTTGACAAGTAAAGGAAATACTGCAGATATCAAAGTTGTTCATTGACTCCTTGATTTATCCTAAGAAATTCAATTTCAATCAAAATTACGGTGGAATGTCTGGTTTTTCATGGGAAATTACGTAGGATTTCGTCAATCCAACAAGTCTAACAAGTCTAGATTTGACTTTCCACTTTTGTTCTCAAGGTAGGATTCGATGTAATATGCCTTCAGATTTTCCTAGACTTTACCTTTACAAGTCCTGCCCAAGTTGCATTTGCTTTCCTTTTGCTTTTTTTTTTTTATTTGCATAAGTGCTGCCGCCTTTATTATTCTTGATAGGAAAATGCCATGAAAAATCATAAAACTATGCTCAATGCGACACCATTTCGCCAACCCTTTTTTGTGTCATCGGAACTTGTACCGATGCGGCAATCTTATTACATGAAACCGCGCTTGCAATATGAAAACACGTGCAAAGGCTATTTCCACAGTGGGAACTAATCCTAAACGACCTATTCCGATTGCATCGACACTCATTCTTTTCATTTTTCTTCCCTCATTTGCATCACTCAACAAGTGCTGCTTTTTTTCCAAGATGTTTATGAATTGCTGCCTTGATTACCTCCGGATCCACGTCTCCTTTGACCTCCACCAACTGCTCGTCTATGTTCATGTCCACTAGTTCCACTCCTGCTCGTTCAAATAAGCCTTCTTCATCATTGCAATCCGCTGGGCATTAATGAAACACACCCAGAATGAAAGGAATCATCAAGTAATTACTCGGTTAGCGGACTAGTCTATTTGAATGGCCCGTGGCATGGGTTCGGTGCAATTACGATAAACATGTAGCAAGTATGATTACCTTCTATCTTGTCCAGTATCTTCGTGAGCTTTCTCCGACACCCGTAATAGCAACCGATATTCACTCGAAAAACGAACTAAAAACGTCGACACCGTTTGATTAAGACAAGATGATTCTATTCATATAAAGCTTACATTGGAAGTTGCAAATGAAAGTATCAGCGAAGACATTGGAATTGGGTGCAGAGCCTTGTAAAATCTTTAGGTAAGGAAGTGAAGCTCAAAGAGAGATTGGCTTTATATATATATACACACCATTTAGTAATGGAAATGAGCCTTGAGAAGGAAAGGTAATCTTGCAGATGTAAAATTTTGTCGCTGATTCCAACTAAATTCCTTCCATTTACTTAAAACGTTTCATTTCAATTAGAATTTCGGTGGATTACATGGTAAATGAAGTAAAGACTTCATCAATTCAACAAGTGTGCGAATCTGGATTTGACTTTCCATTGCCGTTCTTAACGCGTCGCAGAGCAACGCGGACGTTCTCTGCGACACGTTACTATAACAGGCGAGGTGGCGTGAAAAAGCAAAGCGACCCGCGTTGCTCTGCGACGCATTACTCCAACAGGAGAGGTGGCGTGAAAAAGGAAGCGATGTCGGAGCCATTGCGTAAAAAGCCGAAAAGTGAGATCATTCGTGGATCCGTACCGTTAATAATGTGAATCTGGTAAAGACCTGTCTGGATCCCACCCGCTCGATTCACGCGGCCTAGAAATCATGTCAGATTTCGGAAAAGCTAAAAAAAAGGGAGACAGGAGAGACAGAGCTATGCCCGAAAAGAGTCCGAAAGAAAATGGTGCACTAGATCCAGTGGAACTATCCCAACGAAGCATCAGGGCTCCTCCGCCGAAAGAGAACCGAGTGGCGATCGATTCCTCTGAGCAAAACGTGCATTCCAAAATTTGATCAAAACTTGACCAATTGGATCCATCTTTCCTTTTCCATCCCCGTTCACCCGAAGCATCAATTAAATAATGGAAGAAAACCACCAAAAAAATTCACAAACTGTACCTATCGTGAAGCACTTGCCTTGAACTTTTTTTTTCTGCAACACAAAAAATCTCCAAACCTATATCCGTATGACACGCTTAAACCCTCCGATCAAGATTCCATCAATGAACACCATTAAAACTCTGCTTATATGGACGCCGGAAAGCAAACGGTGTTGACATGACATTCAAGTAGCTTAAGTGAAATAAAAACAACATTATTTTAGATGAAAAATCATTTGACAAAATATTGATGGAGGGTAAATATATCGCATAGGTACAAGTTTAGGGTAAATGTGTCAGAGTAGGCATACTTAGACCTTTTTGATGTCACGAAAAAAGTTTAAAGTAAACGCGTCACACTGGATATAGTTTGGAATTTTTTGTGACTCTTTCCCTTAAATAGATGGATCTACAACAAAACGGACTCATGATATAGAATCGGAAACCAAACAGGTTCCCAAGTTGAACCAGCCCAATTACTTACCCCAAATGTTTTGGAGACTTGAGTCAAATTTAGACTTGGCCCAAAAGACCCTGGCCGTACGAAAACAAATCGGCCTAGGCCAAAACATTTGTCTATTTGGTCCAGCTGTGTACTTGGGTACATTAACATTATATTTGTCAAAATTAGTTATAGACCAATTTCTTAATCCACATATGAAGGGCTTGGTTGTCACATGAGTTAATTATATTTAGTTAATAGGTCCCATAAATGAGTTTAAAATGGTAAAACCTAAAATAATATGAATGTTAATTGAGTTCACACGCCCTCATTTGATTTCGTACTTACTTACTCTGTACTCTCTACTCAATTTGGGTGTTAGTTTTCGTATATTTAGTTAAATATAGAAGTGTTTTAGCAATATAGGTCGTGTCAGATATGAGTTGGGTCGGGTATGGTATGGTCACTAAATTTGTATTGTATTAAAATAGGTTAAAACGAGTTAAATGGGTCAATTTGAGTTGAATTATTTTTTACCCATCTCATCCTAGTGGACAAGTCCAATAAACACGTGGCACGATCTGATTAGGCCAGGCCAACATAAGGGAGAAGCCCAAATCCGCCAGGATCATTCGTAGCCTTTTGCTTGAGCTTGTTTTATTGAGAAATTACACCTTCTTACTTTAAGCTTTCTATCATATTCTATATGGCAAATGATATTTCGGAGACGTGGATTGGTCCACAACTTTTCATTTTAAAGAACAAAAAGGAAAAAGAAAAGAAAAAAGAAAAAATAATAATTCAAAAAAATAAAATATCATTAAAAATTATTCATGTCAGCACCGGACATGCCATGTAAAATCGCCAGTGTCCATGTCAGCGATTTTCAATTAAAATTGACCAGATGAACTCAATTGGCAAAACTTGAAAATATTTATGACTTAATTGGCAAAATTAAAATATTTATGACTTAATTGACAAAACTGTAATAGGTTTCGAATTTTTTGGGCAATTTTCCCCCAAATGATAAGCCAATCAAATATGAATTTATTTTTCAAATTAATTCAGAAACATCTCAAAAGTAATGGGGATGAGCATATGTATAACATCTTATAATAGATTAAATTTAACTAAATACAACAATATGCACGAAATATGTGATTATAACACAAAAGATGATTCACTATCAAGATGGTTGCCCTAATGGTAAAGGGGTCAACTATCTTCCACTAGGCCACAAGTTCAATTCACCTAGTGTGCGAACCACTAGGTGACTCTTGTTGCTTTGCCTGACTACAACATACCTTGCTAGTATCTTGGGCTATGATGCAGAGTAGTTATGACATTATGAAGTGGGTTGGAAACACTTACGATAATATCAATAGGGAATCCTTTGCGTGGGTTACCCCTCCTCGTCCTTTTATTCAAAAAGGGAAAGAAAAAACATTTCATTGGAAAATTAATTTTTTGTCTGCCGAACTCAAAATTAAAAGTTTGATGAAGCATTCACTCTTTTGGTAAGGAATAACTATTACAAGGAGCATTTTGGTCAATTCAAGTGATGAATAATAAGTTTATTTTATTTTCTAAAGTTGATGTAAACTTGTTTTGATCCCTTCCACTCATAATTGGTGAATCTTTCTATTATAGCGTCCTATATTTCTAATTTTGTTTAACGAAATATTTAGATCTATTTTTATTTTAGAACGGAAAAACATCGAAAAAATTCCAAATAAATGTCCGAAGTGTCTTCATTTTGTTAAATAAGGGTCTGAAGTGGCCACATCAATCTCAAAGAAGAGCCTAATCTCAGTGGCTGGTCAAAGGCATTTTCATCATTTACTTTCTTTTTCCTTTGTTCTTTCTTTTTTTCCTTTTTCTGTTTTTTTTCTTTCCTTTTCGTCGGTTGCTGGTTTGAGGCGATGGCTGGTGATACTTGGAGAGGGCTAGTTGAGGTCACCCTCGAAAGCCACAAGCGAAGGCTGGCCTGCCTGGGCGACCCTCGCCGACCACGAGCAAGGCCGGCCCTCGCCTAGGACTCGATTTTGCCTAAAACTTAAGTCTTTCTGCTAACTCCATCTAATTTGACTAACAAACAATGTTGACGTGATTTTTTTAATATTTTATCTCTCCCACATGGCATCTTACGTGGTGTTAAGGTAAACTAAAGCACTAAAATGACGTTGTTTGATTCGAATCCTAATTTTTACACGAAATCTTAATTAAATAGGTTAATATCATAAAAAAAATCCAAAATTGATACATTTGTGATAAATTTACCCCAAATTAATTTTTTGACCACCAAAGACCCCAAACTAATACACTTGTGTCAAATTTACCCTCCGTTAGTTTCCGTTAAATTGAATTAATACCATGAAAAATCACAAACTAGTATAACAAAGGGTAAAACCCCAAACCGGTACACTTATCAACTGCCACGTGTCATCCAACTTAGTAATTTGATGGAAAAATTTAACGGAAACTAACAGAGGGTAAATTTATCACAGGTATACCATTTTGCGGATTTTCATGGAGATTAAAAAATCCAACAAATTTTCCATAAAAAAGCTAAAACTTAAAAAAAAAAAAAAACACACGCGCACACACAAAACCTGGGCAAGAGGGCTAGGCTCCCGCCTAGTTTTTTTGTTGGTAAAATATTTTCTTCATTTTTAATCTAATTTAACTAAAATTTAGGTTAAAAATGTCTTTGGATGAAAATGCCATTCACCGGCCAGAATATTTAACAGGCCGATGAGGTCACGCCCTTATTTGAAGCTGTTATTGCCACTTTAGGCCCTTATCTGAAATTGCCATGGCCATTTCAGATTCTTATTTAAAAAAATAAGAGCATTTCATGTCTTTATTTGAATTTATTCCAAAAAATTGAGAAATGAGTGATAGCTATAAGAGCAGCGAACCTTGGAGTTGGATATTGAAGCGAAGGACGCGATAGAACTGACCTTAAGGAGGAGGTGTGGTTGGGGCTGAATCGCGAGATGGGAAAACTCATTTGCCTCCCTCGACTTCAAATGGATTCCTGGAAATCTCGAGATTGAGGGAAGAAGAGACGGTGGTGGAGGCGCACATGTAAGCAGCAGAACCGCATTTGCCTCCCTCGACTTCAAATGGATTCCTGGAATCAGTGTCACGGAGACAGAGACGGGGGGTGGGGGAGAGGTTGAAGGCGTTAAGTAAAAACAATTTCCACTGGAGGAATTAAAGAAATTTTAGATTTTAAAAAAGAGTGATTTTATTATTTAAAACAAAAAAAGGAAAAAAGAAAGGTGATCCAAATCGGAGGCTTTAGTGAAAGAAATGACATCTCCTAGTCCTCTATCGCGCATGTTTTAGTAAAACCCGTCATTACATTCCCTAGGATTAGTATTTTAGGTAGGATAGTTCCGATTGATCTCGGGATTGGAACCCGTATTAGCCCGCTCACGGTTTCATATTATGTTTGCAAATGTGCAACGATCCTCCATTTTTAAATAGATAGATGACGAGTCATATCCTTTTAGTCATTCGATCCACGCTCAACTACCAAGATCCCATGTTAAAATTATTTTGTTCCAACTTAGAAGCCATAGCTAAGTCACAAACATCAACGGCGGTCAGTACTCAATTGAACATAAAAGAAAAGTGTACTGCACCTAGCATGGTTGGACTCGGCCGTGGGAAAGTGGGACAACCAGCAACCTGAAGTGTTCTTTATTTCTTGGAGAAAAGGACCGCATCTTAATCAAGAATTGGATGATAGCTTCCGCGATTCATTCCTTTTGAAATGCTTGTCCAATTCAATAGAATTATGTTATTAGTTATCTAACAGCAGAAACTGAATGCATTAAGTTAAAAGATCAAACGAGCTTCCTGTGTTGGTTCACAGTAAGGTGACGACTAAAAAGAGAGATTACTAGACTGCTTCTGCATATGTAATGTAAGTACAGGCAAATCCTCTCTGACAATGCAAATCTGACTCTCGGGGAAACTACAAGCATACAGGACAAGGCGAGCGTCCTCTATCCTCCGGTTCACGCGCGCCACCAGGGATTAAACCATTTCCTTTTGTTTTTGTAAAGACAGCAAGGGCCATTGTGGCTAGCTAGCTTATCGCATCCGTCAACTACTAGATGACAATCTTCCAAAGCAACCAGAGATAGAGATGGCAAACTCACTAATGATCTACAGAATCTAAATTCCATGGTCCTCAACATCATGGACTTAAAGAGATCAGGCAACCTTTCTAGGGAACTGCACTGGTCAATCTTTACACTTTCCAGCAATTCCAGTTCTTCGAGACCTTGGATCTCAACTAGCTTCGGGCAGTTCAACAAGCGCAACACTCTGAGCTTCTTCAAACCTGACAGATAGGATAAACATACCAGAAATATGCAGTTCGATATTATCAGTTCCCTCAGATTCTCCCACTGTCCAAACCGATTGACTGGAAGTTCTGTCAGCCACGATTTACGTATCTCTAAACTCACCAAATTTCCGAAGCAATAATTGTGAAAACATAATTCATCCAATGACTCAAAGATACGTAACTTCCGGCGCAGCGTGGCGGGAAGCACCTGAGTGAGGGATTTCAGGTCAAAACAAGACAGAACTAGTCGCTCCAGGCGAGGAAGTGAAGCTAACTCAGTTGGTGGTGCAATGACGCTTTTATGGACAGGTTTCGCCATCTCCAGCCGAGACAACCTCCCAACCGACTTCAGGTTTAGAGCTCGGATAGAATCGGCATCGAATGGGTTATTAAGAGATTCCTCAAAGTAGTCAACTACGATTAGATTGACTAAATTGGTCAGGTTTGAGAAGTTTGGGACTGTCTGTAGTGAGCGAGACTTGATATGCAGGTTAATCAAACTGGCGGGAAGCTCTGGGATTCGATCAAGCTCATTGCAACCGCCCAAATGAAGTTCCTTGAGATGAGAAAGCTGGTTGATTGCTGTTGGCAAAGATCGGATGCGAGCATGAGATAAGTTCAGGATTTTCAAAAAGGACAGATTCCCAATTCCACTAGGAATTTCTCCCTCCAAATTCACGCATTTTTCGGCATGAAATTCTTCAAGCTTCTCCATCATGCCTATAGTCGCCGGAATCTTGCTTATTGTACTATGATCTATCCTTATCACTTTCAACTTCCTCAGGTTTCCAATTGAATCAGGTAATTCTGTTACTTTTGTATAAGACAGATCCAACTCAAGCAGTGATTCCAGTCCCCCAATTGAGTCTGGAAGCTTTCTTAGCTCATGACACCTGGACAAACACAAGCTTTCAAGATCCTTTAGTTCTCCAATTGAGTGTGGAAGTTCGCTAATTCCAACACTTTCAATCTCTGGGCTCGTCGAAGACTGTAGATTACCGATTGAGTGGGGAAGATACGAATTGACAGGACCAAGTATTGTCCCTCTCACAATCAGCTCTTTCAAAGCCTTTAGACAACCTCTGACCAGATAAAAAGAAGCCTTTCGACAACCCACTACTTTGGGCAACTCTCTCAGAGATTTGCCTGCATCGATTTCCAAGTAATTTAGGTGCACTGGCTTGCCAATTGATTCATCAATTTCAACCAAGCTTTGGCAATTTCGTATAATCAATCTTTCCAACCTCGAGAGGGTAGAGAGGAAGGGCAATCTAGTTAAGCGGCTGCATTCTTCCAGTTCCAAAACTTTCAACTTCGATGACTTCTGTTGGTCAACAGAATATCACAAGGGGAATGAGCAATTGCAGGCATGTTTGATAAAGCAATAAAAATAGAGATAAATGTACATGTGACTGTTCATACCTTGATTTGGTGCCATCCGGGCCAATCATCTCTATGTTCACTTTTAGTGAGCTTGAGAATGACCAGATTGCTCGGAAAGAAATTGGTCGCATCACAGTCTGCAGAACAACGATCCCAAGATAGCCATCTCAATTCTCTGAAAACATTCTTATAATCTCCAGTGAAGTTTACCCCTTCAACATGAAGAGACCTTAGCTTTGGCAGAGCAGCAAATACTTGACTGCTAAGCGTCTGTACCTCAGGGAATTGTAACCTAAGTAATTCAACATTGCTCGTTCGATGGTAATCAATCTAGAAAAGATAGCAAGCATCAGTGAACTATAACATCAAACACAGAAACTTGTGCACACAGAGGGCAGTGAACTCTTACTACGACCAGAATTCTGCCAACTTTTTACAAAGAAAATTGCAGTTTTACTCGTATCAATAACCTTACCGGTTCACGAAGAACACGAAGGCATTCCTCGGATTCCCACAACCTGCTTCGACTTCCTGCATTCAGATAATTCTCCTCTCAAACAATTTCCCTTCCAAGATCTCTGATCAGGTCGTGCATCCGGAGAATGTTGTGATGGCCTATCTTCAACAGAGACATATCAATGAGAGCAGCAAGTCCACTTTCAGGGAAAAAACGACAATCTTTCCACATATACATTGGGGTTGTGCTCTCTACGCCATTGAAAAAGCATGCAATGTCTAAGAAAATTTGCTTCTCCTCAAAGCTCAATGCCTCATAACTTATCCTTAACACCTCTTGGACTCTCTTAGCAGGTACTTTCTTTACACGCTCCGATGTTTCTTTCCACATCTCGAGTCTTTTGCTGCGGAGGAAAGAACCTAAAGCTTCAAGAGCCAAAGGATTTCCTCCGGTAGTGGCCACTATTTCACTGGAAATAGTTTCGAGATCATCTCGAGGTAGGGTTTCTCCAAAGGCATGCTTACTGAAAAGTTGAAGAGCATGGCAAGGATTCATCTCTGTCATCTCATAAGCATAACACTCTTTAGGAAGAAATGGGACAGCGGGCAGAAGACCCACATTTCTAGTTGTGACAATAATCCTGCTTCCGGGGCCGAGCCAATTACGATTCCCCGTCAGTTCCATGAGCTGCTCTCTCTTATCCACATCGTCAAGAACAATAAGGACACTCTTGTTGCGAAATCTTTCTCGTATCATGTTGACACCATCATCAATGTCATGGACATCCTTTGACCACTTCAGGATATCGGATAGTAGCTGGTTCTGCAACCTTACAATGCCACCGTTTAGTGAAGTTTCTCGGATGTTTAAAAGGAAGCTGCAACCATCAAATAGAGGATGTATCTCGTTGAAAACGGCCTTGGCAAGGGTTGTCTTGCCAATTCCTCCCATCCCATGCACAACAAGAAATCGTATGTCCAGGGATCCGCAGTCCAACAACTGCATCATGTCTTTGACTCGATCGTCAATTCCAACTAAATGAATTGGAAGAACCTTTTGTCTCTTCTCCAGTTTAATAGAAAGCTCTCGAACAAGATCTTTAATAAGTTTACCAAGCCTGCCGTGCATAATAAATTATCATTTTAGAAGAAAAGAGGAGCACCCATATCAATAATATACGAGCATATCAATCTAGGAATCCTCTCGAACATACTTCAATCCTTCTTTGGCTGGAAACAATCCCTATCAGCATCTCTCTTTCTCTCTCTCTCTCTCTCTCTCTCTCAGGTATTCATGAGGCGATCCAAACAAAGGATTTCTTGTAGCCTCTACAAATTCTCATGGGAAAAGAAATAAAATAAACCATTCAACTGAAGGTGTCGCAATTCATTAACCATATCCCAAGTGAATTTGTCTTGTTGATAATTAGAAAAGTGGATCCCGTTGGCTCGATAAATACTTCTGTTTTGTGAGTCTCGGAAAGTTCATGTCTAACATAGCACATTCGTCCAAAACACAGAAGCAGCTTTAAAATGTCTTCACCAAACCTTTCGATATCATTACCGCCATGCTATGGAACCTTTAATTGCCAATTAAAAAATTAGCCCTTCTAAGCGTATTTTGGATATATATGGGTTCGGTGGGGGAGAGAGACAGAGAGAGAGAGAGAGCGCTAAATGTAATGGCCATTGAAGTTTCTTCTTTTACTTACAGTGCGTTTCGTGCGTCCCATCCGCTGAGATTTCCGACCTCCATTAGAGCCTCCCTCCACTCTCGCACCGTCTCCTCGCCGTAGCGGCCCTGGTGCTTGAGCAGGGCCTCGCCGTACGACCCCGTCCTGAGCCTGACGTCCGAAGGACCCACGCCGTAGAAGATGGGCACGATTTCTTGCCCCGTGGATTCTCTACGGCGCTTCGCCATGCGCGCGAGCTCCTGGAGGCACCACGCGCTGCCCGCGTAGCCTTCCGAGAAGATCGGCAAGTAGATCCTCGAGTCGTCGATCGCTCGCTCGAGCTCCGGTCCAATATTCCCGCCCACAGGAAGCTCTTCGTTGTCTCTGAAGACGCGAATTCCGGCATCGACTAAGCTTTCGTAGATGACATCCGCAACCGTGCGGCGAGCGTCGGGCCCTCGGAAGCTCAAGAACACGTCGTACTTGTAGCCCCGCGTCAGCGATCGCTCTCGTTTCCCAGACGACATGGTGAACGAGGAAGAAAAAGAGCAGATGAAGCAGGAACGGAAGAAGAACGACAAACTTCTCTCCTCGTGCCGCTGGAGGAAGAATCCAGCCGCACGAAGAGAAAACACATTAGGTAGAGTTAAATGGCAATTATTACGCTTCCTCTCCTGTCAAAGTTCATGATGCAGATGCCAATACATCTTCATCCACGTTCAATGAATATCCGTGGGGTTCAGCTCCACCGTACTCGTCCCATCATCCTATGTCTCTTAGTATAATTAACCTTTTTGATTTTTTTTTTATCTTCTTCATTTTATTAAATTGAATAGTTGATTTATACAGATCGTTCTTTCTTTTACTTAGATGCTATATGTGATAATGACGCGTGAAACGAAAGGGCACATGCTCAACAAAAGGATATATTAAATTACAAAAGGAAAAGTCATATACGAAAGTACGCGACAAAACATATATTATGAAAATTACGTGACTAAGAAACCGGCGAACACTTGCGGATAAAAAGTCGGGCTTCAAAGAACAGTGTGAAGATATACATGTACCGCCACTGATGTGTCTTGACAAAGGAAATTCATATCTTTTGAGAGACGAGGTTTGTTTTGAAATGCAATTTCAACAATCAATTGATTTTGTGGGAACTAGCAAATAACCTTCTTGTAACACTCTTGTTTTTTAAATAAAAAAAATATAGAGGAAATGCATTAGAGAGACACCAGAAATGGATGAATAGCAACATCACCATAATCGAAGTGGTTGTCGGGAAATATATAATTGGAAAGTGATTGAGGCAGGGTGCCTAAATTAAGTTTCATGTAATAAATTGGGCGATTGGCCATTAATGAGGGACAATTAATAAATCAGCATTTTATTTTATTTTTATATCTAGAGTTTCAAAAGCGCCGGGTTTCTCTCTATCTCTCTAAAAACGCAGAGGAGGAGGAAGAAGACAATGGTGGCGCAACAAAAAAAATAAGAAAAAAGAAAATAATGAAGTTAATAGGTGACCATGGTCAAGTTAACTTGCTTTTTGGCCATGTCCGTCGCGTAGCAATTATTGTGCTTTCCTCAAGCTGCAGCTGGCAGTACGACTTCTTACACACGACCCTCTTTAAGGCGGCCTCAAAGTCATGCACAGCTGTAGTGCCCAACTTGTCCCATCTGTCTTTGTACGCGTTCTCCAATCCAGATTCGCCACGTACCAACGAAATCTCCACAACCCCACACCCTCAGAAATCTAATCGCAGCCCCACCTTGAAAGATGCTTTTGCTTTACCCAACGCTTGATCTTCTTTGCCTTTGGAAAAAGGACAGAAGTCAGGAAAATGGCAATTATTACCTAATGGCGACGACTTTCGCTATCTTCCGCTATCGGACTGGGCCAAAACATTTGTCTGTTTGGTCCGGGCCTGTGTATTTGGGTCGATGAAACACTGGGCAGTGGTCACAATCTGTTCAAGTCAGGCCAATATTTAGGGACAAGCCCAGTCACAGCCCGAATCATTCGGACCCTTTAACTTGAACAATTTTTATTAGGGAAACTGCCACAAAAAATTCTAAACTACGTCACTTCTGACATATTTATCCTGAACTTTTTTTGTGACACGAAAAATTCTAAACTATGCAATTTGTGACAAATTTACCCTGAACTCTTTTTTATAACACGAAAAACCCCAAACTATGTCACTTATAACACATTTACCCCGCAATATTTTGACCCATTGACATTTTCATCTTTTTCCTTTTTCTTTTTTGTTCCTTTCTTCTCCGTCGAGGGCAGTCCTTGCCGGTGGTGGGTTGGGCGAGGGCTGTCCTCGCCGGATCTAGCGAGAGCGACCCTCGCCGGCATTTAGCGAGGGCGACCCTCGCCGGCGTCGAGTGAGGGTCATCCTCACCAAATCCGGCGAGGGCAGCCCTCGCTTGAGTCGGGCGAGGGCTGCCCTTACCAAATCTGGCAAGGGTTGCCTCGCCCGACTCCGACGAGGGTCGCCCTCGCCAGATTCAGCAAGGGCAGCCCTCGCCCAACCCACCGCCGGCAAGGATTGCCCTCGCCGGCTTCCTTCCGCCGGAGAAAAAAGGAAAAAAAAGGAAAAAGGAAAAAGACGAAAATGCCCATGGGCCAAAGTATTGTGGGGTAAATATGTCACAAGTGACATAATTTGGAGTTTTTCGTGTCATAAAAAAAAGCTCAGGGTAAATTTGTCACAAATGGCATAGTTTCGAGTTTTTTGTGTCATAAAAAAAGTTCGGGGTAAATTTGTTACAAGTAGCATAGTTTCGGATTTTTTGTGTCATAAAAAAAAGTTTGGGGTAAATGTGTCACAAGTGATATAGCTTAGAGTTTTTGGTGGTATTTCCCTTTTTATTATGGAATTTTGACCTTTTACTTTTACGCTTTCTATGATATTCAATATGTGGAATAGTATCTCGCTGATGCGGCTTAGACCACAATTTTTCACGCTTTTACTTTTCCATTTTTGAGTTGATCAATGGAATTTTCAATCTCTGATGCTTCCGCATCAGATAACTCAATCCTTGTTTTGTCGAATCCTCACCTAACTAGTAGCGGCTTGCTTAGTTGGTGCTCCGCTTCTGTTTGTTCCAACTTTTGCTCTCTGTATGTGTGTCAGATATTTGATATATCAATTTCCTCCTTATAAATGGGTTGCAAAAGAACTGAGGTTGAGATGAACTAAACAAGAATTCCTTTGATCGATCGCTCTATGTCAGACATGATTGGGTTGTGGTTGTCGCTAGTTTTCCTTGTTCTTAGCTATGGAAAACCGACGGGACAAGTTGCCACTCGTTGGAGGAGATCGATGACTTCATTTTCCCTACTTTTGGGATAGAAGAGCTATTGATTTCAGCACTTGAAATCCCTCCAACTTTCATATCCCTTACTTTGTCTTTATTTCCTCTTCAAGTATCAGATAAGGGGCCTTTCAAAGAACTGATCTGAGGTGTTTTTGGGTTGCTATTTTCTTGTTTTTGGACCTCGTTTTGCTTATGTGCTCTTAGACTGCTCGAGTAGAAGGTATTTGATGGACTAAATTTTTCAGATGCTTCTTGTTTTTCGATTGCTGTCTCGTGCTCTCCTGCTCGGTTATTTTTTGCTCCTCTCTTTTAGGGAGGTGAACTGAGTGGCTATGCCTCCGTCCATGAGCTGCTATAGAGTGAGCTTTTATAGGCTCAAAGAGGCTTATGGGTGAAGTTGCTGCCCTTAGCGACAGTAATATCTTCTTGTCTTCACACTGGTAGGTTCAGTAACTGCCGATGCAATTTTCCTCGCGTGATTGCCTTTTATGTGGAGGTAAACCGGATCTTGTTTGGGATCTGGAAGCTTCGATAAGTGATCTAATGTTATTCAGCTGTTGTCCAGCAGAATCATTTCCTTGCCTAAAGCCGCTAGAAACTTGATCTTAAGTTTTAATTTGGTGATTCTACATTCTGATCCTGCTGAACGGCGCTGCTGTTAGCAGCTCAATTTGAATTTGAGCTGCTAATTTGTTTAATACGAACACATTTGCTTGTACTGATTTGGAGTCTTATTTGGATGGTTTTTTAGGGAGATTCGGTGTCTTTTGGGGCTACCCTTGCATGTTTGGAGCTGCTGTACAGCAGCTTGACTTAGGAGATCTTTGCATCTTTTGAGATGTTTACTGAGATCAGTTAACCTCTTCTTGGGACAATTCTGTTCAAGGAATTTCAGGTGCAGATGGTTTTAAATGTAGCTGTGGTGCAAGGGATGTGTTTATAGTGTTACGAGATTTCTGAAATCCTTTTCACTAGGTCCATGTAAAACGGAGTGTGCGGATCAGGTTACCATGTTCTTTGTTCTTCAGTTACACGATCTCAAATGCCTCACTGTCGTGATCGTACTCATGTTTTTTCGGTCAGCTGTTCTCCCAGGCATTCCATTTAACAACGGCAGGGAATTGGGGAGGAGCGGAATTCTTCGAGATCACGGAAGACTTATCCGATCATGTCGTGAGTCTTCGGGCCAAGGACGACGCCTGTCGAAAGCATGTTTCCCGCATTAAAGAGAGGCCTTGTTAGCCTTTCTCCACAATTCAGCGTTTTCTGTGAAACAATTACCAACGTGAAACCAGCACCTGTTTTCCCCGATTTTCCTGACCGCGGTAAATAAACCAGTCATGGGGCACCGCACCGTAGAATTCCAATTACCATAAATCAATGGGCAAGTTGTCGAACTGCTTATCGAAATTTGGGTATCTAATCAACCAATGATAGACTGACCTCCATTCAACTTTTGACATACGAGTATCTGATCAACGATAAGGTATCGCAACCTCATTTTTTAAAAGGAAAGTCTTGCAAAAGTTTAATTGTCCTGAGATCACTCGAATGTTTGCCTACGAAACATTATCAACATAATAAAATAACCTTAAACTGCCAAACTATCATTAAGGTAAAAGTAGAATGGTGGACTTCAATTAAGACATCATTATCGTACCTAAAGAAAGTCGAAGTAGATTATTTTAGTGGGTTTTGCTATTGGTCAAATCCTCTTTACAAGGAGAAAGAATCCTTGGTACATCTGAGGAAAAAACACCATCTTGACTTGTGATAAATCATCATGATGTTTGAGCAAAATCAATAGTCCATTCATAGGTATAAGTTTGAGATTTTTGATGTCACAAAAAAAAATTTGGGGTAAATATATCACACGAGTACAAATTTGGGGTTTTTGGTACTATAAAAATAGTTTATGATAAATGTATTATAGTGGGCAAAGCTTGGGGTTTTTTGTGATTTTTCCCAATTTATTTAAAACATTTCATTCCAATTGGAATTTCGGTGGATTACATGGTAAATTAAGTAAAGACTTCATCAATTCAACAAGTCAACGAATCTGGATTTGACTTTCCATTGTTGTTCCTAAGGATCTCGATGTAATGCCTTATTTTACTAGACTTAGCTCTACTCCGTACGGACCGAATTCGTGCATGCGTCTCTCGAGTTTCGACATTACCTTATATTTTAAGATATGGTTTCAACGATAATTAGGGATTGAGCTTTGTAATAAATCAACGAAAATCGTTTTCGATTGAATGGAAGTTTCCTCTATCATGGCAAGTTATTGTTCTACTTTTTTTTTTTTCATTTTGATGCCCAAGTTGTATATTCTTTTGTTTTTTAGTACTTGCGCTAGTATTAATCTTAATTGGGAAAATACTTTAAAAAAACCCAAAATTATTCTCATTGTAACACCAATACCTTAATTTTTTTGTCACCAAATTTCCAAATTATTATCAATGCCACAAAATTATTTGTCTATCATAAAAAAAATACTAAACTTCAAACTTTTTTTTCATTTCACCAATACCCCAATCTTATATTCGCAAATTTGTAGCCTGCTACAGGTTTTTTTAACACAAAAAAAAATTGCTTGGATATTGGTGTCGCGATGGGTATAATTTAAGATTTTCCATGACACGATAAAAAATTCGAGGTATTGGTATCACAGTGAACATGGGCTAGGGTATTCAGTGGTATTCATCCTTCTCGATAACGTGGCATAAACACATAAATTGACACATAATTTTAAAACAAAGGTTAATATCACGAAAAACCTCAAAAACCCCAGTTTGGAGTTTTATCCTCCATTTATCACATGTGTACCAATTTATATTTTTTTTTATATCAATCCAATTTGACGAAGAGTAAATTTTTCACATGTATACAGTTTAAGATTTTTGGTGGTCAAAAAATTAGTTTGGTATAAATTTATCATAAGTAGATTAATTTGAGATTTTTCGTAATATCAATCCTAAAAATAAAAGAGGTCAGGCGCGCCTCCATTCTCCTATTCTCCTCAGTGCATTGATGCGCAATGGAGGCACGTACCTGAACCGAGGGGGAAAAGGCGGTCACAATCATCCTAGAGTTCATCGAATAGGGGGTTGTTGGGCTTCTACGAGCTAACCGCATGCCTCGCGAAGGATTGGGAAACTTGAACATCAGGGTCCAAGTCATGCAGCCTTCAAGAAAGCCTCTCCTTCGCTAGCTCCAATTCAGCATTGCTCCTCCTGCCTCGATACGGGGCATCGAGAGCAATCAGCTTACTTGCTAGGCTCTCCCTCGCAAAGACGAGCCTAGCGTGTGCTTTCTCAGGCAGTCCAAAAATTTTACGATGGCCCTTGAGGACCATACGAGCATGGTAGGCCTGTTCTTTCTTGCTCCAATAGTCTGCTTCAAAGGAATGGAAAGAGTCAATCTTGGCCTTGTTAGCCCTGAAGACCTCCAGACCATAATCGAACACCGCAGTGAGCTCTTCATAGTCCCGCCCTGAAACGCATGATTTTCGGGAAGACCAATCGGCTCGGCGTCTTACAGCGATATCTCCTCCTGGACATCAGGGTTAGAGATAATAAAGGGATATTTGAGGGAAAGGAGTTCGAGCAACCTCTTCTAGTTTGATATAAACTCGTCGGTAAAAAGGGGATCGAAGGGAGCAGATTGGGAAGGAGAAGAAGCCGTGACTGAAAGGTGATCGCGTGTCTGGAGAGAAGTTAAAGAAGGATTTGTGGTGATGAGGAGAATGCAACTTAGGCTCGTCCGAGGTCGAGTGGCTGGCTTTGGACTAACGAGGAAGACGAAGTCAAACAGAACATTTCCACATCACAAAGAAATTTCACGTTTAATTTTTTTTAATTTAATTCAGGACAAGTGTAAATTTTTAAGTCGATGCAAAGGAAAAAATGGTCACCACATCAACAGCTAATGTGGCGTTTTGAAATCACTTAATATTTTACCCATCATTAATTGGGCTTTCCTCTTTTAGACCCTAGTTCTCCCTGACATAGCCAGCAACGAATCTTGTGTGTTTCGATTCAAATATAATATGCATAATATACTTTCCCCATCATTGGACGCTAACACCTTCTATAACTAGATCAAGACTATGTCCGTTAATCGAATTTGCATAGCATATTCAGCCTTTGTCTTACAATTAAGACCTGGTTTGCTTGCGATACAACCACCTAGGCTAGTAAATAAACCTTTGACGTGGAAGTTATGCAGAACATTACCCAGCAACCGATGCCTGCCTGGTGTAGATGATGCTCGAGGACTCTACATTCACGTTCTGCGTCGTCGTCGTTGTCCATTTAAGAGAGTGAAATCATTCCTTTCTGGTAGAAGTGAAAGAGACGTTCTAACCTGGAAATGTCAACAAATCTGGCATGTCCTTCCTGCTTACAAAGAAATTTCCGCCATGGCCACTGGCCAACTCATTAAAACTAGTTCCTCAGAAAAGAAAGATCCTTTGTTGGTTCAGGAACCAAATAACTGAAGGGAACAATCACCCCAGGCAATTGATATCTCAAGATTTTCCACGACAAGTCTCCTAATTCTCTGCCACGCTTGTTTTAGTTAACCAGTCATTACATTCACATGGCGGATAACAAATCCTATCCGTTTAGTTATTCGATTTACATCCAACTACCATGTTAATATTGTCCGTTCAACTTATAAGCTATAACTAAGTCACCAACATCAATGGCAGTCAGAACTCCATCGCGCACTAAAGAAAATTGTGCTGTACCGAACATTGTTAGACTTGGTTGGGGAATGTAGGACAACCAGCAATCGGCAGTATTCTTTATTTCTTGGAGAAAGGGAACTAATCGAGAATTTGGAGGATAAATTCCTACATTTTTTTTTTGGAAATGCTTATGCCATTTGATTGAATTCAAGTTACTAGTTATCTAAAAGAAGAAAATGAATCAAGTCATGATCAAACGAGCTTCCTGCGTTAGTTCAGAGTAGGGTGGAGACCAAAGAGACAGACTACTAGACTGCTTATGCATATGTTTTGTCTTTACAAATCCAGAGTATGCTAGCTGGAAAGTTGAGAAGAAAGAATAGAACGACCTGGGGAAAAAAAGGAAACAGAAAGCACAAGCAAATCCTCTCTGACAAAGCAGTCTCATTCTCGGGGAAACTACATGAAAACAGGACAATGCGAGTGTTCCCTATCCTCCTGCTCATAGGCGAGAATGGGGGCTTGGACATTTCCTTTTGTCTTTGTAAAGCCAGCAAGGGCCATTGTAGTTGGATAGCTTATCGCATCTGTCGACTACCAGATGACATTCTTCCGAAGCTAATTGAGATAGAGAAGGCAAACTCACTAATGATCTGCAGAACAAAAATTCCATGGTCCTCAACTTCTTCAACTTCAAGAGATTAGGCAACCTTACTAGGGAATTGCACTGGCCAATCCTTATATTTTCCAACGATTCCAGTTTGACGAGACCTTGGATCTCAACTAGCTTCGGGCAGTTCAACAAGAGCAACACTCTGAGCTTCTTCAAGCGCGACAAAGAGGACAACCGCACAAGAAATACGCAATTCGACAGAATGAGTTCCCTCAGATTCTCCAATTGTCCAAAACTATCGAGTGGAATTTCCATCAGCCATGATTTACATAGCTCTAAACTTGACAAATTTTTCAAGTACGAACTGCGCAAGAATTCAGCCAATGAGTTGAAGTTTATAAGCTTCAACGTGGACAGCGTGGAAGGAAGCGGCTGAGTGAGGGATTGCAGGTCAAAACAAGACAGAACTAGTTGCTTCAGGCCAGGAAGGGAAGCAAGCTCAGTCGGTGGTGCAATGATGCTCTTATGAACCAGTTTCAGCGTCTCCAGTCTAGACAACCTCCCAACCCACTTAAGGTTTGGAGTTTGGATAGATTTGGCATCCCATGGGTTAGAAAGAGATTCCTCAATGTAGTCGGATACTATTAGATTGACCAAATTGGTAAGGTTTGAGAGGTTTGGGACTGTCTTTAGTGAGCGAGACTCGACATAGAGGTTAATCAAACTGGGGGGAAGCTCTGGGACTCGTTTAAGCTCATGGCAACCTTCCAAATGAAGTTCTTGGAGACGAGAAAGCCGGTCGATTGTTGTTGGCACAGATCGAATGCAAGTGTGAGACAAATTCAGGATTTTTAGTGAGGACAGACTTCCAATTTCACTTGGAATATCTCCCTCCAAATTCACACATTTTTCGGCATGAAATTCTTCAAGCTTCTCCATCATGCCTATAGTTGATGGAATCTTGCTTATCTCACTATGATCTATCCTTATCACTTTCAACTTCCTTAGGTTTCCAATTGAATCAGGTAATTCTGTTACTTTCGTATATGACAAATCCAACTCAAATAGCGATTCCAATCCCCCAATTGAGTCTGGAAGCTTTCGTAGCACATAACATCGGGACAAGCACAAACTTTGAAGATCCTTTAGCTCTCCAATTGAGTGAGGAAGTTCGCTAATTCCGACACTTTCCATCTCTAGCCTTGTCAAAGACTGTAGATTACCAATCGAGTGGGGAAGATACGAACCAACAGGACCATGTATTGTCCCTCTCACAATTAGCTCTTTCAAAGAATTTAGACAACCTACTTCTTTGGGCAACTCTCTCAGAGCTTTGCAATTATATACTTTCAAGCAGCTCAGGCGTGTTAGCTTACCAATTGATTCGTCAATTTGATCCAAGCTTGGGCAATCTCGAAGAGTCAATCTTTCCAATGTCCTGATGGCAGAGAGATCGGGCAATCTAGTTAAGCGGCTGCATTCTCCAAGTTCCAGAAATTTCAACTTACATGATTTCTGTTGATGACCAGAATATCAGAAGGGGAATGAGCAATTGCAGGCCTGTTCGATTAAACAAATAAAATAGAAGTAGATGCATGTGTAACTCTTCGTACCATGAATTGGTGCCATCCAGGCCAATCATCTCCAAGTTCACTACCAGAAAGCTTGAGAACGGCTAGATTTCTTGGAGAGAAATTGGTCGCACTAAAGTCTGCAGGACAATCATGCCAAGATAGCCATCTCAATTCTGGGAGAAGATCACCACAATCTCCAATGATGGTCACCCGCTTAAGACGAAGAAACCTTAGGTTTGGCAGAGAAGCAAGTTCTTGACTTGTGATCTTCTGTACCTCAGGGAATTGTAGCCAAAGTGATGTCACATTTCTCTTTCTCTGGTAATCAATCTAGCAAGGATAGCACGCATCAGTGAATTTTAACATCAAACAGAGAAACTCGTGCATACAGAGAGAAGTAAACTCTTCCTATGACCAGAATTCTGTCAACTTTTTCACGAAGGAAATTGAAGTTTTATTAGATAAATAACTTTACCGGTTCACGAAGTATGCGAAGGCATTCCTCAGGTTCCCACCACCTGCTTTGACTTCCTGGATTCAGATGATTTTCCTCTCGAACAATTTCCATTCCAAAATCTCTGATCACATCATGCATCCTGAAAATATTGTGATGGTCTATCTTCAACAGAGACATATCAGCGAGAGTGGCAAGTCCGCTTTCAGGGAAATAACCAAAATCTTTCCACGCATATATTGCGGATGTGCTCTCTAACCCGTTGAAAAAGCATGCAATGTCTAAGAAAATTTGCTTCTCCTCAATGCTTAATGCCTCATAACTTATCCTTAACGTATCTTGGACTCTCCTATCAGGTACTTTCCTCAAACGCCCCAATGTTTCTGTCCATATCTTGAGGCTTTTGCTGCGGAGGAATGACCCCGAAGCTTCAAGAGCCAAAGGAATTCCTCCGGTAGTGGCCACAATATCACTGGAAAGAGTTTCGAGATCATCTGGAGGTAGGGTTTCTCCGAAGGCATGCTTACTGAAAAGTTGAAGAGCATGGCAAGGATTCATTGGCATCATCTCATAAGCATAATACCCTTTAGGAGGAAATGGGACGTTATTATGTTGTCCTATGTCTCCAGCTGGCGAAACACCCACATTCCTAGTTGTGACAATAATCCTACTTCCAGGGCCAAGCCAGTCACTGATCCCCGTCAATTCCGTGAGCTGCTCTCTATTATCCACATCATCAAGAATAATGAGGACCCTCTTGTTGCGAAATCTCTCTCGTATCATGTGGACACCATCGTCAACGTCATGGACATCTATGGACCTCTTCAGGATATCGGATAACAGCTGGTTCTGCAACTTTACGATGCCACCTATTTGTGAAGTTCCTGCGATGTCTGAAAGGAAGCTACAACCATCAAACAGAGGAGCTATCTCGTTGAAAACCACCTTGGCAAGAGTTGTCTTGCCAATTCCTCCCATCCCGTGCACAAGAAGAAATCGTACGCCCAGGGAGCCGCAGTCCAACAACTGCATCACGTCTTTGACTCGATCATCAATTCCAACTAAATGATCAGGTAGAACCTTTTGTCTCTTCTTCAGTTTAATAAAAACGTCTCGAACAAAATCTTTAATAAGTTTACCAAGCCTGCCATGCATAATAAATCATCATCCTCTAAGAAAAGAGGAGCAACTATATCAGCAGCAACTATATCAGCAATATACCAGCATATCTAGGAATCCTATAGAACATATTTTCAATCCTTCTTTGGCTGGAAACTCTCCCTACAGCATTTTTCTCTCTCTCACACAGGTATTGATGATGGTGATCCAACAAAGAATTTCTAACAAGATAAACCATTCAACTGAAGGTGTCGCAATTCATTAACCATCTCCCAAGTGATTTTGTCTTGTTTATACTTTATAGTTAGCAAAGTGGATCATTTGGCTCGATAAATACTTCTGTTTTTTTGAATCTCAGAAATAGCACAAAACAGCAACACAGACTGAGACTAGCTCAAAGTTCATTTCGAACACAGCACATTCGTCCACCGAAGAAGCTTTAATATGTATTCTACCAAACACCTTTCGATATCATTTCCACCGACAATGCTATGGAACCTAACTTTGCCAGTTAAAATTACCCCATCTAAGCATATTTCGGATTGTAATGGGTTGTAATGGCCCTTGAAGCTTCTTCGTTTACTTACGGTGCGTTTCGTGCGTCCCATCCTTTGAGATCTGCGACCTCCATTAGAGCCTCCCTCCACTCTCGCACCGTCTCCTCGCCGTAACGCCCCTCGTGCCAAAGCAGGTCCTCGCCGTACGAACCCCTCTTGAGCCTGACGTCCGAAGGACTCACGCCGTAGAATACGGGCACGATTTCGTGCCCCGCGGATTCTCTCTGGCGCCTCACCATGCGCGCGAGCTCCTGGAGGCACCACGCGCTGGATGCGTAGCCTTCTGAGAAGATGGGCACGTGGATCCTCGAGTCGTCAATCGCGTGCTCGAGCTCCGGTCCGATATTCCCGCCTTTGCGAAGCTCTTCATTGTCTCTGAAGACGCTAATTCCGGCGTCGACTAAGCTTTCGTAGATGACATCCGCAACTGTGCGGCGAGTGTCGGGCCCTCGGAAGCTCAAGAACACGTCGTACTTGTAGCCCGACGTAGGCGCGACGTGCGCAGAAATCGTCGCCATCCGCGTCTGCGATCGCCTTGGGTTAGACGACATTGTGAACGAGGAAGAAGAAGCGGAGCAGACGAAACAGGAAACGAAGAAGAACAACAAATATCTCCTTCTCGTGTGGTTCTAGGAAGAACGAAAGGAAAAACTAGGCAACGGTGTTTGAAATGGAAGACAAGTTGAGTTCATTCTTCGTGCGCGGTTCTTTGCATATATTTATACGAAGCCCAGTGAGCGAGCGACCACTTTCGCTGCATTGCCTCGGAAGTTTCTTTCCACGCGGAACGTAACGTGTTCTACACCAGATGGACTGGGATGGCGATTACCAGGAAATCACCGAGTTGACAAGTTTACTGATAGCCACTTTCGGTGCCTTTACTCGGAAGTTTCATTCCCGCGCGGAACGTAACGGACGTGTTCTGCGGCAGGTGGAGCGAAGATATAATTTCGTAGAAGTCGCCCATAAGGAGGTAAAAAGTTGGCGGAGGTTCTATAGAACAAGTGGAGTGAGATCATTTATGTTATGTACTGTTAATTATATGAATCCGAATAAGATTTACTTGATGTTCATGTGGTTTAAAAAAAGAGGACAGATGTTGTCGATGCGATGCAGCAAAATACTACCACGTCGCAGAAATGGAAACATTCAAAAGAAAATAAGATTTCACTTTACAGTGAATCAGAGTCTCAATATAGAAGAGCTATTGATTTCGGGACTTGAAATCTCTTCCAACTTTTGCATCCCCAACTTTGTCTTCATTTTACTCTTCAAGTATCAGATAAGGGGCCTTTCGAAGAACAGATTTGAGGTCTTTTTGGGTTGCTGTTTTCTTGTTTTGCTTATGCTTTTAGGCAGCTTGAGTAGAAAGGTGTGTAAATGGACTAAAGTTTTCAGGTGCTTCTTGTTTTTGGATTGCTCTCCCTGCTTGGCTATTTTTTGCCATATCTTCTCCGGTTTCCCCTCTCTTTTCAGAGTTCTATTGGGGTGAACTGAGTGTACATGCTTCTCTTTTTTAGCAGGCTTTTAGGACTTCAAATTACGGCATCATTATCGTACTCCTGCTGAAAAAAATCGACAGTGCATAATTTTAGTGGGATTTAGTATTGGTCAAGTCAAATCCTATTTATGAGGAGAAAGAATCCTCGGCACTTGTGAGGAAAAAAACAATGTCTTGACTTGTGATACTTTATCATGATGCTCGACCAAAATAAAAGTCCATCATCCAAGTCCATGAAATATCCACATATTAAATCGATCGATAAAGGACAACAAAACTGTAGTTCAAAAGTGCGTTAAGTCTGTTAACGCTTTCTATATTTAGACTCGAATCAATCTCAGTAAGTTAATCCTTCATACTTACACAAAGATATAAATTTACAATTTCCCAAATCGACCAAATTTCAGGATATTGCTTTTTAACACACCAAGAGGAAAAATAAGAAAAATAGAAAAAAAAATATCAGCAATAGGAAATTTTTATGCCGTGGGATTCAATCTTTTATTTTATCTCCGTCCCTCATTCGTATTACCTATTACCTAACAAGTAATGCTTTCTTTCGAACACTTCGCTCAATTGCTCTCTTGATCACCCCCGGATCTACGTCTCCTCTGACCTCCACCAATTGCTCTTCTATGTTCATGTCCACGTACTCCACTCCTGCTCATTCAATTAGAATTCTTCAATTAATGTTAAGAAAACACACCCAAAACTAAAGCAATTATGAAGCAATTGCTCAATCATTGAGAGTTATGGGTATCACATGACTAAATTAGGGCACAAGTTGAAAGAATCAACCCAATAAGTGAATCAATCCGGAAAATTACCAAAAAAGTCCTAAACCTTTTGCAATTTTACCAATTCAGTCCTAAAATTTTTTTTTTGCCAATTCAGTCCTAAACCTTTTGCAAATAAGCCAATTCAATCCTTTTGGCCGGCCGGTCGGCGTCCACATGACAATATTTTATTATTTTTCTAATTTTTTTCTTTTCCTTCTTCACCTGGCCTGTCCGTCCAGGGGAGGGTCGCCGGCGAGGTGAGCTGGGCCCTTGCAGCCACTAGGCAAGCTCCCCCTCGTCGGAGCTGGGCGAGGCTCGCCCAACGGCGGCGAGGGCCCAACTCGCCAGGCAAGGCGGAGCTCGCCCAACGATGGCGAGGGCGAAGCTCGCCCAGCCGTGGTGAGCTGGGCCCTCGCCGTCGTTGGCTGAGCCTCACCTAGCTCTGGCGAGGCGGAGCTCGCCATCGCTAGGTGAGCTCCACCATCGCCCAGATCTGGCAAGGCGGAGCTCGTCACGGCTGGGTGAGCTCTACCCTCACCGCCGCTGGGCGAGCTCTGCCTCACCTGGCGAGCTGGGCCCTCGTTGGAGCTAGGCCCATGCCGGCGACCCTCCCCCTGGTCGAACAGGCCAGGGGGAGAAGGAAAAGAATAAAGGAAAAAAAGAAAAAAAGGAAAGAAAATTCGAAAATAAAAAAAAAATCGATAATAATAAAATATTACCACGTGGACGCCCGCCGGCCAAAAGGACTGAATTGACAAAAAAAAAAGATTTAGAACTGAATTGACAAAATTGTAAAAGGTTTAGGACTTTTTTGATAATTTTTCCTGAATCAATATATATGTACATGAATGTGCTATATTGATTATGGCTGTTGGTTCCACTATGTGGCGGAGCGCAAAACTTTGACTTGCTGTTCTATCCTTGGGTTCAAATACGATATAGATAGTAGCAGCGTTACCTTGTATCTTGTCTAGTGACTTCCAAATCTTGTGCCGGCAACCTCGACAGCAATTGATACTCACGTGGAAAACAAGAGACTGCATCAACATTGTTGGATCACAAAAAGTTTGATTTTCCTCAATGTAAAGTTCACATTGAAAGTAGCGATTGAAAGTATCACCGAAGACATTGGAACTGGGGTGCAGAGCCTTGTAGACCTTAGGCAAGAAGGTG
This sequence comes from Syzygium aqueum, assembly GCA_031216185.1. Classification (NCBI taxonomy): domain Eukaryota; kingdom Viridiplantae; phylum Streptophyta; class Magnoliopsida; order Myrtales; family Myrtaceae; genus Syzygium; species Syzygium aqueum. The sequence continues at coordinate 24,369,204 of CM062241.1, read as the reverse complement.
AAGCTCAACCGCATATGGCTTTGAAGAGGGACAAGTCTGAATTGCAATCATTCTAGAATTAAGTAATATATATATATATATATATATATATCAAACTCGTCGAGAATATTCCATTTAGTGATAATAAGTTTTGACAAGGAAAGGAAATATTGCAGATATCAAAGTTGTTCATTGACTCCTTGATTTATCCTAAGAAATTCAATTTCAATTGAAATTACGGTGGAATATCTGGTTTTTCACGGGAAATTAAGTAGGATTTCGTCAATCCAACAAGTCAACAAGTCTAGATTTGATTTTCCACTTTTGTTCTCAAGGAAGGATTCGATGTAATATGCCTTTAGATTTTCCTAGACTTTACCTCTACAATTCCTGCCCAAGTTGCATTTGCTTTTCTTTTGTTTTTTTTTATTTGCATAAGCGCTGCCGCCTTTATTATTCTCAATAGGGAAAATGCCATGAAAAATCCTAAAAGTATGGTCAATGCGACACCATTTCGCCAACCCTTTTTTTGTGTCGCCCTAACTTGTACCAATGCGGCAATCTAATTACATGAAACCACGCTTGCAATATGAAAACATGTGCAAATGCTAATTCTGCCGTGGGAACTAATCCTAAATGACCTATTTCCGATTGCGTCGACACTTATTCTTTTTATTTTCCTTCCCTCATTTGCATCACTCAACGAGTGCTGCTTTTTTTCCAAGATGTTTATGAATTGCTGCCTTGATTACCTCCGGATCCACGTCTCCTTTGACCTTCACCAACTGCTCGTCTATGTTCATGTCCACGAGTTCCACTCCTGCTCATTCAAATAAGCTTTCTTCATCATTGCAATCCGCTGGGTGTTAATGAAACACACCCGGAATGAAAGGAATCATCAAGTAATTACTCGGTTTGCGGGCAAGTCTATTAGAACGGCGCGTGGCATGGGTTCGGTCCAATTACGACAAACATGTAGTAAGTATGGTTACCTTCCATCTTGTCCAGTATCTTCGTGAGCTTTCGCCGACACCCATGACAGCAACCGATATTTACCCGAAAAATGAGCTGAATACATTGATACCGTTTGACTAAGAAAAGATTATTCTATTCATATAAAGCTTACATCGGAAGTTGCGAATGAAAGTATTACCGAAGACATTGAAATTGGGTGCAGAGCCTTGTAAAATCTTTAGGTAAGGTAGTGAAGCTCAAAGAGAGATTGGCTTTATATATATATATATATAGACACACCATTTAGTAATGGAAATGAGCCTTGAGAAGGAAAGGTAATCTTGCAGATGTAAAATTTTTCGCTGATTCCAACTAAATTCCTTCCATTTATTTAAAACGTTTCATTTCAATCTGGATTTGACTTTCCATTGTCGTTCTTAAGGATCTCGATGTAATGCCTAATTTTCCTAGGCTTAGATCTACTCCGTACGGACTGAATTCGTGCATGCGTATCTCGAGTTTCGACATTACCTTATATTTTAAGACATGGTTTCACCGATAATTAGGGATTGAGCTTAGTTATAAATCAACGAAAATCGTTTTCCATTGAATGGAAGTTTCCTCCAATCATGGCAAGTTATTTTTCTTCTTATATTTTTTTTTTTGCATTTTGTTGCCCAAGTTGCATATTCTTTCCTTTTTTGTACTTGGACTGGTATTAATCTTAATACGCAAAATACCATAAAAAATCATTAATTATGTTCATTGTAACATCAATACCTCAATTTTTTTTGTCACCAAAATATTCCAAACTTTTATCAGTGCGACAGAATTATTTGTCCACCATAAAAAAATCCTTAACTTCAAACTTTTTTCACCAATACCCCAAACTTAAATCCGTGAGTTTGTAGCACTGCTACAGGGTAAAAAAATATTTGGGATATTGGTGTCAATGTGGCACACAATCCGTGGGTATGATTTAAGAATTTTTATGACACGATAAAAAATCTAGGGTAATGGTATCACAATAAACACATATTAGGGTTTTAGTGGTATTCATCCTTCTCGATAACAAGGCACAAACACATGAATTGTCAAATCATGTAATAAGGATCTCTTAATAAATTCTTAATACGAGTAGCATTACTTCCGGCATCAAATCCATTTTGTAATCTCCATTCGACTTTCACCAACTAAATTATATTCCACTCGACACCACGGGTTAATTGATAGTGGCTAGTGAATGTTGTGATTTACAATTTGGGCAATAAATGAAATACTTGTCGGAATCATAATCAAAGAAACAAAACATTATCTATTTTAAGCTCCTTTCGTTTTGCGAAAAAAAAAAATTTAAAAAATATTTTCTTAAAAATAATCACTCATATCGCTTATAAAATTAAACGAACGAAAAAAAATTCATTATCTATAAAAATATTTAAACATAAATTATTATAAATGATTAATATTTTTTATTAATTAATTATTTAAAATAACTAATTTTGAAAAATATTTTAAAAATTATAGTTTTTTTCCAAAAATCATTGAACTCTTCGTTCTTCACGTTGTCAGCCGTGAAATTCTCGAGATTTAATGCCGGCCGTCGGATCAAAAGCTCTTGTCCAGTCGTGTACAAGCCCAGTCACCCTCCAGACCGAGACGTTGTTCTGTCCATTTCTCTGTCAGCAAGGACAGAAGAAAGCAGCAGAGTTTTTATAACTGCACTGCAGTTACAACTTCCGAGGAAGCTTCTCGCTATCTCTCCATTGCAGAAGAAGAAGAAGAAGAAGAAGAAGGGAGCCATGTCAGAGACTCAGTGCTGTCAGAACCCTCCGACGCTGGGCTCCACGAGCGTCGGAATCGGATGTGTCGCGGAGATCGGCGGCTTGAAAGCTTACATCACCGGCCCCCCTGATTCCAACCTCGCCGTCCTCCTCGTCTCCGACGTTTTCGGTACGATTTACTTTCATGGTTTCTCGATCCGCGCAAATTTCTATCTCCATTTCCGAATCAGCCTTTGTCTTTGTGGTTGTTCCAGTTCTATCTTAGATGAAAATCTGGTTTTTTTTTTGTGGGGTGGGGGGGTGGGGTGGGGGGTGGGAAGAGCATTCCTTTTCCGGACTCGATTGCTTCAAGCAGAATCTACTATCTGGGACTTCTTTTGGGTCTCGGTACCGTCATGCCTTTGCATAAAGCTTGTCAATTTGTTGCGGGAAAACTAGAGCTAAGCATGTGTTGCAGAAACCCACATTTCTTGTGTCTTTGGGCAATGAGCGGGTGAGTGGAGAAGAAAAGGAAAAGAAAGGAGGATTTTTTCATCCTTTGTCCTCCTCGCTCTACTCTGTGAATGTTCTCTGCTCTGGCCAGACAAGCACACGCATGTTCCGCTTTTAGTGGAGTTTGAGGTTGTATTTCTCTGGCTTGATTCTGATATATGACTCAATCTATGTTTACTTTTGTGCAGGTTATGAAGCACCAAAGCTGAGGTAAGCTGTCATCCCGATCCCATCCCACTGGCTGGAATTAGAGAACAATCCCTCTCCATAACTCCAATTGGTCAGCTTAGTCTTGAGTCTTGACTAGTATGTTTGTTCTTGTCCGTGTTTGCACTTAGATAATTGGTGCCGATGTCTCTGGGTAAATTTCTCTGCACGTTAGATGATGATGATATCTAAAGGGGGTGCCAGTGTTTCATGAAATTGTGTTGCCTGAGATGCTTTTACGCGAGATGTTATGATCCTTTTCTGAGTTCGGAGTTTGTCCTGACAATATAATTTTGTTATCCTTCTTGTGTGAAGCTTTCAGCTTATGCTTCTTTTAGATGCCTCCTATTGCTTATGTTCAGTTTTCTGGATTTTCTCATTGATAGATGTGCGTCATCACTGGATTCTGTGCTGTGGTGGCATTTTCTTTATCAAAAATAGCATTTTAATCTGCATTCAAATTTTGCAAGTGACAGCATATTGAGTGTTATTTTGCTGCATATAGCGGTGCTCAACATGCCAATGATTCTTTACATACTATAAAAACTTAACCGTGTATTCTTGTGATTTCAAGGAAGCTTGCAGACAAGGTGGCCTCTTATGGATTCTATGTGGTGGTTCCAGACTTCTTTTATGGAGATCCCTATGTACCTGACATTCCTGAGAGGCCTATTGCAGTCTGGAGACAATCTCATGGAACTGTATGCTTTAATTTTCAGTTCAAGTCCCTATCTGTTTAAGGGACTTCCTATACCTTATGAGACATTTATGTTTTCCATTGAGTGCTTTCCTACTTATAAATTAGTGGTTTTCTTGGGTTTCACTTTTCTTGATCTACATATGGATTCTACTAATATTCTTTCTTCTGGAAGAGAGCTGACCCTGAGAGTTCTGCTATGGAAGTATCTTTGTCATATTTTTTGCTGTTCTTGTATAGGATAAAGGATCTGAAGATGCTATAAGAGTTGTTTCTGCCCTGAGAAATGAAGGTGTATCTGCCATTGGAGCTGCAGGATTTTGCTGGGGTGGTGAGTCTTCTTGTTGCCTTGTTCCACAATTTTTATCCTGATATAGTCCTCAAAGTATTCTGGATAAACCTCTTAACTTTGATGTTTGATTATCAGCAAAGGTGGTTGTGGAACTAGGGAAGTCTGATCACATTCAAGCCGCGGTGCTGCTACACCCTTCACGAGTCACAGTGGATGATATTAAGGGTAGGTAAAGCTGAGCAAAGAAGCAGAATCCACATTTTCGGTGAATAGCCTAAAGTAGTCGATGCATTTCTGCTCTTGGGTGCTCTCTTGGATGAAACAAAGATGTGTCTATTGTTAAACAAATTAGATTGGCCTGACGTGTGTGATCTTATCCTATTGATTGACATATGGTATTCTTGGACATAATTGTTCAGAAACAAATATGTCTCTGTTGTTAATAGAACTAGATTGGCCTGACATGTGTGATCTTATCCTATTTATTTACATATGGTAATCTCAGGCATAATTGTTCAGGTGACTAGTTGAGAGCACTCGTTTTGTGTCTGAAGAACTGAAGCTTATGGAGAAGTAGATAGTAGGTTTACCTAGAGGCCAGAGAATCTTAAGATGGGGAAAAAACTTTCCGCTGTCATTTTTACAATAACTAACTTTCAGCAGTTATCTCATAAAAGGTCTTGATTTTATTATGTAAGTGCATGTAGTTATGAACTTTGGTCTCAAAAGTTTGGCAATGAAATTGACATTATGTTTTGCTTTACATTGACCAAGAGAACCAGCTAATACTTCGTTGCTTGTATAATAAGTGTTAGCTTTCTTCATTCAATTATAAAATGTACTGCTAGGGTGTCCAGTTATTGCATTGGACAAACTCATGTGAAAGATTTATAATGATGCTGCATATGGGAATCAGAGAATGAGCAATTTCACATGACCACTTAGAAGTTATGTAATTGGTGATCTAACACTGTTATTTTCAGAGGTCAAGGCTCCCATAGCTGTATTGGGCGCTGAGTACGACAAAATGTCTCCACCAGAGCTTCTCAAGCAGTTCGAGGAAATCTTATCCGCTAAACCCGAAGTAAACATCTCCATCTCTGCTGTTAATGCATGTGTTTGAGCTCCAAGTACTATCTCTTATGCTTTGACCTTTGAGATCACTTCCTTGATCTCGTATGCTTTCAGTGCCCATCACGAAATGGAGTTTAGCAGTAAAAGTACACTCACGTGAACTGGGACATTGCTCTCTATGGATCATAAATGGACATGACTCTGAGGCTGGAGGATTGTTACCTTCTGCAGGTTGATGCGTATGTGAAGATTTTTGCTGGGGTTGAGCATGGTTGGACTGTGAGGTATAAAGAGGAAGTTGAAGCAGTGGTGAAGTCCGCTGAAGAAGCCCATAAGGACATGCTGGACTGGCTCACTAAGCACTTGAAGTGAAGATGAACTTGGTCACCTTCTGCTGCGTCTCCATATCCAAGGAAGAGAACGACAAAGCATGATCATTCCTAGCAGTAGCGGCCTATCATCTGATGGAGTCGACGCTGATTAGGAAACGTATTCCTTATGCAGATGTAATTTAGCTTAAATATAACAGAGCTTGGCCTTTCGTGTCTAGAGATAAATGGAAGAGCTTTTTGGGTTCTTTGAGTTTGCGTGGGGGCATTGCCCGCTTTCTTGTACATAGCATGTAGTGCCTGGGTCAACTAAAACCTGGATATTTTCCTTGCATAGGGTATCCGTGAGCCTATTAATTTACAGGTTGCGGTAATACTTGCTCAATGTCGATAAACACCCAAAGATTACCAACATGCTCGAAACTGCGTTGTTGGTCCAACTCCACACCACGAGTTTTGAAGGATCTAGGTTGACTCACCTTTAAGATAATTCACTGAAGAATTTGTATGGCGAGAAGCGTTTTTCAAGTGAAGCAGACGCATACAATCATGTTCGCTAGCCAGATAGGGAAATTCACCGACGTAATCTTGATAAAATGTCCAGGGTTGACCATGATGCAAAAATTTTCACCTTGAATCTCAATGTTGTTTGTCCTGCAGATGTACTTGCCCACGAGAGTTTCCTTGCATTATGGAGGAAAATTAGAAACGCAGTTGTTGTCCAAGGTACAACCAAATACTCCGATTCCCTTGGACCATATAAACAACGGAGTTTGACGAACACTTTCCACTGGTTAGTACACCATATTAGGCTTGATTAAGAGCCTTGAGAAACTTCCCCAGCAAAGTAGAATATGGGGAGCATGCAAACAGAATAAGGAGAAAACAAGCTAACACAATTTGACAAGTGATTTAATAGTTTTAACTCATCCGACTACAGCTATGCAGCGAGCCGTTCAGTATGAAATGATTAGAAAGCTCTTTCCCTCTCACCATTTTGCTGCCTCTCTCTAAAAGTCTAGATGAATGTGGCTAGCCAATTTTCTCAGTAATATCGGTCCATCATAGAGCTGCCACGGAATATCAATTAAAAGCATTCAAGTTGGGCTGTGAATCCATATCAGGTATATATGGTCAGATATCCATCACGATTTGCGAGTCGTAAAAGGTTAAACGGACGCGAGGCCATTAATGAGCAGGTCTCATATCATCCAACCTGTAAACAAAATTATAACCACTAAACAGTGAAATCAAATGAGCATTCAGCAACCATTGTTATGCCCTTGGCAGCACAGTTAACGCACTTGGGACATTGACAAGTTCCTTTTCCTTTTTTTTCTGAACATAGGACATAAGACTAGATCAAATTTTCAAGCTAGCAATCACCTCAGGCAAAAAACAGTTTCCCAAGTGACTAAGAGAGCTAAATTTCAGGATATCATAGCACAAATGCTAATGAGCCCACTATGTCAAGGTTCCAATATCAGCCAATATAAATTGGTCCCTCAACCATACAAATACAGTTCATGCATCTCATCGGAAACTTCAACCACCCCTAGCTTCTCTTCTTGTGGCATCGTGAAGCAATTCAATATCAACTCCATCAGGAGGTAGCTGAACATACCTCACCACTGATCCTCTGATAAAGCAGTTCCTGACTGACAGCTACAAAAGACAAAAAAAAAACCATATTAATCCTTCACATGCGAGAACTGTTTCACGCATAGAAGCAACGACCTCCAAAATCCCTTGAACAAAACTTAATCTCCAGATTCTAAAGCATCCAAATTAATTCACTCGACCAAAACTCCAATGAACAAATTAGCTCACAGTCAAACTAAGACAGAAAGGCACCACATCTCTTGTCCGGAAAACTGACATAACATTTGCCAAAAGAATTAAGGTACCATGGTAAGAGTAGCTTTTAGCTCTGCATCAATCAACCAGATGTATAATATCTCAAAACAGCATTACATATATCAACACGACATCCGACTTATATAATCTATCAGCGCGTTACATGTCAAAGAGTCAATATCAACAAAAAGGTCATCAAACTAGGGTTCCAGATTGGAAGTGACGGTTTCCTCATTATTAGGGAGCAACATATTGCACATGATTCCATAAACACGGCCCGACTAAAACACGAGCGCATTCTCATTTTCCTCCAAAATTGCACATTCTATTCACTCCAAAACAAGTGGAGAATCACACACCACACACAGAAGTAAAGCAATCCAGCGAATGCCCGCGCATATTCCCTCTCATAACCACAGTTTCCCCAACAAAAATCCCGGACGTCCTGATTTCTGAAAGGAAGACCAAGAGAGATAACCCGAGAAACCGCAATACCAGCCACAGCATTCCTAAAAAACCTAACCTTCCCGATGTTCCGAACCGGACTACGACAGATCGAACGACCGACCGCAGTCAACCACCACGGACGGAACGGATCAAGAACCTCACGAGACAAAAAGACGCTAAAAAGCACCACAAAAAAGCAGGTTGCAGAAAGAATCGAGGGAGGGGTGGGGCGGCGCACCATGTGAGGGTACTTGTCCTGGTCGACAACCCTAGTGTTCTCGAGCTTGATGTTGAGGTACTGATCCACGGAGTGGAGGGTGCCCCTGATGGCCAGGTCATTCTTCAGCTCCACCGTCACTTCCCTGCCCACCAAGTCCTTGAAGTAGGAGAAGAACAACTGAAAAAACACACAAACACGCGCGCGCACTGCATCATCGCAAAACCTCTCACCGCAGCACACCCTAAAAAGTTCGAAAAAAAGAAAAAAATGACAAGAACAACCCACTTCGATTCGAAGAGAGCAACGGAGAATCGCGAGCAGGCGAAAACCCTAAGGCAACAGCACATCAGAGAAGAAGAAGTAGTACCATTGGTGCGGCTGCAAAACTCGCCGAACGACCGACTCCTAGAGAGAGAGAGAGAGAGAGAAAGAGAGGAGAGAGAAGTTGTTTGTGTGAAGTGTGGGCGGGTGCGAAATATCGATTTTATTATAGTACCGACAAATTACGTTTCTATCCCTTGAAATTCATCCGCCTTTTTTTATTTTTAACCTTTTTTTATAGTCCATGGATTTTGTGGGTTTTTTTGGTTGATTTAGCTATTAATTTATCATCAAAGGCAAAAAGCAAACAATTTCAATTGCCAAAAGCCAAGTCCAATTTACAGAGGAAAAACACTACCGTCATGTGTTTTCTGCGTGGCAGGTGTTTGCTTTGGGCACCCAAAAATGGCCTTCGTATCGAGCCGGTGCGCCCATATGACCGAAACGACCAGACTTAAGCCTAAGGGGACTCGGACCATAAACAGGATTAACTCAACCCAGCCATCCGTAGACAGAATGCATCTGGTCTCGATGCCGCAAAATCGAAGGCTCATTTCTTAGCATCGCGCTACGATTTCTTCTCACTGCGCTCATTTGTGATAACAACGTGGGGTCTGTCCTCCTGTTGGATGGATCGACCGAACGGACATTTCTGGGACACCTCAAGCATCCAAATATCCATCAAAAACCAATGACGGTAACTGACGGCACGGTGGATTTAGACAAGCAGGGAGAGTCAAATAAACCGCTCCTGGCCCAAAGATTCAAACGGGCGCAAAGCTCTCGAGCCACCCCCATCATCACTTAATATAGGCACGCCTAGAAAATTGGCTAGTTGTTAAAATCAACACACAACCTTTACGTGCAAATGCCTGTGAGAGAGAGAGAAAGATTGCATCGCCTAGCTTTGGGTGTCGAGTAACCGACTCTCGAGCATCTTTAAGACTTTTCTAAATTTGGCCGATGAGAACATAATATTAGAATGACAAATCAAGAAGCAGCTACAAAAGTTTTGCTTCACATTACAAACCAATCAGGACAAAAGAAGAAAAAAGATTTACATCTCATGCAAGTCAAATGCCAGAAGCTAAGGACTGGAAAATAGTTTTTTTTGCTCCTACATTATGGTTTTTCAATTCTCTTATCGTTCCCTCTTCTGGGCTACAATTGATGTTTAGCAGAAAAATACTTTCCGCAATGTCATATCCTTTGCTTCACCCTTCTCCCATTGGCATCGCTGCCGTCGAGAATGCCTTCATTTCCGTGACTGGAGACAATCATTGATTGCTCGCTCGCTCTTGCCACATACTCCAAGAGTTCGGTCAAGACTGAGGGACAGCTCTCCTTCAAGTACTCAAAACCATCCGTTTGCATCACAGCTGAGAAACAGATTGGACAACCTCCCGTCAATCACATAGCCATTCAAATCAAACAATCAACTAAAAGACGAAAAAAGCCACATGTTAATCAGAGATTAAAACGGTTTTGCATGAAACAAATCGAACCTAAAAACTAGATCCATTTTCCTTTTTATTAGCCTTTCTGAAGGGCTTGCAGTTCATTCTTACATCAACGAAAGGCCTTTAGGGAACTATTGAAGCTATTGAAAGAGTACCAACTACCGATGCTAATGAAGGTTACAGGCTTTCTGCTAGACACAAAGACAACAAATACAGTTATATAGTGTACCTAGAGTGAAGCATTCCCCAACTTTGATAGGTATAGCATTGCAAGCAAATAGAACAAAGAGCTCGCCTTTTGTTTCTATTAAATTCGTGAGCTTGTTAAGTAGTGGGAACAAAGTACCCAACCCAATGGCCAGGTTCCTTAAGCAAAATCAGTAAGAAAAAAAGACTGCATATTTCAAATTATCTTGCTTGACCTTAAAAGACAAGCAAATCGAACTCCGAAAAATTGTTCTTCCATGGTGACCCAGCTACCCTACATTCTTCTCACTAATTTTAAACAGTGCTTACTACACAGAGGATCATACCAATTATGTTTAATCCGCACCAGAAAAGTTAAATAGAAACCTAATCAATCCTTACAGGAAAGAGTATTAGGTGCTTCTGGGGTCACTTTTTCCCTCTCACAGGTGGTATTTTGTACCCTACTAATAAGAGACACATTTATGGTCAGGGGCATGACTGTAAGAGCATTTCTCATCCTCCACGCAAACTTTTAAACCAACCATTTCAGGAAATCTATGACCAAGTTTATATCACAGTTTATCCTAATAAAAATCCCCTATTGACTGTTTGCCTATCCAACTTTTGCCAGCCAACTTTAAGTCATCCAGAAGAATGAAGGTGCGGTAAAATCATCATCCAATTAAACCACATGAAATGGTAAATTTCAGAAAGAATATATGCAACAAACTTCCACAGAACACATGCTAGGGAACATCAATCGATTCTTTTACAAAAGAAGAGACAAAGAATATCCAAAGTATGCTGCATACTTTGTCGCAAGAGAAACCATCATCTGCATCGACTTATGATGAAAAGTCATAGGGGACTATAGAAATAGTTAGAAGAAAAAAGCTTACCCCTCAGATTTTCAGGCATTGCCACAAATCTGAGACACACGGCTTTCAACTGAAAACAGTGGTGCTGCTCTGCCAATGCCAAGGTAGTTGCTACGGTATTTATGGCAACATCCTGACAAAGATTGGCCTCACATAGCAGCCTCAGTCTATCAAGGCCATACCTATCTGCTGCTGCAAGTAAATGCTGAGACATCAAAGTTGATGCCCACTTTGAATCCAGACCAGTAAGCTCTTGAAGATCAGGCAGAGAATCAAAGTACATAAAATGAAGCAATGCCTGCAAATTATACAGTTCAGTTATCAAGAATTTTGCCAATGGAGAACCAGTTCATGTAACCAATTGATAAACTTTAGTGATACAGTCAAGCACTTCAAAGAGATAATCACTAAGCAACACAATCCTCCTCCAGCTCCAGGTTAGTCCGGCAAAACAATAAAAAAATTGAGATAACACACAGTTCTCATGCTAATGCTACAATTATGAAGTTCAGACTTTTAACAGCATCAGTTCTAACTTGTTTTAGCGTGAAGTTTTTTAATTAAAAAAATCTAAGGAATTGGCACATATCCAAAGGGCATTCACAGAAAATATTGTCAATTTGGCATGACATCTTCACAAGAAAATTTTTTCACAATTGGTGGATATGCATTTTTCCCCATCATTTTGATAGTTGTACTCGGCTAAAATCATAGCAAATTGAATGGCAATGATGTTAATCACGGAACTGAGGTGGTTGCAATGGTGGTGCCCCTGTAGCATATGGCAGCTGCTACCAGCCAATTGATAATAATAGTGGAAGTATGTACAATGTTATGGTGGCAATAACCACTTACAAGTGCCAAGCTAGCAGCTGACTAAATATCAATGGCGACTGTCCATGTCAATAGTAACAGTTGCTTCCATAGTACTGCAGAACATGTACAAGGACAAAAGGAAAGAAAAACAAACAAACAAAAAGAAAGAGAAAAAAAATCTAGTACATCAGAATTGTACAAGGACAAAATGAACGAAACAAACAAACAAAAAAGATAAAAATCACATGACTACACAGAATCAGAACAAGGTTACCAAAGCCTATCCATTGTGGAAGTAAGCAAAGATTCTGAACCCTCAAACAATCTTAGTATCCATATGGAGGACAATTAAAAGAGGTTCAGATCAAGCTGAAGCCAGTGCTGTCAAGCTAAGAAAATTCCTAAAAATATTCATCCCAAAGGAAAGGCTTTCGGTTTTCAGATTATGCAATCTTCATATTAGGATGGCAAAAGTTGCATTTTCCTTTAATAATTCCTCACTTTGCCGATTATCATTCTTCTTCATAGAGACTAAGAAAAAGATGATCGACATCAGATCTCCAAAATGTGTTACAATGCAACTAATATGAAGCCAAAGAACATCAGTTGTATACACAGTGGCAACACCAAGGAGAACTGAAAAACAACCAACCTAGAAATCATTTATAAAAGATAAGATCAATTCTTACATAATTCTCATGGAGCATAAAAGACTTACAATAGCAATTGGGTTGATACACAGTAGTGAAATAAGCCCTATGCTATCACCACATCAAAATTAGATTTTTTTCTACTAGCATAGGAATGAATTTAGACCATAAAGGAAACTTTCCTTTAAAGGACAAAGACAAACTTAATTGTAGCAGATCAAATCATGAACCATTTAGACAATGGGCGAATTTTTTTACCGCATAAAATGACTTCCCTCAAGCGTACTTTATTTGGCCATTTATCAATTTACAATCACTTAAAGCAAGACTGCCCAGATTCTCCAAGCAATTTTTGTATTATATCCATCGCATGAGAAAAGGGAAGTCCTAAGATACACAATTTCCCATGATGAAGTATTTGGTACATCTAAACTTAAAGAATATAGGGACTGAGTAGCATTCAGACATGGAGGAAGTAAGTTAAGAGACCACAACCACCACACAAGAGGAAAGGCGGAAGGGGAAGGGGGGTGTTGCTCGTGTTGCCCATCAATGAGAAAGCAAAACCTTCGAGGACACTGTATACCTCAGAATATTTCCTTGACTTAATCTATCTGAAAAAGACCACACAGTACATTTCACCGTCCACTCAGTAAAAATAACCACCATATTCTTTATTTAACTCTTGTAAAGCCTTTTCTAAAAAAGAAATAGCCACTTTTGATTGCTAAATCTTTACTCAATAGCACTTAAAGACTTTAGCCACCTATATTAATATCACTAAGCTTAACCAACAAAGACAACACACAAATAATTCCTAAGTTTGACAAAAATTAGCTGACATCACTAAATAGATGTGATGATTCTATATGTGAGGGGAAAAATGGAGTAGACTAAACCTAGGACATTATCCAATTAACAGTGAATAAGCAGAATCTAGATGCGCAAAGCAGATAAACAAACTCAAACAAATTCCATGACAAAGAAGACAGATGAAAGGGGCAACGCTAGACCTTGAAAACTGATGGCTCCATGTCTTCAACTCTTATAAGCTTCGTATTCTGATCTTTCATCGGACCATAAAGTTGGGCCCTGAATACAGGGGATCGAGCAGCAAGTACCAGCTTGTGAGCAGCAAAAACTTCACCATCTACTTCAAAACTTACATCAGCTCCTTTCCCACTGTCCAAAAGCTTGCCAAAATCTTGGCCTATACTAGAAGGTGGTACAGGTATGGAGAAAATCTTCGGTCCTTCTGTATGTGATCTAACAACGCCAACAATACAATGTACTGAAAGAGTATCATCTTTGAGGTAGTCTGATGTCTCGAGAACACTTCGCTTGAAAAATCTTTTGTAGCCCCTACAGCAATTAGTGAAGATAGGTCATCAAACACTAGATACTTAGACTTACCAAATATTAGATGAAAGATAACACAATGAAATTTGAGAAACAAAAATATGCATCCATTGAACAAACAATATCATTTTGAAAATGTTATGTCAAACCTAACAAGTATGGCAACTAGGTGATCTATCATTGAAAAATCACAATCAATGACCCTGATTTCCCATTTGACAGCCTCATGGCAAACCTATTCAACAATCAGATACAGCTGGTTGAAGTATTATATTAATCGCAACAAATTCAGGAATCGGGTCTTTACTTGCATCTCTATATCAATCCAGTTGCCCCCAAAAAGCACCAAATTAACACTATGAACTTGCAGTGTTGTGTGGCGGTAAAGAGATACAAAAGTTCACTACCTTAAATTTACTAGGGAGATGAAAAATGAGAGTCTACACAGCCAGCAAAATGAATGCCGATGCCACATGTTTAGAGGATACATGCTTCATAAGGGCCTAGCAGATATCAAATGGTACACGTAGAATGGACTATCAGGAAACTTTAATAGACTATCGAACAATTTCAATGGTTCCAGCAACTATTTGGATCAATGAGCCCACCCGAAAATTCACAACCCACCTCGGCTATGCATCTAATTGTCCCACCGAGTAAACTTCTTCCCAGGCGCAAGCTTACCTCAATAGAGTGATTGTCAATAACTGTCCAACACTCTTGCAACAAAAAATAACAACTTATCCTAGCACATACAGCAAGCTGTACGCAGTCCATAGGTAATATGTTTGTACCAGTACCAACTTCAACCGTTCAAGCTCTCTAGAAGCTCCAAATCCAGTTAACCAATAGCTTCATCTTTCTATTCCACCATACATGTGTTTTTACATCAAAATACCAGCTCGCATCATATGTACTCCTAAAAGCTTCTTGTGTGACACAAATTTGGACTGTCATTAGAAATCAACAATCTGCCAGTCCAACAATTATTTTCTGAAAGGACTAGCAAGAGATGACGTTCCGGCAAAAGGCCCCAATCATGGAATAAAGCTCAACAGGCAGCCTAAAAGATCAAGCTCACAAAGACCTCTGACCCTTAATGAAGTAACTATCCCGGCAGCACACTAAATACCTACTCTTCCAACAGTACACTACACGAGATTCTCATCACTCATGTCATACATCAATTGCTAACATTCCTAAGAAAAATTCTGATTGTTGTAAAAACAGAGTAAATCAACTATAAATAAGAATTCCAGACGCATCCATAAATATAATGCAATATGTAATGAACGCGAGGAGACAAGCCTACATAAAACCCTCGATCATGCACCCGAAAACAACCAAACAACCGGATTCTCACACGATAGAACAAAACTGCAAATCCAGGCAAAAGGGTTTCGAATGAGAATAAAGAGACCAAAATCCGAAAAGCGCGCACCACATGCTACCGCGGTATTTAAGAGTGTAAGGCCCGCTCTCGAGCGTCCGCCCAAAATGGCTATGCACTTTGTGCCGCTCCTTCCCGCTCTGATCCAACAGCGTCAACTCGAAGAGCGCCCTCACGTCGGATCCCTCGCTCGCCAGCGCGATGAACAAGGACACGTACGCCGCATTGTCCTCGACGCTCTTCCCGTCCGGGTAGAAATAGATCGCCCACTGGTAACCCCCTACGGTGAAAGTGTCGGACGCCTTGTACTTGCCGATCCCGATCCCCTTCGACAGCGAGTACCCGTTGATCTGGAAGTGGTGGGAGCCATTGATGGTGTCGGTGATCGACGTGGAGGAGGAGGAGGAGGAGGAGGGAGAAGACGAAGAGGCCTTCGCGGTGTCGTCCGGGACCTTACCCATGCAAAGCAATTCCCACGAATCGAGGCTCGGATGCCGCGGACCCCAAACGACGGACCCTCTGTCGGAGAAATGGGGAATCCGGTCGGGGAACCCCAGTTCCGGCGCAATTCGAAGCGTGGGAGGAGAATGGGATCGGCGCGGAGGGGATTCGCCGGCGGGGAGGGAGGATTTCGCCGGCGATGAAATCTAGGGTTTCGGGATTTGGAGGAGGGGAATCTTGCGATTTCGGGGCGGAGGGGAGGGGATTTGGGTAGGGTTTCGTCTGTCTGATTGCGAGAGAGAGAGAGAGAGAGAGAACGGAGGTGATGAAACGACTCTGCGTTGGATGACGTGGTTAGGGGGGCGTCGTTTATTTATATTGCGGTGTCCTTTGTGGCATGTGGTAGAGAAAGAAGCACTCGAGGTACGGCGACTTAAAGAGGAAAAAGGGAAAATGGTCACTCCAAAGGAAAAATTGTACGTGGCCCAATGACTTTACTATGTGTATCACATGGCATAATAAAATGTGTCGTGGATTCCCTTCTCTTTCTTTTGGGGACTTTTTTACTGCAACCAAGGACACCAAATTTGGTGGTTCGGCTGTAAAATGATGTGCTGATACATAGATTTACTGTAACGTAAAATCGATCTCGACATGTGATTATTACAGTGACACGAGGATAAACGGGATTCATTGTTGTTTCTTATTATAAATTTCATTGCTCATATATGCATTTGGTACAAATTTTGGGTGTATGTACATTGAATCTTGGTAAAGAGTTCCTCAAAATAGCAAAATGTTTCGTGAAGAGTAACCCGGAATCTCTACTTGGACGGATTGAAGAGATAGAAACGAGCATGACTTGTGGGTTGAGGGCCTTATGAAATTAGAGCATCTCCTTGTACAAAGTAGCCCCCCAAATCAGCACATCGTTTCCTCTGCATAGAACGTCCACTGCACTACATTTTCGAGCATGGAATCGTCGTTTTTCTAAGCACGATGATCATTGGGATAAGATTTGTCAAGGTTCCCTCCACGCGTTTCTTCAGCAAATCAAGGATTCTGGAAATGGATAACTGTGATGAAATTACGAGCATGCGCGCCTTTCTTGTGAATTCATCCTATTTTCCTCTTTAGATGTTCAATTTTTTGAGATTAGATCGAGCTCTTGTTCCTTTCGATTTTGGATGCGGAGAGGATGAGACCCTCGTCGGGCAGCCGTCACCACAATGGCTGCTACAGCAAGGGTCACCGTCATCGCTATGCCAAGACCTAGCTGACCATCGCCCACACTCTCCCTCTATCACACTACTGGTGGGTTGCAACTGTGGCAGTGTCAGCGGTGGCCGTGAGTGTCTTCCTAATCTCGACATCACTTATCGAGACTCTCGTCATGCCTGGACAAAGCCATTGCTATAGCGGCCGCCGTAGCTTTTCCCCTCCCCTTTCATCTTCATTTGAATGTAAAAACCTTTCAATTTTTGTTTTAGTTTCTTCTTTTTGAATTTTCTTTAAAAAGTATTTTTTTAAGGCTTTTAATAGCCACGTAAACTCCACATGTAACGCCAGCATGGCACTTAACACAAAATTTACCAATCACGTCAGTATTTCTTTTCTCTTTTGAAATAAATATGCGGAAAGTACTAAAACTTATTACAAAAGTACAATTGAGTATTAAAACTTGCAAAAAGTGCAATAAAATCCTAAAACATGTCAAATTGATACAATTGAGTTCTTCCGTTAACTCCGTCTAATTTGATTAATAAAAAATGCCTACATTAGCAATGACATGGTTAAAACGATATTGTTTTGATTCAAACCTGATTTTTAATACAAATTTTATTTATATTAAATAAAAAGACTATTTTTTTTTATAAAGGGTGAGAATGTAGCTTCCGCCGCCTTCACCCCACCATGTACCGAGAAAGGGCTAGGGAGGGTGCAGGATGGGTAGCGACCTCTGCCGACTGTAGGCAAGGTCCTATGGGTTTACCTGTTGCAGTTATGGCCATAGCTCGGAGACCCCCTTTGGCTCTTCCTGATGATTATGGGGCGACAACCCTTGCCACCTCGCCCAAGTGGACCCGTAAGCTCTCACTTGTGGTCAAGGTGGGTCGCTAGCCACTAGTCGAAGCCCAACGACCCACGCCAACCATCTCCCACCCTCAATGGCCCTTCCCGGTGATGGTGGGTTGACAACTCTCGCCCTCTCTCTCTCTCTCTCTCTCTCTCTCTCTCATTTAGCTTATTTTTTTAATTTTTATTTAAATAAAATTCATATGCAAAATTAGATTTAAACCAAAATGACGTTGTTCTAGCCTATGTTTCTTTTTTTATTAAAGTTGGACGGAATTAATAGAATGACTCAATTGTACCAATTTGACAAGTTACAAGGCTTGATTGTATTCTTTGTAGGTTTTATGACTCAATTGTATTTTCATGATAAATTTTAAAACTTTTGATATATTTGTCCATTTCCTTTTTAACAGAAGGGCAACTCAAGCGAAAAGCATATCGCTTAGGTACCCAATTTGCAAAAAGAAAATATTGAAGGATTGAGAATTAGGGACCTCTGGCCTTTGTCCTAAAACTTTACCATGAAAAAGTAGGGGTTATTAAAAGAAAGATCTTGCTATTATTTTGAAGATCTCTATCCCGAAAAAAGATTTCGACCCTTTTTTGGTGATAATTTAATGGCCAAAAGCAAACAAAAAGAAACGTCAATTTATATATGGGAAATAAAAAGGGTTAATATTACGAAAAACCTTGAACTGGTACACTTACGACAGATTTACCTCAAACTATTTTTTTTTACCATACAAAACCTCAAACTAGTACATTTGTGATAATTTTACCCCGAACTATTTTTTTGACCATCAAAAACCCAAAACTGGTATACCTGTAATAATTTTACCCTGAACTAATTTTTTAATATTATTTTTTTATTTTTCGAATTTTTTTAGTTTTTCTTTTCTTTTCTTTTTCCTTTCCTTTTCTTTTTTTTTTCCTTCATCTTCATTGGACCAACAATGGATTGTTATATTGTAATTGATACCACAATAACGTGACACGTAACATAAATGCTATATTTTCACCCAAAAAAAAACATAAACGCTAAACGAAAGACTTTCTTTTATATGCATGAATTTTCATGCCAACCACTTTTTTCTACATTCAAATGTCTCGCGAAAAAGACATTATATTATTGTTGTGTCTTTCTTATTTTTGGGTGTAAGTAGATAGGCAAACTAATGGGTTCTAACGCAGGCTTGTTACCTAAGCTTGGAGTACAGCTAATCAACAATTTCTATACGTACTGCTTGCCATTTTAATTTAACAGATTAATTTACAAAATTAGTATATTTTATATATAAGATGAGAGATATTATATATGCATGGCGATTCATAAATCAATATGATCACTTGAAATATATAATAAATAAAACGCAAGAAGAATTTTTTGTACTATTTCTAATTGATATAGTAAGAAATTATAAAGAAAAAAATTATAGATACAAACTTACGAATTTAATTTCAATTTAATATGCCTTACCAAATTCACACTTCCCGAATTTTTTTTTGTTTGAGGTTAAAGATGAAGGGAAAAAAAAAAGAAAAGGAAAGGAAAAAGATAAGATAAGAAAAACTAAAAAAAATCGAAAAAATAAAAAAATAATATTAAAAAATTAGTTCGGTGTAAAATTATCATAGATATACTAGTTTGGGGTTTTTAGTGGTCAAAAAAATAGTTTGGGGTAAAATTGTCATAGATGTACTAGTTTGTAATTTTTTATGGTAAAAAAAATAATTTGGGATAAATCTGTCATAAATGTATCAGTTTAGGGTTTTTCGCGGTATTAACCCAAATAAAAATTCCCTCGCTTTTCAAAAAAACAAAAAATTCCACCCGTTAACTTTTCTCTCAAAGTAAATCTAAGCAGGAGATGATACGGCAAACGGTAATTACCAATAGAAACGACGCTTTAGCTGAGCAAATCGCAACGTGTACCGAAGGAGCAAAGCTGAAGAGTAACTTGGATTCGTGACAAAACAACATCTCTTTGTATACGTTGCCATGACATGATGGACATGTCATCTGCACGCGCGTCATCGCCATTTGCCATGTGGGCTTCGACATAAGCTTGATTGGACAAAAAAGTTTGGCTTATAAATGAGTTTTAAATCGTAAAATTTAAAATAATATATGTTTTAAATAGGTTCATAATTTATTTAGACCCAACACACCTTTATAACTCTCTCGTCCTCACTCAATCTCGCGCTCGCCTACTCAATACTTTCATCTCGATTTGATTATAAATACGGAGGTGTTTTAATAATATGGTTGTAACACCCCGGGTCTACACTATGTAATATTGTTCACTTTGAATCCACTGACCCTTACGGCGTTAAAACACGTTTCACAGATATAGAATCCTAAGCCTTATAAGCTAGTCCGAAACTTCCCCCTGGGTTTAAAACACGTTTCACAGATATAGAACTCTAAAGTCTTACAAGCTAGTCCGGAACTTCTCCCTGGATTTAAAACACATTTTATATATATAGAACCTTAAGCCTTATAAGCTAGTCCGGAACTTCCCCCTAGGTGATGTGGAACAAGAGAGGCACCCCACTTCTCTGCATGCACGTCCAAGGTAGTGGCGCGGACGCACCGCCTTACCTCCTCTCCACTCTTCGTCGCTTGGCTTGGGCCGTCACACTCTCCGCCCCTTACAAGTACAACGCCCTTGCTGTGGGCCCACACGCGGTTAAGAGTCGGCTTTAATACCACTTATAACACCTTGGATCTACACTGTATAATATTATCCGCTTTAGATCCACTGACCCTCGCGACTTTAAAACGCATTATACAAATATAGAATCTTAAGCCTTATAAGCTAGCTCGAAACTTCCCTCCTAGATGATGTGGGATAAGAGAGGTATCCCAATGCCCTGTACACGTCCGGGGTAGTGGCGCGGATGCACCACTATCCCTCCTCCCCGCACTCCGTCGCTTGGCTTGAGCCGTCACATTTTCCACCCCTTACAGGCACAACACCCTCGCTGTGGGCCCACAAGTGGTCAAGAGTCGGCTCTGATACCACCTGTAATACCCCGGGTTTACACTGTATAATATTGTCCGCTTTGGATCCACTGATCCTCATGGCTTTAAAACGTGTTAGCCCGGAATTTCACCCTAGACGATGTGGGACAAGAGAGATACTTCACTTCTCTGCACACATCTGGGGTAGTGGTGCGAATGCATCGCCATTCCTCCTCCCCGCGCTCTGTAGCTTGGCTTGGGCTGTCACACTCTCCACATCTTACGAGCATAATGCCCTTGCTGTGGGCCTACACTCGGTTAGGAGTTGGCTCTAATATCACCTGTAAGGTGTCAGGAGTCGGCTCTAATACCACCCATAACACTCGGGATCAACATTGTGTAATATTGTCCGCTTTGGATTTACTAACTCTCACGGCTTTAAAACGCGTTATATATATGTAAAACCTTAAAGCCTTATAAGCCTAAGCCTTATAAGCTAGCCTGGAACTTTCCCCCTACGCGATGTGGGACAAAAGAGGTACCTCACTTCCCTGCACATGTCCGAGGTAGTGGCGCAGACGCATTGCCATCCCTCCTCCCCACGTTCCATCGCTTAGCTTGGGCCGTCACATGGCTTGGGTCGATATGCATTTAATATGGGTATGGTCAGATTGAACATGAATCATTATATTTACATTGCATAGAAATGAGTCAAAATAGGTTAAATGATTCAATTTGAATCAGACCATTTTCAATCCGATCAGATCTACCCGTTTGACAAGTCTATTAAATGCGTTAGGTTCTGCTTAATGACTCGTTGCCTTCATGGCAATCATGTAGCTGATTTGCTGTGGCGATAGACCGACAAAGTTACTCGTAATATGTGTTTGTCATAATGAGCAAATAAGAGCGAGTAATAGTAATCTCTCTTGTTCGTGTTGAAGCTCATTTTCGAAACATAGATAACTACCTTTTCGTAAAAATATCCATGTTGAAAATACATGCGTGTTATGATTGGTTCTTGAGTTGTACAGCATCATTATCTTTAAAGCCCTGTCTACTTTATGTGCTCGAATTGATATAAATAGATTGATTTAATTGAGATCACATACAACATTTTGAATGCATCACAAAATGATGATTTTTCAATATATCAAGTTATATGATCTCAACAAGTTGTTCATAGACTTTCCCTTACTTACATGTGTAGCTGTAACTTGTAATGATCACAATTTATAGATAAGTAATAGTGGAATATGAATTGTGTAATGCAAAAACATTGATTACAATATTCAATCATTGTGTAAATTCACATCGAAAATGCAAGTTCAAAAATTCGCTATCGCGAGGAGAATCTAGGGGAAATAAAGCGAACAACGTGCAAATAAGATTTCTTTACAACTCCACCATAGGATTAGTGCTAGCCTAAATTACTGACAATGGTCTAAACTCTCGTGCAAGTGGATAATGGACTATAAATTCAGAAGAAGACAATCATGAAATAAAGGTTGAAATACAATGGGCATGGAAGAAGCGGCTAGGGCGGAAAAGAAAGAGCCGTTTGAGAGGAACAAGGATAGTTTTGTCTTTTAATAAAATTGAAAGCGAGCAGCAAAAAGAGGAGAAAAAAATGTTAGAAATAATATGAAATCAAGAGCGAGCTAAATAGTTGATATTAATCTTGGTTCCGCGGGTAATTTTTGTAATTGAAAATATTTGAGTTCCAAAAAACATGGGACACGCAGAGGATAATAATGCGTTAATTTGAAGATGGCAGCAGCGATTAGCGCGAGCCATTGTTTTAATTATACAACACACACTGCACTCTGATCAGAAAAAAAAAAGTGACGCACTTCCTCTCCGGCCGGGGGCACCCACGGAGGCAAAAAGATCACGTCCGCAGATCAGCCGCACGGTTGAAGTTAATCAACGGCGGAAGGCGGGACCATAGGCGAACCGGAAACAACAAGCGACGCGACACTGGATCCGGACCCTCTTTCCAGAAGATTCCAAGAGGGGATCAGCACTCCAGCGTCTTTTGTCGTGTCCAGCAGCCAACCTGGGATATCGATGCTCCGTCACAATAAAATAAAATAAAATAAAATAAAAAAATTCTAATTTTTTCAGCTCGCAAATCGCGATCAGACAATTTCCGCAATTTCTTTTCTTCTTTTTTTTTTCCCAAAATTTTGAGGATTTCGGAGAAATCGTGAGTTCTGGTCCGAAGATGGGTAAGTCTGTGGTGCTCCGACGGAAGGAGCCAAAACGGAGGGAGGGATTTGGTTGTCGGAAGACTCCGAATTTCTGAGCCGAATTTCTCTCTCCGTCTCTCCTCCGCCTCTCCTCCTCCTTCTGCTTCTTCTTCTTCTTCTTCTTCTTCTGCTCTCTCTATAGTCGGTGCGGCGATGGCCGAGCTCGGTTTGATGGCGTCGCACGGTTATCCTCCGTGGCTCGTCCTTAGTCAGGAACAGGGCGCGAGCCGAGTCATCAAGGCGAGTCTCGAACTTTCTCGGGTTTCTCCATTTCCCGTTTGTGGCGGACTCGACTCGAATTGGAACGAATTGGGTTTTTGTGTGTAGGGATTGATGAAGCTCTTTGGATAGTTTCAGTCGGTTAATCCTCGCGTTCGCTTTGCATGTCCCGCGGTGTTCTTGATTTTGTTCTGCTGTCGTGGGAGCAGCTCCGTGCTTGCTGCTTGGCGTTCGGTCTTAGTTGGGTCGTGGTGTTCTAGCTTTGTTAACTTGTCGTTAGATGCGGTCTTTGTGAGTTTTGATGCTGCACTGTGCACATTGTTGACTGGGCCTGGTATGTTGCGGAAATCTGGTTCTCTGGGAGATTTATCTATTGAAGATTGTCCAAAAGATAAAATTTTAACAACTCCATCGTGACCTCGATGGCTCGATGCTTAAAGCTTGGGGATTTCGGGTTTAATGCGAGTTGCGAAGTTGCAATTAAACTGTGCTTTTTCACTGGTGTTTGCACGTTGCAGAGCTCTGTCTTTGCTGATTCTGACCTCCTCAATTGTTAGGTGGATTCGATCTACATGCAGTGATGTTTGCTCATGATTTTCTTTTGTTCTGGTTTTAGATTGTCGAAATGGCCAATGTTGGTCAGGTTTCAGTTCCTTGTTATTTGCATCCTGCATTCAGGGAATCTAATTTTGGAAAGTGCAGGATCTTCAGCCATTTTTGCCTGGTGCTGGGACAAGACAAGACATTATAAGATTGGGATCCATGACCCTCAGTCCTAATCAATTGAAGGAGGCAGTGGAACCCCTAAATGGACTGTTTGCAGCGAAGCAGATTGATTCTGCGGAGAAAGATCCCGTGATTCTAGATTTGCAAGGTATGAACATAACATGTAGTTGAAGATCATTTAAAAAAAAATAATTAACGTTTTATGTCAGCTTGTCCAAAAGGAGAGAGCTTGAAATAAAGTGCTTGCGATCTTTCTGGGTATGATTTATTTCTTCATCTAAACTTGTTGATTACAAACTTCAACTCATTGATTTCATTTGATGGAAATCTCACCCTTCATGCTACAGACGTTAAGAAAATTTTTCAGCCACTATTGTTTATCACCCGCACAGTTTTAAAACATCTTACCACAAAGCAACTTAAGACTCTGAATTTGAAGTCATTTGCAAGTGCATGACGATAGAAGAAATCATATTATGCCACTTGAATTTGTAGAATCATAAGATTAATGGCAACTGTACTAGCAATTTAGTCATGGCACTTGCATTCTTATGGTCAGAAATTAATGGAAACTGAGTCTCAGCAGCAAATGGGGGATTACTGTTGGGGCCATAGAACTGGCTAAAGTGCTGAATCATCTATATAGGTTTAGGAGATCACTCATATCAAGATATGCTGCTAAAGAGGACGTTATAGCTTTTGTATGATACGTATTGAAGTGCTGTTTGCAGTTTAAATAGGATACTTGTCATGACAGGTGATGGTCAAGTGTAATGTTTATTTATTGTGATTGCAGATGTTCACTCAGCTACTGTGCCCCTAGGCACTGGAATGGCCAAACAATCCACCATGCAGAGAGAAGTATATGAGTTTAGCATGTCTGGATTGAGTTGTGCAGAAAAGGCTGGACTAGATATGTCTCTACTATCTGATTTAATGGGTCTTCAATCAGTGGAAACTGACATGCATCGCCTGCCCATCATTCCTTCTCTCGTCTACCCTAACTTTCAATTTTCCACTCAGAACGCTCTCTCAGATTTCATGGGCGATTTGGTTCGAAATTCGAAAATAACCATTGACTCCGATGGTAGAGTCTTGATCGCTGATAGTGGGACTGAGATGAAGGATCTCCTCTCAATTGTAGCGGAGTTTTACCTATCAAGGAACTTAACTCATGGGAGAAAGCTTTCGATGCCAGTTCCTTACTTCAGTAGGTATGACAACAACAACCTCTATGCTTAACAATGCTTGAAGAGGAGTTTTCTAAATATTGATATTATTTCCTCTTTCTTTTCTGTCCTTATAAATATGCTTGCATGCCATATGTGAAGACTTAATCTTCAACTGATACAGTGCTCTCTCTCTCTCTCTCTCTCTGTGGATCTTCTTTTTCACTTGAATTCACATTTACCCTCTGTCAACAGTACATTTTCTTTATTCTGTTGCTTGAATCATGACAATGCATTGGTATTGGAAGTTTATAGTATGAGTACATACGCATTTATTTGCACGTCAGAGTTGGTGGTCCTTTCCTTTACTATTTGAGGCTATACTAGTGGGCTAATTAATGTTATAACTGGTAAAATTTCCAGAAAAATCTTTGAGAAACCAAGGACCAACATCCTTGGGTCTTCCTTGAAGCTTGAAGCTAATGCAGTTGCTCCTGTAAAAAGGTAATTTTGTGCTGTTCTTTTAAGATTTGTAGTTTCTTTGCTTTATGATTAAGTCAGAATTAGCAGTGTCATAGATATTTCTTCTGCATCACAGAGTGCAAGGTTTATATATGTTAGTATAGTCTTTGAATTACTTATATTGATCCACATTTTCTGAGCTTTGTTGTGTTGGTCAGATGACCAATGGAAACAATATTTAGTACCACAGAAAGTTTATTTGCCCTTTGTGTTTCTCATTCCTCGTGTTGTACTTTGAATTGGTGTAGATTGTATGATCATAAGATGCTCACTTTTCCTTGCTCTCTTGTCCACGATGGTGGATAGAATTTTAATGGGGATCGTTCATAGATGTCAAACTATATTTGTGGGAAATCATGTGATTTAGCAAGAGTTGTTGATTTGAGGGATTAATTGGATGGGTTTGCCAGATTTGCTCAGCCTCATTGAGTACAAAATATACGATTCTGTCCATTTCCTAGCGCATATTACCATTGGACTACCTCTTTTCACTCATCATAATGGATTCAATTCCTCTTGTATTTTCCAAATGAAAAAAAGAAAAAAAATGCAAACACTTGCTCCGTATATTTACTTTCAGAAGGAGTAGAAGCGAGATTCGCAGCTGTGTGCATAGCTGGCTTAACCGATGTGAATGAGTATAAGCTTTGTTACCCGAAAACAATTGGTGCTAACCAGACTAGGTGCTACTGCAGTAGCAAGAGAGATCAGGTGGTGACATCTCAGAGGTTGTCACACCAATCTAGCATGTTGATCATCATTGCTTAAGCAGTCTGACACAATCATTTTTTGGAACTCTTTTTGTTGGATCTTGCCTCTCTGATTTGATTGCTGTGCTGCTTTAGTTAGAAAAAAGTCCTTACCAGTAGTTTTATTTATTATTGCATATATGAAAGAGCGTAATCCTTACTGCTTGTTCGAATGTGTTGTCATCTCTCAGTCCTGAAAAGAACAAGCTCAAGCAATTATCAAGGAAAAAGAAAGGCAGAAAAGTGAATAGAGAGAGAGATCTGTTCAAAAGAAATTACTTCCATGCGTGCGAAAGCCTTCTATCCATCCTGGTGGACAAGAGACGGCGCGGGAAAACTGCAGTTCTTTCACTCAAGAAAGCTGGACCGGAACTTCCTGAGCTCCTGAACCAGTTCTCTGCAGGCATTGCTGGTACGGGCATTGCTGTTCTCTTTTCTATTATCTGTAACGTGGCCTGTGGACGTGTTCCTTTATGTGCATCCAAACTCCTAAGCACCGGGTTTGGGTTTGGACTGGTTTGGTTGTCCTGGTCGGTGAATAGACTGAGGGACACGGTTATTTACATCGGCAAAAATACTGGAAAATTGAGCTCGAATGAAGATGAGATGGTGAAGAAAGTAGATAAAAGTGTGCATGAGATTTACTTCAGGGCTGCCACTCTAATGGCTGTGGCTATGCTGAGGTTTGTGTGAGCAATGGGTTTATCACTTCCATGGAGGGAGGATGGTTTGAGAGCATCTGGGATACAGTCAAATGTTGTGATTAGCTATCGAACCTGTAAATGGTGTAATTATCTTGGGTAACTAATACCACAAGTCTGTCTGGAGGGAAGGAATTTTGCTGAATTCTAAGTGATTGGGCTCAAGTGATTACACGGTAGAAAATCCAAACCGGTCAGTTCCAACATGATCTTGAGCTCGCCGTAAAACGGTGTCGTAACCGAGATGCCATAAATTAGCTTGTGCATTAGCCAAGCTGAGTTTTGCATGGCTAGATACTTTGTGTTTAATATAGTTCTCTGTATGGTAATCTTTTCATTTGATACCAGAGTATATTGGATTTTGTGATTTCTAATCTAATTCCATCTTGATCTGCTGGGCCACTGTAATAACGGTATTGGTGAATTGGTGATCTTGTTGGCTTGGTAAGCCAACCCGATTCTTTCCCTGCGAACACACGAGTTTTATTCTGTTACGTTACTCTCTTTCTTTCCCTTTTTAATATCTCAATCGATCTCCTTTTCTCCTTTTGAGTCGTCTGCTGCACTCAGCAACTTGTTCTTGCTTTTGGGAACCTTTCCTCTCCACTTGCTTGGAGACGATTCAGGTCTAGTTTTTTTTTTCTCTATGATTTTCCTCTCTTTCATTCATTTTCTTTCCCCAAAATCCTAGAACGTGAGCCAATTAATTGCTCCAGAAAACAGGATGGGTGGTTGATAGTTTTTTACCGAAGTAAATTAACGGATATCCGTATACACCATATTTTGTTTATACTTTCTACTTTCTGGTTATTGAATTAGTAAAAGTGTCAATTATATCTAGGGTTAATATCACAAAAAACCTCAAACTGGCACATTTATAATAACTTTATCGCAAATTAATTTTTTAACCATAAAAAATCTTAAATTGGTACGCTCGTTATAAATTTACCCTAAATTAATTTTTTGATCACCAAAAACTTCAAACTAGTACACTAGTGACAAATTTACGTTCCGTTCAATTGTATTAATATCAAGAAAAACCAAAAACCGGTAAATTTGTAATAAATAGATATTTAAAATTCTAAATTGGCCCACTCGTCAATTGCCACATTTCATTTAACTTAGCAATTTAACGGTAAAATTTAACGAAAATTAATAGAGGGTAAATTTATCACACATGTACTAATTTAGGGTTTTTCATGGTATTAACCCTTATATTTAAGGTAAAAGAATTTGATTGTCTCTGTTGAACTATCAGTTTTACAGTTTTGGAACACAATTGAATTCGAGTTTTTCTGTTCTATTTACCTCAAGTATACATTTATCAGTTTGCAATTCATGAAACAGTTTGGTTCAAATGCACTCGTACTAGATAGTCCCTAATCGAGGACCGCAAAAACTAGAAGTTGCCGAAAGGAAAAGAGAGAGAACGGATGCAGGGAAAGAACTGGTTCCGAACTTATTCCTACCTTAGTCGGCTCAGTTTCTAGGCTAGTTCCTATTTCTTGTCTCTTCAGCAATAGCCATTGAAAGAAAACGAACGAGTTCACATTGTTGCGCTCACCAGAAAGCAATGCTCTGCTAGTGACAGAATCTTTCAGGCCCTTGAAATAGCATGAACTTGTACGAGATGCCAAAACAAATGTCCTGTTCATGCCTATTTTCCTCTCCCAAAAAGCACCCAAAAAAACAACTAGCCAGTCACCATCTAAAAGGGGAAATGAAGATTCTGGAGCGGAGTGTTCCCAGAAAATCCAGCTCTCATCCATCAACAGGGGAAAAGATGGCTCACTTTGTCAAAATTTCAGCAACTTACGCAGAATCCAATTCTCACCCATCCTTTTCAATATGCTTTTCAGATGCTGCTCATGGTTTTGCCTTTGTTGAAACTGGTGTCACATTGTGTCTCACGGCTCTAAAGCTACTCTAATCCTTCTGTTAAATATGTCTTGAATTTTATGTACTCGGTCCGGTTTATTACCCGACCCGACATATTTTTTGTGCGACCTGAAAGTGGAGAAAAAATTGAGATTTAGTTTGGCGGTCCGCTTGAGCCGGACTAAGCGAACAAATGTCTCGGGGGGTTCGGGAGCGTAGCCCCCGAGGAAATTTTTTGGGGAGTCTTATTTATACCGCGACTAGGTTTTCTAATTGATGTAGAGAGAATTTTGTTTTCGGAGAGTTTTGTGAGCCATGAGGTTTTGTTAAGTCGTCGTTTTTGACTTCTAAAAACTGTATTCTCTTTGATTATAGTGGAATTTTGATTTGCCTCGCCCGTGGACGTAGATCACCTTGTGATCGAACCACATAAATCCTTGTATTCTGTATTTGTTTTTCCGCATTTGTTTTTCAACACCTTCATAATCCCATTGGAGTCCATCGTGACAGTTCTCAAATTTCTTTGTTCCAGAAATCCACGGTCAGGAAAATCTTGGATTCAATCACGAACTGTTGAATCACTTGGAAAAGATTGATAAAGTCGAACTCTTTAGGAAAACTATCTGGGAATCTCACCTCGTATTCCCTCACGACTTATGCGCAACTTGGGAAAATGACTTGGTTTTTCACACAAGGATCATGAGAACTAGTCGATTAAGCAATCCTTGTCCCATTGTTTCTTCCAACCTGTCTCCTATTCCACTCCATTTGTATAAAAACTCGACGAGTTCAGAGCTTTATGAGTTGCACTTGCTCTTCATCTCGTGATCATTTTCTTCAATACTCAAAACTAACCTTTCTTTTTTCTCTCCTGTTTCTGACCGAATATGTACAAGAACGAGAAGCGTGAAAAACGTTCTTCTGAAGCATGTGAAAAGATATCCCGTGCTATTCGTCGAATAGCTCGGTGTGGGCAAGCGCCCAATCCTGCCCAGTCGGAGGCCAATCCATCCATTGAGGCCCTCGACATCCAGTCAAAACCAGAAGGTGGTCATCGAACTACCTTGGTTCTTAAAAATGGAGAAGGAAAGTCCTCGACCTTGGATCTGGGAGATAATAAACCCAAGGAGAGCACTTTGAGTGTTGATCAAGAAAGCAAGAGAAGCGGACATGATATTGACCACGGGTTCTCCGACTACATCAACAGAACATGGCTCAAGATTAGGTCAAAATCAAATGTCGGCAGAGGGAAGAATCATTCGCCTGTGAAGGATACCAGGCACGATCAGTTTGCGGATTATATTACCCGAGCCAAGAAGAAGCTCAGAACAACTTCAAGCATTGGTGGTGGTGGCTCGAAGTGACGAGTGAAGACCCACCTAATGTTTGAAAGTGAATGCTCATCTGAAGTCTCAACTTTTGATGAGAAGAGGTATGATCAGGAATAAAAGTTTAAGTTGAAAAGTTCTGATTCTTGAGTTTGCAAATGGTGGTCCTTGCCTGGATGGCATCTTTGGGGTTATGGAATGCATAAAATGGCTCAAGCTGAGCCTCTTGAATATTTACTTTTGGGATGGGTTTTTGTTTTCATCTTTTCCGAGGGAAATAATTTGTTACTTTTCCAAATATTGTAAGGTTGGAAAATAGCAGTGCTATGTTTCTGGAGTTGGTTGAAATCTTGTAATTTCCATTAGTTCATATGCTTGTGTATTATTTCTAAATGGTTGACCTTTTCTTGTTCTTCTGGGTGTGCCTGGGCCTCGTTAAATGGATCAGTCCACTCTATTAGATTACCAGAATGATAAAGAATTCTTTGGATCATATCATCATGAAACCACGAGTCACAAATTTCATATATTGGGGAATGAGCTTCTTGCTTCCGAGGGTGTTTAAAAATACATTTGCAGAAACAGAATATAGTTGTTTGAATGTATAAAATAGGGAATAACTACTGTAATTGCCCATGTTTCGAAGGCGGAATATCTACTAAAAATCTTTCCATGCTCTAGCAAATTCAACTAACTGGAAAATATAGTACTTGGAGAAATTGCTGTGAAAATAAGAATGAATTTTTATAATTGAAGAAACAATATAAGTCATTCTGATAGATGGGCCACTGTAATAATGGTATTGGTGAACTGGTGATCATGTTGGCTTGGTAAGGGGTTGTTTGGTAATCTGTCAAACAATACCTGATTCTATTCTTTTGTTTTTCGGAGCAAAGAAAGAACAGAAATCCGTTTGGTGAATTTTTTGTATCCAGGAATAAATTTGTTCTCAGAATCAGTTTTGGAACAAAATTAAGAATAAAAAAAAAGTTGATTCTTGATTTTGGATATAAGAATCAGAAATGGAAAAGAATTTTTCTTCTTTTTCTTCTTCTTCTTCTTGGTTGATCTTGTTCATTTTTCCTGGTCGGCCCTGGCCTATGGCTGGTCGCTCGTGCCAGCAACTTGGCCATGGGCTAAGGAAGGGGAATAAGAAAAAAAGAAAGGAAAAAAAAAGAGAAAAAAAATTAAAAAATTCAAAATTTATTAAAATATTATTAATAAAAAGAAATTTTGTGCGGTTACCAAAACGTATATATGTTCTTTTTCTATTTCAGGAATATAAATTTTAGGCAGTTACCAAATATTTTGAAATGTTTAGAAATTGTTTTTGAGAATGGAATTAAAAAAATAATTTCTGAGCAGAACTTATTTTCGAGAACAAAATGGTTACCAAATGGCAAACGCACCCTAAGCCAACCCCACTCTTTCCCTGCGAACACCGGAGTTTTATTCTGTTATGCTATGCTACTGACTTTCTTTCCCTTCGTGAGATCTCTATCGACCTCTTTTCTCCTTTCGAGTCGTCCGCGCCCCTCCACTTGTTCTTGCTTTTCGGATCCTTTCCTCTCCACTTGCTTGTAGAAGGTTCAGGTCTATTCTTTTTTTCTCCACGACTTTCCTCTCCTTTGTTCATTTTCTTTCCCTGAAATCAAGAACATGATCCAATAAAGAGATTGCTCCAGGAAATGGGAACAAAATAATAAGAACAAAAGATCACCACGAAGGATGGGTGGTCGATGGTCGTCGAACAAAACATTAACATATGCTCTGCCAGAAGTTCCTAGTTCAACTTCTGGTTAAATCTTCAATTTTCTGACTATCGAATCAGTAAGAAGTCAATTATATCTAACAGACAAAGGACCAGGAATTTGATTGTCTCTGTCGAACAATCAATAGGCTAGTTTTGGAACAAGATGAAATTCAAGTAGCCTTTAGTCTTTATCTCAAATATACATTTGTCAGTTAGCAGTTCCCGAAATAGTTTGGGTCAAATGGATTTATACTGGACAGTACTAAATCGAGAACCGCAGAAAGTAGAGGTTGCCAAAAAGAGAAACAGAGAGAACAGATGCAGGAAAGAACTGGTTCCAAACTTCTTCCTTCTTTCATAGGCTAAGTTTCTAGGGTAGTTCCTATTTCTTGCCTATCCAACAATAGCCATTGAAAGAAACTGCTGGAAAAGCAATGCTCTTCCAGCCCCCCAGAATCTTTCAGGCCCTCAAAAAAGCATGAACAAATACAAGATGCCAAAGCTAAAGTCCTGTTCATGCTTTTTCTCCTCTCCCGAAAAGCACCCAACAAAAGAATTACCATGCAAAAGAGAGAATGATGATTCTTGAGTGGAGCGTCACCAAAACATCCAGCTTCAATCAATCAATGGTAAGAAAAAAATGGCTCATTTTGTCAAAATATCAGCACCATGTATGCAGAATCCAATTCTCACCCCTCCGTTTCAAAAGGCTTTTCTGATGCTGCTCCTTATATTTGTCTTTGTTGAAACTTCTGTCACATTGTGCCGCACAGCTCTAAAGCTACTCTAATTCCGTTATAATCCCATTGGATTATTCTCTATCATGACATTTCTAAGGTTTCTTCATTCCAGATAATCCACCGACAGCAAAAGCGCGGATTCAATCACGAATCGTTGAATCACTTGGAAAACTTAATGAAGCCAAACTCTTCACGAAAACTATCTGGGAATCTCACCTCATGTTCTCCCGTGACTTATGCACGACTTAGAAAAGAAAAGTTACTTGGTTTTTCGCACAAGGATCATGAGAACTAGTCTATTAAGTAATCCTTATTCCACGCCATCGGCATAAAAACTTGACGCAGTCCGGAGCCTTACGAGCCTTACTTACCCGTCACCTTGTGATCATTTTCTTCAAAACTCGACGCTACCGTTTCTTTTGTTTCCTTCTGTTCCCGACTGAATATGAACCAGAACGAGAACTGTGATCAACGTTGTTCTGAAATATGTGAGAAGATCCTCCATGCTATTCGTCGGATAGCTAGGGGTGGGGAGGCGTCCAATTCTGCACAGTCAGAGGCCGATCCTTCCGTTAAGGTCCCTGGCATCAAGTCAAAAGCAGAAGGCGGTCGTCAAATTACCTTGGTTCTTGAAAACGGTGAAGGGAAGTCCTCAGCCTCAAATTTTCCTGACAATCAAGTGGCTATAGTTGCTGCGCGAACTGAACCGGTGATGAACCCGGGCCACCAGGGACCTGGACAATCTGCAACAAGAGCAGCCGTTACCGAACCAGGATTGCCGGTTCAGGGTTCAGGGTTGCAGAAAACCCATCCAGGTTCAAATACAGTCGGGAGTGTCCATGAACTTACAATAACGCACAAGAGAGCTAATAAGCCCAAGTTGGAGAGCACTTTGAGTGTCGATCAAGAAAGCAAGAGAAGCGGACATGATATGGACCACAGGTTCACCGACTACATCAACAGAACGTGGCTCAAAATTAGGTCCATGTCAAATCTTGGCGGAGGGAAGGATCATTCGCCCACGACGGATACTGGGCATGCTCATTTTGAGGAATATATTTCCCAAGGCCAGAAGAAGCTTAGAACAACTTCTAGCATAGGTGGAGGTGGTGGTGGGAGGGGTTTTTCCTCTAAGTGAAGAGTTAAGACCCACCAGAAGTCTGAAAGTGAAATGCTCATCTCAAGTCTCAACTTTTGATGAGAAAAGGTATGATCAAGAATAAAACTTTCAGCTCACAAGTTCTGGTTCCTGAGTTTGCAAATGGTGGTCCTTGTCTGAATTGCATCTTTGGGCTTATTGAATTCATGAAATGGCTCAAGCCGAGCCTCTTAAGTAATTGCATTCGGGATTAAAACATTGGGTTTTGCTTCTTCTTTTTTTGCTTTTATGTGGATAATGATTTGTTACTTTTCCAAACATTGTGAAGTTGGAAAAGAGCAGTGCTATGTCTCTGGGATTGGTTGAACTCTTGTAATTTCCATGAAGTTCATATGATTGTGTATGATTTCTGAAGGGTTGACCAGTTATTTTTCTTTTGAGTATGCTTGACCTATGGATGTGTCTCTGGCTGTCCAATTCACGAAGAATCTGGGCCTTCTTAAATTGATAAGTCCAGTGCGGATTAGGATTGAGAATTCTTTGGATTATGAAACCATTTACAAGTGACAAATCCCGTATGTTGGTTGGGATGAGCTTCTTGCTTTTGAGGGTGTTCAAAAGTATAATTTCATATTTCAAAGTCTTTTTAGTGTAATTTATTAAAATCCTTCTATACTCTAGCAAATTCAACTTATAGGGTATATTGTCCTTGGGAGATATAGCTATGAAAATACCCATTAAGTTTGATAAATTGACGACCCCCTACAAATCATTTTGATAGATAATTGAACATTGTGGGTTTATATTGCTTCTGTATAAGTTCATTATACATTTATCCAACATCTTATGTATCATATTCCACTGAAATTTAATTTGTCATGGACTGTTTTTTCCCCTTTTAAATTGACACAATTGATTGGTCACTCTCTTTTAAGCGATCTCATTTTTTAGTAGTACGTACTCCAATCTTATATGTTTGTAAATATTCTTTCTATTTTGATATATTATTTCGCATAGCACAAGTCTATTTTCTACATGTTGTATTGCAAGGGACAAAATCAAATCATCTCTATACTTTTTTTTTCTTTTATTGACATGATGCGTGTCATGCATAACACGTATTTACTGTTGATTTTATAAAATGTTTCCCTAAAAGTTTTCATGAAAAAGAAGTGAATTAACTATTAATTACCATTTACATTGAATGCCCCTTGTTGTGAATAAGTGAACTTTAAAAAATTAGGCATGTATAGATAGATATACAGATATGTTGAATTACAACAGAGTTTAGATTTCGAAATCTTAATTTCTACCACATAGTTATTGCATAAGTTGAATGAAAGATATGCTCTTATTTTTCTTTTGAGTTCCCCTATGTACCTTAATGTCGGAAAACCCAATCAGATCTTCTACAGATTACAGCAATGTACATATGGGTTTATATATATAGATCTAACTTTGAACAAAATTTTTCACTATAACACGATTGGAGTCATGAATATTTTCAAAGTGTTTTGGACTATTCTTCTTTTTGCTTTGATGAGCAAAAGGATAATATATTTACAAAACCAATAAGCAATAATGTTAATTACATCTAATAAGCAAAAGTCATCCCTCCTCTACCTTATGAATTACACACATTGCTGTTGACTTCTGCTTCAGTTTTTGATGATGAAGCCTAGTTGACTAGATCATATTTAAAAAAATTAATTAATTTCTTGACCTAATGAAGGAATAAATGACGAGAGCAAAAATTCCCATTTCAACTGAGCGACACGCCATCGTTCCATTCCATGATTGGTTGACAAATGTACAATCATTACTCTTTATTCTTCCTTTTCTTCTTCCTCTTCGTCTGTTGTTTTGTTTTGATTTGATTTGCCTTGGTGCGCGCAAAGAAGAAAAGGACCAACGACGATTCTCAGATAATGCCTTGGCGTGCGCGAAGAGGTGCTAAATCATTCACCAAAGTTGGCCTGTCCTTTTATAAATATACAAAGTTTATATTAAAAATGAATTTATGCATGGCACAATTCATTATCAACTTGGTCGATCCATGATGCGTCTGTCATCTTCATTTGGCCCCGTCCCTTCCCATCTTTAGATGCTCTCAGATAATGCATACCCTCTCTCTCTCTCTCCAGCACACCCACCAATACATAGAAAGTTCAATGATTGTAATGCTTTTCCATCTGCGAAAAAATTGCTAAGGCCACCAATAGTTGGCACTGGCATGATCACGTTAGGGGTGAGCATAGTCTAGGTGTGCGGTTTCTATTCTAAAATCGATAACTACTCACTAGGGATCGGTTCTGAAAAAATAGAACTGAAAATTGTCTGTTGGTTCCATAGATCCATCCAAGAACCGGACCACCGGTCTAATCCGGTTCCCGGGTGGGTCCATGGAACTAGTCCCACTAGCCAAGGACGGATACGGAGACAGAGATGGAGAGTCGGAAATGGTGAGATGAGCATCAATCAAGAAGAGTGAAAGAGTGAGAGTGAGCGCAAAGCGAAAGCGAAAGAAGGTGTTTATCGGCTCAATGTGAGGCTATGAGCGTCAAGTGAGTTAGGATTAGTTTAGGAATTTATGATTTTTTTCTTTTTTAATTAAAAATATAATATAATTATATTACCGGTTCGGTCCAGATGAGCAGATGGGCGGTTCCACACCTAGAACCGAGAACCACACCAATACCCACCGGTTCCCAAAATTTGAAATCGGGAACCGGACCGGTTCTTTTAGGAACCACTGGTTCCAGGCGATCCCAAGCGGTCTGGGTGGCTCCTGGTTCTTTTGCACACCCCTAAATCATGTTATGCCTATATAGGCCTTTACTAGCATAACCGTTTTTGAGTTACTGCAAGAGTAACAGCATGTCGTAAGCTATAGATTATTGAAAAAGTATTTTTTTTTTGTGATCCAAAACATGCTATTAATCTTATAATAAATTAAGAACTACCACTTAATCATTTTTCTATTCCATATGAAAATTTAAGCAAGATTTTGCATCCCTAGCATTAGAGATTGAAAATCGATGCGAACTCACATGCCACGCATTAGAGATTGAGTATATTGTTGCGAGCTTTTGAATCACGCTTATGTATGAATTACTTTATTGAATTCCAGAGGGGTTGCAAACCATTGCTGCCGGTCCTAAAGATACCAATTTTTGGATGCGCGACGAAAGAATTCCCAACCCCAAAAAACTCAGCTTCGGTGAGGATAAGTGTCTTTAAGGTCAGGCTACGTGAAATACAGCAAACGCGAAAGAGATGGATCATGGTTGTCACATTGACCTCTAAAGAGAACTTTTCTTCTATTTAATATCTTTCATAAAGAGTAAAGCTCGATTCAGATGTATAACCTCGATCCTAAAAGTGTTTTCTATGAATATTCTAAAGCAATCGGAGCATTCCGGGACACCTAGTGTTGGTTGCCATCTGACATCTGAGAAATTTAAAAAAGAAAAAATGTGCTAAAACTTTGATCCACGAGTCATTTTCATTTGTTACCTGTTAATGAAGCACTGGCAAATCCAATCTTCCAGCTCTAGTAAGAAATGTCGCGCTCGGTGGAGAAATTCGGTTTTCTGCTTGAAGACATCGCCACCTTCGCCATCCCGGCTTTGTCTTAATTAACACCATATTATAAAATGGTAAAATAAGACACTTTTGAGAAACATCATGTATTGCTTGTGTATATATATGTGTGTGTAATTAACTCCATACGGTTTTCGCGTGCAGCTGTGCGTTGAGAAACAAAACCTGGATAGTTGTTTAAGATTACATATATTTATGCTGAAAAGACACCACGTTTGTGGCATCATTAAGCATGACAATGTCATTTTATATAGTGCAATAAATCTCTGATTGATCGTCGGTTGACTTGTGCTTTGATGTTCTTGAAAGGGCACCATCCCTTTCCTGGCGTAGGGTTCTCACGACTCCGGCCTGCAAATGCACAAGCATCTTTCAATCCATGCACAATATAAAAAAGTAAATTATCCAATCAGTTTTGAACCTATTAGACATATGTTAATTCGGTCTCAGATATTTCAATTTTATCTATTTTGTCGTAAACATTTGCGTGGGATTTCAATATAGCTCTTTCGGCGTTTCTTGACCGGAATGACTATATAGGAACTTTGCATAAAATTTTATGACTAAATAGGCGAAATTCGAAAGTTCGGGACTAAATTGATATTCGTACAATGAGTTTAGGATCGGTAGGGTAATTCTCACGATGAATAATAACCCGTTTTTTCTTATTTTAAAATTGTTTCATTATATCATAAGAATAAGGAAAAAAAAAATTTGGTAGAAACTAGAGAGTTGACCTCGAGGCTTAACCTCGCATGACCCATCACTCGCACCAACCTCACAATGGTCGCACGCTTGGCAGACAAATAGAGATACAGAAATTTAATGGTGCGAACATCAATTTCCGGGTCGAGAACAAGTGTCAGCAAGCATCGCCATAGATGTGAGTGCAACCATAACTTCATGACATCTACTCCCCAGTCGCTGCAAAAACCTGAAGTAACAACACCTGCGAATGTACACATGATCCCTCATGTCTATTAATACAAGCCACTGTAGAATTTTTCCTTTTCATGATTGATGCATTTTGTTTGTCTAGTATTTTCGCAAACAATGAAAATATTTATTGCTTATTCATTTTCGTAAGCGATACATTTTAAAAAATATTTTTCAAATCATTTATTTTTCGCGAAATAAATAGAGTCAAACGTGTAAAGCTTAATACATGACACGCCATGATGTGTCTCTTCTCATGAATTTCGCACCTGTGCATGATCAATGTCATATCATGCGTGTGGAACTTGCCATATTACACTAGAATAGCCCGCATCTTCTATTCTATTTTCATCATGTTGCTCTTGAATATTAGGGGTTATCAGTTCTAAGGTGGATCGATTACCACCTTGAAATCATAAATTGGACCAGAACAACCGATTCTCAGTTTGTGGAATCAAGAATCAAACCACCTGATCCGGTTCAGTTCTTGGTTGGAGCTAGGAACTAGTTGTCTCTCTTTTTATTTGTTCATATTCCACACAATATCACAAGTGTTGTTGCATAGTCTAAATTACTATACGAGTGATGTTAATAGAACAAGCTTATGAAAAATTAAACATGATGATCATCTCAACAAACAAAGGTATAATGATCATCAAGAACCAAGTTTAAGAGGAGTCAAGCCAAGAGGGAGGTGTAAGCGTTGCGTGATTGAGATTGAGAGAAGTGAGTGTGAGAGGCGTGAACGATGAGCGTGTGTGACTGAGCTTTAGCGAGAAAAGAATGACAATTACGGGTTCAGAAATTTGGAATAACAAGAATTAAAAACAAATTAGTCTGGTCCGGTTGATCCGAGTGGGTGAGTCTACATTGAAATCGGGAACTGCCTAGAATAATCGCCCGGTTCGGTCCGATTTTTTTTGCTCACTTCTATTAAATATGATTCGAAAGTTATGTCACATATACTAGAATTATTTCCATAATATCTGTATTCGCACTCTAATATTTTCAGTAATGTATTTAATAAGAGTACATATATATGTATTCACACCTTGTTTGGAATTACAATAATCTCCTATATATGTCTCCCCCATCAACCACCATTTCCCTTTGTTCCCATCTCTCTCTCTCTCTCTCTCTCTCTCTCTCGTTTCGTAGCCGAGACCAGCACATCTGATACTTTGACGGACTTCCGCCGTGACGGCAATGGCGGCAGGACCTGCATCTCCGGCCAACAAACCGTCTCTTCCTCCAGCAGCGACGCAGATGCGGCAACTGTACCCCATCCTCGCCGCCGACGCATTCGCGAGGGACGGGATGGTCGCTTGGTTCCGCGGCGAGTTCGCGGCGGCGAACGCCATCATCGACGTCCTCTGCAGCCACCTGGCGGAGCTCGGCGGCGGAGCGGGACGGTCGGAGTATGGGCCGGTGTTTGCCGCTATCCACCGGCGGAGGCTGAACTGGATCCCCGTGCTGCATATGCAGGAGTTCTACTCAATCACCGAGGTGGCAGCGGAGCTGAAGAGCGCGGCTGCCAGGAGAGCGGCGTTGGCAGCCAAGGAGGAGTCGGCCGAGGTCGAGGGCGGGGGGAGGAGCGAGAGCGTCGGGGTCGAGGAGGTGAAAGAGAGCCCGCGTTTGGAAGGAGAGAAAGAGGGAATTTCCGAGAAAGCGATGGAGAGCGACGGAGATGGCGGCGACGGCGATTTCGAGATCGTGGACGTAGAGGACGATTCGCCGGCGACCGCGAGCGATGTTACCGACTCAGGTTCGTCCGTTGTTCATGCTCTTTCCTCTGTGTTTCGTTCGTGGACTATAACGTCAGCCCGCATGCGGTAGGCAAAAAGTACTCATCAATTACAACGTTCATTAATCTTTTCATTACACCAACAAAGTTAAATTAATTTTTTTCGACCATAAAAATTAATTTTTTAGTATTTGTATCACTTTATATACCTCAATTCATCTATATGCATTTTCAAAAAAAAAGTGTAGACGATTTTAGATACTGACGTTAAGATATTTGAAGAGTCCTTCTATCAACCATTGAGAAAATAACTTCAAAATGACCTTTACACCTGAGGATTCATGTCGAATTCAGAGTTGAGGCTTATTAAAATGTTTAGTTACGGGCTATTCGTGTTTTGTTGCGATAACATTTTTGCAATAATTTTTTTCAAATGATGTATCGTACTTAACTCTAAATGTTTCGATGGCTCGATTAGTAGGAATGTACAAATGAATTACGTCTCTTTGGCAAGGGTGATGTAGCGTTTTTCCAGCTGCACACGGTCTTATTTTTTAAAATTCTTGAAATGTGAATTTCTTCCATGGGATGCTGATGAAATTGTTTTTTTAAAATTGTGAATCCTTTGCTACGAGGAACATTTTGCTTTTTTTTTTTTATCCTCAAAAGATTTTCTCTAATTTGAATTTCTTTCTACTGAATTGTCAATTTTATACTTTTCATGAAGACCATTTTCGGTTTGTTTCTTCCTCTTCTTTTTTATGATTCAGGGGCACGGGTTTCGAGACTCCGTAATCTAGAGGTCCGTGAAACACCCTGCGAATCCATGGACCGACCAAAAAGAATTTTTTTCTGTAAGAGAACATGTGTGACTTTAAATGTGAGTTTTCACATGACTTTTATATTAACTTCAAAAGTATTTAATTTGTTTTTTTTCCCACCAATCCTCCGATCTTCTCTCGATCTCAACGGGAAAGAGGGAGGGCACAAGTTCTGTTTCTTGGATCGAATTCAACGTACGAATTCTGCCCTTTTGAATCCCCCGTTCTGTTCAAAACGTCGACTTCGATGGGTTCTTGCAGCGGAGCTTGCGATTGATTGGAGCCGTGATTTTAATGAAGGTCTCATTTTGAACGTGTTAAGCAAAAAAGCCGAGAGTAACCAACATCTTAAGATCCGCCAACGCCCAACAGTTTTCTGTCCGCGTCTGAAAATTCGATGTTGATCAAGCTACCAGCGAATCGTACAGCGACCGTCCAGTTTGGATTCCAATAGTGTGACCATGACCAGCGGCTTTCTTTAAATAATTTGATCGTTTCTCGGGCTTTGTTTCCAACGGTCGTAACCGTTTTGGCTGTCCGGTATCGACAACTTGGTTGTTCATCCCGGAGGAAGTTTTTGATGTTGAGCGCATCGACAAGGCAAAGAGCTCCGGGCAGAGTGGGTTCGGTTCGAATGAACCGGCTTCAGTCTCCGACCAGAATTGTAGTACCCAGAATCAAAGTGATAGATAACAGAAAACATTAAAAGGAAAATGTAGTCGAGTCGAGCGTGTTTGTTTTCCTCATTCCAAGGACATTATCGCTCGAATTACATGAACTTATGATTGTTTCTTAAACAGCGAACAGTTTTAAAAGCTGCATTGAATTTTAAGTGGAGCTTTTGATGGTTGCTAGAATAAGTAATCCAGAGTGATTGGCATATTTGCAGCTGCCTCCTGATCTAAGATCAATTAGGATTGGAATGACGATTTTCGACTTCAAATGTCGAGTCCTTGATTTCGCCTTTCCTGCAAAGAAAGCAAAGACGGATGGAAACTCAAAACTTGTCCTCTTTAGCTGATTGTGGAGCCTCTTTTCTATCTACTGTAGATATCTATTGATTCACATGTACGTTCTCGTGATTAACATCAGGTTCACAAGAGCTGCAGCCCACGCCAGAAAAACTCGAGATATGCTTCGACCATGAGGACTGCAGGGGGCGTTTGACCCGGATCAAATTGACAAAGGGTTTCAAAGCAAAGGAAGCAGTTGAAGGGCATATGGCAAGTTTTCCATCCAAATTAGAAATCTTCTTATCTTTTAGCGAGAATGAGCTTTTGAATCTTTTCATCTAGTCTTCCACGCATGAAGACAGCAATAGGCCGTCACTGATGGGAGAGAGTTAACACTGGCAGGTGAATGTCGTGAAAGGTCTGAAAATGGATGAGGACATATTCACTGCTCCAGAGCTTTGTAGATTGAATGACTTCGTTGATGAACTCTGTGCTGCTGGCCGAAATGGAGAACTACCAGGTGAGCTTCCCTCGATGGTCACTGTGTCTGAACAAAAGGGCATCTTGACATTCAGTGTGTGAGCTCTATAATAGAACTAACATATGCAATTACGTAGGTCGATTGCTTATATGCTTTTTGTTTCCTAAATGATAGTACGAAATTTGACTTTACAGGGGAGACCTTTATATTATTCAATGAGCAAATGAAGGGAAACAGGACAGAGTTGATTCAGCTTGGGCTTCCAACTTTCAAACATATAGAAGAAGATACGACAGTCAGTGCAAGAAGTAAGTCCGCTAGGATCTTTGATGGGATTATTATGCAAGGAATAAGTTTTTCATTAAGCTTCATTGCGAGTGTCCATCTTGTATTTACAGGTAAGATCATGCCCATTCCAGCTCTTCTCCACGATGTCGTAGATCACCTGGTTCAGTGGCGGTTACTGCCGGAGAATAAAAAGCCGAACGGTTGCATCATTAATTTCTTCGACAAGGTATGTTTTTTGATTAACTGCATCAACGCAGGTTTCCAGTACTTCAGGACAGACTTGGCAGGATATAATGCTCTGTCTAGCGTTCCTAGCAGTTTGGTTTTTGAGATTTTAAGATTTAGATTCAATTTCAAATGGATGAGATGTTAAGTACAGGACACATTTTTCATGCAGGGCGAACGTTCAAGGCCTTTTCTAAAACCTCCCCATTTGGATCAGCCGGTCTCGACTCTTTTCCTTTCCGAATCAAGAGTAGCATTTGGCCGTTCTCTGATGAGTGATCACAAGGGGAGCTACAGAGGCCAGCTCATGCTTTCAATGAAAGAAGGGTGAGTTATTAGTGATTGTATTGAATCCGGAGTAGCAGATATCGAAATACTCCCTCCCCCCACCTTCCTTTAATCTCTATTTTCTTGTTTCAGCTCGGTATAGAAAAGTTAAATAGACGAGACTCTCACGACAGAAGACTTAATGATGATGTCTAGAGCTTGTTGCAGACATATGTTTATGCAGGACATGTGCACTGGAAGTAACTTTGTTTATATAAGATGCTGCACTTTCATTTACATTTCCCATTGTTTCAAATTTGCTGCTGAAGAACCGTGTTTAGTTTCCTGCTAGTTGAACATTCATAATGAAGGAAATAAAACCCTGAAAAATATTAAGTTTCTCAGTCCATTATCCAGGGCTGATCTGAAAATTCTTCTTTTACATCATGGAAACTGGTTGGCCACATTACTGTCTTGGATTCGTTGTTCTTCAATGTGAAGCTTCTATAAGTTTACCGTGGACATATGTTACCGCTGCTATTGATGGATTTTGTAGGTCTCTTTTGGTGATGAAGGGAAAAAGTGCCTGCCTGGCAAGACATGCCATGTGCCCTTCTCCAGACAGGAGGGTTGCCATTACATTCTTCAGGATTCGTCCCGACTCCAACCAAGACCAAATCAAGTCATTAACCGGTGACATGGCCCAACGGCAACCAGGCATCAGGAGCCCATTTGCCACATCCAATGCAGGTCTCTATGGCTATGAAGCAGCAGACATGATACCCCCATTGGGAATCCTCCGTGCTCCGGTGGCCATGTTGGCCCCGATTCACCCTATGTTGTTAAGTCCCAATAAAATCCAACCTGGAGGCACAGGGGTATTCCTGCCTTGGCCCATAAAATCAAGGAAACCGGCACGATACCTTCCACCTCGTGCCCGGAAAGGAAGGCTTCCTGATCTTCCATCACCAGTTGAGACACATGGAGCAGACTGCACTACTTTATTAGGAGATACTGTGACACAAACTGGAGTCTCTCTTGAAAATGGCCATCTTTAGGCGCAACCATCAAGGGCTTTTTAATTACAGTCAGCATTAACTCGACACTTGAGAAAAGCAAAGGCCCCGAAGTTGGCAGATTCTGTGTTGGCCATGTGCCCAACGTTAATATCCAACGTTAAGGACAAACGTGTTGTTCGGTCTGTTAGTATTAATCCCGAAGAAAGTCTGACTTGAATTTAAATCTACTGGAGGCACTGGATAGAGAAACAGAACACTTTTTTGGAGGCTGTGAGCCTGTGCTGTGTCCTGTTCTCGTATGGCTTTATAGCAGCTTTGTTTGTTGTTAAAACAGGGTGTCTCTGCTGTCTCATGATTTCAAATACCCTTTTTTCGTGTCATAGCTTATGAGATCAGGTTCTAATGTTAGGACCAACCAGTTAGGTCGATGTAATTTCTTGTAGATGCTGATCGAAACGAAGGATTGTGATGTTGTGATGACAAATGCCTTAC
Organism: Syzygium aqueum; assembly: GCA_031216185.1. Taxonomy (NCBI): domain Eukaryota; kingdom Viridiplantae; phylum Streptophyta; class Magnoliopsida; order Myrtales; family Myrtaceae; genus Syzygium; species Syzygium aqueum. The sequence continues at coordinate 24,324,362 of CM062241.1, read as the reverse complement.
TGCTTGCCTGGTTCTTGCCGGCATTTCGGTGGTTCATGCATCATCTGAGCAAGAGAATTCTGTGGAAACGCTCAAGTTGTGCTAATGAATTTCTGTCTTATTTTGCGAATAGAACCTCAATAAAATGTATACTTTCTCATGTTTCAGTGTACTAGTTTGAAAGATGAGAAGAGACAGGCCAGATAAATGTCAATATTTATCTGCTTTGAAAGTTTTAAAAATGTTCGATATCAAATAAAAACCTTCTGATGAAACGAAAAAGAAAGTCCAATATGAAATAAGCCACTCAGATAAACCGATTTACATCATAGCACTTAACCATGCCAGTTTCATTGGAATGTCTGTTCAATCCATTATTTCTCGAGCCAGATCAATTTGGAATATCAATCAAGCACGATCAATTTTCCGACAAGTTCTTAAAAAGCACACATCATAGTACCTACAAAAGTTCTGCAATAATCAGATCATGATTCCCTATGTTGGGGTGCTGTTATGCACGACAAACTCATCGGGTAAAGCATGTCAACCGTCGGATCGAATAGGAAAAATGCCAACCGGTGGATGATGAGCAGTGGTGTAAGACTAACAAATCCAAGAAAATTCGCCCTTCTCTATTTGCAAGATCGCACTAGGCATGAAACTGCAACAGATAAATCACAGTTGAGGACACAAACTAAAACTTAAGACGGTTTTTGATATCTTGAAACTAGAAGAGTCTTTCGCGAGAACTGATAAACAAATAATTAGGAGCTTCACGTTAGCTCCTAGAATGGGGGCGAGTAGTTTTTCCATACAAGAAAAAGGAAGCAGAAAGGCTGAAGAAGTTAATCTTCACATACATTATCGGTCGAATTAATCAAACTTAGAACGGTTTAACCCCTTTAGAAGTGAAAAATGAACATATAAGAAGAACCAAGGGCTGTAACACTTACTGTGGATTATCCCATGATACTCGCCATTTAAACTCTTGACGAAACGAGCACCATCATCTTGCAAGGTCAAGAAAAACTTAATACTGTTTACATAAGCAAAAATAAATATCTACTGAATACATATCACTCCCCAATAACACCTTAAACCTCGAGCAATGTTAGCTTCGAATGTTGTCCAATTTGTTAAATGAGAGAGAATAATCTTTGGCAATGTTAATTTTTTGTTTCTTTTGGTCAACTACCCACAATTCTTTTTTTACTAAAACCCATTTTCTTTGTCCTCTCGTAGAGATCAACACTTCAACCATCTCTCTTCTTTTTCTTTTTTTTTTCATCACACAATATCTTCCATATTATTCCTCTAATGAAGGTTTTGATGAACGGTAGAGATCATAAGGTGCCCACAAATGGTCAACCGTGCATGGCTTTCTTGAGTCCAACCTTAGCCAAGGCTTGCCTTTGCCACTCCAATGGAGGAGGCTTATGGGGCCAGGATGGAGAGCCCTGCATTTACCTTCAAGATTGTCACCACCCAGGCCATGTTGATTCCATCTGTGGTCAACCGCTTTTATGTTCCCGGCCAAAACAAGCAAGAATGGAGGCAATGAACCCAAGTGGTATATCCTCTTTTGCTTTTGCACAGCCATCCATTCCTCCACCTTTTGGGTGTACCTTCCTTGCCTCCACTGCTCGACATCGACCACCATCACGCCGGTGTTGAAATAGCATGGCCTCCGCCCATCGAATGTCCTCGGCAGAACAGTGTCCGACCAGAAGAGCTCCGTGAAGTACTTGGTGAAGTTGGCATGGCAGTACTCGGGGGCGGCCAGGACCTTCCCCTCCAGGTCCACCTGCCACAGGTCTGCGATGTCGTCCACCACCACGAGATCTGAGTCGAGGTAGACTACACGCCTGACGTCAGTGGGTATTAGGTCTGCGAGGTAGATCCGTGCATAGTTGAGGGGCTGGTCGAGCGCTTGCCGGATGGACCTGGATATCTTGCCGCGCACCCGGTTGGAGTCAAAGCGGTAGACCCGGAAGCGGAGGTAGGGGAAGGTGGAGTTGATGCTGGATAAGACCTCGGGCTCGAGCCGTGTGAAGAGGAAGTGGAACTCGAAGTTCTCGGGGCAAGTCGAGTGCTGCAGGATCGATAGGACGGCGGCCATGGTGCCCCTAAGATAATTGGCGTCAAGGGTCATTGCAACGTGGATGGTGGCATTGCTCGGCGGGGAGCTGCAGGCCTCGCCATTGCGGAACGCAGGGGCCTCACGGAAGACAGGTATCTCCGGGGATGACGGTTTCCGGATGAGGCTATGATGGATGCCACCGGAGGGGGTGGCGGAGGCGGCCAAGGGGCGGCATAGGAGGAGGAAAGACAGGAGGCCGGCGAGGAGTGGGAAAGGAGAAGGGCTCCAAGAGGCCATCCTGCCCTATTTTGAGGGTTTGTTAATGTGGAAATTTAGAGAGAAAGAAATCCAGGAGATGATCAGCCATTGTCAGGCTGGCCAGGAGAGTCTAGGAAACCAAAATGTATTTCAATGGAGAGAGAGAGAGAGAGAGAGAGAGAGAGCGAGAGAGAGAGAGAGAGAGAGAGAGAGAGAGAGAGAGAGGTTGGTGAGATTGCAGGGATGAGAAAACTTCTCGGAGGAGGAAGCTGTTTTTCAATTATTGTAAGAAGAGATTCATGTCATGTTTATGGCAAGGAAATTGGGGAAATGAGTATGAAATCAGACAAACTTTCTTTTGCTGCTCTCTCTACAGAAATAGTTATAGGATTGTTGTTGAGCTTTTGTTTGGCCCCTCCATTGTCTCCGCCAATGGAGACGAGAGGATTTTTAGGGAAGCTTTTCAGGGTATGCTGTTGGATTCTCTGCCTCGTATGGAGAATTCTGGTGCACGAGTCAAGGTTCCAATAGCACATCTCTAATACATCAAATAACTTCCACTGTCCTTGAGCTATATTAGGGTGCATCTTGGATCTGTATTTGACTAATTGGGAGAAAGAGAGTCATAGCCCCACCATTTCTGGTCATTGCATGTGAATTTAAATAGAAGGCAAGTAAACAGAATTCAGGATTAAACAGAATAAGCTCACAAACTCAATTTACCTCAGTAATCTCTCACATGTGTGCCTAAATTCTGAATTTAACCTCAGTTTTCCGGCAATGGCTTCGTTTGAACGGCGATTGTGGAGCTCGGACACAAAGTTTGTTCATTTTTGCTTCAAGTTTTTAACTTTTACAGCTCATTTTATTTCCCTCAACTTCTTTTTTGTCCTAGCGAAGAACCTAGATTAGAGCCGTTTGAGAGGATATTCCATCTCAGAAGTGACAATGATCAAAGGTGAAATCATACTCATGATCTCTTCAAGCACAACATAACTACACCTCCAACATTGTTTTCGATAGAAATACACAGTTCTAAATCTTAACGATGAAGCTCACCTCAGTATCCAAAAGTTTTTTTGTTTTTTTGGTCGATAGTCTCCAAAAGTTTGGAGAAGTATGGATGCATGACATTGATTGAAGAAACACAACAGCATCTATATATCCTTAAATTGATCTATAGCAGTTCTGTTCCTTTTTCCCAAATTGTATATATGCAAATTATTGTACGCTACTCTGGACTCCCTTACCCAAAGCCTAGAAAACAAAAGCAAAGATACCAGATAGAAATTCGCAGAGGCAAGAAAATGAGCGGCAACCATATCTTGACTTCATCGAGGGATCGATTCTCATGATTATACAAGAAAAGATGCTCCCTTTTTTCTCATTGAGGCAATTGCTCAAACACTGCTCACATACGGAGAAACCTGCAGTTGATGGTATGTTGCTCAGGAGAGGTCGCCTATGCATCATGAGGTAAAGGCAGAAAAACTTGCACAGTCAGATGCCCGACTCCACGCTCATAGATAAAGTTTAAGAGATGTCCTTTTTAGGCCTTTACTCTGTTTTTTGGAGCCACCCCATCTGTTTCAAAGAAGGAAAATAACATCCATCAATGGACAATGTATCATTAAATTTAGAAAGGGACATGAAAATGCAAGGCCTTACCTTCCATGCATACATTGCAAAGAAGGCCACGGTATCTGCAGACCAGACAACTGCAAAAGACTTCCAAACGAACGGGATTATGACATTGATTAATGGGATGAGAAGGAACAGATAATTAAGGGCTTCTTTCTCATTCTTTGAGCAGTCTCGGGCCCGAAGAGAAGGAATTGCTGCAAAAATTAAGCAAGATGTTTATGATGCTGCCTTTAGATCAACAAGGTTGGAGTACATCTAGGTGGTAGAGAAAACTCAGATAAACACACTTCGCAGGTTTTATTTGAGTTGAGCATTAAAGCGGAGCCCATTCAGCTAAAGTGGAAGAAAAGAGAAGTGTAATTGCTAAAAACAAAGTAATTCTTTCGGTTAATTTCAAAAGCCACCTCATTCAAAATGTACCTGATTATGGTCTAAACGTGCAAGATGAAACATCAATACTCCCACCAATTCTCAAAATTTACCACAGGCAGAAACAGCTTCAACCTAGGGGCACCATACCCTTACCGTGACCCAATAAGTTTTCAGTTTAGTTCCCATCTTTCCATCTCGTGAAATTACCGAACATCCAAATGTATATTAAATGGTATAAGAAGGGTGGCACTAGCAATTCCATATTTATTAGACGGTAATCTTAACTTTGAGACATAAAGTTGGAGGATGACTTACTGAACATCCAAATAGACCACATTCCCATCAACCTCCATATATCGGGCTCGTTTGATGGAAATAAAAGATTGAAAGACAGAGCTCCACCGAGAAGCAACGATGCATAGCCCTGAACCTCAAAAACTGTATATAAGGCAGTTCCTGGAACAGCAGGGTTTCTCGTGGCTGTCGAAGCCCTTGGAGCAAAGGTTGAAGCTGTCTTTTGAACCACCTGTTTTTAAGATGCGACGAAACAAGAACATCAAGAATAATAAACATATAATCATTCAGAGCTCCAGAAGTGAACATTTCATGAGACACATGCAGGTCAGATGAAAAGATTCAGCCAATTGAATGTGTAGTTTCCTTAAAACAAACATCATGCCAACTTAACGAACTCCTAGATGTGATGATATTCATCGAGTAAAACTGCAGAAAATGTGTCCCGCGCTTGGTTTCTCCTGAAAAGAATGGTCGTATAAGAAAAAAGGAAAAGGGTGTCGGACCCAGACATAAGTTTTAGATTCTTCAAAATCATTTCCTCAGTTCCTCCACATGCAGACATCAAACACATGGCCATCCGGATTAGTTGAGCGAGATTTAGAGCTACAAAACATTTCAGGGGAATTCCATGAACGAGGAATCAGATACAAGATCAAGCTCCAATGAACTTGGAATCCTAAAATCATCCCATCGCGCAAGTCAAGAAGCCAAGAGAAAGTTCACCCAAGAATCCAAGAAAACAAAAACGGAGCGCACGTGCCTCAAGAATCAATCCAAAATCACCAGTAGCAAGCAAGCTAGGCCAAAGAAAGAAAAAAAACATAGCCGACCAAAAAGACGGACCTTCTTGAGGTCCCTCTCGAGCGCCGCATTCGAAGCCGACGCCGAAGCGGAGGGCCTGTCGGGTACGTCCGGTCGTGCGGCTTCTTGCTTCTCCTCTCCTCGTTGCTCCGCGACGGCCGGAACCTCTAGCTCGTTCGACGAACTTGCGGCGATCTTGAAGCTCCGGCTGCGACGGCGAGGAGGATGAGGGTAGCCATCTCCGAGGAGGAAGGTGGAAGGAGCGGCCTTGGGTGAGAGATGGCGTGCCCAGATGGACGTCGTCGACGCCAGCATGTTCGTCGGCGAATTCTCACTGCATGTTTGCTCAAGAATCGGGATTGCGTCCACGCCCTCCCGGGCAGAGGAAGAGAGAGACAGAGAGAGATAAGAAGTGTATGGCAGGCTGAGACGGGTCGGGTCTAGGAAAAGAAAATTATAAAAACTGATTTCTTTTTTTTTTTTCAAGTGTTAAAAATTATGAGTAAATAAATTGAGGAAAATATTAATAAAAAGCACTCGTTCGGTTAAACCAAATCGAAGACGATGCACGCAATATCTTTTTATGCAGCTAGAACCGCAAAGCCGCAAAAATTATGAGCGTCATTTTGCAAGGTTATTGAAATTAGACTTGAGGATTAGATCGAGATCCTAAACATTTGAAGATAAAAAATATATGCAAGACTCGAATAATCATTTGAGATTGAGGGGTGCCCTTTTGCCATCTCTAAATTAGAGTTTAAAGAAGGAAAATCTATGGTCCTATTGTTTACATCAAAAAACAACTTTTTATAATGGATACGAAATTGATTGGTTGAATCTAAAGCTCGGTGATTAGAACAATATGGCTGTCGACATGTGTGTTCAGTATCTTTGAACTTTTGGTACATGTTCAATTTATTTTTTGAAATATATGAAAATATTCAATGTTGACAACATTGAATATTTTCATATAGTCTTGAGATTAAATTGAATATGTATCAACAATCCATGGATCACATTAAATAATTTAAAAGTTTAGGGACGACATTGCACGTTGGGTTAAAATTTATGAACCACATTGAACAAGTTAAAAATTTGGAGATCGCGTTACATATTGTATCAACGCTTATGAACCATTCGTGTCATTTTCTCTCTATCGATTCATTAATGTGAATGTCCTTTTAGTTTCCGTCATATCCAGTAATTCATTGTTCTTCTTCTTTGTTATGCCGATTCAATTCCCATCCAAAATCACCATCTCATAAAAAATCAAAAATCAACTTTTTGGTGAAAGATTTTTCACTAATTGAGTCAACACCCATTTCCGATAAAACACATATAATCCCAAACATACGCGTTTTGACAACTATATTAAAAAAAGGAACCTAAATAATAGGACTATCAAGAGACCACCAAAAATAGAATTCCAGCAAGATATATTCTGCTAATCCTGCGGAATTCCGGTCGGACCGGTCACCGATTCTGCGGATGGTTCCGGTCCGGTCTGACAAGACCGCCATTTTCTCGAGCCGGCCACAATTCAAGGATTTTCAACCCTCGAGCCTACAACGGTCAAACTTCGGAGTCAACTTCTGACTTTCAGAAAAACTCGAAGATCCTCTCCAGGCGTCCCTTCGCGGCGCGCTAAGTTGCGCCACCACCGACAGCGGCAGCACCCTCCCCTTCCCTTAACCTGCGCACCGTCTCGCCGGACAAGATGACGACCGGCGGCGAGGTCCTGGAGAAGCTCGAAGGCCTCACCCGCGACGCCGCACGCCACCAGCTGGAGACTCTCCGCTCGATCCTCGAGCGCAACGGCGAAGCAAGTTATCTCCGCCCCTTCGTCGGCGGCCATCCCGCGCCGGAAATCGATGCGGCCACTTTCCGGCGCGAAGTGCCTCTGACTAGCTACGACGACTACGCCGATCACATCAATCGGATGGCCGACGGGTTAGTCGACGGCGGCGACCCGATCCTGTGTGTTGATCCTCTCGTCTGTTTCTTCTACAGGTATCGTTGTTTTGTCCACGCAACAATTCGAAGATTCTGACATGTTACGGTAAAAGTTCGGAAATTTAAGTTTGTTCTGACGAATGCTTGTGGAATTGGGTGTTTGATTTAGATGAAACTGATCATAGACAAAATGAGAAGACACGAGGTTCTTTATTTTGTTGAGTGATTCACCTTAACTGGATGCTTCAGCAATTTATGTTGAATTCGTGTCGTTTTAGAGTTGATCGAATTCCTGTTCCCATGGAACAGTCGAACCATGTCGGAAAACTGAAACAAACTAAGAAAGCACGAGAGTAATGAGTTGATTGGCTCTTGCTTATCGGTCAATGCCCAATAGCTATTCGATTGTTGTGGACTATATTCATTGTGTTCGATTGGCAGCTCGGGAACAAGTTCCACGAGGCCAAAGCTGATACCTTTCTTTGATTCGCCTCTGTCGAGAGCGGCTTCATTCATAGCTCACCAGGGGAGCGCTGCAGTACTTGGGAGGTAAATTTTCCGTCCCGAATCAATCAGTCTCTTGTTTTGCCCTTCTCGCAATTGTCTTGCCCTTCTCGCAATTGCCTTGCCATCGTATGTCACTTTTGTCAATGTTTGGAGTTCTTTGGCATTTTGCCAGAGTAAGAGGAAGTTTGAATCTTTCTTAGGTTGTTCCCCCCGAGACCATCGACTACCAAGAATCTCTTATTTGTTTATGCTGGTAATGTCACTTATACCAAGGGTGGTTTCAAGGCTATAGCAGCGTCGGCGTACCCGTTGCATTATAACAAAACAAGCTTGTCGCAGTTTCTGTCTGCTTCCATTAGTCCGCGAGAGGTCATTCTGGGATCGGATGTCCAATGCCAGATGTACTGCCACCTTCTTTGTGGCCTTAGACACTTCGATTCTATCGACAGTATCCGAGCGCCATATGCCGTTGGTTTAGTTACTGCATTTTGCCTTCTAAAGGAAAACTGGGAGATGCTCTGTGAGGACATAGAAAAGGGGGTCCTGAGTTGGGATACCTCCGACATGTCGATGAAGGATTCCGTCAACAAGGTTCTTGGAGGGCCTCAGAGGGATCTGTCCGAAAGAATTAGGTCTATCTGCAAAAAGAATTCATGGGATGGGATTCTGATTAAGCTATGGCCAAATCTTAGGTACGTCAAGTGCGTAACGACGGGGAGTATGATGCATTATTACCCGAAACTCAAGAGCTATGCGGGAAAAGTTCCAATATTAGGTGGAGACTACTTCGCCTCTGAATGCACCATGGGCATTAACTTGGAGCCGACACAACCTCCCGAGAAGACCCGGTTTGTCATGCTTCCAACAGGGGCCTATTTCGAGTTTCTCCCCTTTGATTCTAATGAAAACAGTGTTGCTGACAGGGAAATCGTGGATGTCTCGGGTGTCAAGGTCGGGAAGGTCTATGAAGTAGTCACTACTACTTACAGAGGATTTTATCGGTACCGGCTGGGCGACATAGTCAAAGTGACAGGGTTTTACAACTCATCTCCTGAGCTGGAGTACGTGATGAGAGCTCCTAAATCTTCTTCCGAGGTAGTAACTGAGAGGGACTTGATATCAGCAGTCGAAAAGACACGAGTCCTGCTTGAAGATGTCTTAGAGGCGGAAGTCACAGAGTACGCTAGTTTCTTGGACTTAAACTTGAGCCCCAAGCAATTGAAGGTTTATATAGAAGTCAAAGGCGTCTCGTTCGAGGACAAATTGAAGGACAGTATAATCGATCTTACAGGGTGCTGTGCATCGCTGGAGGATGACTTCGGAGGCCTCTACAAGGTGCACAGAGGAAGAGGCGAGCTTGGGCCTCTGTTGGTGTACATTGTAACTCCCGGAAGTTTTGATAGGTTATTGCAGATCGCGACCGAGAAGGGAGCGCCCGCTAGTCAGTATAAACATCCCAAGATTATCAGGAACCGCAAAGTTTCTGATTTCCTGGAAGGAGCTGCTCTTGCTACTGTGTGTTCAGATTCAAAGGATGTCTGAAAATCATCCTATATTTGGGTCGAGTCTCAACTTGCCTCTCTGCATCGTCGTACTTCTTCGAGTAATTTGCATGCTTTCTAATTGGTGATTTCGCTGGCCCCCTCTATGATGGATTGGGTTAATTACAAAAATTGATCATGTGCACATTGCATTAGTCTCGCAAAATAAAAAATTCATGATTGTGTCTGACCATGAATCGCGGTTGAACCAAGTGTTTCCCCATTCCCACCATGTCGGAAATGGTTCTAGGCCTATTTCAGGTGAATGTGGACTTCAATATGGAGATATGATACAAATTGTATTTCTTGTTTACGTCCTAAATGCACGACCATACTGTAATATCCCCATAAAATTGTTATGTAGAATATGTATAGCATTTTCTCCGAAAATGAACCCTGTAAATCTAGTATGTTTTTCACTGGCCCTACTTCCTAACTTAGCTTACAGAGAAACTCGAGTTAGCTTTATCCTTTTCTGCTTGGCTCTTGATCTTAATCCTGTTTTGAGTCCATTTTGGTCGAGTGTAACTTTGGATATTTCGTGTTAACCGAAGAAAATTTAGATGATTTCCTAAAAATTCGGGCCTTCCACACTAGCCAACGAAGAACTAGATCAAGACTTTGTTTGTATTTGGAGATAGTTATTGAAGACAGGATCTATTCGAGGTACCCGGTTAGCACTTCATCACCGTTCCACTTAGTATTTTGGGTGAAGTCAAGAATCATGTGGGGATCCTACGGTGAGAGATTTGCACGATCAATGTGTCCATTTAAATGGCTTCTCTGAATCGCGAGGAAGTCGCGAGATGGGGCTTTCTCGCTTTTCTAGTTTTCTTAGTTGATTTGGCTATATTGATGTAGCATTTTCTTGAAGGGCACGGACAGTTCAAGCAGCAGAATCGAAATGGTCCAAGATTCGCTTTCGACCCGGTGTCTCTACTTCCTCGACTAATTTGAGAAAAATATAGGGATATTGATACAAGCAGTCCCTGAACTTTGACCTAATGTGCAATTTGGTCCCTGAATTTTTAATTTGTTCAATACAGTCCTTGAACTTTAGCTAATGTTCAATTTGGTCCATGAACTTTTAATCTGTTCAATGTGATCCCTGAACTTTTGGTACATGTTCAATTCAGTCCCTGAACTATATGAAAATGTTTAATGTGGTCCCAAATTGAACATTAGGCTAAAGTTTAAATACTATATTGAACAAATTAAAAGTTTAGGAATCAAATTGCATATCGGATCAAAGTTCAGGAACTATTTGTGTAATTTTCCCAAAAATGTAAGATGAAAAATCTTTTGTGCCTATTGGTAAAGACTGAGTTTGTCTAACATTTCCAAACAGCTTGGCCTTAAGTCGACGTTTTGTTATTTGTACATAATGCCTTTGGCGCAGATTTGGGCTTTGAAAATACTCAAATCTCAAGACATGTTTCTTTCGAGGGGCCGCCGCCGTTACCTTGCACCGATCGACACCAGCGAGCTCTTCGCCACCCCTCCCCACATGGAGCCGTGCAGCTCCTACTCCACGGACGATGACTCAAACAGCACTCTGTTTCTGTTCTTCTGACAACTCCTCAATAAGGAACTCAAATTTGGACGGAGAGAAGAAGCCTAGGTTCAATTGGAATTTTGTTGGGAGAAGGGGAGATCTCCATAACCTTCCCTCTCTCTTTTCTTTTTTTTGTTTTTTTTAGTTGCAAGACAGAGAGATTTGAATTGGTTGTTTTTTATTATTACTTTTATCTTTGAAGGGTAGCAACACTTTTGTCTCCTTATGTTTTCCTATTTACCATTAATCTATCCAAATTTCGACGCATGTATCTTTTGGTTTTTCGGTTTACAATTCTATAGAAGATCTGGTCCTGAGATGCCTTTAATAAGAGAGAGTAACTATTGCGAAAGAGGAGTGAGCAATGCCACGAGCCGTAAATGCAAGTAGATGGCTAGCAAGGAAATGCCAAAGGTTGAAGCTTCTTTTGTTACAGATTCTCTCCTCCTCAAATGAATGATTTAGGTTTATTTATAGTGAGGGATAAGAATGGCTATTGAATAGGATCACATCACATGGCCATCCGTGTTTTAAAATGAAGGTATTCCACCATGTGTAAAGAGTACACGAGTCAAGGGTGAGTGCCCCATGTCATAAAGACAGAGATGCCAATTCCCAAATGTTTGGAGTGAACTAAGGGCCCGTTTGGTTCGATTTTAGGGAAATGCATTTGAGAAAATGCAAATACCTTTGGGCTAAAGAGGTTTTCTGAAATGAAAGTAGTGTTTAGTAAGTATTTTTTAAATTCAACTTAGGCTAAAGGACTTTTGCTAATATTTAAAAAAAAAAAAGCTCCGATGGAGCTAAACCGCCGACCACCGCCGCCTGGGGTCGCGCAACGACCCAGGCGACGCCTGAGGTCCGGCGACCCCAAGTGGCGGTCGCCAGGGTCGCATGACCCCCAGTCAGTCAAGCTTTTTCCCTAATGAACCTCAGTCCGAGTCTACCATTCTCAAAAGGAAAAATTGATTAAGAAAAAAGGTCATAAATCTATTATACAAATACCAATTCAGTCATAAACCTTTCAATTTTACCAATTAAGCATTAAACATTTTGACGATTTATCGATGTAATCATTCTAGCCAATTTTGATCGAAAATTGCTGACGTGGATAATGACCGACGCTGACATGGACAATTTTTATAATAATGAATTTTTTTTTTTTGGTAACCCAGGGAATCCCCGCACGGCCGACATCCGGGAAGTAAACCCTGGGGGCGACACGTGCTAGCCACCACACACGTGCCACCGGTTAAGTCACCCTGCGGCGCCCGGGATTCGAACACTCAACCTTTTGCGAGAGGAAGAGTGCCCGCGCCAGCAGCGCCACCCAGGTGGGTGGTATTTTTATAATAATGATCCCTCGCTTTCTTTTTGAGAACCAGAAAATTTGCTTCTATCAGATTAGATGATTGGGAAGGAGAATCCGTCGGTCCCGAAAGCAACAAGCCATGGAAGGATCCGTGATGATGTGAGGCTCAAGCATATTTCAGGGTTTTGCAGCTTGGCAGCTCCTCTCCTGGCGTAGATTTCTGAATCTTTTTGAAGACTAGTCACGACAGCGGTGCGCGAGCTTTTTTTGATCCCTGCGGATGCCCGACACGCTCGAAGTTTTCAGTCCGAGTTTTCCTCGAGGTACTTGTATCCGCTGTTTTATTATTGCCCTTGTTTCTCATCCATCAACATCTTCCACAATGCCTGAACCTTCACATTTTCAGTTTGGAACGTCAATGTTCGCAATTAACAGAGTATCAGTAGAGTAGGTCGTGTAGATTAGACTATATGCATTACGCAGCTCCAAGGGCATTTATAATCGTGTGAGGGAATCAAAATTTCTGTTGGCTTACGGAGCAGAACACCACAGCATGTTCGTCCGTACTACATCGCAAATGTAGGGGTTGGATATTGGTTCCATGACATCGAAGACAACGGTATATCACTAAAACTTAGTGTGCATTGAAACCTGTTAGAAATATATTATCTGATTATAATTCTGAGAGATACTCATAATCTGAATAACGAGATTATAATTCTGAAAGATACTCGGAATCAGACAATATATTTCTAACAAGACCATCATATCAGGCCTACCGCCAATCCCGTTACACAATGCCTTCCCACCTACGTAAGTAAACAAAGCCAGAAATCGTGAATCCGATAGAGAGCAAAAGAAAAACCCTTCCAAAGTCAAACGCTGTTACGAGGCTCGTCCGACCAAACTATTCACGAACCGAGGGAATATAAGCATGTGAAAACAGAGGTGGCCTTGGCAGGCACTAATTGCCAAAAAAACACTGCACAGTTCCGACGTGAGCAGTACGGCCAATGCTTAAACGATCCTAAGATTGTCATTCGTGTTGATAATATAAACTGGAACTCTGAATGATTCGCGTCAAGCACCTGTTGCTCCCACTAGGATACCTATAATTCTTGTGAGTAGTGCCGTTCAATTTTTGGGATTTGAAGAGAGTTTGAGGCTGATCCTTGGCTAGGTCTAACTCTTTCCTCCCTACTCCACAGATGAAGATGATGTTCATTATGGATTTCGATGATGCACACAAGGCTGTCCATTGCCTCCAACGCTAGTTACCCCTTGATTAGCTGGTGATCAATTTAAATGAAAAACAAATTGCTTGCACTGTCCAGGACATGGACACTTCCCATATCAATGCCTGCTCTTACAAATTGGAATGGATTCAACAAAGAGAAAACTTGAGTGAAATGCCATTGCCCGATCGACAAATGACTGAACACTCCCAATTAGTTTGTTGACTCGAGGACTTGCAACTTAATCCATATGAGTGTAGAACCTCTCTCAATTCCACAACATAGCTGTCTACCCAATGAATCAACATAAATTATCAAACCGTTATGCTGAGTGTAAAACCTCAATCATCTGCACCCAAATGAGAAGGCATTTTCTTCCATTATTTCCAAAGTAAATCCCAACCTTTGTTAGGAAAATTTGCACGAAATTTCGGTCACGCACATTTTGCTCGTTTCATCCAGTAGCTTAGAAGTCTCATCGTTCATGGGAACACCATCTTTCTTCATCCGCTCAGCAATAACAAGTGGCATCACACCGGCTTTGGCATAAGTTTGTAGCAGTGAATTGTAGACCTCAGTACTCACATGGCCAGCATTTCGAAGAATGACTAGTAGTGCCTCTGCTCCTTCAACATTTCCATGCTCCTGTAGGTTCTCAAATAATTGTGCAATCAACTTTTTGTCGTACTGCCATTTTTCAACAGTACCAATAGCTTTATTCAGATAATGAAGAGCTTTATCCATCTGCTTCTCCTTCAGATAACCCCATGTCAGAAGCTCCCAAGTAGTGTAACAAGGAGCAACCCCCTTTTCTGCAACCCGTTCATAGAATTTCTCTGCCATTTCCATCTGGCCATTGTTCACGTGAGCGGCAAGAAGTATGTTTGCGACCCTAGGATCGCCGGTTTTAGAAACTAACTCCCATTCAGTATAGAGCTTCTCCGCTTCTTCGAGGTCCCCAAGTTTTACAACTGACGAAATCATGCAAGTGTATTCAGCATCATTCATTTTCGGGAATAATGATTTCATCTTTTTCCATATCCGATGAACCCCATCTTTGTCTCCCATATTCGTGTATAAACTCAGGAGGGATGAGTATGCAACCCGAGTTTTACGTGAAGTCCTTTTCTCCATCTCTTTTATAGCGGATAATGCTTTTTCCGGAGAGGAATTTTTAATGTATAGATTGGTCAGAATACTGTAGCTAAACCAGTCAGGAGGTATTTTTGCCTTCTTTAGCTTGAGGAAAACCCTTTCAGCTGTTCCAACATCATTTTGCTCCTTGCAGGCTGTTAACCACAGATTATAAGTGATTATGTCAGGAGAAGTGCTCCTTTTCAACTTTTCAATCACTTCAGGAACCTTCTCCAGTTGTGCACTGGACACATACATAGATAGCATGTGGTTAAAGGGAAGAGGGCTCTTCAAGAAACCGCAATCGGACATTTTCTCAATTAAAGCCTCAGCTTTGCTGGACAGCTGCTTCTTGGCATAGTTGTGGAGGAGAGCATTGCAGGTATGCCCCCCTCTCATCTGAGATGGAAGATCTTCGAAGAACTTCTCTGCACTGTTAAGCCCACGAACTTTAGCAATCAAGTCTAGGTGAACAGCATAGTCACCGGCTAACAACTTGATATCTTGCTGTAACCTCATCCACTCACATATCTGGAAAGGAAAGTATGTAGCAGAACATTACGCATTCATGTTATAATCATTAATACTATCACAAGTTTGAGGCTAGACTAGTTCTTAAAATGAAGCCATGCCAGAACCGAGACATGCTGGCCTTCTATAAGCAACTTGTTGAGTCTAAGGACAACGAGCTCCCGCTATCTTAGGTACATACATTGTGTAGGCTCCCTGGAAGTTTGTTCAATGGAGCAAAAAAAAGCCTTACAGATTTGCCAATTAAAGTTTTTCCTACATTAACATCTTCAAGCAACTTTCGCTAAAAACCTCAATGACTCGATAGAGATTTATCTGCACACATGACAAGGATTTTCTAAAAGAATTTTCATATTTAGTACCTTAGAAAGCACTACAATTGTTTGAGTGCGCAACTGACCATAAGTAGCACTTGCCATTCCATTTTGCCAAATGGCTAAGTATTTATTTATAATAATCAATACTTTTTTGAACTTGTCCACATAGATACTAAAAGAAGACCATACCCTCTCTTTACTCTCTCCTATAACTTATTAATCAAGATCTAAAAGTTTTAAGTGCTTGCTCCAGCTAATTGGATATGAGACGGGATAAGGTAACTCATCTTATCTTGTAGTCAGGTCAACTAAGTAAATCCACTAGGGGACAATAGACCGATCCTGAATTTAAAAAAAAAATAGAAAAGGAGAAGGGGATAACTGAATATGGGGATATAAACAAGATACAGCATTTTGGTTTAAAGGGGATAACAAGGCTACCCAGTCATTTCTGTAATGTCACCAGTACCAGCGCCAACATCAGCACAATCACAACCATTTCCTACCACCATTGCTCAGCAACCATCCATCCATTACCACGACAAGAACAAAGCACTGCCACAAACATGGTAACATCTGCACATCTCCCTACCACTACACACACATCCATTCTCCCGTTTGTCATCCACCAGCACTATTCTCGATCATCTCCCCCGAGAGATAGATGGAGTGCGCGTGTTATACATTAACCAGCATTACCATTCTATAATACTGCCCACGGTAATACTTATCAGCACACTTGCAATTAGCGACCAAGATTCTTAATGACGAATCAAATTTTAGCGAAACCAAATAAAACCAAGATCAAGATGTATTCATCGTATGCCAGATTTTCAAAAAATTAGACAAGTTGCCTCAAATTCCCCGTCTTTTAGTTTTCATTGTCAACTCTTACCCAACCCATTCAACATCATGTCCCCATCGCCAAAGGAAAAAAACAAACAGTACCCATCTAATTTGTCTCACTGTTTCACGAATGACCACCATGTCGAGAAACGTCCTCAATATCAGTCACTTGCTCAGCTCCAACCTACTTATGATTTCGAACTACAGAGCTCCTGCAATGGCGTCCATTTTTCCGAAGAATCGACTCTTCCCTTATAAAAAGTCTTTGCGCTTTGTCAATAAGTTCAACACAGAGGAGGGAGAGAGGAGAACCTCGAGGGCGTGCTTGTAGCGCTTGAGCTTGCGGAGCTCCCTGACGATGCGATTGAGCTCGTACTTGCGCACCGCGCCGCCTTCCTCTTTCCACTTGCGGATCGTCACCACCGCACTGCGCTTCGCGTACACCAGGCTCAGCAGCCGCTTCCCCAGCGTGTCCCCGCCCTTCCGCTTCGGCGCCGCTCCCGAGGTCGAGGCCGCCGACGGGCTCTCCGCCACGGCCTCCGCCGAGAAGCGGCGGTGGCGGGCGGCGGTAGAAAGCGACGCGCGGAGGGAGCGAAGCAGCATGGCGTACCGCTTCTGCGTGCCCTCAATTGCTTAAGCAACTTATATATATATTGGTTTGGACCCCATTTCAAAAGCCCAAAACGTTCTTCTTTCACTAATGTTTTTAAACAGAAAAGCACCAAGTTCTTTTTTTTTTTTCTCTCGTCTCTTTTTGTGGACATATGCATAAATTGTCCAAAAAAATCCTTAACATATTGTACAACAGGCACAATTGAACAATTTAAGACTGAATTGATAAATTGTGAAAAGGTTTAGAATTAAATTGACATGATTGAAAAACTTATGATTGAAATTGTGCCGTACAATATTTTTAAAACTTTTTGGACAATTTTCTCGCTTAAATTGGGGGATTTCATTTTGAAATGTCCAAAAATCTCACAATATATTAAGGATTTTTGCCACTTTCTCAAATGCTTTTGAGCCTAAGAGACTTTGGTCAAAAGTCAAGCAGTTTAGCAAATTTTTGCATAGAGTTTTACGAAAATTCATTACATTTCCAAAATCTTCTAAAGTCCCGTAGCCCAAGGCAGATCCATAACAGCTTTAGGCTTTAGCGTTTTTCGGAATGCTAATGTATTTTTTGCTTCTAACTTTGCCCTCTCTATAGAAACTCTGAAAATGCCCTCATCACGAGACGTCTTCAGTGAGGCTAAATCTAACTACTGGCGAGGCTAGATCTAGCGGCCATGATCTTAGGCAAGGCATGCCAACGCCAAATCTAGCTCATTGGCCACCAAAGCCTCGCCAGCGAAAGGTTGTGGTTTTTTCCTTTTTAAAAAAAAAGAATAACAAAAGTCATAGTTTCTTCCGACCAACATTTAAACCAAAATTGCTTCGCAATACACTTTTAAATTACACTTTACAAAACACTATTTGCATTTAGAAAAATTCCTTCCAACTAAAGTCTTTTGCATTTCTTCAAAAACTTTTCCCAAAAATGTTATCGAATGCAGCCTACAAGTCTTTCAGGCCATAGATGGCAAGTAAGGAAAATGTCATAGAGAGAAAAAAAAAAAGAAAAGAAAAGGGAATGCCAAAGATTGAAGCCTCTTCTGTTGCGAATTCTCCTCCTCAAATGAACGATTTAGGCTTAATTACATAGGAAAAGTGTCAGAAAAGTCATAAACATTTTGCATTGGTACCAATTTAGTCATAAATCTTTTTTATGCTAATTCAATCCTAAACATCTTGCACTGGGCTGGGCAAGGCTCGCCCTCATCGGATCTGGCGAGATTCGAGCCTCGCCGGCCATGGGTGAGGCCCAACCTTGCTAGATTCGACGACTGGCCGGAAAAAGAAGAAAAAGAAAGAAAAAAAAATAAAAAAATAAAATATTATTAAAAATTATCCACATCATCACCGACAGTGCCACGTAGGCCGGCCAGTGTCCACGTCAGCAATATCCAGCTAAAATTAGCCAGAATGACTGAATTTACACAAAAACAAAAGGTTTAAAACTAAATTGGCACTAATGTAAAATGTTTAGGACTTTTCTAGCACTTTTCCCTTGCTTAAGAAATGGCTATTGAACAATATCACGTGACATGGCGATCCGTGTTTTGGAATCGACAGCATGTTTCTTGCCACATGTAAAGAGTATACTAGCATACTTGTTAGGGGTAAGTGGCTTGTGTCACAAGAACATGGATTGACACCAAGCCCAGTAGAAAATGTTAGGCATGGACTAGGTCGGTCGAGCTTTCCCCAACGAGCCGCGGTCTGAACTTACCACTTTCAAATGGAGGGATAATTAAGGATTCTACCACCAATCCATAATTAACAACGCAGAGGTACGTGGGCCGTAGTCAAATTCTAAATTACTAATGAAGATGATATGATCCTCGTACATTCGATCGATATACAAGAAAAGATCGATTTATTCAAAATAATATGATGTGTAATGTCCTGTTCCAGGTGTTTGAGTTGCTTGGAACAATTAAGGCACGAAGGCTCTTTGTTGAATGATAACCTAAATGCTCTGTTCAGGGTAAGTGACGAGACTTTGTTTCTTTATGATATATTAATATACTCCTCCATATCTCGCTTGTTAATCCCATTTATATTTCGGCCGCAAGGTTTGACGGATAACAAAATAAAAATCAAATTTAAGAGCTCTTATGTCGGAAAAATTGTCAAAAAAGTCATAAACATATTGCACTTTTGCCAGTTCAGTTTTAAACATTTCAATTTTATAAACCTTTTCACTTCTTGCCAAGTCCATATGGCTAATTTTAGCTGGAAATCGCTAACATAAACGCCGGCCGACCTACATGGCACCAATGTAGACAATTTTAAATAATATTTAATATTTTTGCGAAATTTTTTATTTTTCCTTTCTATTCTTTTTCCTTTTTTCCTTTTTTCCTTTTTTCTTTTTTTGTTTTATTTTTTCCCCTCTTCTTCCTTCTCTAGCCGATTGCTGGGCCTCGGCAATCGGCCAAAGGTGAGGGCCGGCGAGATCGATCTCGTTGGCTTTGGGTGAACCTCGCCCTTACCAGCCACTGGCAAGGGCGAGCCTCACCACCCTTACCAATGGCTAGTAGGGGTGAAGCCTGGCGACCGGTTGGAGGAGAAAGAAGAGGAGAAAAAAATAAAATAAAATATAAAAAAACTTATTAAAAATTGTCCAGTCAATGCCATGTAGGCTAGTCAATGTCTACATCAGCAATTTCCTATCAAAATTGGCCGGATGGACTCAATTGATAAGAAATAAAAATGTTTAGAATTCAATTGACAAAATTAAAATGTTTATAACTGAATTAACAAAAATGCAGTAAGTTTAGGACTTTTCGAACAATTTTGTCCTCTTATATCTTAGTAAGTAGTGCAAAGGAACTGGGAACCGCCTAGATCGCCCAAAACAAGATCAAATCGGCAGTTCCCATGGGGACCGGTCTGATTCCCGATTTCAATTTACTAGAAACGGTGAATGCCAATCCAGTTCTGGATTCTAGGCGTAGAACCGCCCACCCATCCACCGGGACTAGACTGGTAATATATATATACAATTAAAAAAAATTCCGACCAAAAAGAAAAAAGAAAACATTTTAAGAAAAATGAAAATCCTAAAATCCCTAATCTAAAGTTCAACGCCCTTCAACTAAGTATTCATCTTGTCTCTCTCTCTCACTTTGTCTGAGTTATCTCTCTATCTCTCATTCATGGTCTCGATTCTTAAGCTCGTTGCCCATCGACTCACGACCTCGACTCTCAACTTCTATCAACTCACGGTCAAGCCTCCAGCCGTTCATTGCCTCCCTTTCTTGCTTTTGGTCACCTCTATTTGCGTGAAGCTTATTAGGACCGGTTCCATGGACCCACTTAGGAACCAGACCAAATCGACGGTTCGGTTTTCGGGTGGATCCATGAAACCAATGGACGGTTTCGGTTTCAATTTTTCGGAATCGGTCCTTAGTAGGCGATTTCCGATTATATGTTGGAAACCATCCATCCGGACCATACTCACCCCTGTTAGTAAGAGTCGACCACCATTGGATCAAGTCACTTGGTTATCACAGTTCGGACACGATTTTATTCTCCTTAACTAAAATAAAACGAATTTCGCCTAAAGATGGGTATGGAAATCGAGATGATATGTACAGGAAAGATTTAAGATCTCTCGTATTCTCATGTTAGTAAAATGTGGACACTTTCGAAGTGTTTTAGCACATTTGTTTATGCTTTATACCATGTGCTTGAGCTCTTACATTATCTCTTCTTCTTCTTCTTTTTGGGCAACTATCTCAATTTTTTCATATATGCCATCTTACAAGAGCGTGTACAATCCATACAGCTGTTGATTCCTGAACCGGTTGCTTTGCTATCACATTATTGGGAATTTAATAACAATTGGTCCACGTACACGGTAGTAGTATCTAGGGCTTTGGATCTTCGAAGCCTAAGAAAAATCCAAAGTATACATAGCTCCCTAAGCTATATGGTACACGTCCATGCATGCACATGTCATAGTCTAGGTGAACCCACAAGTTTCCTAGGATGAATGCAGTCTATCGTGAACTAACTCTTTAAATTATTTTCCTAGGTGAACCCACTCTTTAGGATGAATAAAGTGGATTATTGAGCTACTCTTTGACTATTGTTTCCTCTTTGTGATTTGAAGTGATGTAACCCTGCAGGATTAGGTGAACCCACAATTTTCTAGGATGAGTAAGGTGTATTATTGACCGACTTGATTGGATAATTATTATTATTTTCGATGCATAGGATTTGAGATAACGTAACCTACTAAAATTTTATTCCACGTCGCTTGACACGAAAGGTATAATCCCCATCCATCTATCAATGTAAGCTTTTTTGGGTCCATCTTTCGCATTAAGTGAGTCCAGCCCTATCGGCCGAATTTCACATGCCGCACCTGATCTCGAGTTCTAGAAACAGGCCATGACCCGGCAATTATTAAATGGAGCAAAGCAAAAAACAAAAAATCAAAGGGCCAGATGCGTTGAAGTGGACGCACGTTAAATTGGGGGGGTGCATGTCTGAACTTTCCTCTGCATTTATTCCATATGCCAAGGGTAATCCTAACAAGGAAAGGGACTCTTCGATGTTCATTATTTTGATCTAAGTTGCTAGCCAATATTCTGGTCCCCCGCCAGTTTTTATTTCTTTTGCGGACCCACAATTTAGAATATCTAAATAATTATCTTTTCTTTTTTCCCTTTTTTGCATTTGTTTCCCATTTTAAGTTATTGTTTTTCCTCTGTCCCAGATGTGATCAGAAGAGTGAACTAGAAGAGCGGGTCTTGTCTGGCTAATGCTTGGTAATCAAGCTTCCTATGTTGCCGTGCAAGAGAAGGCAAATTACGGGGTGATGATGATATCAGTCAACATTGCGCGCGAATTTCGGACATCCTTTTTTTTTTTTTTGAAGGAATGTCGGACCATCTTAGAGTAAAGCTAAAATCAATTACTAAACTAAATGAACCATTTTTTACAAAAAAAAATTGAAATAAGTATATTGAAAGTCCTAAAACTTGTTGCGGAAGTGTAATTGAGTTATAAAACTTTTAAAAAATGCAATTAAATCCAAAAACTTATCACGAAAGCGTAATTAAGTCCTAAAAATTTCAAAAAGTGCAATCAAATCCTAAAATTTGTTAAGTTTGTGTAATCAAGTCATTCCATTAACTCCGTCCAACTTAACAAATGAAAAATGCTAACAAGTTTTATAACTTGATTACACTTTTTAAAAATTTTAGAACTCAGCTACATTTTTGTGATAAATTTTAGGACTCAATTATATTTTCATGACAAGTTTTAGGACTTCTAGTACACTTATCTAAAAAAAAAACAATCAAGAAGATTCATGTTGGCTCGGGGATAGTTCTGGTTCTCTAAATTACACCGTTTGCACGTACGATTGCATCCTTTAAGTTATGTAATCAAGTCCTATAGCTATCTCAATTCTAGCAAACGCAATCTTATGTCTATCGCCTTTACTAAGCCAGTCAAATTGTTGACATGGGACTGTTGATGGAGCACGGAATGAATAAGTGGTGACAATATGGTAACAAAAATAAAGCGTCACATCAATAAACACTATCAAAAAAAATTTAAAAAAAATTAAAAAAATAGAAGAGAGAGAGAGAGAGAGTGGACGGCCGTCCAACCATCTTTGAGGGTCCGGTGCGGCGGCTCTCGTTAGGCATAGGTGGGGGTTGCAGCGACCTCAGCTGTGCATAGACGGAGGTCGACGAAACCCAAACAAGAAAGAGATTCCCCCCTCATTTACCAACTCTAATCAAAGTGGGAACACTCTAAGCTCCTCCATGGATCTGCCACGATTAGAAAGGACTGGGGTTAGCTTTTCTAAAGTGTTAAGCCAACTACATTGCGTGCAAATAGGTTTAATCCCGGCGTTTATGCCCTTGATTACACTTTAGGTTTAGATCAAGGGCAATTCAGCAGGAAGAATTGGGGATAGCTGGACGACAGAGACGTCACACTTAAAAGTGCATAAATGAGCCACAACCCACACCACCGGCAAAGAAGTTCAACTGCCATTTTACCTGAATAAATAGCAAGCCAGCTTTCATCACGGCATGCCCATGCAGGCACCTCGCACGTGTATGGGGGCAAACCTGGGGGTGGATTCTGGAGCGATGCTTTCGTAGATCAAGCGCACGCGAGTCAGGTGAATTTCGACCGTTGTTCGTGAGTAGTCCGATGGTCGAGATTCATCGGGCTCGCATGCATCCGGGGGGCATGTAAGGAGCGATTCGTGCGATATTTTTAGGAGTTGGTGGAGTTGGTGCGGTGATTGAACGCTCGTTTCTGGTGTGTAGATGAACCGGTGGGTCCATTCCGATGGCGAGTGTTGTCCGCTCGGATCATATTCACAGGCATGTCCTCTGCGGCTTGTGCAGCACTTGCTTGCTCTTTGGTGGTTTGGCCGTTCATGGGAACGTTTTCATTTTTGAGAAAGATTGAATGCTAGGGTTTGGATAAAGAAAATTAGCATCCAAACCACTAGAAATTCCAGTCCAAAAAGCTCGGCTGACAGGTTGATATGTATATTGGTGGATTAGTAGCAGCACATGCCACGCGAAATCTCACTAACAGTAACAGGGATGGACGCAGATATAGAAAGGCCAAATCCTGATTTTGATATCATGTTTAAAAGTCCAACCCAAAAGTTTAAATCAATAAGTGGAGGGAGATCGCATATATATGAAGAGCATATATAAACCCCATTGTTAAGCGATTCGAGATATTTTTAACACAAATAGTAGACTTAGTTTGCAAATTATGCGATTAAGAAGTATCAAATGCTTGAAAATGAGCAATTTGTTAAAAGAAAACAAACAAACCATTTGTTAATTATGGTGCTTCCACAATTTTTCTATGCCATTTAATGCATCAGATGAGAAAGCACCTAATGGTTATTAAGAAAAGTATGTCATTTTCAATGCATTGTTTATCTCGTGTTTTGTATAACGTATACATGTATTGAGACCAAAAGCATTTTTTGATGAAAAGATAGTGTTATATCTCGAAGTATTACTGTCCTATGGCCTAGTTTAACAAGCTTCTAACATACGGCCGAAAGATAGAACAATTATACGATGAAAGCAATTGTATTCATTATTTTCTGGTCCTACTTTCATTTAAGATTGCAAAATTGATAAAGCATGACATATTTAAGGAGGGAAATTTACAGGAAAGAGCGCAAAAGACCTTCCCACTCGAGTTTGCTTTCCGCCCGAAGTAAAAATTAATTAAAGCATTATATATATAAATAACTTGATAAGAATTCTATATCGAGAGTGGTTCAACCGAAATCTAACTTAATTAATTCCATGATTGGGCCGAATAAGAACAACTTAAATGGGACCTAAAGTCAACTAATCACGAACAGTTTCTGAATTGGCGGTTCTGGATTGACGAATAATCCTTCAAAATAATTATTTTATTTTCGTTTTGGCCCATATGCTTTAGTAACCTCCACGTCCAAATTATCAAAATTTCAAACATTCGAAACGCATATTAAACGATACAATATGTTCAAATTCGAACATTCATATACCCTTGCGCGTACAATATTAATATAAAAAAACATCCTTCAAAGTCAAAAGTTTTAGAAATATGTAATCTCGATTGACATTCTTTGTGTCGTATCTATTTAAATAGCATTAACCCACGTATCCTCTTCATGAAATTTCGAGCATCAAGCTGTCATTTTCTGGATTTTTAAAAAATTGATAGAAAGTCCAAATTTTTATTTTAGAAAAAAGAGGCAGGTAAAAAACAGAATTATCCGCATGTGTTAGGTTTTTCGTGCGAGCGTCGCTTTCAAATGTTCCAAGATCTTAATAGTTGATTAACTTAATCTCAATTATTAATTGCTGATTGAGAAGTTGGTGAGTCTGGTCATCACTCATCAACCTTTTTGACTTGAGAATGTTTACAAATTGTCTTGTTACTATGTTGGACATTGTTAGATAGCTTTGGTTTAACAGATTCTGCATGGTATTGCGTGAATTAATTCGTATTATTTAATGTTTTTTTTAAGGTCAAACTATAGTGTTTGTTTTCACGTACTGAATAGATTGCGACAAGGAATTTTAGGTATGACCGCCATTAATATGGCCTTTCCCCCTTTTCTGTTTTGCGTCGAAGCTGCGTCTTTTTCCGGTTATGGCCAAACTAAGATTAGCTTACGGACAACTAATTTTTCTCGAGAGAGTAAAAATATGGATTGGAGAATTTATTCGATGTCGAAAATACCCATGACCTAAGTCTCGAACATAGGGAAATTTTTGGAATTCGGAAATTACAGACAACACCGAAAGTTATTTTAACAATAAAGTCTATAAATAAATGGATATAAGGACATTAAAATTAACTTGGAGCCATTTTTGGTGCTTTTCGTGAGGAGGAAGTTTCGTCTGAAATAAGGAAAGTACGGAGCATCCAAAATACCTCATTAATTTCATCAATCGAGTAATGTACGCAGGCAAAATGCGATTGAATTTATCCGAGTATTTAGATTATTTAAGTACAGCGGTGTGCTTATCTTCAAATTTTCAATTTTTTTGCGAAGTCGTGCCTAAATTTTAAAGTAGGACTCTTCATAAAAAGTTTTTCCAACAATATATAAAAGTAGTCAATTAGTATTATGGACGAAAAGAGTACTTGCCATCTTATTAATGCGAAGAAAAGATCTTTCTTTTTTTGGTGAAATTAACTGATTGCTCGAGTTAGCAAGATGGCATTCGTTTTCGACTATCGGTTTTGCTCAATTACGGACTATTGGGTCAATCATTGAGAAACCAATATGTTACGGATCTTTTATTTCTAAATCAGATTGTTCATTTTAATCGAATCTAATAAAGTGCACAAACTTACAGATAAGACTCCGTTTAAGCGGACTCCAAACATCGAATCACTCGAAAGGCCATTAATTTTTCCACGCGAAATTGGCAATTCCACCAAAAAAAAAGTTTAAAAAAAAAACGAAAGGGAAAAAAACCCACGAATTGCCATGAAAAAACGACAAGCGAAGGCAAACAAAAAGAGTTCGACAAGAAACAAAAGGCAATCAGAAAGAGCACTCGCAAGAAGAGTGTGAGCGTCCAGAGACAGGGAAGCATTCGATGACGAGCATGATGCGGGATGAACGAACAGCTGGCATCCACCAAGTCAACCGTTGACCGATGACGTGTCGCCGCAGCGGCCCCCCTAGCTCACGCTTTCCCCGTGCGCCCTCGCCGCACCCTAAACCCCCCCTTCAGTTCACCACCTGCCTCCGCCCTCTCCTTCCTTCTCCTCCGCCGGGGACCAAACACACGAGACCGATCACGTGATCCCAGCTCCCGAGCCTAGCCCCCCACCCGTGCCAACCTGTCACCCTCCCGAGCCTCGCGTACGGGCTCCCCCACGTAGGCTCGGACAACCGTTTGGTCCCCAGAACTCCATTCCCAATAAAGAAAACCCCAGCAAGTAAAAACCCCACACACCACACGGGGCAAGAGAAGTAACAACTATTTTTAATGAATTAAAAAAAAAAGAAAGGAAAGGAAAATGCAAAACCTTGCAGTGCAGCCTACGGACCAGGGGAGACCAGACCAGACCAGTGAGTAGCGTAGTGCGTAGCGATTTCCCTCTTCGTCTTCTCCGAGAAGCCAACGCGAGTATCGCCCCCTCGAGAGAAAGAAAGAAGAGGAAGATCCATCATCATCACCGTCGCCATCACCCAAGCACGAGATCGTCAACCTGGGTGCCTCTCTTCCTTCTCTTTCAAGCCACCTCTCTCTGCGCGTGTATAAAAATCTTGTTGATATAGCCAGTTGCCTCCATTATAGCTCTCACGCCCTGAACCGCTCGAGGAGCACCCGCCGACTCACGGAAAAAGCAACTCGTGCCTCCTTCTCCTTCTCCTCCCCTATAACGCCAGTCCCCAGAGGGGCCAGACCCACCCGGACGAGCAGCCCCCCCAGACTTCTCGCTCGTGCCTCCGCCATGGCGAAGCCGAGGGTCGCGGTGCGGTCTCGCATTCGGAGCGTGCTGTCGTGGGTGATGGTATGTGCAATGTGCTTGATGAGGAGCGACCGCCTCGGCGTCGTCGCGATTCTTGATCCCAACGACTTCTTGGCCCTCCAGTCCATCCGGAAGTCGCTAGACGACATCCCCGGGTCCAGCTTCTTCGGATCCTGGGACTTCACCGCCGACCCATGCAACTTCGCCGGCGTCCTCTGCGACGCCGACCGGGTGATCGCCCTCAACCTCGGGGACCCCAGGGCCGGCTCCCCGGGCCTGACCGGCCGCATCGACACGGCCATCGGCCGGCTCTCCTCCCTCGCCGAGCTCACCGTCGTCCCGGGCAGGGTTTTCGGGTCGCTGCCGCAGACTCTGTACCAGCTCAAGAACCTCCGGTTCCTCGCCGTCAGCCGGAACTTCCTCACCGGCGAGATTCCGGCGAATCTCGGCCTGCTCCGGAGCCTCCGGACGCTCGACCTCAGCTTCAACCAGCTCACCGGGCCCGTCCCCCGCCCCCTCGGGACGCTGCCGGAGCTCTCCAACCTCATGCTCTGCCACAACAGGCTGTCCGGCTCGGTCCCCCCGTTCGTCTCCGAGTCGCTGACCCGGCTCGACCTCAAGCACAACGACCTCTCCGGCTCGCTCGGGCCGCTCGCCCTCCCGGCCTCGCTGCAGTACCTCTCCCTCTCCTGGAACCTGCTGGGCGGGCCGGTGGACGGGGTCCTGAGCCGGATGGACCGGCTCAACTACCTCGACCTCAGCATGAACCGGTTCTCGGGCCCGATCCCGGCCCGGCTGTTCGCCTTCCCGATCACGAACCTCCAGCTGCAGCGCAACGGGTTCGAAGGGGCGGTCGAGCCGGCGGGCCAGGTGGCGATCCCGACCGTCGATCTCAGCTACAACCGGCTGTCGGGCCAGATATCCCCGATGTTCTCGACGGTGCAGAACCTGTACCTGAACAACAACCGGTTCACGGGGCAGGTGCCCGGCTCGTTCGTGGACCGGCTGCTGGCCGCCAACATCCAGACGCTGTACCTCCAGCACAACTTCCTGACGGGGATCGAGATCAACCCGGCGGCCGACATTCCGGTGAGCTCGTCGTTGTGCCTGCAGTACAACTGCATGGTGCCGCCCGTACAGGCGCCCTGCCCGTTGAAGGCCGGCAAGCAGAAGACGAGGCCTACCTCGCAGTGCGGCGAGTGGCGAGGGTAAATTGGGGAATCCCCGGGTAAGCCTCTTCGGGTTTTTTTTTGCCTTTTTTCGGTCTTTTGTTTTTTTGGTCTTTTGGAAGGAGGGCAGAGTTGGAAGAAAAGATACGTATAGGAATTAAGATTTGGGGGAAATTCTAATTAAATTGGTGCGGGATGGTTTTTGATTCAATTTATTAATTTTTCGGTGATAGGTGTTTGGGTAAATAGAGAATAAAATAATTATAGATGTTTTGAGGGGTTAGCATTATTATGCTGCTTGTTAATTACTTGCTAGTAATATGAATATATGTTTCTGCGATTAATTATTTAAATTTTTTTTTTTTAGCTTTGCTCTGGAATTATGGTTATCCTTCAGTTCTCCACAAAATACTTATTGGGAGGGTAGGGTGTTGGAATCTTCTAATTTTTCGATTGCAAAGCAAGTGTGTTTCTTGGGATTGTTCATATGGTAAATTTGTTCTCTTTGGGCAATTAATCTAATGGAGGAGATGGTAAGTAACATTTCATTTTGCAATCGGCAAAAGCTCACTGATCCTTTTGCCCTCGAAGTGGGACGAGATGGATGGTCGAGCGATTTATAGGTCACTCTAGTTTCGCGCCCCTTCAAACAATAAATAACACGGAATGTGATGAGAAATTTCTATACAATTTTATCGATTTTCCCGTGTTTCGAATTTAATAAAATTCAAAAAAATTCAAAAGTCGAGGTGATTCAGACAGGCAATTTAGTTTTGGTTCTTTCTGGGCAAAACGAAAATCAAATACAGAACGGAATATAAGTGGGTACTCAGAATCAGTAATGTTTTAGCACAAGAAAGGTAAAAGGCATATGAATAACTTTTCAAAGATAGAGGAGAGACACTTAACACTTTACAGTAGTAGTAGGAGGCTGGCAAATCGACAACTCTCGAAACCCTATTCAATCATTCGTAATAGAGGCACGAATGCATTATTATTACCATCTACAACACTCCACAGGTGATGGTCGTCCCCAATAAGACATGCGGGTCAATTATGGCCAGATCGGTCCCACTTCGATTCGCTTTTAACTCATGCAAGCAAAGGGCATTGGTTCAGTGCCAAAGCACTAGAAAAGATCATCGCCTAACTTAATTTAATTAACGACCAAGTTGGCACTTTATTGGAGTGGGAGCTCGAAAGTGATGGTGCCCTTGAGAGGAGGGAGGGGGGTTGCGCATAGAATAATGTTAAGCGCCAATTGACAACTTCGTACCTCTTTCTTTTTCCTTTTTTTTTGGGTCGGAAGCAACTTCATACTTTTGCTATACAGTAATCAATACGGTCCGGAAGAAAAAGGAAGATTGTCCAATCAGACGGCGATGGTTGGAAGGGTCACCTCAGAATTTCGTGCAAAAATTTATGACTAAATTGAAAAGATTAAAAAGTTTAGGATCGAATTGATATCGGTTGAACCGGTTTACGATTGGTCGAATAATATTCCCGAAAAAATAATCGACGAGGGCTCAAAAATGAGAAAAAAAAAACTCCTAGTTAATGAAGAAGTGGTTTTTTTTTATATAAACTAAAAACCTATTGACATATTTAAACCAAAACATGTGTTTTTCTCCGCTTTTTCTTTCATGTCCATTATTACCTCTGCGTTGAGATATATGAAAAACAAAACTATCAATTACTCTCTCTTCGCAGAGTAACCGGAAATTTCACGTGTTTAATAAATACCCAACAGGCACTAGATCCACTTAATTACATTAATCCGCCCAATTTCTCCTCCCAAAAAAAAAACAAGGAAACTTTTCCCTCTCCATGCATAACGCATTCGCGATCACGAATGCATGTAGCGCGAACCCTGAACGCTAGTATTTTATTTACTTAGTTTTTTTTTTTTGGTAAGGTGTATTTTATTTACTTAGTTTAACTGTCAGCGACCCAAAAATTAAAATTAAATAAATAAAAGATAGAAATTTTGTTGGAGGGCGAGGCATTGTGGACAGTGGACAAAAGGGCAGGTCAATTTTTTTATGCGAACATACATCCATATGGTCTTTACTTTCGATTGCAAAGAAATTCCCTGTCACCTAGGACAAAAGCCGCATTGGAAATTTCCCCAGAACAACATGTGCATTTACCGATTTACCCTTCATTTTTTTTTTTCATTTTCCCCCTCCCTTTTAAAGAGGAGGAAATCTGGCTTAGGGGAGAGCGCGAAGGCATTTTACAACCAATCCGAAATTTGGTTTTTAATTTATATAATTTCGGAAGGGGAGCTAAAAATAAAACCTTATAAAGCTCTTACCTTTCGGTTTGAATCTGCATGGGCCTGCACATGAGAAAAGTCCATCGCTGTCATTGAGTTCTCGTGAGATAGAACCGAACAGAATCGAACTGTACGCTTTTTAATTAATCACTTGCTCGAGATCTTTAGAGGTAGCGAGACGCGTCTCTATCCGTGTTCATTCTAATCAGGCCGGGACGAGGAGGCGTTCATTTTAGGACTTGCGAATACATACTTTGGTCTCGAGTGGCGAGAGCGGAAATCCAGTTGAAAATCGAAAGCGTATCGGACACGAAGCGGAAACTTAGGCAGATGAGGATGGTTATTCATTGCGAACTTCGGCTAATGTCCAGTCGGAGCGGCCTGGTTGCCCGGATTGCAATTTCGCCACGCCCATTTTTTTTTAATTTTTTTGTCGGGAAATTATGCTTTCAAGACGGATTTTTGTACACCCAAGTAGACACTGGAGGGATTGGAAGCTTGTATCGAGCAACGATGGATCACAATTATACTCGAGAGGTCGATTATGTACAGCGAAGTTCACGAATCACATATGGTCATTGGGTCTGTAGCTTGAATGATACACCTTTTATCTGTACATGAGAAGGAAATTATTGGGACTATACGATACGAAGGATTTATTTACCCGGCTAATCATCGTCGCGTGAAAAGCCGCCGGCGGCCTTTCAATAGAAACGCCACCTCGGGATCCTCTTCTTCGCCTTTGGGATCTCAATTTCTCCGTTCGCGGGGAATTCCCATTTCACGATATCGCCATCCCAAGAAGAGCTCACGATCGTCGGGTAGTCCGGGTGCCAACTGCAGTCTCGGACCGTCGATCTATGGTGCTCGAGGGCCGCAACTTGAGCTCCGGTCACCTATTCAAAGCAAATTCAATGAAAAAAACCCGAAAAATCCTTCCCTAGTTGATGCCTACGCGGGGACAGAACATGTAAGCAAATATACGGATATGCGTCTTGGATGCATTTGACAAGGGATGCTACATAACGATCGATTCGATTATGATGAGAATGTATCTCATTAGATCTCTTGATCCTCGTGCTGAACGTTGAAGGAGAAGCGCATATGCTCAGTCGGAGAATCTTCAACTCTTTCTGACTAGCCAGCAAGGAAGAGGAGGAAGTACGCGCTCTTGTTGTGCGTAAGAGCACAAAAAGTTTTTCCGGCATAATTTCAAGTGACCGGCATAGGTCAATAGGATTTAGATTCCAAGCCATCCTATATTTGGCATCTCCATGTTGATGTCAAAACAGGACGACAACTAACATAATTCTGAAGTAGAACGACATAGTGCGAAAAGAATTACGTACCACATCGTAGATATAAACGCGAGAATCATGGGATCCAGTGTAGATATACTTTTGGCCGGTGCTGCACACAATCAATTCATGGAATCAACAGGTCAGTCTTTAGTAAAAGGACTCGCCGCCCACGTCGACTGGAAACTAAATCAGCATTCGAGCTCATTAGGAGCTTGGCGTGGATCAAACTTGGCCGCTACATACTGGTGTGCAGATTTAATTTGTTTCTCACTCTGTCGAGCAGGCAGCTAAAAGACTCACCCGATCAAACATTACCACTTGAATTTTCAACTAATGTTTGTTTCCCGTCTTACCTATGTGCTGGGGAGAAGTAGCACCGAATAAGAGTACGCAACACCGAATGGCCTTTATATGTTGCCACTGACCGATCAAATGGGTGTTTCAAATGCCTATTCTGGAGTGGGTAGTCCATCCATCTGTAGTCCCATTCATAATTTCTAAAACCTGGACGGCTGCACCAAATCAACCAAAGAAAAAGCGTTAAAACTCGCGCTCTCTTCCATCTCGGGCAGCAAAGAGATGTGGGCAAGCCAAATGAAAGAGGTTGATGCAAAAGAGTCAACAAAGAACTCATGCAGTCATTTTATCTGTACATCATACATCAATATGCGTCTCCAACTTCTTACGTTCTAATACTTCCCATCTGCTCGTCATTTTCACGCTCATATATTGCATTGCAACATTTCACATCAACATAAATTCTTCACTCAGATTCGATTTTTATAGCACGCAAATAAGGTAATCTCTTGATTTTCAAGGTATTGATTTTTCCGAGGATCAGATGTAATCAATGTTGTGGAAGTGGAACCTTTCCTCATTAGGTATGCTTAACCAGTGCCTCTAGGGCACTAGAGGCGCACCCGTTAACATAAACCCTTAATAAAAAAGACTGAAAGCAGGCATTGTTGCTTAGGTAAACTGATGTTGAAACCAAATTCTAGGAAGCATGTGGAACTTGAGCACACTAACCAAGTAATATCAGAGCCCATTTTACAGATATCCCAAAGTTTGATCGTCTGATCTTTGCCATTTGATATGAAATAACGACCATCACCACGGCTGTCAATGAACGTAATGCCTTCAAGGTGTCCCATTAGAACTCCTGCAGGTTTATTTCTGGCACTCAGGCAACGTCTATCCCACACCTACAAAAATAGTCATGTCATTTCTCAACAGGCCCCAGCTTGCTTCAGTTCTCCTCTGAACTCATAAATCCCAATTCCTCTATTTCATTAGCATTGAATTATGACAAATAGGGTAGCAACATAATAGCGCGTTAAGACTATTGTGCCGTGCTCACGGGCATTTGCCGAAGGATGAATTAGCAGCATATCAAGGTTTTCCTGTGCAGATACTTTCGCAGATGAGACAACACCATCGATATATCGTTTGAAGGAGCAGCTCGGGAAGGTAAAAAAAAGTGAAACGGCTCTTATAACAAAACAATGGCTTCCACTTACTTCAGTTTGAAAATGCTAAAAAATCTAAGCCTAGAATACATCATCTAGTGAATGGGACAAATGGTTGTAATTTAGACAAAATCAGACTGAGTCATGTTGCACTGAAGAAAAGAAAATACCTTCTGAGAGTGGAAAACACAGTGTTAAGATGATGATTATGATTAATTACTACTACCAGAGCTTCAAACCACAATTCAATTGGACCACATGTCAGGAGAATCCGATAATAGCCACGATCAAAATCAACAGAAAAAGAAGTGTGATATTGAAAATCAATTGGGCTAAGTATTTTTTATGGTCTCTTTATCTAATTGCCAAATGAATGCTATTTAATCGTTTGACTGACAAATTTCATCATTGAGAACGGAGATAGAATAGGCCAACATCAAATAGTAAGAAGTGAGTGAACAGTACCATAATCACATGTTTCATCGTTTCTCACCAGTCCATCAATAGTAAAAAATGCAAAGACTTACCTAGTTGTAACATCAATCAGAAATAAAGGGAATTTTGGCTTATCAAAGCTCTGAAGACTGGACATGCATCCTACACAATGTCTTGTTGACAGGGTGAGCCGGTTTTTATTTTTTTCACAGTTAGGTAGTTGTGATACTTATGATAATACAGTTTGCAGTTGCAAGTTCTTGCTATGGAAGTGTTCATAAATTTGCACAATGTGCTCGGTTAATTACAAGACGATAAGAATATCGAAAATGGGATGATACAAACAATAAAGATGAACAAGCCTTTTCCACCACTGCCTTATGAATGATATCAATTGTACATGACCATATTTTTTTGCATTGGGTGCAAAATCGGTTAAGAAAGTGGATGCAAACACCAATTACAAGGGAAGTGTCTATGAAACACAAATCAGAGAAGTGACGGAAATGGCTTCTGTAACGACTGGACTATCACCCATATTACAATGTGTTGAACGTGCATCATGTCCGAATACTTTACACAAGTTTAAAAAAACAAAATCTATACAAAAAAAAATAAAAGTAATCAAAAGAGCACTAGGGATACTGAGCTTAAGTACCTTGCAGTATGTATCATCACTCCCAGAATAAATTATATGACCACTTCCATCGGCAAAGCAAACTGTGTTCACATCAGACTGCAATTTAGAAGACGAAATCAGATTCTAAAATCTTGTTGAGTTCTGTTTTTCCAACAGAATTTGATAAAGTAGAACTGTTCTCATTCAGCAATGGAGATGAGAATAGATGCATGAAGTAGGCGAAAATACTTGCATAAAATAATGGTTAGGTGCAACCAGAGGAAGGGACCTGAAGGCAAAGACTCACCGACTCTGCAAATATATAGGTGCTAATCAAAATGCACTCATCTCATTTGAACTTATGAGATACAGAGTATAAGGTTTTCTGAAGGTAACTATGTGCATAGATTGGTGAAGAAAACATATTAACTGCGTGTAAATTAGGCACTCAGTGCACACTAAATCCACAATACAAAGTGCACAAGCAATTTTTTATGCCTTATAATCTTAAAACTATGGCACTTGCATTTTGATGTGCATATACTTCCTCAGCCAAAGATGCAAAAGGAGGAAAAATTCTGACAGAGAAGGCCCTCATTCCTTTTCCAACCTTAAAAGGATAAATACAAGAGAGATGACGACAGTTTAAATCCACCTTGACCACTATATAACTGTTTCAACATCAAGAGTTCGCTCATCTCAACTTTTCTTCTCACAACAATAAGAGGAAAGGGAAAGAAGAACAAAACCCGCAAATTTCATCAAGCAGCCTTTTCATTTGAAAATCATTCTGTCTGACAACCTGAGAAAAGAATGTAGAATCTCCAGTTTTCGCATAATGAACTCGCAGGAGCATGGGTGGAAAATCAAGATGAGTGATCTAGACAACAAATCCTTTCTCGCAGTTCACTCATTTTCACCAATACCAGATGCTTGCAACGTGCAAAACCACTACACTCGAAGACTGATGCCTTGAATCAATAATAGACTTCTGGGGTTTCCAAGATAAAGGAAAAAGGAAAGGAGACAGCCACAGGGAAAGTTGAAACCTAATTTAATGGTAGCGGCCAACTAACATTGTCAGGTGGTAATTTTCAATAAAGCCAGTTTGTACAAGACTAACTCTAAAATGAAGTGGGAAAAAAATTCTTGGCCCATATGTTCATCTTTTCTGAGATCACGAACTCGACATATCAGCTGCCCAGGGAGGGTTCAGAATCGCAAAGCCAATTGGCAAGAATTTAAATCACCGCATATTGCAGGGACATTAATCAATTACTTTTAATGGTTGTTATACTTCCAAAGATATGTATCGACTTTTGCATGAAGAGATCTGCCATATCAACTGCCAAGAGAGGTTTGGAATCAAATTCAAGGACGGTTACCGAGAATCCCAAACCATGGCATATTGCTCAGGAAATCACCAATTACTGTTAAGGGATATTATATCTCCAAAAGAAAGAATTGACTCAGGCAGATAGAGATCCATTCAAAAGCAAACTTAATTAGAACTACATTTGCAAAAGAATAAAAGCAACTCTGCTGGAACGCTGAGCACCAATCTTTAAAGTTCCGAGTAGTTAGCAAGAAGCATATCAGAAACAAATCCAAAAAAGCACAAAACCTACCAAAGTTTTACCTCATGTGCTGGAATTCTGAGGGAAAGCTTATTCGCCACAAGATCATAGACATATATTGAATCATCACTGCTTCCAGCAACAAGTTCTCGTCCATCGGTAGAAAATTTAACAGAGAAGATTCCAAAAGAATATGGTCCACTATCAGCGGAAAAATCCAAACCCTCATGGATGTCCTGAAGATATTAGAAGAGGAATGAAGTCATATAACCTCCACTCAAGAATGCCAAGCAGACATATTCTCAAAGAAAATCAACATGGAGCCAAGATGGCGAATTCCTAAAAAACACGTGCACAATTTCTCTGAGCCAGGAAGCCTATTGATCCAGCATTTTGCTTAAAATGAAAATCTTGAGGCAATTGTTTATTTCGTCAATGTTGGACTACATAGAAGGAACCCTCTTGCATAATTTTGTCTATTTTTTCTTGAATGTTTCTTTCAAGAGTTTTGATCCATAATTGTAAGGATAGTCAGAAAAATCAGAACTCCATAGGAATGCATTAACCGACATCAACATAAGATTCAAAAATCTCAATGTCAAGACTTTCATATGCACAAAAAGCATGCTCCTGCCATCTATTACCGAAATTGTAGTAGCTCATAATAGTACATTAAGTAGTTCTTGTCCAGCTTAGTGAAGACAGACACTTGACTAGTGAAGAAAATGGGAAAAACTATCAAAATGATGCAGACGTGATCATAAAGCTGATAAATTTTTCGTTTTAAATGCTTCAAAAAGTGTGCAAAGGACACAGGTTCCATGAGTAACTAAAGGTAGTAATGATATAGTTTCATCTGCCAAATTTACCGGAAGATGTTTTGTTGGAAAACTGCTGCAGGAACTAAATAAAAATCAGGTGAGAATTTTGAAAATCTTATTACTGATAGGTTGATGATTGAATGGGAGGAATCGGAACTGTTTTTCAGGCACGAGCTTTGACAAGCATAGCAGAGCCATTTTAAAGCATATAAAGAAGAAATTACAGAAGTACAAGAATTTCCGATATTTCAAGCCAACCAAAGCCTGGGGGAGTCAGGTTCCAGGAAAAAATTCAAATGCTAAGAGCAGGGGTACTTGGATCTATTCACTGGAGACCCTCCAATACACTCACAAACCTCTTGGTTACCCCAACCAGCTGACTTAGGAACGACCACCTGATGCAGCCAAAAGATGATTGAGACAGCATCAATCTGGTCATATTTTCTCAGGCAGAAACTCTAGATGGGAACTAATCAAGAACTACGCAAAATTAAATACTGTGCATCCACAAGGGGGAGGCACAGAGACACTGCAATGTTGCTTGGATTGAGTTCTGAGGGCTTTTAAACTCCGAGTCAAAACATGCTGAACATCCAACAAAAGTTGAGCTGAGAAAGTTATTGGATAAGAGAACCAAAATTCTTGCTTCAGGCTATTTTGGTTATCCAGAATTTTAGGGCGCTGTTTTGACTACCAAGAGGAGAAACCCAACTAAACCATGTTGGATTTTAGTGAGAGCAAACCACCCTTGTAAGATTTTACGTGAATATAAGCAATATGAACATATATGCTTAAGAATGACCAGAAAATTGTCATGGTAGGCCAATGTGTCAAAGATGACATATTGCTCCCACAAAATAAAAAATTTCTGAATTTAGTATTCTTTATACCGTTACTTTTGCAAGAGAATCCATAGCAGCCGATCTGACATCAACAATATGGACTATGGGTGACATACTGGCATACACCTGCAAGTTAGAGAGAAATATGACATATCTTTTTTTTGCTGAGTAAGCAAGCAAGTGTTATTCAAGAGACATAATACATCTATATTCAACTGATGATAGAATTGGTAAATTAAGAAACAAGCAAGCTTCAACCCCACAGAAAGACAATGCTAAAAAATGTGAGTAATAACATAGAATGCCATAACTAAATGCTTGAATTAATCCAGCGAAATCAACTCTGTTGATGCTCATAGAAATTCTTCCTGGCATGGGACCACTGTAGAAATCCTTATGTACAGCAAGCACTGAATTCCATTCCCCTTGTAAGCATCTAATCTTTTTCTCATCTTCCCTATTGACGTCAAAAATACTCTAACATCATAGAAGCCACATTCACAGTAAAAACAGAAGTCCAATCTAATACGGTATCACAAATGAGCAACTTGACTTTGAGAATCTACTACTCATCAATCAAGTGAAAGAGGCCCTGCATTACTATGAAATAACATCTGGTATGTATAATTATCCTAGCTCCTAGCTGACAATTCTAGACCTTAACAAGAGCCAACAGCCAATTTACATGAAAAAACTATCTGAATAGCACTAGCAATTTCCTGAACGATGGAAAGCAAAAGGCTGAGCATGAGATGAAACTGTAGCTTTAGATGTGCATTCCTATAAGAATGCCTGACGATAAATTAAAGCTAAAGACAATTGTATCCACATAAAAGAGAAATGCACAGTCCAGAAGCAGGACTTGAAATATCTCTCACATACAGAAGAGTATGTTGGTTTTTCAGCATTCATAACCTCATTAGTAACTCTAAGAACCTAAATTGATATTCAGATTATTTCTGATACATTGTAAATCATAAAAGAAGTGTCATCTCAAATAGTTTCTGACTCATCAACACCAGGGGCCAGAGTCGGCCTTTATACCCCAAAAGTCAAATTGTATTATGAGTAACGAGCATAACACTTTTCAGGGGAAAAAAACATTTACTATATGTGTGTGTCAATCAAATTTTACTACATACGAGTATGATATTTTGGCATAACAAAACTTATCATGCATGCTGCATGTAAAGTGAGCAACAGATGCTAGCAACGTCAATATGTCATACCTAGTTTCTTGAGACTGAGTACGCCGAGATGTTTTATGACTTGAAAATACAAAAAACTTCAGGAGACAAACATTTAGTTCCTTGCAGGAGCTACATGAACTCACAAGGTAACGCTGGTCAGGAGAAAGAGATGTATCAGTGATTGTCCACTGTAAACTCTTGGCAAGAATGTTCTTCTGAAATTTCCATCCTTTATCAACATTATAAATCCTAATGTGGCTACCCTGCAGAAGTACTTGGAAAAGTAGAGTTAGAAATCACATGTACTACATCAATACATCTTACACCATACAGCTTTAGATCAGAGGATATACCAAAAAAAACTGACATATGAGACGTCTCTTAGGCTCAGTTTCTGTGATCACAGAAAGTGGTAAAATACTGAAGCATGAACACTCTAGCACAATACAATATCCGTGAAACCTATTCACATTCCAGTAACATGTACCTGAAAGCCAGCAACAAATAGAGAACCATCAGCTGAAAACTGCGAAACATAAGCCGGACTAGTCATCTGATCCACGGGCACAGGACCACTAACAGGCACATATCTGCTCAGCATGTGACAGCAATCAGCAGAAGAGAACCTCCCCCTTCCTGAATAATTAGACTCTCGACCTGCCAGCATCTTAACAGGGGACACAGGCAGAGCCCGCCTCCCAGGGAAATCTCGGATCAAATGTTCGTGGGGCCTTGACTTCAGATTTGTCAAATGAGCTATCTCATGATCCAAACATATCGGCAACTCATTCGGTCCTTGGCTGTTACCAACCTCATGCAAGCTCTCCTCTTCCTCACACAACTCAGGTTCAATCTCTAGTCTGCTCATTGCATACATTGCCAACCGGCAGCAAAATGCATTGCTGTACTTAAACCACTCGTGGCGATAGAATGAACGGCGACATCTTTCTCGATCCACGTCCCAGTTAACTGTAATCCTGCCACCAATCCTGCTAAACCAATTCTTTTCTTTTTAAAAACTAGTAGACAGTACACAAAAGATGGGGGAAAACGTATGACTCCGCTTTCAGAAAGCGTAAACACTTAGATTACCAACTAACCAACTAAAGTCGAACAATTAAAGGACGGTCACATTACCACCCAAGAAGACGATTTGACCCGTATGTTAAGAATTTTTTATGGCATGCAGCTAAACTCAACAGCATCTGTAATCCACGAGCTAATCTTGTTTTCCCCCGCTATGCTAAGTGGCCAAAATCAAGAACTCAAGCACAAGAATATCAACCAAGAACCATGATGAGCTTGCGCCCAGTGCAATAAATTCCACGCAGTTGTCCCGAAGAATGATTGAAAAGGCCCCTCAAATTCCGTCGAACTACGTGCCCACGATGACAGTCAAATAAGTCTCGAGTCCAACACCACATCGCACCCGTCACAAGATCAATAGAAACCAGACATATATTGTATGAGCCCCCGACTCCTATCCGACAAAGATAAAACTAGAACTGAAAGTAAGGGAGATTCATCAGCGTAACCAAGTATCCATAACGAACCACTGACCTGATTCACGGGCTTGTCTTCTTCTCTGCCTTCTTGCTGAATGGATAATGCCCGAGCTCTTTTTCCAGGATTCGTCCTCCCAAAATCTTGCTAGTCAGATTTCCTTCCGCGTGCTTATCGTGTGTCCCCTCCACTGCCCCCTCGTTCGGTCAACGTCGCAGCGGTTGGTGTTGCACTCGCGCTCGTGCGTGCAGTGGGCTAGCAATGGGCCGGCAATCAAATCGCACGTGGTTAGTACAACGTTGAATCCTGTAATCTTCGTGTGTACAACAATAATCGCATTAATTTCTATGGTTTTTACTTCCTCTTTTGGTTCATGGTATGTTCTTGTACTCGGTCATGTCATGTTTAATCTTTTACCGATCCTGCATCGTTACCATGTTCACGCCTCATAAAATTTCTCCACGAAGCTTGCATTATTAAGGTCTGAGTAACCATTTCGATTCTTTGATCTATTTCCGTATGAACAAGATAACTGATGAGAAAATCCGCTTTAGGTAGATAATCTCTGGTCCATGCCCTGTCAAATACCGTACTAACTTTTTCAAGACCGAACAGAAGACAAGTCAAAAGCTCAGTAGATGCAAACCGTTCGATACATAGAAAATCTGCCTCGCGATTCTGCTTCGGAAAAGGTAACATCACATATATGTTTACAAAAGGTATTTTACAAAATTAGTTGCATCAAAGTTAGATATCGGTTTAAGACTATAGAATAGAGCTCTCTCCATGACAAAGCAGGCCATCCTTGTACACAAGGAAGCAATGTTGGGCTGTGTCAAATTAAGATTGGAACCATGCCACCTTTTAATAGAAGATCATAGGGGATAACAACACAAATAGTCCTTGAATTTTAGTTTAATGTGCAATATTATCCTTAGACTTTTAATTCTTGCAATATTATCCTTAAACTTTGGCCCAATATACAATATTTTCCCGGGACATTTAATTTATTCAATGTGTCCCAGAACTATTGATAAATATTTAATGTAGTCCCTCAATTTCCTTCATTTTCATATAGGTCAAGGACTAAATAGAACATTTACCAATAGTTCAAGAATCATATCGAACTAATTAAAATTTCATAGACGATATTGTACATTGTGCCAAATTCAGATACCACATTAAACAAATTAAAAGTTCAAGAATCACATTACATATTAGACCAAAATTTATAGGCCAAATTTAGGGGCCATTTGTGCTATTTTCTCAAGATCAAACACAAACTCATTTTCTGGTTTTTTTTTTTGCCCAAAAATGAAGACAAACTAATGTCTATTGTATATGTTAGCACAAATGGCACGCATATATGTGTATAAGATGAGAGAGAGAGAGAGAGAGAGAGAGACAGACAGACAGACAGACAGAACCATCATTAATATAAAATTACTTTAAAAGCCTCAAGATCGAGGTTGTCAAGTTAATCGAACACAATTTTAAATGTTCAGCACATGAAATTTCATTGTTAAAAACAACAAATCGGAACTAATTGACAGGTAGAAAAAGTCAGCTTATACTAAAAAGATCGAGAATAAATATTAGCGAGGATATAACGAAAAAAACAAATCCCTAGTTTATGCAATATGTTGGGGTGTCGAGAGATGTCCAGTTTGATAGTCGGAGGTCACTGCGTTCGAATCCGATTAACTCCGTTCGAATTGCTCTTAGTCGGTGCTACATGCACAGGTCAAACGTAGGAACTTAACCGGTTCGGGTTATTCCCGTAAAACTACTGAAAAATCATGGCATGAATAAATGAATAAATAGTTTTCATGAAGGGTGTGAGAATAAATTTGCAATCCCCATTAACGAGAATGGAAAACAATTTCATAATTTGTTCTTGTCATCAGTACTGCAAACATTACGTGCACCACCCATCATTCTTGTTGACATAATTTCAGGGTTGACTCTAACAAAATGCAAAATGACTCGTACCAAATGTGGATGATTTTTTTTTTGTTTTGAAACAACCAAAAGCGGATGATGAAGATCCAGATTTGAACACAACATACGTGACTGCAACATAATGCCGTTCAAAGCATTAGAATGACCGACTGCCACACATTCTCAAAACAGTGATCATTCGAGAGATTGATTATAACTAAACTCACCCTATTAAAATACATTGATTTCGTATGAAAAGAACACCGCGACTTTCTTCGAGAGCAACGAATAACATATTCCACCATATCTTTTGGGCACTGTGAGCGGCTCTGCGATGAGCCCGGACGATGTTTCGTTCGTATGGAACAAATCAGATGGCGTCTTCATCCCTAATGACCCCTAATGGCCATATTTAAACAAAGCCCACTTGTCAAAACAGTGACCTCCATCTCGTCCTAATAAAGAATTGCATTCACACTACCATGTGTAGGGGACAGTTTGACAACTAGGCAT
Organism: Syzygium aqueum; assembly: GCA_031216185.1. Lineage (NCBI taxonomy): Eukaryota > Viridiplantae > Streptophyta > Magnoliopsida > Myrtales > Myrtaceae > Syzygium > Syzygium aqueum. Next base: position 24,281,740 of record CM062241.1, on the reverse strand, counting down.
TGGCAATTAGAGGACGCCAAGAAAATCTGAACAAGAAAGGTTAGGGAAATTATTATTAAATTTTGAACCGATTCAAAGCCCCTAGTGGTAATAAAATAATTACTAGGAGTGGCAGGGAGCATACCCAAAGGAACATATTCTAAGCAAAGAAACAAAAGAAATGTAAAGATGATGCCTAGAAAGTCAAATTGAGACAAGGTTCCATGTCCTTGTCCTGCTTAGCTGTTCCTACCACTTAGTGCACCCATTAAATTTAATCCCTCTTAAAAAAAAAAAGCAAATCCCACCTTCACAATAGATCCAAGAAATCCCAACCATCGATGGATGGGTTTCCCCTCCACCAAACAAAGACAAATTCAACACAATTTCTAGCTGTTTTCCCCCCAAAACCTCCAAACGCGGCCCCGTCATCTTAAGAACGGGGGGCAATCGCAAGCTGCCAAGAATTAATCAAACCGACGTGGAAAGATGGCGAGAGCCCAAGAATTTGACCCCTCCCCCAATGATTTTCTCTTTCTCTTTATCTCTCTCTCTCTCTCTCTCTTTCTCTCGGCTCTCATTTTCCCGGGAAAATCATGTTGGATGGGGTTGGGGTTTGGCTTTGGGGCCATTTTCTGGGATGGTCCGCCACGCCACATGCTTGCCTGTGCCCACTGGAATCGGATCACTGAGCAAACAACGTTAGTTTGTCAAACGATGCGGTAAAATTGCAAACGTCTGCTTAAGCGAATGGGACGTAATCGAGTTCGAGTATCCAAGAACGGTTCCCGATGTTTTGTACATCAATCTTTGTGTCCCGACTCATTAGTACTTGTGTACTGTATGCTTGTCTTGAGGATTTGGTTGGGGGGGTGGGCTTTTCAGGATGCCAAATAAATTGGACATATAAATTCCTAGTGGGATTCAGATGAACTTAAGTGGAAGATCAAGATGAGAATCTTGTGCCTTTGCAGAATTTCAAAGTCCTGCACTACATGCATTAAAGCTTCTCTTGGTTGACTAATGTTATGTTTCTGCAGCGATTTCGTTCTTGGACATAATTGAAGAATTGATTAATCCAACCAATCAAAGATTTGTTTTTTCCTTTGACAATGCGAGGAGAAAGATCTTCCTCCTCTGACCAAACAACAAGAGCGCATTTGACCAGGTTCTAACAATAGAGCGTGCACATGAATACTGCCTACCAACTAGTGGTTTCGCCATCAGAACAGAAGGAGAAAGAACAAGTCCATCCCAGAAGGAAAATATACAGGCAAAAGCCTTTTTCTTGTATTGCTCTACGCCACAAGTATCACATACATATTCCGTACCATGATTGCATAATCAAAGTTCAGAAATTAGTCCTTCCTAAGAATGATCACCTGCTAAGACCAGATCCATCGACCACCACACGCCGATGCCACAAGTCCTGCCACCCCATTAATCCCCAGCTGGACGCTGAACACGGTAAGAGGTTATATTAGATATAAGACGATCCGTCCATATTGTATAGCAGAGTCCGATCCGCCACGATGAAGGCCGCTATCTCCAGAGACCCGGCTGATCGATAGAACTCTCATCCTACCACCATAAATGCTAGAACAGCAAACCGAAGAAAATACTACACAACCACCCCAGCAATAGATGGAAAACCGAATACAAAACCCGAAAACAGTCAAGCTTGTGTTATGTATGGACTGCTTCTGCCAGTAAGTAAGGTTAAGCGGGTCTTATATTTAACAGTCAGACTTGACAAAGTTCTTGATCTCCTCCATGAGGCAGTAGAAATGCTCGTTGTTCGGGAGGAAGTAGAAGCCGATGGTGGCCTGCTTCAGATATAGCAACTTCACTTCTTGACCGTTCCTTTTTAACCCTTCCACATAAGCTATTTGCCAGTCCTGGAGAAGATCCAGACCCGCCACGACAACGAGGCTCTTCGGAAACTTAAGCCCCTCAAGGCTTCTGCCGCGGGGACCGAAGGGATTGCAGGCAAGGTGGTCTCGGTCTTCCCCTTCGGGGAGATAAGCCCGCCAGTACCAGTCGCGGTCCTCTAAGTTCACAAAGTACTTCCCATCTAATTTCTTCTCTGATTCAGTTCTTTCTTGCCCGCCAAACAAAGGATGAAGAAGTATGTTACCTAGTACTTCCACCTCGGCCTCGGCAGCCCTGACTGCCACGTGGTGAGCAATGTTACCGCCCGAGCTATCGCCAGCTAAATACACATGAACTTTAGTGTCTTTCCCACTCATTAGCCACGGTCTCGACTTCACCCACTTCAGGGCTGCCCAACCATCATCGCAGGCACAGGGGTATCTGTGTTCGGGCGAGCGGCGGTAATTCACCGACACAACCGCCCCCTTGCAAAGGCCGACGAGGCGGCGGCAGAAGGTGTCATAAATCGCACTGTTGGCAGAGGAGTGGCTGAAGCTCCCGCCGTGGAAGAATAAAATGACAGGGACATCCTCGGTGGTGCTCAGAGGCTTCTCGAGCTCTTCAAATCCCCATTGAGAGACATCATTGGACGCCGGTAAGTACACCCGGTTCAGAAGGCCAGTGGCACGATCGACGTGATCGAACGACAAGACTCCGTCGACCGGGATGGTGTTGGCGGGAACTTTCCGGTCAAGGAACTCAGCCAAGTCCCTATTGAAGGTCCCATCGGGCCGGCGGAGGAGATTGTATGCTAGCTTGAAGTTAGAGATGAGGACCCATGTGTTTAAGGGAACAACTCTCTGCAAGAGAATGAAAAACGAAATTAGTGCTTGGAGTGTTACCAATTGCAACATGAATTCGACGACAGATTGATCTTTGTGCATCCCGTAGCAAGAAACCAAGAAATGCACACAGCAAAATGAAAAGATCAACATTGACAGGGAAGTTGGAAACTTACTGGAAAAGGAAACAGGAAAGGTAAGAGACAGTACTTCTCGCCATTGCTTTAAATTTACACACAAAGTTCAACCACTCAACTTAAAACAAAAAGAAATCCAAGATGAAAAAGGGAAGAAAGCCCAGAAGCAGAGACACGCCATCAAACAGATCGTATATCAGAACTGCGATTGAAAAGCACAGGCAGCCACAATCGCCGAAAATTTTTAGAACTCGCAGCGAGGGAAAAAAAAAAGTCACGGCCTTTTTCCACGAATCAAGCAAAATCACCTCAGGCATCACCTTTCGAAACGAACGAGCTCAAGCCCAATTCAGGCGAAACCACCCTAAAAAGCGAAGCTTCGAGGAGAAAAAACCCCCACAAACCAGTATCACCAAACCAGCTCCACTTATCATCCCAAACACCCCCGAACGCCCAACCACAGCTGGGGCTGTTCAAGAAAAGAGAGCACCGAGAAACCGAAGAATCGCAGAGGGATTCGAGGGAGCACCTTAGATTCATTGGCGTTGACTTCGTCGCTACCCGCCATGAGACAGCGAGAGATCCGAAACCCAGAAGCCGAAGGAGAAGAAGCAGCCTAGACCCGAAACGCGACCTCCGTCGAGACAGCCTCTCTGAGAATCATAATAACGGCCCCGAGAGCTTTCGGAGAGCAAATGAAGGAGCCGGTCCTGCTCTCCCCCCGGTCTCTCGCCCCCACTCCGCGCCCGCGCCGCGCCGCGGGCCGTGGGCGATGAATTCGCGCCGGAGATTCCTCGTCGAAGGAAGGAGAGAGAGGGGGTCGGCGGGGGGCGGACAGCGGGGAAGGAAGGACGGGACAGTTCTTCCTCCTGATGTAACAAGAGAACAGGGATGGCTCAGACGCAAAATATGAGTGAGATCGAAGATCCTACTCGGATACGTATGTGTGTGTCCGAGAGAGAGAGAGAGAGAGAGAGAGAGCGACTAGAGCTTAAAGTACAGGCAACAGAGAGAGACGAGAGAGAGAGTGAGAGACGCAGAGAGACGACGGAGCGGAGCGAGCGGTGAACGGAGAGAAGAGAGACGACAAACTGGGGCGGCCGAATTATACTGTGCAAGTGGGTCCCATCCCCCCCACTGTAGCTCTATATTAACTCCCTCAACTTTTCCCTATTTCTACTTTTCCCCCGTTTTGAAATTTAGGTTAATCCCACCAAAAAAAAAATACCCTAAATTGATAATTATGTGATAAATAAACCTCAAATATAACAAATTTATCCTCCATTATTTTCTGTTAAATTTTTTCTGTTAAATTATTGAGTTGAATGACGATAGTTGAACGATATATCAGTACAGGGTTTTACCCTCTATTTATCACAGATATACCGGTTTATGATATCCAATTTAACGAAAAATTAATGAACGGTAAAATTGTCACAAGTATATTAATTTAAATTATTTTTTAACAAATTTATTATAAATATACTAATTTGAGGTTTTTCATTATATCGATCCTTGGAATTTTGAATGCCCTTGGGGAGTTGATTTATTTTTCTCTTAAAAAATTCATGACCTAACTTCAATGTTTTACACCAAATGCGGAAAAATTTTAGGTGTGCAGAGCCACGAAAGCTATGAATAATAAAACATTTTAAACGTATATATTTCGCCCTCATCAAACTATGAATCGAGAACTTCTCTCTCAATTTCTCTATAATCCTGAAATTTCTCCTTGCTTTATAGTCTAGGCGATGCGTTGCGTATGGAAGAATGGATTTCTCTAAATCGGTTTGTATATTTCATGAACATCATATCTCGAAAGATATTTGATGCTATAGTTGTTTCTATTTGAGAAAAATAAGTTTAGTCATGCAATTGGTCCAATCGCTAAAGGTTTGCAATTGGTCGGTGATGGGCCATAGTATTCAAACTTGCTTTGATGATCAATTTAATTATGTCTAATTTTCATAATCTAATAAGTCTTAAATGTTTTGCAAAAATTACAGAATTTGATAAATTTAACCAATGACACGTCATATATATACCGTAATTTTTTTCTCATTATTAATATACTGAAAAGGAAATGAGTATTATAAGAGTCCATATATTCTAATTTTGGACGTCTTGGGCGATTTTGTCCTATTTTGTTGGATGGATTTGGATGCAATATGCTTGCGGACTGGGATTTTCACTTTAGTCAATAAGCTTTCATCACACATGAGCCTTCCAAAAAAGAGATAAAATATGCTTTTTTTATATAATTGACAGAAAATAAAAATAATTCAGCCGATGATCGACTAAGATTGGTCGCTTGCACTATTTCATGAAAGAATAATAGCGAAAGAGCATTTATTATTTGGACCATTTCATGTCAACACATCGCAGCTCTAACGTCAATTTCGAGGTTTGTTTTTTCTTCTTCTTTTTTTACTTTTTAACGCTTTTTTTTTTATAAAATCTGTGATTAACTCTCTCCTTGGAGAATGTGTCGCTAAAAATCAATGGAGATTGTGGTGATGGAGTCCCTCCAGTCGATTGTAGCCGAACAAACGCCGTTGGATTAAACGTTTTGCTATCGAGTTTCCATTTAGGATATGATTAAGTATATTCAATAAGAAAAATCTTGAAAGTTTTGATCACTCGGGATATGGAAGAAATAAAGTAAATAGAAGAATGTCTAATTATTTTATTTGATTACATGATAGTATTCCTAGCACAACCATAAGTGCTTGGTAGGGTTCGATTCATTGATTTAACCATATCAATAAATATTGAAAACAAAATTTGTGTTGGCCGCTAATTCTTGAGAGGAGAACAGTTACGTGAATTGCAAATTTATTTAAATTCAACTATTTTAGTTAACCGACCGTATTATGCAACATTTTTTCTAATATTTAAACGTGTTCGATTAATCGGTATTATTTTTCCGCGCTTGTAAACACATCGGAGCTTTCCTTTCACTTTTATAAAAAAAAAAAAGTTCTCTTACAAAATTGCCCAATTGAAGATGTTGATTGGGTTACTTTTATTCATCTTTCCTCGATTCAATAACTTTCAAAACCAAACTCGGGCTCTGTACAAACTCTCAATTTCTGTACATCATCCAAATTGACGGTACAAATTGTCGAGAAAAATTTAAAAACACAAGAGAAAAATCGAACAAATAAAGGGCAGCCCTAAGGTCTAATACCCAAAAAAATCTCAAATTTTAGCCTTTTTCCCAATTATATCCTAAATTTTTTTGTCTCATAAAAAATCCTAAACTTTTACTTTTGTCCAAAATCTACCACCTAATACCAAAAAAAAACTCAAATTTTAGCCTCTGTCCCAATTATATCATAAACTTTTTTTGTCTGATAAAAAATCCCAAACTTTTACTTTTGTCCAAAATCTACTACCGTTAAATTTTCCGTCCAATATTACCGTCAATAATTATTTTTTCGAATTTTTTTATTTTCTTTTTTTCCCTTCACCTTCAACCTCTGGCCGGTTGCCGATCCGGCGATTGGCCAAGCTCGACCTTGCTGGTGTTGGGCGAGGTTCGTCCTCACTGTGGCTCAGCCTTGACAGAGGGCGACGAGGATGAACCTCACCAGGGGCAAGCAAGGCTTGACCTCACCCAACGCCAGCGAGGTCAAGCCTTGCCTGCCCTTAGTAAGGTTCGTCCTATCGTGGCTAGCGAGGATTGGTCCAGCCGACTAGTGGCGAGGTTGAGCCTCATCGCGACCGGCAAAGACGAGGCCAGCAGGACTGAGCCCTCATCGGCGTTGAGCAAGGCTGAGCCTAGCTAGCCACGGCGAGGACAAACCTTGCTAGGGACGGATGAGGTTGATCTCACCCAACGCCGGCGAGGTTGAGCTTCGCTTGCCAAAGGTTGAAGGTGAAGGGAAAGAAAAAGAAAAAGAAAAAGAAAAAGAAAATAAAATAAAAAATTTTGAAAAAATAAAAAATAATTATTAATGGTAATATTGGACGGAAAAGTTAACAGTGGTAGATTTGAGACAAAAGTAAAAGTTTTGGGTTTTTTACGAGACAAAAAAAAGTTTAAGATATAATTAGGATAAAAGCTAAAGTTTGGGATTTTTTTTTATTAGATGGTAAATTTAGGATAAAAGTAAAAATTTTGAGTTTTTTATGAAATAAAGACGAAAGTTTGGAATTTTTTTTGGGTATTAGCCTCCATCCCTAGTGTCTCAAACCACCCCGGCGGATTCCCCAATCTACCCCTCGCTGCATCCCCGAATCACGAGAAAGCTCGCGAGGGAGGGGAGGGGAGGGAAGGGGAGGCAACGCGTTTTGTCCGGTAGCGTTGGGGAGGGGGGGGCGGCGCGTGACGGCCCGTCGCCTTTTCCAATTTCCATTTTCCCCCTTCCCTTTATACATAAATATATAAATTTATTTATTTAAAGAATATTTTGCCTCCCTCTCTTTCGGATTTCTCCTCTTCTTTTGTTCGACCGCCCGTCGTTGTCCATGGTTGGTGGGGCCCGGCCCGGTGGGGGCGGTGCTGCTGCTTTGGCTCTTGTCGTATCCGGTGGAAGCGTGTCGCATCCTTATCTCCCCGGCCTGCCGACACGTGGCGGTCGAGCCGCGTCACTGTGGGCGTGGGGGTGAGGGGGCCCAGCGGGGGCCCGACGAGACCAGACCTTCCTCCCTCCTCGTTGTCCGAAGGAGAGAGAGAGAGAGAGAAGGAGATGATTTTGTTCCAGAACGGAGGGGGGGGAGTCTTTGAATCCGATACGACGTTCGGGGATCTCTCTACCGTGGGCCCCCCCGTAACGGCCCCTGCAGCCGCCACGCGTCCGCCTGGGGTTTCATCTCGCGGTCGCGATCCCCCCCCCTCGCGAGCGAACGTATTCGTGGGGACCATCACGGTTTATGGCTCCCTTTGGGCCACAACGGGAAACGTGGGCGCAGAATTTCTTCTTCTTTTTCTTCTTTTTTTTTTTTAATAAGCGAGCTCGTTCAAAAAAGGAGGAAAAAAAAAAAGAAGAAGCGGATGGTCCGTGAATTTTAGTTTAATATATAATATTATTGCTGAATTTTTAATTTATTCAATTCGATCTCAAAACTTTAACCTAATGTGTAATATCGTTTATAAATTTTTGATTTGTTCAACATGGTCCCTATTTTTAAGTACTCTCGTATACATAGAGATCATATTGAATAAATTGAAATTTTAGGAACAACATTGCACATTTAACCACGTTGCAAGCATATTATACATAAATTCAGGGACCATTCTTCTATTATTACTCCTCAAAATTGAATTCCTCCGTGCATCTATAATCGAACAACGAATGTTCCTACTTTTACATCGCCGAGATGAATCTAAATAAGAAACACTTGGCAAATTGGATCCCCTCGGTGGTCCTCTCGAGACACTGGCTAGGCACACTTAGTTTGAGATAATTCGAGTTTTAAAATAAAAAAATTATGCATAACACGAGAACAATCGATCTATCGATCCTCTCTCGGAGTTTTTTTTTTTTTTATGCCCGCAAAACAAGAATTACAAGAAAAAAATAATGATAATGACGTATCTCAAGCGATAGCATGGAATAAAAGAGAAAACGAAATGAAAGTGATAATGTTATTAACATGATAGTCCTTGTGAGTTTGGCTGCATCCCTTGTCTTGGACGAATGTGGCTCAGCATGTGCCACGCACTCAGCATACCGAACACACAGAATTGATGCTTCCACGACACACTTCTTCTTCTTTTGCACTTCATTTTCCTTGTCCTTTCCTTTTAATTTAATTTATTTTTTTTACCTTTTTTTAATTTTGTATCGTCCCTCTTTTTCTAACAGCTGTTTTGTCTTCTTCTGCTTGGGTGGGGGTGCATATGTCTTTTTCCTCGGTGACTTTCCCCGAAGAAAATTTGGGAACTTTTCTTCTTCTTTTTTGGTTACTTTTCATTTAATTTAAATCTCGTTACGGTCCCGTTTTCGCTATTTTTAACTCCCTATCACCTAAAAATTTTGGCGTTATATAAGTTTTGACGAGAAAATAAAACTGACATATAATTTAAATTTTTTTTTCAATATTCGAGCGGCATTCTTGATTTTGATGGGAAACTAAAAGGTCGGATTCTAATTTCTGTTGAAACATAACCAAACAAGCTTGCTTTAAGTCTTTTTAAGTGATTTTACTTTGGATCTTATTAACGGGTCGCTTATGCCTATGCCGTGTAAGGAAATGTTCTCGTTCCCAACAACTAATAACAAAGAGCCGTAAAAAAAGAGCCACGATTTGACCTTGTCAAGTTTTTTTCCGATCAATATCAGAAATAATTTCAAATTAATATACATGTGACAAATTTATTCTAAATTAATTTTCTTGCTTTTAAAAAATCTAAACCGATACACCTGTGGTAAAATATATCCTAAACTAATTTTTTTACTAAAAAAAACTCTCAAATTGATATACCAATGACAAATATACCATCCGTTAATTTATATTAAATTAGATTAATAAATCGATATATCTGTGATAAATAGAGGATAAAATTCCAAGTCAGTTTATCCGTGGACTGTAATTTGACAGTAAAATTAACGAAAATTAATAAAAAGTAAATAATTAATTTAAAATAAAATTATCATAAATATATTAATTTAAGGGTTTTCGTGCCGTTAACTCGTCTACTAATTCCCCACGCTTCTTTTTCCCTAAAATAACGCGACGGCGACGTTGGGTTTTGGATTGTAGCGCGTTAGGTCAACAAACTAGGGACAGGTTTTGGCTTCTTGTGCCGTTTCTGGGTCAATCCCCACCAAGTGTTAAAAAGTCATTTGCCATCTGATCTCGTTACCCGATTTCTCGTCGGGCAGTAAATGCAGGCCCAAAAAAAGGAGTTTATCTCTTTCGTTATTGTCTTATTTTTTTTTCCTCCGTAACGCGATTCTCTAGATCTCTCTGCGCGTACGCGTGTCGTTTCCTCCTTCGTTTCGGACAAGATGTTTTTGCTCTCTCCCCCTTTTTCGTGCCCCGTTTTGGATTGAGATGTCTCTGAAAAATGTAGGGCGTTTGTACCGAAAATCGTCTTGAATTTTCGTAAGTTTTCATTTATTAAGGCGAGTAGCAAAAGCTGCCGAAAATCCCAAATTGTACTTACGGATCCAAACTTGCTTATGTTTGGCACATTAACCTTTCTTTTATCAGAGTTTTGTCGATAATAACTTTTAAAAATTTACTAATGTGACATTCAACGGAATCTTGACCGAGGACAAATGTGTCAAATAGATACGAGTTTGGGATTTTTTAGATCACAAAAAAAAAATTAGAGTAATTATGTCGCGATAGATATAATTTGAGATTTTTTATGACACAAAAAGAAATTCAAGGTAAATATGTCGCGGTGGATATAGATTTTGGTTTTCTTGTGGGTTTTTTTTTTCTTTAAGGTAAGTAATGATAGCTATTTTCTCGATTTGGTTTGGTCTGGCTCGGAATGAGATGCTCTCTTTATGCTTCGTTGATGTAAATAGACCTGGACTGCCGTGGGTCCACCAAGCGAATCGAAAAATCCAATCCGGGTTTTGATTCTCGAAACGCACCCGTGGGGCATGGCATAGTGAAGTATTAACATCATCTTGCCATAGTAGGAGACCAAAGTTTAGTTACCTCCAAAAAGCAGAGTTTTCTATCGGTGGCTGGTTGGAGACAAGGCGAACCAGGTACAGTGGATGTATGAATCAAATGTCGAAAGCTCAAATGGTAAGATTCTCTGTAAAGTATTAAGTTAAAGCAAAACCCCACTCGGTACAGTGAACGTGAGCCTCCTTTCATCAAAAAAGGACAAGGGAACAAAAGGCGTTGAATCACTAATCTCCCTTTGTTTACCGCGAATTGAGCATACATAATTGAATAATCGTTAAAAGGGTACAATCATAATCGCATGTGTCCATAGCATGAATGACACCGGGTTCACGAGTTAGGTAGGATGAATTTTGTATGAAGTTATGATCATTTCTTGTTCCGAGTGATGAATGAAGAAACATATGTAACGCGTCAATTATGCTAGTAGTCAATCAACACGAGATAAGATACTTTAAAAGTCATATATATAGAGCAGATTCCTTTATCGTAACGATTCGAGTTGTATAATGTCGTTTCATAGATATGTCCAAGAAATGCAAATGAATTATATGAGAAAAAACAAAACAAAACAAAACAAAAAGCAGCATATTCGTTTTCGAATGAGTTGGGTACGTTGTTTGCTAGGGTTTCCTCTCGACAATTGATTTTTCTTGTCGATAAAGTATATTGTGAATACTAGACACCTTTGAATGGACCGTGTCATAATGTTGACCAGTGTAGGCGAATCATACATAATTACTTCTCTAGGCAATCAAGACCGACAAATATTCCAAGGCGCATTATAAATAAATGTGCACCTAGGCAACCAAGCCCGACAAAATGTCCTTGGTCTAGACTAAGTAGACTTTAAGCGGGGAGCTAGTTGCCTAGAGGAACCTCGCTCGTGAATGATTAGATTTATAAAGCAGAATAAAGTAGATTAGCAAAAGTTAGAAATAAAGAAAAAGGAGTTGTGGGGGAGTGTATGGAGAAGGGATATAGCTCTCGATTGCATCATGTTGGAATTTGTTGGATGCGTGCACCCTAGGGTTTACATATAAAGTGATGCTTTAGGCCTCAAAGTATAGCCTAAGGTTTCCTTCTTGGGATTTGCTTAATCAGTGCCAGGTGTCGATCGCTTGAGATGAGAAGAGTAATGTAGCAAAGGGCTGATTCTCTTCTTCTGATTCGTCTTCTAAAAGAATGAATGAGTTAAAAAAGAAAAGTTCCGACGGCGGGTTTAACTCGTTGCACAGCCGTGATAATATTTAGTTATATAAGTCGACTTGATTGGTCCCATGAGACGTGTGCACGTAATAGACTTTGCATATAAACCTAATCTAATGCACGGACAAAGTTAAAGAAACGTTCCGACGTTGGGTGAAACTTGTTAGCCAAGCATGCTCATGATAATGGATAATTATACAAATCGGGCTTGGAGATTGACAGGCCCAATTGAAACTACTTTTTTGAATAGCCCTTTTATGTCCGTGATCAAGTCGGATACTACACAGTTCTTGACTATCATAATCATGCCTTCAAATTCCTAAGGAAGGTAAAAGAAAAATTTTCAAACATCCTACTTGCTTCGTTTTCTCGATCGTTGATTTAATTTTTCTCTTAACTAACACGAATCGTGAATGTTATAGTGTTGACGGTACGTACCCAAGGTGTCACATAAGGGCGCGTTTTCTGCTTTTCATTCTTTTTGGTTGCTTCTGGAGGTCGAACCACCGATCTTAGATCGAACTCTAAACCACACCTCCATGTCGAACCCTAGAGAAAATTCATTTCTCTAAACGTAAATCTAACGAATAATAAATGTCAGGAAAAAAAGAAGGGAAAGTGTTTATTTCTAAGAGCAGGTTATTTTTTCGACGTCATTTGCTATAAAGGCGTTCCTCTTGTAGCTTAAGCTTTTGCGCATATGGCTTTTATGTTCATGATATATCAAAATTCAAAGTGAAAAGACTTTGTCTCTCTGTTGCCTATGACCTTCTGAACCACTACAACATAACCCACAATATATATATATATAGAGAGAGAGAGAGAGAGAGAGAGAGAGAGAGAGAGAGAGAGAGAGAGAGAGAGAGAGAGAGAGAGGCTAATGGGAAGTCAATATAGAAGGAAGTAGCTATTGTGATGGATGATGATGGTTGGAGCATGTGTTAATTGGATCCAACTCCTTAATTTGGAGATTTCAAGCCTCTGCTTTGGGATACTCACTTGAAGTCATGATGATGTGTCGATCTATACAGATTATAATTGGAGTAAATGGGGAGCTCCGATGCATTGATTATTACCCTCCCCGCAGGACGATGGCTCATTGCCTCCTCATGGGGATGAGCACGATGCCATTGTTCACGCGAAAACGACGGATGACATTGAGATGATGACTGAAGAAGATGGTGAGAGTGAAAAAGAAGACGACCCCATTGCGATTCCATGGTGTTTGTTTCTTTGTGCATGAGAAAGCAATGGGTTATTCTTTTGTATTAAACTTGGGTGCTGTTGACACCTAAATTTCGGCGTATCATTTAGTGTTAATTTGCATAGAAAATTAGGGATTAAATTTTTAACCCCTAAACAAAAATATCTAAATTGCATAACATATAGTTTAGGTTTATTTTAATTTAATTGCATTTTGCATCGGACCGACGATGGCGAATGAGCTTAAATTTTATCGGACGAGACTCGGCTCGCTCGGAATTCAAGGGCCGGGAATTTCAATGTCAAACGGGCTCGGTCGATTTAATTTGGGTTCAATCTGATATGTTGGGTTTAATTAATTAAAAGCCTAAGTTAATTCAGCCCATTAAACCTAAGCCCAAGCCTAAGCCCATTAGGACATAAAGCCCATCTAAATTGACCTAGATTAGTGCTATATAAACATAACATTAGGTCAGAAATTGGGGAAAACACACAATTTCAGATCTGATTTTTTTTAGAGAGTCTAAGTGAGAGAGAGGGGGAAGACCGGTGAACCGTCGCCGCCGCTCGCGCGCGTCTGCCGTCGCATCGCTTGTTGTCGCCACCGCTTGCCGCGCCCCCACGACGCCGCTGTCTCGACGGAGAACATCTCCGCCGCTGTCGCCGCTTTAAACCGAGAATTGTTGCTGCTGTCGCTGCTTCTTCATCCCAACGCCAAGCTACTGATTTGCTGCTCCTCGTCCACTTCCTCCCAGAATCGCTTACTCCACAGAGCTTATTTGTGGAAACTCAAAACACGAAAGTTGTAGATCTACGAGTCCTTGATCTGTGGCTTTTGGAATCGGGTCAATCCGACGTGTATTGAGGAAGTTACGCCTATTTTTCCGGAATCGTGCAGTCCTGAAATTTTCCACCCGAGCCGCCCGGAACAGCCGCGCCATTGCTGCTGTTCGTCCCCACGCCGGTGCCGTCCCGTCGCCGGCCGTGTCCCGCCGTCGTCGTTCGTCGCAATCCGATCCGAAGTCGAGCTCGATCCCGATCCGAGTTCAAATTAGGAATTATCCAAATTAGGTAAGATGATTATCTAATAAATTTTCTGAATGTTCCAATTTCCTAATTTGAGTATTTTGAATATTGCATGATTATCACGTTGGAATATTAGATAGCTTTAGGATAATGTTTGATATCCGCGATATTTGAAATATTCAACTTAGGAATCGTTTCCTAATTTAGCAACGTATTGGGACGTCTATCCGACTTTAACCCTAAAGTCCGATACGCGGCGATACGGGAAATTATCATCCTATCTATAATCACTTAGATAAGATGATAAATTTCATTAGCTTTCCAAATTCGAATGATCAATTATCCGTTAATATCTATAACCCTTTAGATATGACCGATAATTTGATTTTTGTGCCTAATCCGAGTTTGAAACGAATTTGGCGGATCGCGTGGTTGATTTGAGTTTGATTGTTATCCTTGTTTTGATTGTTTTCCTTTTCAAATAAAAAGAAAACCCAAAAAAATTTCTGTTCTGAGATTTGAATTAGAATTTTGCATGTCTACGATTTTTGAATATGTCCCAAGGGATAAGATAAATATCTAATTTAAATTAGGACTTAACGTGACATGTTTCCTAATTTAAATTAGGTATTGTTTGAATCCTAACGGATTATTCACGTTATTTTATAATTCCGAATTTTCAAGAAAACCCCAAAAAAAGAGTGAATTGTTTTAGGGTAAATTAGGATAGATTGCATTTTAATTTAAGTTATTTTATTATTCCGAATTTTTAAACAAAAATCCCAAAAAGAAATCATTCTAGGATGGATTAAGTCATCATAAGTTGCATGTTAACTTAGGTATTTTTGAATTTCGAATTTTAAACAGAAAATACCAAAAATAGAAATCATTAGGTTGCATGTTATTTTAGGCATTTTCATTAATTCCGAATTTCATTTAATTCCGAATTTCCTTAAAGAAAAATACCAAAAATACATCATCGCATGTCATTATCGCACATCATCGCATATAGTTTAAGTTTCATTTAAATAAAGTGAAAATCCAAAAAAAGAGAAATTGGGTGATTGTTTGTTAACTAGAAATCATATTAGGGTGTTTGATGTGATTTTCTAGCTAACAATGCAGATGCTTGCGTTGGTCCGAGGTAAGTTGTTCTTCTAAGCTTGCAATTTATTTAATGCTTTGATTTCTGGGTGTTAAATTGGTGGTTTGCGCATCCGCATGAACACCTCACATGTTAGTAATTAAGTTAAAATGGATCCAAACTGCCTGCCAAAATATTTTTGAAATGAAAAGGTACCGAAAGGGCGTTAGACTAGATCTAGCGTAATCAAGTCCCCGGGCTTAGAATCTCTGGTTCGTAGAAATAAAACATATCTCCCTATGTTTTATTTAGGTTTCTAATCAGCCTACCGTAAATTGATTAGTGGCGACTCCAAGCATGAAAACATTTGCATGTTAAGAACTTAAACCCTAAGTTGCGAATTGGTAGGGCTTGGGAGGGCCCGAGTTAAGATTAGTCTTAATAATCCATTAGCCCGAAAAAAGATGAAAATTGTTTTTTAGGGTCGCGACAGGTGCATTGAACAAGCCTTCTGGGCGGATGGAACGCACAACGAAGAAAGAAAAGAAAAACGAGACTGCTGGGAGTTCGGCTTGTCAAACTGTTATACACACCTATATATTAAATCGTATTTTTATCTGACAACTAAAACCTTTGAAGTAAACAGTTGCGCATATAACTTTAAGTTAGCCTCAAAGCAAGAGATCCACGTTGTACTAGCATGGTAGAAATGAAACGTGCTGCTGATATGCCGGGGTCTTCCGAAATTGTATTTTCCTCCGGTTAATCATGGGTGGAGTTTTTATGTGTATGGAAGATCGTCTTCCTAAAACTATTACAACCTTGCAGTGGGAAAACAGTTCTATTTCTGTTTATAGCAAGGACAATCCCGACTTGATTTCTTATTCTCAGTAATCATTTGTTGTTGATATGTGAACGTCAATGTGTTCTGTTTTGTGGACTGGTTTTTCAGTGGGGTGCAATGTGATTATGATGCTAAGCAAGAAGATGGAAAATGCGGCGTTCAAGAGAATTTGGCTCGGAGAAGGGAGCGGATGATGCATTTCTCGTGACATTTTATTGATAGGATCTGCAGCTAATGGAATTGGGTTTCCAGTAACTCTCGCGGAACATTTGAGTGGTAAGCCTTTTGTAGGCCAGACAAGTCAAACAAAGGGGAATTCTCAAACTGAGGATACAGGGAGGGTCAAAAGGGAAAGAGTCGAAGGATCGTCAAGTTACATGTCAAAACCGATAATGCTTCAGCGACATGTATAGTCTTGGGGGGGGGGGTTTGAAGGTATAATCATTCTAAGCTGCAAGGATTTACTCTTTTTTCCAAGAGAAACATTGATGGATTACAACGATATGTATGTTGGGAGAAGGGAATGGATGACAGATCTCTAATGATATTATCATTGATAAGAACTTCTCGAACCGAGGACACAGGAATGAGTCGACATGGAAAGAGTGAAGGCTCACCAAGTTACATGTTGGAATTGAAAATGTTTTAGAGACAGGTATAGTCATTCTAGGCTGCAATTATTTGCTCTCTTTTCCATGAGAAATATTGATAGATTACAATGATACGTATGGCAGACGAAACAAGCGGATGACACTTCTCTTATGACATTGTCATCAATATATTTTACTGCCGATAGAATTGGGTTCCCCTTGAATTCCATGGAGCATTTGAGTGGTAAGGTCCTCATAGGCCACGCATGCCAAACAAAGAGGATTTCTCAAACCCAGGACACAGGAAATAGTCAACAGGGAAAGAGTCGAAGGCTCATCAAGTTACATGCCAAAACTTAACATACTTCGGAGATAGGTATAGTCATTCTACATTGCAAGTATGTACTGTCTTTTCCACAACAAACATCGATAAATTACAATGATACGTTTGGTAAGGAGAAAGAAGCGGATGGCACATCTCTCGTAACAACGTCGTTAATAGATTTTGTAGCCAATGGAATTGGGTTACCCTTGATTCCCATAGAACATTTGACTGATAATGCCCTCGTAATACACACACGTCAAACAAAGACGACTTCTCAAACCGAGGACACGGAAAAGATTTAACAAATAACTAATCAATAGGGAAAGAGTTGAAGGCTCGTCAAGTTGCCTGCCAGAACCGAAAATGCTTCAGCAACAGGTATAGTCACTCAAACTCGCAAGTAATTGCTCTCTTTTCCACGAGAAACATCAATGAATTACAAAGATGTGTAGGTAAGGAAAAGGGAGCGGATGGCACGTCTCTTATGATATTATCAGTAATAGATCCTGCAGTCAATAATTAGGTTTTGAGTGACTCTAGTGGAACACATGAGTGGTAAGACCCTCCTAGGCCAGACACGTCAAACAAAGAGGACTTATCAGATCGAGGACACGGGAATGAGTTAATAAGGAAAGAGTAAAAGCTCGTCAAGTTACATGTCAGAATTGACAATGCTTCAATTAATAGGTATGGTCATTCTAAGCTACAAGTGTTTGGTTTCCATTCCACGAGACAGGTTGATGATTTACAAAGACGTGGGTAAAAAGAAAGGAGCGGACGATGCATCTCTTATGATATCGTCAGTATTAGACAACGTGAACGGAGAAGAACATAATTCGGGGGATCAAACTGACCGAAAGAAAAACAAGTCCAGTCCAAGGTTAATGTCAGAACAATATTTTGTAAAAGTTCAGCGATCATCACTGATGCCATCATTCAAAGGACTGACTATTCCGAGAAAGATGCGCATCGACGTAATTTTGTGTCCTAAGTTCAGGCAGGAATTAGAATATGGACGCACCCAAGAAGTTGTCTCCTGAAGCGGTCGCAGACTGTCCATCCACCAGAGCAGTGTCCAAGGCCCAGACATGCATGGGTCAGGTTTTGTTCATGCATCTAAAATGCGTTAGCGGTGCATGAACATCAGCTAAGTACAATCAAGCTTATTCAATGAACATGATTGTTTAAGGGGGTAAACTTTGATTGGAGAAACACGGGAATTTGGACTAAGTTTGTTTTCATGTGCCAAATTCAAAGTACCAACTCATGTCAAATTGTGACTTTGCGGAGTATTATATCACGTTGAGCATGTTAAAACAATATGCGTCTTAAAATACGTTTTATCGGGGATGTGCCTTTAATAGCTGTATCGATTCATGTAAGATTTCCCCCACCATGTACGGATTATTCGTCTTCACCGGCATGTATGCAATCACCGGAAGAGGAAACCATTCCCGTGTCCAAACACGAGTTCATTTTAACTAATCCATATGACTCTTTAAAGTGATTTTTATCTTTTGCCTAATTTAAATTTTGCGACTCTCGCACTTTAAATTTTCTTTTTATTAATCCAAAACTTTCAAAATTTGCACAATGCTAAAATGTTGACGGTTAGCTACGTAAATTCACATATAATTTTTTTTCATTATTTTACAGAAATTGAAGTAATATTTTGATTTTGGAGAAATTAAAAGTGACATCAAAAAGATCAAGATTGATTGTATTTACACGTTTGTCAATTCCACAAAACAGGATAACTCGTAACTCATAAAATAATGTGCAAAAAATCTCCACGTACTAGGATAATTTATAGTAAAGGTAATTATTGTCTTTACATAGAAGCAAGAGGGGATGTAGCTCAAATGGTAGAGCGCTCGCTTTGCATGCGAGAGGTACAGGGTTCGATCCCCTGCATCTCCATCGAGTTCTCATTTTTAGCTTCTTCCCTCCATTCATCTTCTTCTTTCTTCTTCCTCATCTCATCTCGCTACTGCTCCTCCTCCGTTCCGTTCTCTCTCTCCCTCGCGACGCGGACGCCAATGGCGGTGCCTCTCTTCAACCTCGCTCCCGATCTCTCCGTCTCCAGGCTCTGCTTAGGTTTTTACCCTCCTTTTTCCCCTTCCTACTCTCTCTCGTCATCCATCTCTTCCCGCTCGCTGTAACACCCCGCCTCGCCTTGCTTCGTCCCTCAGGAACCATGACTTTCGGGGAGCAGAACTCGACGCCGGAGTCGTTCCGCCTTCTCGACCACGCCCTCGCCGCCGGGATCAACTTCTTCGACTCCGCCGAAATGTATGCTTCGGCGGCGGATTCGCAACGCTTGAAAAATTGAATGTTTGTCCGGATTGGAATTTGAATCTCCGTCGGTCTTTCTTGATTTTGTTCTTGGAATTTCGGATGGCGCGGCGCAGGTATCCAGTGCCTCAGCGTGCTGACACTCGGGGCCGGAGCGAGGAGTATCTCGGCCGTTGGGTTAGAGACCGGAAAATCCCTCGCGATCGAGTTGTATTGGCCACAAAGGTGTTTGCTGATGTTCCTTTTACGCTGTTTCTCGTTTGATGAGCATAAGCCGATCCTGGTTCCTGCCTAATGATATTATTAGCTTTGTTTTGGTAAATGCTCGACGTATGAGCATTGCATTTGCTGAAGAGAAAGCATGTTTGGTTGTGTGTACTGTGGGCTGAGGGAAATATATAGAACCCGGGATTGATTTAATGTCCTCGACGTTCATTGCATCGGGGTTCCGTTTTCTCGTTATAAAATGTGCTTAGAGTTAGAGTGGATTGAGAGGAAGTGGCCTTCGTTGTCCTTGTACTAAGAAGGAAATCATATGTTTCTCTGGATGGTACTTGTTAGTAAGGGGCTAAGAGGTATGGGTGTTAGTGCTTATCCAGTCCTAAGCTGCATCGATGCAGCCATTTTTTTTCCTTTCATTTCTGATGGGTTGAATTTTTTCCGAAGAGTATCTTTCTTGTTTTATTTGGCCAATTTTAAATTAACAGATGGAGTCTTTGTTAAAATTTTCATGAAGGTGAGTGGACCATCTGGGAAAATGACTTGGATTAGGGACGGGCCGAAGTGTTTGGATGCTTGGAACATATCCGAAGCCATTGACAGTAGGTAAGTTTGCATGTTGTTCCTTCATACAGGATTTGATATTACTTCCATCAAAATAATTCAACTGAGCGGCAGATCCATTTAGATGGAACAGATCATTTGGCTTCCCTCATTCTTCCATAAGTCCTGTTTCGCATGCTCATCGTGTGACAAATGCTATCGAATCAGGGTTTGTCTTTGCATATTTCCGTGATTATCACCAGTTTCAGGCTCTAAGTGGTGGAGTTCCTTGCCTCCCCCATATCTTGAAATAAATAAAACCATGTTTGCCTACATGTTTGCCCTCGTTAAGAAAACTAGTTTTTTGTCATTTTGCCAATTGTTTTGGGTTGGCCAGAAAGCTTTTTTCTGTTCGGGCACTAGTTTCATTTAATGAACTAAATCTTTAAAACCTAACTTTTTTCTCCAATTTGATTTTCTTGACCTTACCAAGAGGATGGGCTGATGGAAAACTTGAGTTCTACTACTATAATGGGGTTGTATCATGTTTAAACTGAAACACTATTCATCCTTCCTGTAATTGAAAGAATCGGGGGCTTCTAAAATTTGTTAAATGAAGTGCACCGACACTTAATTATTGAAGAATTGTTCGTATTGTGATGTTTGTGCTTGCATTATCTAGCATATAATATCTTCTGAGCTCATTCATCAATGTTGCAGTTTATTGAGATTGAGGACCGACTACATCGATCTTTATCAAATACATTGGCCTGATCGGTTTGTATGTCAATACAACCTTCTGTTTCTTGATTTTGTTGGGAAGGGGTATAGGTGTAAATACAATTGGAAGACTGATAATGTCTGAAATACTCGCTCGATGTTGTGAGATTTTTTCTTTCTTATTTCGAGTATATTTTCAACAGATATGTGCCGATGTTTGGAGAGCTTGAGTATGATCCAACCCATCAGTACAGTGCAATTACGGTAGAGGAACAACTTGAGGCACTTGGCAAAGCTGTTGCTTCTGGTAAGGTCAGTATAACGTATTTGAGACTTGGTCTTGTGAATCTATTCTTCTAATATATTGTTACATCTCTGATTGCAAATATGGTTTGTAGATTAGATATGTTGGACTCAGTAATGAAACACCTTATGGTGTCATGAAATTCCTCCATGTTGCCGAGAGAGTTCCTTCCTATCCTAAGATTGTGTCGGTGCAGGTAGTATAACCTCTTTCCAGTTGGGCAATCTCCCTCTTCTTTTCACTGCTGCATATTGAGGCTAAATTTGCCAAATTCACCTTGTGATCTTTGTTTTAGAATTGCTACAGTTTGCTCTGTCGAACTTTCAATTCAGGGATGGCAGAATGTTGCCATCATGAGAGGTACTTGTTCACAACTAAGTCCCATCATAGACTTTTCACTACTTTACATATCCGGGCGCTAGTAATCTTTTCTCTATTTACAGATGTTCTGTTCTTTTAGACCTTCTTGGTAATTCTTTACTTGTCTGTTTTTTTTCCTTCTTGAATTGATTTCTGCAGGATCAGCTTATTGGCCTACAGCCCTCTAGCGATGGGTATACTTTCTGGTAAATACTTTTTACCTGATGGTGGACCACCGGATGCTCGGTTGAATCTTTTCAAAGGTGAAGGCCTGCAGTTCACATTTATCTTTCCATTTTAGAAGTGTTCCCTTGTGATTCATGGGCTTCATCTCACATAAATTGGCATTACCTTATTCTACAGGGAGGTATTTAGAAGGAGAATCAAGGTACAACTTGTCCAATAGTACCGTGACGGCAGCAGTCATGGTTGGTATATTCTTTCTGGAGATAAATTTTTTAATATAGATCATTCAAACAATTTAAGAATAGAAGGAAAAAAAAGAAGTTTCAATACCTTTTGTTCACTTCTGATGAACACACAATTTTTGCTTGAGTTTTTTTATATAACTTAACCAACTAACAGCAAGTTGCTTGGCAATTTTTCTCAAGTTTTTGCATGGTAATGGTTGTGACTCTAGAATCCATCCTACTATGCATGTTAGAAGATGATTTAACTGTTGAGGACTTCTTACCACCCGTCTCTCTCTCTCTCTTTCTCTCCCGCGTTCTCTAATGCTTTTCTTTTCACATGTCGCTTTTCTTTGCTTGGGAATTCCAGGGGTACCTTAAAATTGCAGACAAGTATGGTCTACGTCCTGTAGCACTGGCAATTGGTATTGAACTGTTTTCTGCATGCCTTATATGCACTTAGTGTTCTATTGTTTGGTCTATATTTTGTTAATTCTCCTATTTGAATATCCCGGGGATCACCTTTTGCAAATTATCAAGTTTTAGTGATCTATATCATACTAAACCATATCCACTTAAGACGTGTTGTATTTGGTACGATGATGTGGAGGGAAATGGAATGCAACAAAAACTCCGTCATCTTTATCTTCTTTTGTAAGAAACAATCGTGAGCAATCATACAATGATTCTTTTGTTTGGTTGTGAAAAATTTTATCGTGGGAATGGAACAGAACAAAGGTCTTAATAAAATAACTTAGTATATTGAACTATCTATTAAGATAATTTGCCAAACCTTCCCTCAGCTGCTGATTAAGCTTTGTGAGAACGTTTTTTGGTTAAACACCAGGAACTGTATGCATTTCTTTTTCTGTAGATGCTGATTCATCTTGTAAGAATAAAGAGGGCTGCATCTGGTAGAGTCTTTAGTTGCTGATGCTAGAAAAAAAAAATTCTTTTGATAGGTGTTGGAATAATTAAATATTAAATCATATCTTCATCTAATAGCTTAAGCTTTTAGAATAGTTGGTAGTGACTCCACCAAATCTCAGATGGTATCAGTGCAGGAGGTCGTGAGTTTGAATCTTTCCAGGCTCCATTTGCCTCCACAATTAAATATTGTTCACACTTAGTGCTAGGCAAAAAGACTAGACTAAGCGTGAGGGGGAGCGTTGAAATAATTAAATATTAAACCTCGCCTTCATTAGCTTAAGCTTTTAAAATAGTTGGCAGTGGTCCTATCAAAATCTCACAATAGGCATTAGGCTCTTTGCTGTAATTAGGGGCTTTTGAGTTGGCTTTCTTGCCAATGTTGAGCACGTAGCTGAAGTTGTTCCTCTACTTTTAAATTTTGCTATTAATAAAATTATACACTGTCTTACTGAAAAAAAAATTACCAAACACTATTTTGAAACCATAATTAGCGAATAAAAAATCATGATAACCATAAGGCATGTTTAATTAGTTTATTAAAAGTTGTGATATTTGTCTGGAGAAACTTTTGGACTACTAGCATCTTGGTTGCACTAATGAGGTCGCCCAACCTTGGCCTTTTGGGCGCAGGTGGTACGGAATAGCTATAGCTCTAACTTAATATACAATAACAAGTATGTTACCCTCATGGTAATGCTTAGAGGAGGTTGTTTGCATTGGTTGTCCCTCCTCACTCTTGACTAATCGAAAAAGAAAAAAAAGTATTCTGGGAAATTATAGCCCTTGCTTGATTGGGCAAAATTTTCAGGCTTTAGATATATTAATACTGAAAAATTGTGTGCCCACTTCAGTAACTTAATGATACAGACATGGAGTTAATATTTAGGTTTTCACAAGCAGGAGTGAATTAGTGGAGTTCACAACACTGTGCTTCTATTTATTAGTATTTTACAAATAGTTGTGACGTCATGTTGAAACAAACCAGTGTCTTTTGAAGTGCTATAGTTCTGCATGCTCTCAGTTTATTAAGATCCTCTTTTGGTATCTTAGAACATTTTGCTTCATGCAGCCTTTGTTTTGAGACATCCTTTGGTAGCAAGTGCTATATTTGGCGCAACAAAGCGTCAACAGCTCCAGGAGGTTATTGATGGATGCAATGTGGAGCTCAGTCCTGAAATAGTTGCAGAAATCAATCAAATTCATGCGAATTTTCCAAATCCTTGTCCCTGATCAATTGCTTTCTTGCTTTTATTTATTAGTCCAGTGCATTATCATCATTTTCTTCAGTCAGCTAGGCTTGGAGAACTAGAGAATGTAGGGGCCCATCCTGCTTCGACCCTTGAAATTACTTGAAGAATGTGGTTGAGCTATGGTGCTTGGAAATGCTCGTATCGCGGCAAAGAAGGGAGAAAGAGGCTGGAGCAAACAGATGTTAGAGGGAACAGAGCCTTATATTTCTTCACCATGTTTGAATAGGGGATAACATAGAAACCAACGTCTGGTATCCTTGACTAAGTACTTGAAGCTGCCAGTATTGATTTGCGGAAATTATTCCATGGAACAATGATCGTGAAAGAAAATGTAGAATCCCTTTGTACTGTTTATTACATATTT
Organism: Syzygium aqueum; assembly: GCA_031216185.1. Taxonomy (NCBI): domain Eukaryota; kingdom Viridiplantae; phylum Streptophyta; class Magnoliopsida; order Myrtales; family Myrtaceae; genus Syzygium; species Syzygium aqueum. Next base: position 24,257,635 of record CM062241.1, on the reverse strand, counting down.
CATTGAACTATCTATATACCTGTGTCTCAATGACATCGTGGATATATGGCCCACCGTTTACATGTATTAGATTTTCCGTTAGTTGGATTTTCTTTTCTTCTTTCTTTCTGTGAAAAATCGTGAAAGGTATGCATTGTTTAGTCGAAGAAACGAAAAGGAAAATCTACCTTTTCTCGAATGCGCCGTAGGAGGGAGACTTGGAGACAAGGCCTAATTCGGTGTTTCGGTTGGATTTTCCGGGGGAACTCACGAACGTTGTGAAGACTAGGCTTGGTTGGGTTGTTTGGTATCGAATAATTTTGGTCGACACAGGAAAGGAGAACTCGAACTTTCATCGGTTGCGTCGTGTGAGGCGGGGCTCGACACAAGCCCATCTGTGTTAGCTCATGGTTGGAGAACCAGAAGTGCATCAGCATTAGTAACAGGCGATGAGGAGAGTTTGTTGGCGAAATGTTGCCGAGAGAGTTTGCAAAGCGCAAAAGGTCCGGGACTAAATTGGTTCCCGGGCTTGCACAATATTTCGTGAGCGTTCAAATGGTCAGCGCACACGCCCCTCAATCGTACAAAAAAATAGAAAACAGAAATCCGCTACCTTTCAGCCCGTTTTTGAAACTCTGCAGATGTCCATCGAGGACTTCACTTTCGTATATGAGGCGCTGCGTCTTCCTCTGCCTCTGCCAGCGCATCTCTGTTTCGCGCCCGCCTTTCTTCCCTCCGTTCAAGCCCTCTCCCGCTCCTCCGTCTCGACTTCTCTCCTCGAGCCGTGCCCAGGGAACGAAATGGAACTCCGCGATCAACGCGGTCATCACGGACCCGGTCCTGCTGCTCCTGGAATCTTGCACCTCCATGCGCCAGCTCAAGCAACTCCAAGCTCACATGACCAGGACTGGTCTTATGGCCCACACGTTCCCCGCCAGCAGGGTCTTGGCCTTTTGCGCCTTATCGGACGCCGGAGATGTGAACTATGCGCGCAGCCTCTTCGCCCAGATCGAGAATCCCAATACTTACATGTGGAATACCATGATCCGAGGGTACGCCAAAGCGAGAATGCCGAGTTCAGGGTTGATCTTCTTTTGCCGGATGATTCGCGGACGCGTGGAAGTCGATGGCCGCAGCTTCGTGTTTGCCCTGAAGGCGTGCGAGAAATTCGAGGGTGTTTTTGTTGGGAAGTTCGTTCACTGCAGGATTTGGAAGATGGGTTTTGATTGCGACTTGCTGGTTCGAAATGGGTTGATTCATTTCTACGCAGCATTTCGGTGTTTGGGCCTTGCGCGCCGGGTGTTCGATGAAAGTCCCGTTAGGGACGTTTTTACCTGGACCTCGATGATCGATGGTTATGCCACGCATAGTTGCTCCAACGAGGCCCTGGAACTGTTTGACTTGATGTTGATAGGTGATGTTAGGCCTAATGAGGTTACTATGATTGCGGCACTCTCTGGATGCTCCCAGAAGAAGGACTTGAATGTGGGGAGAAAACTTCATGAACTGATAAAAAAGGAGAACGTGGCTTGTAGCTTGAATTTGCTAAATGCATTAATCGACATGTATATAAAATGCGATTGCTTGATTAGTGCTAGGGAGATCTTTGACAACATGGAGACTAGGGATGTCTTCTCGATGACAAGTATGGTCAATGGTTATGCAAAATTTGGTGAGTTAGAGAATGCGAGGATGTTGTTCGACAAAATGCCTGAGAAAAATGTGGTCTCCTGGTCTGCTATGATTGCAGGCTATTCCCAAAATGGTCAACCGAAGGAAGCATTGGAAGTTTTTAACAATATGAGAGAGGCGGGCATAGTTCCTGTAGAGAACACTTTGGTATGCGTTCTCTCTGCTTGTGGTCAATTGGGTCGCTTGGAAGTGGGCTGCTGGATTCACAATGAGTACATCCTTTCTAAGAAGATCCGGTTTAGTGTCATTCTGGGAAATGCTCTTATAGACATGTATGCAAAATGCGGGTGTATTGATGCAGCTGCGGCAGTATTTGACAAAATGACTGAAAAAGACTTGGTATCTTGGAATTCCATGATCACTGGGTTTGCTGCTCATGGGCATGCCAAGGAAGCCCTAGTGCTCTTCCATCAAATAGAAAGCACTAGATTTAGGCCAGATAAGGTCACTTTCTTGGGTGTCCTATCAGCTTGTAGTCATGCTGGTCTATTAAGTGAAGGCCAAGAATACTTCAAGGACATGGAGGGAAAATTTGGGATAGCTCCCCAGATCGAGCATTATGCCTGCATGGTCGATTTATATGGTCGTGATGGCCTACTCAAAGAAGCGTATGAATTGATAACTACTATGCCGATGGTTCCCAATGAAGCTACTTGGGGTGCGCTTCTTAGTGCTTGTAGAACATATGGAAATGTCGAGTTGGGTAGGGCTGTAGCAGATAAGCTATTGGAATTGAATCCTGAAGATAGCGGTATATATAGTCTTATGGCTAACATATTTGCCAGGGGAAAAGAATGGAGCAATATGAGGATGGTTAAAAGCATGATGAGGGAAAGGAGTGTGAAAAAGACTCCTGGCCATAGCTTGATCGAGGTGGAAGGTAAGTTTCACGAATTTCTAGCTGCTGATGGATCGTATCTTCAGTCTGAAGAAATCTGTTTGATATTAAATCATATAAGCTTGCTATCTAGTTGGGAAGATTCAGTATCACGCGCCACATTAGGTTGATGCAGCTTCATGTACATTCAATGCTTATTGTACATCGAGAGCAACAGTTCAGGATAAAAATGGACAAGGTTGACGAGCAAGATTTGCATTCCAACTACTGGGGAGCAAGAAGAGTAACCCTACCAAAAAGCCACGCAGATTTGCATTCCAATTATAGGTCAAGTGAAATCGAACTGAATCAACTTAAACTGATCATTTCTAAGAATACTATTGGGTCAAATCCGTCGACTCATTTGCGTGGAGAAAATCAAAACTTAGACATTAGTGAGGATTGAGTTTCGAAACAAATCAGTCTTTGAGCTAGCTAATGGTCAGTGGTCAGAGCCTCCATTTGCCATGCCACAAGGTTGAACAAAGTAAAGCAGAAAGAGTAATGTTACGGGCAATGTAATATTCAGAGACATTTGTTTACAAAGAGGAGTGGTAAGGTCAAGTAACAGTCTTCGTCAATCAGTTTTTGCGTAACTTTTGTACCTCTGGATTATAATAAATAGGCTAAAATAGCCGCAAAGTAAGTTAAAGTGTAAACTTCATTTCGACCGGATTTTCTGAACTCTATTTCGGGGTTGCCAAGCCGAGTATATTAATGTAGCAAAAAGTGGGAAGACGATAAATCAACGTGAAACGTTGCAAATGTCTACTCTTGACAGAAGATTATTATTATGTTCTTTTTTTTTATTGATTTATCAAGACAAAGCTGTCGCGTTTAGCGACGGAAGTGGGACGGGAATGACTAACTCGCCCAAACTCTAATGGTTCATAAACTGGTTGGGTAGCCGGATGGGTGTGGGGTCGACTGTCGAAAACCCTATATGTGGTGTCGGATGAATTTGGGATTTTGTAATTGAGAAATCTCGTACCCGGACATGATATGTATTAATTACTACAACATCTGTATTTCGTTAGACCTTAGGTTATGTATTAACTATTCTCAATTATTCTAAATTTGTTAGGGTTTTGGACCTATTTTAGATATATCTTTCGAGTAAACTCGAAACCTCTAAAACTTGGTAATTCATTTATTAAATTGCCTTTATGCTGTTAAACCAGAAATAAAAGCTTCAAGCATGGCTTCTCATTCTATGATTGTTAGATTCTAATTCTTTTCAAAATCTTATCTTCAGCAATTCTATAGGTTTCTTAGTTGGAGATCTACCGTGAAAATTTTTTGAATTAAATGAGTTTGTTTGCAAATTGATGTAATTATTGCACATGTAGTAGACCTAATCGTGGGTTTGGTAGGCTACGTGTCCACCAAGCTCGGCTTGGCCAAAATTTTTAGACCTAGTCAATTTGAGGGCCAGGCTTGGGCAACGGTGTTCAAGCTCGGGCCTAGCCCCGCCTCGCCCTGCCCCGCCCCGCCCCGCCCCGTCCACCATATTTATAATAAGTATATATTGTGGATTTTTCTCTTTCTTTTGTCATAAATATAGATAGTTACACAAATGATCCTGAACTTTAACTGCATATGAATATCATTTCTGAACTTTTAATTTGTTCAATGTGGCTTTTGAACTTTAGCCTACTATGAACGAATTAAACTAATCAAATAACATGGATAATCATTTTTTCAAATTGAATAAATTAAAAAATTAAAAGCATTATTATATTCAAATTTGAGTTGAATATCATACGTGGGTACTCCACGTATAACTTTTTTTTCGTCCACCGTTCAAATGCACATAATTGAAAGTCAAATCAACAAATTCTATTAACTTGGATAAATGAAAGGATGATATTGAATATCTTCATATAATATAAGGACTAAATTGAACATACATAAAAAAATATAGAGATTAAATTGAACATGTACAAAAAATTCAAGGATAACATTGAATAAATGAAAGTTCAGGGAGACAATCAAATATTTGGTCAAGGTTCAGAGATTATTTGTGTCATTTTGACCATGAATATTTTAGTTTTTGTGAGCCTAACAAAGAAAATAAAAGACTTAAAAAGAATATCTTGAATTTTTTGTTTTACCATAGAAAAAGAGAGAGAGAGAGAGAGACAGAGGAGTGGCAAGGAAGAGGCAAACTAAAACCCTAGAAACCAGACTTGCAGAGAGTGAGAGAGAGAGAGTAATTGGCAAAGAAGAGAGGCAACCTAAAACCCTAGACACCGGACTGCAAACCCTAAAACCTCCGCTCCAAAGCACCAAGAAACCAGAAGAGCTTCCCCATCCCATCCCATCAATGGAGGAACCCATCATCATCAAGGTCTCCAAGACCACCTTCCCGGTGAAGCCGAAGCTCAAGCCCGCGCCAAGGACCCCATCCAGGACCCCGGAGTCCAAGTACTGGTCCTCCTTCAAGACCCGCCCCATCGACAACCTCGCCTTCTCCATCCCTTCCCTCGCCTTCTCCCCCTCCCCTCCCCACCCCTTCGCCGCCGCCCACTCCGCCTCCCTCTCCCTCTTCTCCCCCCGCTCCCTCTCCCCTACCCACACCATCTCCTCCTTCGCCGACGTCGTCTCCTCCCTCTCCTTCCGCTCCGACGGCTCCCTCCTCGCCGCCTCCGACCTCTCCGGCGTCATCCGCGTCTTCGACGTCCGGACCAGGACCCCGCTCCGCCGCCTCAAGTCCCACCTCCGGCCCGTCAGGTTTGTCCGGTACCCAGTTCTTGATAAGCTCCATTTGGTGTCCGGGGGCGATGATGGCCTCGTTAAGTACTGGGACGTGGCCGGGGAGAGCGTGGTTTCGGAGCTTCGTGGGCATAAGGACTACGTTAGGTGCGGGGATTGTTCGCCCGCCGATGCGAATTGTTTCGTCACCGGGTCTTATGATCACGTGGTGAAGCTCTGGGATGTGAGGGTTAGCGATCGCGATAGGGCGGTGACGGAGGTGAATCACGGCTCCCCCGTCCAGGATGTGATCTTCTTGCCGTCGGGTAGTTTGGTCGCCACCGCGGGTGGGAATAGTGTGAAGATTTGGGATTTGATTGGAGGAGGGAAGATGGTTTATTCAATGGAGAGTCACAACAAGACTGTGACGTCCATTTGTGTAGGTAGAATGGGGACCCAGAGCGGGGAAGAAGCCACGGAGCTGAGGATCTTGAGCGTTGGTCTCGATGGGTATATGAAGGTGTTCGATTATTCGAGAATGAAGGTTACGCATTCGATGAGGTTCCCGGCACCCCTGCTGTCGATCGGGCTTTCGCCGGATTGCAACATGAGAGCGATTGGGACTTCGAATGGTATTATGTATGTGGGAAAGAGAAAGGGGAAGGAAAACGCAGAGAGTGGCGCCGATGGAAGCTTAGGGTTGGTCAATGTGGAGGAGCCACAGAGGCGGGTCTTGAAGCCCTCATTCCATAGGTACTTCCACAGAGGTCAGAGTGAGAAACCATCCGAGGGAGATTTTTTGGTTATGAGACCGAAGAAGGTGAAGTTGGCTGAGCACGATAGACTCTTAAAGAAGTTCCGGCATAAGAATGCTCTCATTTCGGTTTTAGGTGGAAATGATCCCGAAAAGGTGGTGGCTGTGATGGAGGAATTGGTGGCTCGGAGGGCACTGCTAAAATCTGTCATGAACTTGGATAGGGATGAATTGGGTCTGCTTTTGATGTTCTTGCATAAGAACTCGACCATGCCTAGATATTCAAGCTTGTTGATGGGGCTGGCGAAGAAGGTTATAGACTTGAGGCTCGAAGATATAAAAGCATCCGATGCCTTGAAGGGTCATATTAGGAACCTCAAGCGCTCAGTCGAGGAGGAGATTCGGATACAAGAGGGGTTGCAGGAGATTCAGGGTATGGTATCTCCTTTGCTAAGGATTGCAGGCAGAAGATAGTAATAGAGTTATACTGCATGTAATGAGGTAAATGTTTTGATTACTCCACCCAATCACGTTTGGTTCTTTACTTTTTTTCCCCTTGAGGGATGAAATTTTGCTGCAATGTATTATTTTCACTAAATTGGTGGAAAACCTATGTTTTTACATGGAGATGGTTGGAGTTGAAGGTCCGTCTGCCAGGTTTTCTTTGTAATTGGAGGTTCAAGTAAAACAAATTCTCTCCCTTTAGAATATAAGGTCGATGCAATATCACTAGTTTTGTGACTCAAACATGAAAATTAAGAGTCTTAGGGCAGTTGCTCTAGGTCCTTCTGCCAGGTTTTCTTTGTAATTAGAGATCATGTGATCCTGCTTAAGCTGAAAAACTACAGATGAAAAATAAGGTCCCCGAGTGATTCCATACCTAGTTAGCATATCCTGAAGAAATGGAGCATTACATGGCAAACTGCTAATCCTTTGATGTCAGTAGTGATTGCTTCTCTCAGACGATTGCATGAATGAACCATCCAAGTTCTTGCGACGCGGTGTGGATTCTGCAGTGTGGATGTGATTACGGAAGCTGGCAAAATCGATAAGAAAATGCAAAGCGTCTTTTCACATCAGTCACTCTTTTTAATCCTATTGATCTCAGTCGCTTTCATTTTATTACATCGTATGGTAGGATACAATTTGCTTGTCTAAGGATAGTCTTCAGGTCCCTGCGCAGTCTACACACGGCAGCACCATGCATTCACGTTGACGGATCACGTGAGCACTTCATATGAGTTCTCGTGTTGATTGTTTACTATGTCCCACTCTTGATAATGGGTCATTGTTTGCGTGTCCCAGAATTTAGTATAGATTGTGACAAATGATTATCTTGTGTCGAGTGGGTTTCGCTATTGCAAAGCCAACCTCTGTCTGACTATCAGGCAAATATCAAAAAGTTCTCTCTTTGGGGACATCTGATGAAATTGGAACAACACGAGGTAAATATTAGAAAATTAAGAGTTACCTCGATGTCTTGAGAACTCTGATGGAGCATATACGAGTTGCCATATCTAAAAATGCAGATCGATGTGATTTGGCTAAAGATAATGAGGTTTCAGTAGAAACATCATACTGTAAACTTGGCTAAGCTCACTGGCTCGCACATCAACAAAATCACAAACACATTAACTTTTCCACTATCTGAGAGATTTACAAGATTTTCCCTAACAACTACTTACACCAATCACTTTCTGCTTCCTAAGCAACGACAATCACCATGTGCATCCCCGAGGGAAAAAAAGAGATTGAACCCAGAGGAAAGATCTAGCGCCTCAAGCCTATTACTAAGCCACAATGAAGCAGGTTTGGAGTAACAAAATGAGAAAAGATCTACAAGGTGGAGAGGCCAGCATCCAACTCCAAAAGTGAGTACACCCATCTGGACCATCGGATGTGCACTTGTGGCAACTGTTCACTTAGTTGGAGGCTCCTGCACATACGAGTGACCAGTTACGTACACATTGGATGAATATAATTGACGAACCAATCATCTACTTAACACACCGAGTATAGAATAATAGGCTGAGGGCCAAGGGAACTTTTATATGCAAATATCTTGGTGTTCCTCATGTAAGTGCTCAATCCCATGGCTTGAATGTGCATCAATACATTTACGACTAATGTAGTCTATTGAACAGTAAGAAAACACACACACACACACACAATACCTTATACTCTAGATGCTGTTGAGTCATCTGGAACCCTACTGGAATTTCGCAGCCTACTCTGGCTTCTGCTATCGTCTCTTGAAACCCTTAATGACCTCAGCTTGGAGGATGACCTTATTGCATTTATCAGAGGAGCCTCGTCATCTTCATCTTCGTCCTGCTTTTCGTCTCGACCATCTTCTTGATCAGACGAACCAATCGAATCCTCTTCCTCACCTGAACTGTGCCCATCAAACAGCCTCTTACCCTGTACATTACGCTGCTTACGAGGACGACCTCGGCGCCTCACAGAGACCCCTTCCTTCTCCTCTGCAATTACCCAGTAGGTGAAGAATTAGACTGGAGAAAAAGATTTTGCAATCGTTTCAAACCTAGTCCCCAAATATTATTTTCATTCGACCAAGGCTATGCTGCCATTGTATGATCCAAGATGCTTCAAGAGTGCACAGCAACTGACCAGACATTTTGAAGCCATAACAACAAATAATACAAGGAAATAGCATAACACCCATGCACGGAACTTCTCCTAAGCAAGGTCTAAGGCACCATAAGTAGCATGACATATACATATGCTCAAGGAGGGTAGAAAATGATGAAGGGATACTGAAAAACAAGGAAGCACACATTTGTCGTAGAGGGAGTACTAGGATGCCTCTGGCAAGTCCTAGCATAGCTATACCAAAAGATCGTAAAAGTAGTTTATACACATTGAAAAGCAACTTGAACCATTCATGTTTCTGGCCCTTTATACCAAAACAATAGTGCCACTAAAACAGATGCCGCAATCCAACGCGTAAACCACCAAATTCTCTCTTTTCCCTATAACGCCCGAAGGTACTAAAAACCCCTTAAATTTCACATATGGAACTGCAAATGACAATGTAGCCATAGATACATGTACCTGGAAGGCCTTCATTCTTTGCATACTTCTCATGTAGGATCTCAAGGAAACTGTGATATGGCCGCCATCCACTGGGATTTTCTTCCGTGTTCACACCCTCAGTCCTATTCTGTACATCCTTAATACTACATCCAAAAGATGAGGTATTATCCCATTTTGAAAGGTTGGAAAAAGCATCAAATTATTCTCGTGAGAACTATGTTAGGAAACGAAGCCTTACACATCCATGATATCAGGTGCAGGAAGTTTAGATACGAAGTGGAGCACAGAATACTCCAAGAAAGACAGATACTTGGGAGCATCCAGAAATGCATATTCAATACCATCCTTGACAATTTTTAATATTTCCGGTCTGTGCTTGTTCCTCGCTGCACCAACAAACATACTAGAAAGCCGAACAGCAAGATCCCTACATTCTTGCAAAGACTTCCCCATGACTGATTCATCACTACCTCTGGAAAGTTCCCGCATATGCCGCTGAAAAGCCTGGACATTTTAGACTAGAACATTACATTAATGTCTACTGATGATAGTCAAAATTAATCATGAAGACGCATCCCTATCCCTACTGTAAAGCATGTTCCAGATTTCCTTTATGCAAATGGATAAGACCTGACCTTTTTCAGTGCCTCAAGGAATGTTGTAGAGAGATCATCATCTTTTTTCCTCAAAACAGTTATCAGATGTTTGATAATTTCAGCTACACCCGTCCCGTGCATGAGATAATGAGAAATTATATCCGAACCAAGATCATCCTGCTTGAACCAGAAATACCATGCACGTCACAACAGCAGAAAATGAAAAAGTACATGAAGTAAGAAAGATGATCAAGATTTGAAGCCAGTACTGCACATCATAAGAAAAAATGAGCCTTTTACTTTCCACTCCAGATAAAAGAGAGTGAGTTATTCATAAACACAGGATTCAAACCCACCTTGGACACTGTATCACTTGCTACCAATTTTGCTGCAGCAATTATAACTGCATCTCTATTTGTCTCCTCCACATATTCATTATCCACATCTTCATCTTCTGTCTCATCTGCATGGCACATCAGAAGAATATGCGCACGTGAAAAATTTACAGCGTGAGATTTGAACCTTGACAAACAGCTCATTTCATTCTCTTCAGAAGTAGCCAGGTAATAATAATTGCCGAGTAAGTCCAGGGAAGATTATAAAGAACATGGAAACCAGAGAGAAATTTCTATGTACAGGGGGAGACATCCACATACAAAACATACTATTGTAGCTGCCAGTGCCAAATGCTATCTAACTTAATTAGTGAAGTCTTCAGATGACTTGTAACACGGATCTGAGACGGGCCCCACCTCCATCGAGGATTAAGTCTCTCAGATGTAAGCTGCAGATGTACTAAGAAAGAAAAGGGAGCTATAGAACTTAATAGGCTATTTGTCAAACACTAAAAAAAAACTTTTCCTACCTTTTTACTTTTCCTAAACAAAATTGAAAAGGAATCGAGATGTTTGAAGTTTAATAATTATAAAAGTATTATGCTTAATTCTACATATATACATTATCTATTTGAAAGGTTTCAAGTGTTTTCTGTTATACAAAGCAGGAAGATCAAAAGTAAATGTAAAAAGTAAAAGTCCCCTCAAACAAACTCAGTAACAGTTACTACGGTATTGCAAACTGCAATCAGATCCTGGCAAAATTTCATTTTCTGGATATAGTCATTTTCCTGGAGAGGAAGGAAACGCAATACCTACTGAGAAAGCAGCCCATCTACATGTCATATCCACTGAAGCATTCTTTGGAACTTTTGGACCAAGATCCTTGACTATAATTATATCCACAAACCACCTTACTACACAAGGCAACAAATGACTTTCTATGGCAATAGCGGTTCTTAAGCAAACCCAATCCTTGCTGACTTTTATCATTGTTTGCATAAGCCAGTCTTGTGATGTAAAATGAGTTGACCATCTTTTTGGTGAAATGAGTACACAGTAATAGTTGGTCTTTGAAGGACTCGATCTCTATAACCAACAGTCAATTAAACAAGAGAGCAAATGACCACTAGAACTCTAGTCAAACGTCAATGAACCTACTGAACTCAACCTAAAAGGGCAAAACTGCCTCATAATGAGAATAGGATTTGAAAAGTGATTAGATTGTTCAACTTCATTGCATGTGGGTTAATAACATCTTCGAACTATATTTTTTGGATTTCATTGTTCTTCCCTACCAATCCAGAAAACCAACCGTCAAGCATCTTCTTCTGTAACCTTTCACACCAGATATCATCAGTCTAAAAGAGAAGCTCTTGAGGCTGACGATGCAATTAACAAACTCAATGGCATAACTTATCTTCCTTTTGGTCCAACTCAGTAACTGAAGCATAAAACAAGGGGTACTGCAGAAATAAAAACTGTAAAACCAAATCAAATACATTTTTGTACTGCCACCCATGTCAGTGTTAACACTGCGAGTGGCCTACAAGGGTGCTAAAATAAACAGCAGCAGTGTTACTTTATACTTTGTTTGGGAAAAAAGTAACGAATGAAAATAAGTCCACTGAATATGGAATTGAGAATGAAGGCGAACAGAAATTTTCCTTGTATTATGTTCTGATGAAAGGGAAAGAGATGAAAAGAAAGTGAATGTCAAATATAGATTTGCATGAGAGAAATTTATCCCTTTAGCAATGATGAAAATGCTGTTATGAAAGCCGAACAGAAGCTGTTATGAAAGGTGAACAATAGTTTTACTAATTCTCTCCTTTCTCACCAAATTGGAAAAATTATGTTATGCGGTCCCCAAATTGGAGAGATATATACCTTCAATTTCTTTTTCTTTCATTTCCCAAACATTTAAAAAGGCACTTTCCATCCAAATTTTCTTTCCCCTTTCCCCCTTCCCTTTCCTCTCTTCCCAACAAGGTCTTAGTTCACTCTAGAACATCTGCCACGACCGCTGCTGCGGTTAGCAGCATTTTTTAGTGTATCGAACTATTAAAATGCAGCCATACTGTCTTAACCATAATGAACTTGAAGATCTTCGACTTTGGTCATGTGATATGACTATATCTTGAGCTGACGCCTTTTCGTTAAGAATAAACGAGGTAGATCTCAACTATAAGCAGACAAGCCCCTAAAAATAATTAATATGATATTAACACTATACTGAAGCAAAATAACAACACCACCATGCAGATAATATCTACTAGTCAGCAACAGAAGAACAAAATTCATCAGAAGATTGGCATATGATCACTTATTCCATGAATGAAGGAATGCTCGAATATCATAACATATGGTACACGGATATTCTGCTAATTAGTGATTAAAGTGACAAAATGAGCTAGAGGCTTTATAACTTCACAATTCTTGACAAAAGGACTACCTGTAATGTCAAGCTGCTGTTCACAAAGTTTCCAAAACTTCTGACAAAGGGAAGTATCTGGAGAGTATCCTAAATTCTCCAAGTTTGTTGAAGAAAAATTGGTCTTCCTGAAGAGGAACCATGATTCTGCAAGTATGGTGCATACCTAAAGCATAGAAATTTTGTCAGAGATAACGAGTTCAGCACATTGTTTAATAGCCAGATGCCAACAAAATCAAAAAGCACATAAGAGGGAGAACTTACTCGGCAAGCCAGCTGATTTCCCAGTTTGCCTACCTCCCCATCTGCCGATGGAGTGTTCAAGAAGTATTCCAGCTGCTCAAACAAGACATTACGCGTGCGTAACAGAGAGGTCACCAAATCTCTAGACACAGTTTCACTACTCACGATCGAATGTAGAGACCATGCCATATGCAAATACATGTTCAGAAGCAAAAGACTGACAACCTGAAAGAAATGACCAACAAGTTAATTGAGACATGATAGAGCAGTCAGATTAGGGAAGAATAGGAAGAGAAATCTTGGGATGGACATAATAAAAACCACCCATCAATTGAACAACCTTGTATACACTATAGTTAAGGATGGGGAAGTTGCTGCAAGGATCCAATGCATATGGACTAGCATAGCAAAGTGATGCTAACCTTTTCGCTTCTATAATACTTGAAGTCACACCCAATTTGCCAATTTCACAAGAACGGAGACAAGAAACCACAACATTCCATGCAATATCAACTTACCTCAGCATTACTACTTCTGAGACTCCTAAGGATCCTCACAAAATCTTCATATAGGCTTCCAACAGATACAGCCCTCGATAGCTGAAGCTCATAAAGCCTTTTCAAGTTTACCAAAAGTGAGTACTCGTCATCACCATCCTGCAGGCTCAAATACATAACCTGTTTGACCAGAGAGAGAGACAGAGAGAGACAGAGACAGAAGACAGAGACAGAGACGAAGAGTCCAATATATATGTACCTCTACTTCTTTTATTGCAGATTTGACCTTTGCAATAAGTTCATCTTCTAGTTCTTTTAACTGATTACGTGCAAAATCTTGCAGCTCCCCTTGACTTTCAGCAGAGCAGTAATTCATTGCCTTGACACAAGACCTCAATGCATCCTTCTCACCATGCTTGAAAAACGCCTCTTTAACAAGTTTAAGAATGGATTTGAAGCTCTGAAAAGTTGCAAAGAGATAAATGCCCATGCTTTTTAGTATTGGAAACTCAGTACAAGATTTTGAAACACACCTGCTCCTGTCTCTTCAAAGAATAGAGCTCCAGTTTCATGTGAACTATAATTTCGATAAGAGATGGTATTTTTGCCTTGTCAGCCATAAACTTCCGCAGGAGCTGGGGATAGCTCTTCATCATAGCAACGGTTATGTCCCTTCGGTTGTTTTCAAATGATTCCTATAATTGCACAGAAAATATTCATTTATAGCAGCAAGCACCATGCGATGAAGAGAAGCTCCTTGACTTAAAAGGCAAGAACAAGACAACCAAAGCTCAAATAAATATTCTACATAGTATGTATTAACAGATTCAAAAGCCAGTTATCTTGAAAGAATATATACAAATAACAAAATGAAATCTGATCAGTTGATCAAAATTCAGTGGAAAATATTAATTTATTCCATATGCCAACTGCTGATCTTAAAACTTAGCTTTCCCTCAGACACTATCAGACCTATAAACTAGAGGAGATCACTTGACTGATGAATAAAAAACCATCCAAAGAAGTTTGAGCAGCATCATAATAACACAATCAGTACAGAAAGGATGCACCTTATGTGCTTTATTGTAATATTGCTTCCGATTGTCAGTAGCTGGAACAATCCTCTCCCCCACAGCTTTCTTAACAGAAGCAGAAAGAAGCCGCACTAGGTTGGTCCCATCCTCATCAGTTAGCTCAATCACTGGATTCTCATCCAGCAGCATGGAGATGATACACTTCCAGTCCTGCAATGATAACAGGTTCTTTTAATGAAGAAACAATTCCCACTAGATCAATTGCTGTAAGAAGCACATTTTAGTTTTCTATAATATAACTCTTCTCTTAAAAAAATTTGAGTTATAAAAGTTAATGCTTAAGTTCCAAGTTAGAACTTAGCGGATCAAGCGAATGACCAGACAGTACTAATCCAACAGAATAAGGACCGAAAAGAAGGATTAAAAGAAGCCCGTATTCACACATCCTTAATGGGACGTAGGGATGAATCCTTAATGACTACTACTAAGAATAAACTAGTGAAAATTTTGCTCCCTTTTTCTTGATAGCCAAAGCCAATTCCACAACTGAAGAATATAGATTGGTAGCAAGCCCCTCGACCAACGTACCATACACCAAAATTTCTTAACACAAGCTGCGTCAATGATTTAGTATATAGTTTCCCGTAATCTTCGTAAAAAGGAGGCACAATTGACTACTTGACAGAAATATGTACATAAGGCACATATGCAATTAATTCTTTTTCCAGCTGCAAAAAGATATTCATTAGAAAATTACTGAGACTGTTCAAGCAGAAAAGTTAAATTTTGCCTTTTGCTCTAACAAATTTCCTTCAGTAATTTCTGACACCATTAGTGACGAACTTAAAAGCAAAAATGTGAATGATGACCAGGTTATTGCTGGCAATGGAGGATCATTTGAGAAAGATGGTCATCACATGAGCTGGCACATTCACCTTAATAAAAAGGACGTATACCTTCAACAACTTGTAGCACCAACAAGGGCTTACAATATTACATACTACCAGAGCTAGATGGAAGTTTCTATCTCTATCATTCATCTAAATATAGCATGTAAATATAAATCCTTTAACTTGTATATGCAACAGCAGAAGTTGAACGACTTGCACCTTCATGGCTTTCATGTACTCCCAGACATCGTCAATGACATAGATAATTAGAATTGGATCAGTTGAAAACTCCCTCAGTATTTGTAACATTCTGCCAAGATGGACCTCAGATGTGTCGTCACTGCCTGCACATATGTTTAATATTATATAAGCATCTTATTGTGGAATCTTATGTGAGCAAGCTAAGATGCAGCCCAGAAAGATGTACGACCTTTGGATCCTGATTGGGAATTAAATTTTTGAGCAATAAGGTGATCATAAACTAATGCTCCTATTGCATGTCTGATTTCTGGCGGTTCATCAATGAGCAGATCATACAAAGGACCCAAGTCATCGTCAGGCAACAACTGATGCCTGCAAGGAATCATTCATCCAGGTAAAAGGGCTTTGAGTAAACAATTAGTAGATGTAAGTACACACTAAGTGACTAAAACCCTAAACCACAAATACACAACAAAACACTCGGATGCAGATGATTTTTCAGAGAGAAGGCTTTAACTGAATTACCTTAACAACTGTTTCAGAAGTCCTATGCCACATACAGCCACAGATACGTCAATGTCATCAGCAAGCTCAATCATCCGATTGGAAAATCTTTCAGTAAATAAGCCCAGAGTTGGCACGTTATCATCCACCTCATACAGATTTTGCAAAGCAATTACAGATGCTTTCCTGACCCCGGCATTCTTCAGGTGCAATAAGATACGATTACCGTGTTCAGTCTAGAAAACACCAAAAGAGAAAGCAGAGCCAACTTTGTTCCATAAACAAGGTAACATTTCCATTTACCTTATCATTCAGAGTCCATCCAAGATACTTCAAATACAAATCCTGTAAGAACAGTGATGGATACGACAAAATCCATACACCGAGCGATTCTATGCATGACATCCGAATATTGGGATCAATGTCTCGATAGCGGTGCACAAATAAGCTTCAAGATCAACACGCATATATATTAGGATACTCAGGATAGTTTTGCAAGGAGAAATTATTTGTAGCAAAAGAAACGCACCCTGTGAAAATTTTGCGCATCATCTCCTCTATCATTGTTATCTTTTCGTGAGTTGCTGATAATCTTTTATTCAGTGACTCCAAACGAGGACCGTCAGTTCGTTTCTTCTTTTCAGCATTTAACTGCCTCTGAGTAGTTTCTCTTTGTGCACCAAGTGCTTTGGCAACAGTAATAAAGGATGTCACAAGTTGAAGGCCCATCAAGGAGGCAACTTGACGGTAAACTCGTGGAGGAGTGCTGCTCAGCATGAAGACCAACTAATATAAATGCCTAGAAATTTTTGCAATATAAACTTCCACAAGGATAGACTACTTACCATGACAGGGCAATGATATAGTCCATGCACTTGTCAAACAAGACTTGATCAAACAGAGGGCCATTTTGACACTCGCTAACCAGATTGTTCCAAAAGGTGAGCAAATTATCTCGGAAGTTCTTAAACTCCTTTCTTTTTGAGTTTTGGTAATCTTCAACTTCCCCCTAAAATATAAAAGCATAAAAAATGCTAAGAACACTCTCTAACATAGATTGTAACAGGGAAAGTGCTTCAGCAACAAGAAAAGGCAGAGCATAGTTTAGCGCAGGGGGGTGGAAGCAAATAAATGCAGGATGTGAAGATGCACTAAAGAAGCATATGCGTGATACCTGCTTAGCCAGAGAGACAAGAGCAACCACCACATCATCAACATCAGTCTCATCAAGAAACTCTTCCTTAAGATAGTATTGAGCACCACAAGCCTGAAGAATTGCGAGTTCAATGAGAATCACAGCTGATACGAGAATATTAGGTAAAGCCTAGTTGTCTACCTTTTCTACAGGATAAAGTTCTAGGAACTGATAAGAAAACTTGTTCGTCTAAAATGATTAGGGATGTCAGCAGAAAGAATTGTCCTTCAACCGGCTCAGGTCATTCAAATTATTCTGTTTTTTTTTTTTTGGTCCTTTGGACATTTCAAAAGGATACATTCACATTTAACCAAAAAAAAAAAAAAGGGATACATTCACATAATGGACTAAATTACCTCAAATAACATGGTTAGAATTTCAACCATTGCAGGTTTAGGATTCTTTTCATATCTCTCAACCCAAAGCTTAACCACTTGAGGTATATGTCTGCCATTGCCTTTGATAACCTCTGCAAAGACATCACAGTTACATGAAGTCAACCGGTCAAGCGCATAACCCATTCCGACAGAGGAATTCATTCTTAAAAACGCTCACTGGATAGAAGCAAAATATGCAATAAAGCACCTTGTTGCGACAAACCATGCGAACCAAATTCAACCATATGTATTCACATTCAACCCAACAAGCTAATTGACCCCAATAAAAACGCAGAGTAATAAACCTCTGCATCGGTACTCCATACTGCAGCAGATATGTGGCAGACAGATCAAAACAAACTGTGCTCAAACCACTCTATTACGCACTAATCACGTGGAGAAGGACGGCCAGGTGCACCGGTAAACCGTCGGATATCGGAAAGCACGAAAGAGTTGTAACAGTAAAATCACCAATTAAGCTCTGGTTAGCTTTTGGGTCGGCGGGTTCCGCGGTCCGGGTCCGCTTGGGCTGAGGACGGAGCTCTTGAAAGTCGTCGGGAGATTCCTCCCTCTCGGGACTGCGACCGGCCTCGTCGACAGCTTTCTCGCGATTCTCCGCTCCCGCGGCGGCGGCGGCGGCCTGTGTATGAGCCCTCGTCCTCTTCTGCGAACTCGGGCGCACCGATTTCGCGGCGTCAGCGCACAAGAACCAGGCACATTGAACACACCAGAAACGCGCAGAAAGAGAAAGAGAGAGAGACAGAGAGAGAGAGACTCACGGAGCGGCGAGTAGAGGTTTCAGCTTCCTCCATGGAACTGGTTGCAGAAGCTTTGATGAGGAGGAGGAGCTCGGATCGCAGAAGTTGGGAATTACAGTGCCCTAGACCAGAGAGAGAAGAGAGATGTGCTCCGCTGACAGTGTCCCGCCAAATGATACGATTTTTCGTCGTCGGGTTTATGACCTTCATTTCATTCGCTAATGAATTTTAACAGTGACGTATCACGACAAAAAAAAATGAAAGATAGTCAGGTTTACCATGATCGACCCAAAAAAAAAAACTCTAGTTTGCCATGAATTAGCTAAACTAGATCTGACGAACTACCAGTTGACTCAACATTTAGGGGTAGGCGGATCAATTCGTAAGTTCCCGTTAAAATAAAACTTACAATTTTCGAAAGATGTGAAATCACGTCTCTTTTCTCGAAACTGACACCAGTGTATAATTAGATAGTACCTTAAGGAAAAATATGAAGCTCTTTTCATAAAATTCGTGAAAAATGTCAACTCTGCAGAAGTTAGTATAGGAAAGCAAGTCTTGCGTGATTAAAACGTGACTGCCAATACGCCGCGTATATTAATTCTGCACAAGATCTTTCAAGGCCTTGAAAAAGGCAATTTCTTCAATTTTCGGACTAAACTTGTTCTTCAACATTCTTTTGCTCTCTAATGTTTAATTAACATCTCTCGGCCTCGGAGCCATATCTCTTTCAAATGCTCTTGACGGACACGAGAGCATGAAAGACTTTCTTAGGTGGGATTGGTACTAACTAGTCGAAGCTGCACACTAAATGACTGATCTATTTTTTTCTAAATTTAATGATAATGGGTCGTTAAGTTGCTACAGAATACAGAGCATGGTAGCAATTGATTGACCGGACGAAGCAAGCAGAACTCTGCAGATATGATCAAATCTTGTCCAAGTGACTTCACTCATCTGTCGCGAATGACCACCGGCTTAACAGCGATATGACGATGAAAGCTCTCTCGCTCTTATGGTTTCTCAGTAAATCGGCAATTCCCATCGAAAATAGCATTTGCGCACGCACGAGGTCGCATAAGTTCCGTCATGTCCACGTTTCCAAATTATCATATCGCATCCCAATACAGAGAATATGGAGACCTGCTCATTCATCATCGCCAGTCTGAGTTTCCCTCGCTACCCTGTTATTGAGTTCGGGCAAACAACTGCCCGTTTGACGGGTTCAAGCAACCTCGGTTTGATTCACCGGGAAAAGATTGCCGCAGCAACATTTTCGTGTTTCGCAATACTTGTGATCCGAATAAACAAATCAAATCACTAAACGCCGCTTCCTTGCTCCCTTTAAATCGACGCACAAATTGAACCATTTAGTTTGATGCAAGACTTGT
Source organism: Syzygium aqueum (assembly GCA_031216185.1). Lineage (NCBI taxonomy): Eukaryota > Viridiplantae > Streptophyta > Magnoliopsida > Myrtales > Myrtaceae > Syzygium > Syzygium aqueum. Next base: position 24,238,127 of record CM062241.1, on the reverse strand, counting down.
ACAAGGATGCATATAAACAGCGAGTGCAGTTTACCCGTTCTTCGACCTAGAAAAACTCTTCAAATCGGAGACATTTTACAGTTTCGGCCATGCATCGCATCAGAAGATGAAAGAGGAGCTTGCAGATTAACTGCTGATGCAGCGATTGCTCCATTAAAAATGCACACGATCATGGGCATCACGAACTGCTGGCCACAGACTCGATGAGTAGCTTATAGCCATCTGGAACAGTTCCCTGTTTGCTCACGCACTCTGCCAGAGCAGGGACATCGGCACTTACGTCCAAGAATCTGGCGAGTAGAAGAAGTAAATGGAAGTCTGATATCCGCTTCACGAATGGAAGAGATTTTGTGCGGTCCAGATGATTCTTCAGAGCCCTAGTTGTCACGAGAACATTCCGGTTCTCAACAGGAAATGTCGACGAAAGTGGACCCTGCATAGTAAAACAAATTTCAGGATAAGGATTGTAGCAGATCGATTCACTCATGCTATTGCAGGGAAAAAAAAACAGCAAAAAATTGATCCAGCAAGATGTTGTTCAGCCGGTCACTGGAGCGACTCCACAATCTAGAGCAACCCATAAGTAAAATATTGAATGTAGTGTGGCTTGTTTGAAAGTCAAAAGTTGAGCCACCTCCAGTGTAATTTACCCACACGAAGTGTAATCTTCCAAATTCAACTATGATATGCTCCATTAATATAAGGACTTCCTACCATCTAAGAGACTCTTCAGATGAAAAAGAGGTAAAAAGCTAAGATCATTATAACTTCGAACTCAAGCAAGAGTAGAAATTTGGAATCCCCACTCTCAAGTTTCAATATACGCAAGTTTACCTGTGCCAGCACTTTCTTGTATTAGCGCAAAAATGAGAACTCTCAAAGCAGGAGTAACCAACAATACCATTAAAGTATAAATAAAACTTTACTGTTGCAGAAGAACGTCAAATTGGTCCAAGTACCAACAACCATTGTATTAGAATCTTTAAACATGTTATTAATAAAGACCAAGTGACAATGACCAAGATTGAACGAAATGCACAGCATTTCAATTGTTCAACTCACACAAGATGGCATCAAAGAGATTTCTCGTGCCAATAAAGTGCTGCTTATTTCCCTCTCCAAAGGGGTTGGTGGCCCAGGCAACTAGTATCACAAGAGAATTCAAACACATGACCTCTCGGAAAGTGTTTGAAACCTTAACCACTAGCCTACCACGCTTGGTGGTACCATGGATGGACTAAATACAGTATGGAATATGCCCTCAGTTCCAAGCTTGCAATCGCGAGCATGACACGTACATCACAAACTGTCAAGAGGCTTAAGAATTGATAGGACAGCATCCATATTACAAAGGAACACATCCTCCTTTACTTTCTCTGTGAACTCATAGTCCTACTTAATCATTTTAATCTGGCCTGTTGCAGGACCAGCTTAGCCAAGATACATAAGAAGGAAATTCCCACAAAACCCTTACCAATGCAACTGAGTGGAACTGTATATCCATCCGGATCAAACTTTATATGCATTAAGAATGCTCTATTCCGCTCACAAGCATCACTGCAATCTTGTTATTGTTTGACAATCTTAGATACCAAAAATCAAGACAACATGTCTAGGCGAAATTATGCCATTCTCATCTCATGTCGACACAGGGCACACCATCACAAAAGATTCAATCTTCTAAAATAAACATGCCAAGCAAGGCAACTGCCAGTGTTTCCCTACAAAAGTAAAGGTATCCAAGTTTGACAAGTATGACTGAAACAATTTCATGAAATGACACGGTAACTGGACCAAACATGATTCTCGAAAACTGCATCCAGCATTTCCCTCCATAAGAAAACTTAGCAACCAAAGGTCAGTAGCCAGAAGCATGACACAAAGTGACTCACTTTGGATGTGACGCATTTGCATGTAACTTATTCAGCCACATGTACTCCATTTGATTTAGTCTTGCATATGGACTTCTATCACCTACCCTACATTCGACTACCAATTACTACTTTCAATCATCTCAAATGCCAGAAGACGTCTCAAAATCTTTATGAGACAATTGACAACCCGATGTACTCCACACAGATGATCAGAGAAGCAATGTCTATTACCAAGAGACTCCTTCATGAGGCTTCTTCGTAACTCAGGCCTCGTGTATTCTCAACCCGAACACATTTTGAGGTGAGCACCTCCTCACTGCCCAACTTAACTGTCTGGCATTTATTCATTCAATCTATTTTTCCATAAGAAGTGGTCAGCTCAAGAGAAAAACGGTATTTGGACAACTAGATGATATCGGAAAATCCTGTCTCATTTGCTGTTTCTAAATCTTCTCAATGCTCTCTAGAGCAGATCTTCTCCATTCATGCTAGCGCCAGACCAGCCGCAGTCTTGTCATCACTCCCCCTCATCCCAGGAATACGATGTGATAAAGATACAGACTTATTAGAAAATATAACCAATAAAGGAAGCCACAAGCGTATAATCTCTTCCTTTTTCTAATTCAGCTTGTGCTTTTTCTACACAGAGGAACTATATCTTTCCTCCTCCAGCACCTAATGATGATATCATAAACATTCCAGGTTCACTTTATTGTAATCAAAATCACCAAAGAAACTTGCACAAATGTACATGCCTGGTGGCTGGATCACACGAACTTGGCAACAGTCCCTTCCTATCAAAACATGATTAGCACCACGTACGGCAGCATATCCAACAACCCAATCGACAAATTCTAATGTCTTTGGGAGTATCTATACCAAACAAAATAGCAATTCTTGCACGCAGAGACCCTCTATAAACCGCCAAGAGCAACAACAGCAATAGTAACACAGCCTTTACGGTAAGTTCTATCAAAGTAGAAAAGAAACACATGGCATGCAAACATACCTGATGATCGGAAATCTTGACAACCACCAAGAAGAAATCGTTATCCACCTCCCTAGTATCCTTGACTCCCACCATCACATCCTTCTTCATCCTCGAGAGCTTCGGATCGGCGTCCTCACCTATCTCGGTCTCGAACCACCCTTCGTTCCACAGCCTAATGCACATGTCACTCATCTGAAAAGCCTCAAAATGCACATCAGCCCCACCATCCTCGTTCACCTCCAGCTTCACTAAGGCGGTCACCCACTCCTTCAGCCCGCTCTCCGCGTGAAACCCCGCCGCCTGCAAGACCTCCCGATTCGACAAAGTGTAATCCTTCTTGTCCTGACTCACGGTCTGGCTAAAGATAAACCCGACCCTCCTCATCCCCAGCCCGACGGCGATGGCCTCCACCAGCCTCTCCTCATCCGGGTCCCTGAGGAACAGCAAGTTCTCCTCCGTCCCCTGCTGCGGCGGCTCGTAGATGAAGCCCACCTCGACCTTCCCCTCCTCGGACACCGTCCCGAACATGAACCCGCCCCGCTTCGCCGCGAAGGCGAGGGTCTCGTTGACGTAGTGCTGGAACGCGTTGGCGGCGTCGCGGTCGAACGAGACGAGCTCGCAGTGGGGGGACTCCTGGCGGGAGACCCGCATCTGCCGGGCGATCAGGTCGTCCATGGTCATCTTGCGGCCGAAGGAGCCGGCGGGGCAGAAGGCGGCGGGGCGGGAGACGTTGCGCTCGCCGTCGTAGTGGACGAAGACGATGGAGCCGTGGGCGATGCCGAGGGAGGACAGCGGGGCGTGGGGGGCGGACATGTCGGTGAACTGGGCGAGATCGTCGCGGGTCTTGGCGAGGAGGAGGTTCTGGTTGGTGGACAGGGTCTGGGTCTCGACGGGGATCTGGAGGTGGGATTGGATCAGGGACCTGAGGTGGGCGACGGTGGCCTGCGGGTCGTCCACTTTGAGACGCTCCAGGCCGTCTCTGGAACGGATTCGAAGCAACATCACTCCCGTCCGTGCGTGCGTGCGTGCGTGCGTGCCGGGAATTACAGGGATGGGGGAGGTTCCTGTGGATAGCGAGTGGCGGTGAGAGATGATCGTGCAGCGGAGCTTCTGGAAAAGATGGCGGCGGCGGCGGCGGCGGCGGCGGCGGCGGTGGCGATGGCGGTGGCGGTGAGATTGGAGGATTTCTTGAGGAATCGTGAAGAGTGGGAGAGAGCGTTCTTGCGGGGGATTTCTTGAGGAAGGGGAAGAAGAAAAGAACCGATGTCACTGCTACTTGTTGGCTTTCTTCTTTTCCTTTTATTCTGTCCAGATAAGCGTATTAAAAATCTCAAAATTTATCACAAAATTATAATTAAATTATAAAAATTTCAAAAAGTACAATCAAACCATAAAATTTATCACGAAAATATAATTAAATCATAAAAATTTTAAATAGTGTAATAATCAGAAAGATTTGATTAAATTAATTTGATAATTTTTAGATTCGATTATACTTTTAAAATTTTAAAAATTCAATTACACTTTCATAATAATTTTCACGACTTAATTACACTTTTAAAAAAATTTTGACTTAATTACACTTTTATTATAAGTAACAAACTCATCCCTTTTTTGTTCTCCCCGAATTTTAATTCCTTTTCCTAATAAATTATTTACTTTTTGACAAAAAAACATAGGGTTAATTCCAAAAAAAAAGCACCAACTTTAGGTCGATGGACAATTCTGGCCTGAACTTTTTTTTGTTTCATAAAAAAGCATCAATTTTAGGTCAATGGACAATTCTGGCCCGAACTTTTTTTTGTCCCATAAAAAAACACCAACTTTAGGTAGAGGGACAATTTTGGCCCGAACTTTTTTTTGTCTAGTAAAAAAGCACCAACTTTCATTTAAATCCCAAATTTAGCCCTCCATTGACTTTCTATACGAAGTTACCCTTGTTTGAGAAAAAAAAGTTATGGTGGTGAGCCTGGCGAATCTCTTCCATGGCGTCTATCGACAGCCAGTGGTCTACAGCTTCAAATTACGACAAAATGACGAAGTTTGGCCAGAAAGATTCAATCTAGAGATATTTTTTACTTTCCAGTGAAGTGAATGAGACGAACAGTTTTACTGTTTTTCTTCAAGCTGTGATTCATTAAATCCAGTCAGCAAGTCACGTGGATTTATTACTAAGGTGGAATAGTCAAGTTGGAAAATCAATGGTTTTAAGTCAATAAGGGCCAGCTTTGGGATTTACACGAAAGTTGGTGCTTTTTTACGAGACAAAAAAAAGTTCGGGCCAGAATTGTCCCTCGACCTAAAGTTGGTGCTTTTTTATGGGACAAAAAAAAGTTCGGGCTAGAATTGTCCCTGGACCTAAAGTTAATGTTTTTTTATGGAACAAAAAAAAGTTCGGGCCAGAATTGTCCATCGACCTAAAGTTGGTGCTTTTTTTTGGAATTAACCCAAAAAACATATTATACTTACCGTAATACTTGTCTCCAACCCCCTTAACTTTGACATTATTGCACATCAATCCATTACTTTAAAAAAATTACAAATTATCCCTCCAAATTTTGATACCGTGATGCAATAACTCACAATTCTTTTAAATTTGTAGGTTACCCCATCCAAACTTTATATAATTTAATTTTAGGAGGCTCGACATTAAATTTTGGGGTTCATGTCATTGAAATTCTCGAACTACCCACTATGCATTTCCCTGTTTTAATTATCGTCTCGGGAAAAATTTTGTGATACTAAAATTGGATTTTTGATGAAACGAAATCCACTTTTGGAGTAAAAATGTTGTGGAGTACCGATATGGAACTTTTCATGATAGCCAATGCTGGTCTTATTATGTCTCAAAATGCGATTATATGTTGTCACGAGGGCTTTGAACCAAGGAAAGAAAAAAATTTATGCCTATAAAACAAATTTGTTTTTTTGGTCGGGAGTATACAGCAAATTTAGTAATTTCACTGGGGGCAACGTGAGTACTTTCAACAATGAGGGGAAGAAAATAAAAAGACCCTTGACAAAATCCACGTCGGAATATTATGTGGTTTTGAATTTCATTTTATTCAATTTCAAAGATTTTCAAGAAGATATAATCTGCTGACCCACAGCATTGGGCGGGAATGTCATAGGGTGGTATAAGATGTCAAAACTTTTTTATTTTGCATGAGTTTGAATAATCTAAAGAGGGTGACATAAAATTAAAAAATCACTCTTCAGATTCTCTCGAGAAATTGAAATTAACTTAGTCACCGCACCTTGCCTCGTAAGAGTCCTAAAATTTGTTGCGATCATGAATCCTAAAATTTACACTCAAAATAGTAGGTCCTTGATTGATGTCGATTAGGGCTACAATTGTAATGCCCCAGAACGTCATGCGTAACACGTACCGATTAATATTATTAATAAATTAGCCAGAGAGAGTCAAAGTCTGAACAAGGTTTGTCCAAATACTTTTGCTTCTCGTTAACAACACTTGTGAGAATTATAAGTCCAGACAATACATCATAAAATCATAAAGAAGAAACATCTGGGTAGGCCGAAGTTGCCTATCTCCATGCTACAATTTACTCCAAATCAACCAAAATCCCGCATCAACCCATATAGTAGATATACATCTAGTACAAACTATATCCGCCATCAGGACAAGCATAACAACGTACTGGCATTCATAATATTGAGGGAAAAACCAGTAAGCATTAGGAGCAGATTGTCCATTCCTACACATCTGAAAAATAATGGAATGACATTACCAAAAAAAAATAATAATAATGGAACGAGCCGAAGTCCAGTAAATGAAATCTCTAATTTTAAGTTAGGAAAATCAGCTTACCACTTCACCTGGCATAAACCACATACATGCATAATAAACAGTATGCGTAGAATTCGAATGCATGTTATACCTTTACCATCTGGATGTGCCGCAAAGTCTAAGTAATGCAACATTTCACAATACTTTCTCTCAACCACAAGCGTGATGTAAAATATTATGCTCGTATGATTAGGTTCATTACTTCACTCCCGAACATTCTTGGGGCATCCTGACTAATGGGGCATTTCAACTCCAAGGCATCTCGGCACACACCTAGGGCATCCCGACCAACGAGGCATCTTGACTCCCAAGGCATCTCGAAACACTCCCCCCGCATCCCGACCTACAGGGCATCGTCACACACCACTAAATGGGCAACAGGATTATCATTCTCATGCAAGTCATGACAACCAAGTATATTTACATGCAAAAGTCCGCTTTGGCCCGTCCCATATCGAGCCATCACGGTTTTGTACTTTTAAAATCACGAAATGCATCATTCGAGCAATTAAATATGAAGCAATGCATTTCAAACTCAGAAGCAACTCAGCTCATAAGCAAATTCAGGTTTAGAAGCAAATTCGAGTCATCAGAAGCAAGTTCAAACTCAGAAACATGTTCAAACTCGGAAATGGGTTTAGACTTAGAAGTGAATTCAAGCTTAGAAGCGGGTTCGGACTAACAAGCAAATTTAGACTCAGAAAGCGGATTCAAACTCAAAATCAAGTTTAGACTCACAAGACTAAAGTCTGAATAGTTTCAATGGTACATGAAACCAGATTTTGACAGTAAAGTCTAAGCAGTTTCAAACGTACAGAATCATCATTCATACTCACATAATATACTCCACTTTCAGTAAAACGATTTTCTACTTTTTTTAAACATACATAAACCAATAAGAAGAATCCAACAATCACCTTAAAGATAACATTTATACGTTCATATTTAATCGTTTCACTTGCCGATTATCACCATACTTTAAGAAAACAAATCACATCCATTTGAACGTGCACAGAACCAGCAAAACAGATTCAACCATCATCACAACCTCGCTATTGCACATCAAAATAACATTTCTCAAGCAACTAAGTTAAAAGTGTTAGTAGATTTACTTAGCTTAAATCTAGAGTTTTCACTTACCTTGTGTAAAATTTGAACACCCAAAAGTTAAAAAGCTCTCTCGGAAATTCTGGATCGGTGATGGTGAAAGTAAAAAGTAAAGAAGGGAGTTACGATTTGATAAAATTTTCCTTTGGTGATATCCAGATAAATGAAACAGGGGAGTAGACGAAGGGGTAGATAATTACATTGTACTCACAGGTGGCATCTTCTCTTTCCATCATGGCCAGGTGTAAGAAATTAGGAAATGAGTGGTGGCCAAGGAAAATAATTACTTAGGCTAGGTGTCTAGTTAGACAGCAGCTGGTTTAAAGGGGATAAATGGCATTTGGTCAACTTTTCATTCAATAGTCACGTGAGAAAAGAAAAGTCTAGAAGAGATATTTTGAGAGAATATCTCCCCCATTTCATTAACGGCAAATTAGAATAAAAGACTATACTACTTAACCACAATTAACCAATAATAATAATGCCCGCTAAATTCCCAAAACAACGGTAAATTAATTAATACCGTATTACGATTATCGCACACAATAACATTTATGATTTTAATTACGACGAGCTCGGGGCGATTACGTTTCCGGATACGTACTTCGCGATTTACAATCCAACAACGATTTTTACGCGTCCGCACGAATATCAACTTAAATAATACTTAGCTTTATAATTCAAATATCATCTTTAAACATAAAAAATTTCCAACGTCAATTACTTATTGTTACGAAATTTCCAGATGTCACAATGACCCTCTTGGAGACCCCGCCAAAGGCGAGGGGTGGCGCAACTACCCTTATTCACCTTGTGATCTCTATTTGATCTCTTTTAAAGGTTTTCTTTTTGATACGTTTCTTTAATTTCAATACTAATATGCCGCCAACTCGGGGACAAATTCAATGAAAAATATAGCAAATGTCGCGTAAATTTTCTAAACTATTACAAAATTTGCGGAATCAACAAAATTGCACTGTTACATTTTTAGTGTACGTGTTGGGACCCAATGGAAAGTATAAATTGTAGGACTTGAATGCCTTACGGTGATAAGTTTTAAGACTTTTACGGAGACATTGACAACAATAAAGAATACAGGCTATTGTTATCAACATATGGCCAAAAATTCAGTCAAGAGTGCAATCTTACAAATACCATTCCTTTCATACATCTTGCAATGAAAAATGCAAATGAAATTCAAGACCTCTCTAGTCTAATAAACACCATTGACATTGTATAATACAAAAGAAACCATGGAAACTAATTGATCTTGCTACAATCTATTCTAAGATCTCCAGCACCCTCCGCGGGGACTCCTACGGTGCCCATCCACTTCATCGACCGTGCGAGCTCAGGCTAAGAAATTGTTGGAGTCGAGAAATTCGGAGCAAATTTGGTGGCCCACTTGTCGGTCAAAGAGAGCAGCATCGGATTGGAAAAGGCCCAATGTTCTGAATAGGATGGTGTAGCGGTGCATGTCGAAGCTACGGGAGCCACCGGGGTCCATGGCCACAGCGGTTGCAGTGCTGGTGGGGCTGCACTTGCCCTTCGAGAAGGCGGCATTGGCGGAGTCGAGGGTGGGGGTCGGCGTTGCCCTTTCCTGGTGAAGTTGTAGAACCTGTTGATGAAAAGGGTAGCGCTGGCCTTTTTCCAATGGCGTGTCCACCCGCGTGCATTCATCCGTAAGCAAAGCAATCACATAAGATCATTAAAGAAAGATGATCATTTTAATATAAGGGCGAAGCTCTTTTCACCCTTCATGTGGCCAGAACAGAAGCACACCGTTTATGTTGCAATGACATGATAGCTCTTGAAAGCATTTATTGTTTCCGACACTCGTGATAGTACTCAGTACGGTAACATTGCTAGTGATTTATTGATGGAGTGGCAACTTGACATGGCAATTGCCATGTTATTGATTTAAGTGATCGTGAGAAAGAAAGAGATGTTTTCAAAGATGAAATCCACCGAGAACATGAAATGTGGTCGAGAGTCTTAGATCTACATAATTTATATGAGATCTAAATTTCTCATTTGTCACGTCTCCACCTGCCGTAAGTTAATCTCTCGATTTCAATACAAAAGAGGCTCATCGAAATTCATTCCGAGGCATCGCCCACCCTCGCTCTCTCCACTGACAAGGTAAAATGATATTGCGATATCTCGAGCTATGGTGTTAAGATAGTAAAACTATTCTATAAAGTCATGCCTCAAATTGTAATTGGGAATTCAGATGAATGGGTTTAACACTCAAACACTCTATTACATCATTTTACAAAATAAGCAACCCTGAAATGTAAAATAAGTAACCATAAGATGGCATAGAAAATCTCAAGAATCTCATATATAATATTACTATTATGGACAAAGTACTTAGGAGGCTTGTTTGGAACTTACTTGGTTAAAATAAAATAAGAACGGTTTGTTGCTCGGAAATTGGACAGAGTATCATCATATTCAGGCACGTGATACTATCTGGTATTTTGTTCCAAAAAATGATAAACGGATCATTTAAAAACATTCTATGATCTTCGAGAGTTACTATATCCCCATTTTGTTTTTACCGATGGCTTGAAAATGTAACAGATCTCGGCCCTTCAACAGATCTCGGCTTGGACAGTTATGATTTTTCACTGTTCAATTCAACGGTGAGAAGCCCAGAAAACACAGTGCTGGGTCAATGAGTTGGTCAAACAACCAACATTGGTAGAATGAACGCTAGCTTAGGAATGGCAAGGGGCTGGGTCTTGTTGGGCACCCGACTAGTCCCAAACCCTAAATTGGACTTCGAATGGATTGCAATTTATCATTTTGGGACGGGCTTGTGAGTTTATTTACAAAATAATATAAGGTTTGGGACGGGTTTGAAATTTATCTTGAGGGCAACTCGAAACCAGAGGCCCATTTTATCGGCACAGTTTTGCTCTTCTAAAAATTATAAGGTCGCTCGTGTAATTATACACGACCAAATTACATATCCCTTTGCATTTTCACAGATTCTACTTTGACCTTCTATGGTTCATGGGATTTCAACAAAGGATTTGAAATTGAAGTGATTGCGTGATCTAGATTTTCACAACCCAGTGTAACGGGTATGAGACAAGACCAGCCGTCTCGAACCCATCTCTCTGCCATTGTGATTGGACATCATTGCTAGGCCCATATAGGAGCCCTAAGACTTTAACAATGCATCGTGTCCTGAAGCTTGTAGAGGCCACTAAAATGAAGTGTAGCTCACTGCGTTTTGCCCAACAAGAAGAAACGACTCCTTTCATTTTGCACTCCTTGCCGTGGTAATCTCGGTTATTACTCGATGGATCAGTCCCGGCCCATCGTAACAATGTCGTGTTCGAATGTATATTTCGTTGTTAAGAAAGTCTTCAACGAACGGGTGAAAAGCAAATTATTGGTGATTGAATGACTACTGCTCCTTCGAGCGACAGTTACTAGGGACGTTGTCGAAATGAAATCTTTGTTTGCATTTTTGCATGGACTTGCCCTTGACGATGCAATCGTGGAAGTGCAGTCCGAGGGACTTCACCGGCTAGTCGGTACTGGCAGAGGCAAGCATCCCGGTGATAATGTTCGAGACCGACGTCTCATCTCGGCTTCAGGACTAGTTATTTTGGTAGAAGTTTTTCCTTAGAACCGTGCATGACAAACCTGGATAGAATCCTAGTACACACCGCAAAGCTCGCTAAAGCTCAAGCTCATGACGATCTTCATTTTCAAAGCGAGACAACCTTTATTTGGATCAAATTTTGGAATCGAGGAGTTGTATCTAAACCCGAAGTATGTAGTTAACTCTTTAATAGGGCACTGCTGGTATAAGATCTGATTCCTAAACATGCATTATGTTCTCTATCGATCTAGTACATAGAATATTATATCGCCAGTTAGATTAAGAAATCTTTATAGCATTCGTAGACGATATACATACGTAACTCAATAAATTCAATGAGGTTTATATTATGATTCAACTATTTGTAAGTTTCGAATTTAATTATCGCTTTTTCTTCTCGACTCGGCAAGTTGAAAGTAACTGCGCATCGCTCGAGTTCATACACTCGTACGGTAATTGAGAGTTATGACTTTAACACCATCAAAAGTGTGGAATTTACCTGAAAACTGCCAAAATTCAAAAGCAATTGTTACCTGTTGTGCGCGTACTTTGGCTTCGACGAACGAGTACCCATTTGCTTTGTCTTGATTTCATAAAACAGATCTAAGAGAAGGATCGGATGTTTAGTTAATCGAACAAATTCCGATGTACTCGCCACATGCGACATTCGTAAGATGGGGGCCATTGCGCAATGATGAGGACGTTAGGGACTTGCACTGATTATAATGTGGTAGGCGGAGATTCAATCTGGTGTTCGTACGGTGGAATTAAAAGTATCGGATTCACGTGAAGAAGCACGAAGGGCACATGATCGCATCATTCGTTCATTTTGAATCCATCGAAGCAAAAGTTTTACGTGGAGCCCCCTTTCGTTTTCCGGGCTAAAAGTGGAGATTTTAATGTGCCGGGACAGATAACAACCACGTCTAGAAGTAGGAATTGAACTCGAGACCTCGAATTGCCAGCCAAGTCAAGCTCTTCTGATCTTGGGTTCGACTGTCCACTCGGTCCGTCTATGAGCGTGGACGTTATCAGCACGTGCCGAGTCAGACCCTGTTAGAATATTTAAATATTAAACCATTCTTTCATATAACAACTTAAACTTCAAATTACTTACCAATAATGTGCGTTAAACTACCTTGGCAGAAAAGGGAAAAGAGAAAGAATCGGTCGAACTCTTTCGGCGTTCGAGAGACTCGTTTAGACTAAACCGGAGTCCGGCGACACGCCGAGAAGCTAAGCCCCTACGGAAATTACAATTCGATGCCGAAACATATACATCGGGTCTCGCCGGTCGACCCGACACCGCTTCCATCCTGTTTTTACGTCCGGCATTTCGATACCGGGGGCAAAGAATCTCCGATCGGCCTCCAAACGGGTTCGCCTCGGGCGAAAGAGGAGCGGACAGCGCGGAGGACGATGCAAATGGAACGTTGGACGGGTATCAAAGCGCGTATCGTCGCCCCGACAGCAACGAAACCTGGACACAAAAGGGTGGTCCGATTCTGCGAAAAGGTACAAACGAAAGTATACACCGGAGCTCCCCAGAGAAAAAAATATAAAAAAAATAAATAAAAGCTGAATTCGATCGTTGAGGAATTGCCTTCGCCTTTTTGAATTTCAAATAGTGCGAAGTGGAGAGAGAGAGAGAGAGAGAGAGAGAGAGTAGGGTCCGGGGCCCACCGGATCGAATCTGGGCCGCTCCTCTCCTTCTGCTCTCGGTTTCCTCTGGCCGTCCGATCGGCGGGAGGAGGGGGCCGGGGGGGTCCGTCGTTGAATTTTGTTTTGCTCGTAATAAGAAAAGAGGAAAAAGACAAAAGGAATGATTTAATTGGCGATACAAAACGACAAGTTAGGGAAATGAATGGATCGCGAGTGTTTTTTTTTCGCGTCGGATGCTCCTCCATCTAACCACCACCACCCCCCCAAAACCAGACAAACCGAATCGAATTTGGCCTCGGATGATGCTCCTTTGCGTTTCGTTTTCGATTTCGCGTCGTTTTGAAATGGGGAGAAGCTCGTGCGTGTTCTTTACGTGGGGGACAAATTTGGCCAAAATAACGAATGGTCGAGTATAACCAATTGGAGAATAGATGGAGTTTTTCCGATTTTCTCGAATTCGCGAGGCAAAAGGGGGCTTTTTCTTTTTCCTTTTCACTCGAGAAATTTAATCTTTGCGATCGAGGAAAAGTAAATTATCGATCACACCCCTTTTGAAACGCCATAATCTGAAGTGATCACGGGACTTTTTCATGAGTTTCGGACTTTGTAGTATGCACGAGTGTGGTCTCTTTTGATAAGTCTGCTCATTCTACATTTATCATGAAGATATTAAAAGCGTGCAATTCACTCTGTGCTATATGTGTGATGCCACATTAATTTTTTTATTTATTTATGATATTGTCTTGTGATTGATGGTGATAAATATAAAACCCATACTATAATATGGAAAATGCACGAGAATTTCCCTTCACTTCTTGGGATCCATCGTGCAAGGACGGATCACAAGGTTGGCGGCGTTGCCCCCTTGGCAGCCAGATGTTTGGAATTAGTACTTGCTAAAACTTTCCAGATTTTCATGGAGGACATAGGGATTTCGTTCCCTAAGCATACATTTTGTCAAAATTCCTCCTCTCGTCGGCTTCGAATCAAAACTCTACATCCACCGCTGCCAATGTAAGTCCTGCCATTTGAATGACGTATACGGCTTGCGGATCTTGTGTAACATCCAGTAAAAAGAGCCTAGCCAGGTAATGTATGCTACTTCTTGATGTCTCATCAAGTGATGGTTTGGTATTGATGTTGCCATGTTGTGCTGCAAAGATTCAATACTTTTGGCCATGCACTATATGCAACTTCTTGGTGTGGTGGAGGGATCTAAAGATATACTATATTAAATTGTCGGGTAAAAGTTACCCCGCTACTAGAATGTCGAAGCCCTTTAGGTTTACCTACCCGTTTGATCACATTTATACAAAATATAAATTTTTTAAAATTACAATCTATCAAAGTAAGTTAACAGTTACACTTCTGTATTTGTTAGGACATCTTCTATCTCCTCAAGTACAAGGTTTTTGTGTTCAGCTCTCTTGTATTTTGTGCGTTGAAAAGTTATACCACTTATCTTACAAAAAAAAAAAAAGTAAGTCAACGGAGGTGATCAAAGGGCGGCAAGCCAAGGTCAGACCATTGAATTGGGCCGACATTATTTCTCGGGCATGTCCACGAACAAAAAAAGATAAAAACAAGTTTGCGGGCTAATCTAGTTCGAGCCTGATAACTATAGGTCCAGATCAGCTTAAAGATGCCTTTAGACATTCGCGGTTCATATAAGATATGGACGGATTTGTAACCCCCGCTAAACCTCTGACAGGTTCTATCGGTCGGGATGTTTCTCGAAAAGTAGCTATGGGTTCTCATAGTCATGAAATGTCCCATCTTCTAAATGTTCCATTATGATCTAAGCAAGTTTTTCTGGGCATCCCGAACACCGAGCCAAGCGTTGCAGCTAAGCTCTACCCCGTGATCACGACATGGTGTGGAGGACCCGTACTTTCTTAACCATCAAAGCCTTCTACATTTTCTCCGGAGAAAGCGAAAACTCGAGAGTTACACAAAAACCCCTCCCCCCTCCCCCGCCCATAAATCACGCCAAAAATCGCATGAAAAGGACTCACCTCGCCTCGTCGGGAACATCGAACTTGTCCTCGAATCAAGGACAAGTTTCACCCACGTCGACCCCAATACGCAAATATCAAGCGCTCGTGTCCATGTGGACTCACAATTTTTTTCCCATTTCTGCCCTTCTGCCCTTCTTCTTTGTGTTGTATTTTTTTTTTTGGAACATGAAAAGCGGTAAGATCACTAGATCCTCGTAATATCACCGACCCACCTCCCCTGCCATGATGCGGTTGGCCAACCCCGTCCCAAACCCACCATTTTCCTAATTCCTGACCTTTTCACCTGAATTCGGCGCTCTAATAGTTAGTTAATCGCGTTCTTTTATGGCTCAATTAACTACCGCATCACGCATTGTACAGATGGACTGTTACCGAACAGGCCCCAGGTGGTGGTCAACGTGCGTTTCTTGGGCGATGGTCAAAGTGTCTTCCCCGCTGCTCGCTCGATTTCATCGGAAGCAAATTTTTCATTTTTTCGGCGGGCCGTCACTGATTCCTAGGGCCTGAATTGAATCTAGTGGGGTGAAGAAGAAGAAGAAGACGACGACGACAGGATCGGCGTGTGGGGGAGCTGGAGATGGACCTGTGTTCCTGGAGGGTGGCACGACCTGTAAATAGAGAGTCGGAGCGAGGTCAAAAGTCCCGACAGCGCGGATAAAGCGAGCCTGAGGGGAGAAATTTGAAAAACCCACACAGGTGGCCGTTTGGAACTCTCCCCAAAAGCGAACTAGTAAGAACCTCCGCAGCGCACAAGAACAGCTTCAAAAGACCCCCGACTTCAATGCAGCCTCACCCACCTTAATTCTCTCTCTCTCTCAAAACCCAGACAAGAAGAGAAGGCAAAGAAGAAGTTGGTCCAGGACAAGATAGGAGAACAGGAACAAGAGCAAGAACCTTCCGGAGAGACCGCAGAGAGAGAGAGAGAGAGAAAGGGAGATATGACGGGGCCCGTGATGGTGGCGAAGGGCGGAGGGTGCGGCGGGGGGAGCGCCAAGAAGGCGAAGACGTTGGCGGCCGACGCGGAGGACGAGCAGAACCAGCTCTCGGTGCTGGCCCTCCTGGTGACGGCGCTGAGGAAGTCGATGGCCTCCTGCAGGGTCGAGCGGGGCGACGAGGTGATGACGGCGGCGACGGCCGCGGTCGTGACCCACCACCACATGGAGATCGGGTGGCCGACCAACGTCCGCCACGTCACTCACGTCACCTTCGACCGGTTCCACGGGTTCCTGGGCCTCCCCGTGGAGTTCGAGGTCGAGATCCCTTGCCGGGTCCCCAGCGCGAGGTAACCCAGAATTTGAAATTCTTGTAGCGGATGAGCTTCGAGAAGCTTGGTTTTTCTGGCCTTCCTTTTCCTCCTGTTTTTGGATTTTTAGAGTGTTGATGAGTGTGGGATTGTGGACAAATATGAGGTGGATTTTACCTTGGGTGCTCTAATGGTCTGGAGTTCAGATCTGAGAGACAGCAAGTTGTTTGGTCAGTTCCTTTTGCGTTTCTGGTGTGATTCCTTTTCTTGTTCGAGGAGATTTCTGTGCAAGAGCTGAAATTTTGCACTAATATGATTCGACATACTAAATTTAGCTTTTTTTTTTTTGGTCAGGACTAAATTTAGCTTCAAATGTATAATTTTCACTTCAATTTCGCGCATTCTCTAATTTGGCAAGTTGAAGTTTTTGGCTTGGGTTGGGAAAGTGAAGCTGAGAGTTATGAACAAATGATGGTTATCAAATGTACCAGATGAGTCTAAACTGCGTCGCTTATGGGTCGATGAAGGCCCGAGTCTTTCTTTGCTTGCTGAAAGGTCTCTTCTTTAGTAAGTACCAACAAATTGGTTAAAACGAAAAAGTATGGACTTTATGCTCTATGTCGGCTTGGTTCTTTCTAATTTGGTAGCCTTTTTGATTTGGACATTGGTGGTACTAACTTTTAGGCCATATTCTCTTACTTTACCACGAATTTGTTTTTCCCGCGGGCTGGAATCTGCAGTTACTATGCGTTTGAACTTGATTTGCATGTCATGGCCAAAAAGGAAAAAAAGCTTAATTTTTGGGTCTTCTCTTTTGCAGTGTCAGTGTGTTTGGAGTCTCGGCTGAGTCGATGCAGTGCTCATTTGATTCACGGGGAAATAGCGTCCCTTCCATTCTTTTGCTCATGCAGGAGCGGCTGTACTCACAAGACGGTTTGAAGGTAGAATCACTCTCCACTGATATTATCTTGCAGGCAAAGAATTTCCTAATTCTTGTTTTCAGTCCTGGGTTTTCACTCGAACTCTATTGTTGGTTCTGCAGGCCGAAGGAATTTTCCGCATAAACCCGGAGAACAGCAAAGAGGAGCATGTGAGGGACCAGTTGAACAGGGGCATCGTGCCCGATGATATTGATGTTCACTGTTTGGCAGGTCTAATCAAAGCTTGGTTCCGAGAGCTCCCCTCTGGCGTGCTTGATGGGCTTTCTCCGGAACAAGTTCTCCAATGCAACACTGAAGAAGAATCCATCGAGCTAGTGAAGCAGCTAAAGCCAACCGAGTCGGCATTGCTCAATTGGGCTGTCGGTCTTATGGCAGATGTGGTCGAGGAAGAGGAGTTCAACAAAATGAATGCACGAAACATCGCGATGGTTTTCGCGCCAAACATGACTCAGGTACTTAATCAGATCTCCGTAATTTTCAGAAGTTTCGATATTGGTCTCGTTCAACAAGTACCGTCCTAATTATTTTGTGAAAATCGACATGTTGGCTATGTTGACTGTGGACCGCAAGGTGAGGGGAGGATGATATAGGTTTCTCAATATCAGTTCACGAGATGATTCTATTTTCACTTGCTGAGGAAAGAGAAGAGTGGTTAGGAGAGAGATCTCCTGCCACAACTGTAATTACGTGAAGTTCACAGAAACTATTGCCTTTTGTCATTATGATTCTAAAAGACTAGCTCAAATTTGCAGGATTTCTGTAATTCTTCTGACAATTGACTATGAAATTATTATCATTATGTTGAATTACTAAAACGAAGTTCAACTTCCAAGAGAGCAACAACTTAAGCAATGCATTCTTCTTTTCTCTGTAGATGTCCGATCCATTGACCGCTCTGATGCACGCTGTGCAAGTAATGAACTTGCTCAAGACTCTAATCATGAAGACTCTCAGAGAACGTGAAGAGGCTGCTGCCGGAGGATACTCACCCGTGTCATCTCGTTCATCCGGGCGACAAACTGATTATGAATATGATAGTCAGCAAGAGATGGATACCAGCTGTGAATTAAGAGGGCCAACATCAGACTTTGATGACAACGAGGATGCGAATTACAGCCGGAGCTGCGTGGACGAAGATGAAGGCAGATCACCGAGTGAAATAGAGGATTGCTTCTTGAGGCAACTGGAAGAATGCGATCATGCGGAAAATGCAAATGTTTCGTTTGAAAGGCCATCGAGTGAAGTGGAACAAAACTATGGAAGTCCTGGAAATTGCTCGCTTGTCAATGATGAGTCGGGTATTTCGTTCACCGATAGCAAAAACAGGACTTCCACTTTGACGACTAGTGATGGAGAAGATTCTGGGACAAGTTGGAGGATGGGAGAAGCACAAGTCCTTGACATGAAGAGTCCACAGAAGGAATGTGAAAGAACGAACGACATGGATATGGGAGAATCTATCTCTCGTATGCCCTCGGTTGTCTGACCAAACTCTTATTTCCCATTCTTTGGGATCATACTTTGCAGATTTCATGTGTTGTCTTAGAGTCATGGCTTCTTAATCTTATGTACATTATACTTCTAGGTGTGTTGACTTCAAACAGTGATTGGGAGTGCCTTTTGCTAGCGGTGGATTTTTAGGATCGTGGTTCAGCTCAGGGCTGAGCTGCTGAAAGTTCATGCTTGTTCTTGTAGTTTTCTTAACCAAGGATCCTAACCTTGTGATGGAAATCTCGCCCGATTCAATCTGTACGTGAAATTGATATGTGGTGGTTGTTGATCTGTCCTTTCCACCATATGTGCTGTAGAAGAACTGATGATCCTTCGGTGGATTACCACTGATTGTGCCTTTGCTAGTGGATTTTCTTTGTTGTGCAATTTACATTAGTCGGAATTCTTGTGCTATTGCGACTGTCTATCTTCATTTGCATTTTCATATTCCTGGGACACGGAGGAGAGAGACCCTCAAAATGAGTAGTTTCTTTCGCATTTATCGGACGTGCAGTACGGCAGGCCTGAAATAAATTGGGGACATGGGAGGTGTTTTCTTTTGGTTTATTGGACCGTCTCTTTGTGATGGTGGTTGCATTTGGTATGAACTTTGGACCACCGTGGTTGTCTTTCTGAAATAAGAAGAAACAGCCTGTCATAAAGAGTCGTAATGGGAAAAAATTGCAGGAAGTTGTCCTTGTGTATGTATGATGATAGCGTGGAGCATTGGACCTACTGGCAGAAGAAATCAAGGCAACTAACTAACCAACGATTTGAAGTAGCAGAGAGAGAAGGAAGGCCTGACAGATTTTTGCCGCTATTGATGCTGTCCGTATTGTACCAGATTGTTTCGGTTCTTGAATGTTTTTCAGAGCTCTGCTGATGGAAGATTGCTCGTGAGCTACTCGAGCTTTTCCTTATTGGCTATTTGAGTTTAACCCCGAGCGACGTCGAGTTTGAGGAATGCTAGTAGCCATGCAAGTCAAGTCAACGTTCAGCAGCCGTTGCTACCGAATACTCCCTCGTTTGCGTATGCGCGCTCGCAATCCCCGTTCGACTTTGAGCCAAGATTTTGTGAGCGAGAAATACTTGGTACCCGAGAATTTGTAGCATTTCACGAGAACTGCACGTAATTGGAGTCTTACTTGAGCTCAAACTCGAACTGAAAATAGCTTTTCAAGGATCAAGCCTTCCCCATTCACATAACATGGAGGCACAGCTCGACAATAAGTTAGGCATTCATTTCATTCCTATGTGCACTTACTGGCTGAACAAAAAGGCAAAAAGAATTTATAGCCGTCGAGCGATATTGTAGGCTTGAAGGCGAACCCGGGAAGCTGAAAAAAGAAGCGCACCCCCCAGGATCAAGAAGCCAGGCAAGCCTCCCAAAACAGCTTGCTCCTCTCCATCTCATTCATCAAATCATTGGTCGACTCCACCGAGACACAGGACTTGTACTCCACTTTTGGAAGCTGCACATGATTGTCCTGCTCGTCCTCGAACTCATCCTCATCCTCTTCATGACAATCTCCGAGCCATGCCGTGGCGTCGTCGTATTCCTCCCCGACGTCATCTGCATCGATCCAGTCAGACGAGTCGTAGCTGCAGGACTCCGCGTCGTCCACCTCCATCGGAACCCCATCGTGCTGGGGATCTCTCCCATCCACCTCGGAATCGCCGGTGGCTTCGAACAGCAAGAAGGGCGAAGCATCATCAGCGACATTCCTCTGCAACCTTTCCTCCATCTTTTCTCAAAACCGATCGTGTGCTCTGTCTTGTCGTCAGGAACTTTTCCACAAAAGGGTACAAAAATTTCTCATGGCATTATATAGTTGGAGGAGAGAATCCAGGATTTTTCAAGGCACTGTGGTAATGGGCTACTTGTATCAAGGGGCATTGCCATGCGATGTGGCCTGCCTTGTTTGACACTTCAAATCTTGTGGTGGGCGGTGACCTTGTACGAACCTGTCAGAAAATCTTTATATGGCCGAAGAAGAGGGTAAGGAGATGGCGATGAGGAACCAACCATGTGCTGCTGCTCCTTCGTCTTCTTCTTCTAGAAATGATTGAAACCCGACCCAATTGAATCGTGCAGAAATATATTTACAACTACTGGTTTGATCAAGAAGCCAAGTCTCATCTAGAAGCTTTACGCAATGATTAATGCGCATAGGACCCCACCAATGGGGAGAAATAAGGGACATTTCTTCTCCTTTTCATTTTCGTTTTCATCTTTGGATTTGTTTTCTTTTGGGCAGCTCGGATCAAGAAAAGGGTCAATTTGAGGTTACCAGATTAGGTTGTAATTGCTGACTTGGTCTTCCATACTTTAATAAATTGCTCCGCGTAAAACCATGACAGGAAATGGCCTTGCGAAAGAACAATATGTAAATACATTTTGTACATCAATGACCACATGAATTTCGATTTAAGTCCGTGCGGCACCGAAATTGTGGTGACTCGTTCTCAATTTTCCATAAAATTCTCCTACAGTCTTCAAGGGCCGATTCCTTACCACGTGAATTACCGTTGAATCATGATGGTCTGAACACGTTCGTTACCATACCCGAACGCTTCGAAATTACATTAAAAAAATACTTAAAAAAAGCCTCCAAAGAGATTATGAATTAAAGAAATGGCTCGTATTTCTACAAATAAGACATAAGGCACACGGCACTTTCCTAGTTCTTGCATGCCGACCAAGGTAAACATGAGAGAGAGAGAGAGAGAGAGAGAGAGAGAGAGAGAGAGAGAGAGGGAGTCAAGATTGGGCAGCCGTTGAACAGTTGAGAGAGCCGAAATTGAAGAGGCATTTGAACAAAGTATGAACGAGAACCCACGGCGTCGATATAAAAAATTGTCGTCTCTGGTGATTCCCACGAATGCAAGGCCAACATTCAACGGGCTTTTTCAAACATTATCTAGAGAGAGCTCCTGATACATTCACACGATACGTGCTAATTTGGCTAACCCTAATTCACTCTCGCGAGGTAATTAGTGCGTGGTTTAATCTTAATTGAGTATGTGCTTAACTCTACCGGTGCTTTGTTGATCATCCTTCTTTTTGGGATTTGGCTTTATTTTGTTGTATTCTGGATTTTGTTTTGCTTCAATTTTCTTTGTCATGAAAGTCAATGTACTTCTCATGTATTCTTTTGAGTAATTAATGCAATTTTCTTTCGACAGAAAAAAAATCTTAATTGAGGGTTATATTTGTGGTATGAAATAGGCAACATCTTGCTTTGAATCTTAGGGGTGTTATGACTCTATTTGATCTCCAAATTTAGATTGGAGAAGGAAGTTAGGTTGAACGGAGTAGAGAAACTGTTGGGTGTGGTCATCATGCAAGCTATAAACTTATGGAGTTGAATTAGTCCCTCTTTCTGACCAAAAAAAGAAAAAAAAGGTTAGTCCCTCTTGATTTTGAGGTATATGTTCACGTGAAAACGACACCGTTTTGTTATATGTATGACCAAAAAGTTGCACGCATAACAAATGAAAAAAAAAGGACTATTGAACGAAGAAAAAGTGCGGTTCGAATTGTTTTCGACTGATGAATTAGAATTGTCTCGAGATGAAAATTATTAAAACTAGATTATAGGAGAGATTTATGAGATAATACACAAATTTGCCGACTACTTTATAATTATAGTTAGGGTTAATATCATGAAAAATCCCAAACTGATACACTTGTAATAAATTTACCAAAAACTATTTTTTTTACCATAAAAAATCCTAAATTGGTACACTTGTGATAATTTTACGCAAAACTATTTTTTTGACCATAAAAAATCCCATACTAGTATACCTGTGATAATTTTACCCCCGAATCAATTTTTGACCACCAAAAACCTCAAACTGGTACACTTATGATAAATTTACCCTTCGTTAGTTTCCGTTAAATTTTACTGTCAAATTGTGAAGTTTAATGACACATGGTAATTGACATGTGTACCGGTTTTGGGTTTTACCCCTCTATTTGTCATAAGTTTACTAATTTGTGATTTTTTGTGATATTAATATAATTTAACGGACACTAATAGAGGGTAAATTTGTCACAAATATACCAGTTTAGGGTTTTTAGTGGTCAAAAAATTAGTTCGGGGCTAAAATTATCACAGGTGTACTAGTATAGGATTTTTTGTGGTCAAAGAAATAGTTCGGGATAAAATTTTCACAAGTATACCAGTTTAGAGTTTTTGGTGGTCAAAAAAATAATTTGGGGTAAATTTGTCACAGATGTACCAGTTTAGGGTTTTTTGTGGTCAAAAAAATAATTTAGGGTAAAATTGTGACAAGTGTACCGGTTTAGGGTTTTTCGTGGTATTAACCCTTATAGTTATTATTGTTTGTTTAATAAGGAACCATATTTTCTCTTCGTAGTACATATTTCCTTTTTTCCATATCATTATAGTACATATATTCTTTTATGGAATTCTTGGACAAAAATCTGAGGTTTAAGATGCTTTGGATATTTTTTGATTGATTTACTTTATTACAAAATGGAAATATTGAGAGATTAAAGAAAAAATGTAAAGCATAACTAGCATATTTCTTGCTCCATATCCTTATCACAAGATCATTTTCATGTATTCGATTTATTTATTTGTTCTCAATTTGCTATCTAAAGTTGTTGAAGTCAAGAATTTAGTCAATATTTTCAACATATATATTATATATAGAAAATATAGACTTCAATTCCTCGGATTTTTAAAAAGCGCACTTATTCTTTTTTTTTTTTTTCAATCTTGACTTTTGTGGCTGCATAGCATTCAAATTTTGACTCGTGATTTCGCCATATTTATATTGTGATCATAATAATTTCATGCGTCAATTGTTCAAGCAGGCAACGCATATTTTCCTCGAGAGGTCAACAGCGTTTTTCGTTTGAATTAGCAAGTGCTGGTCGGTTTTCCATATTAGTAATATGATATTACCCGTCAATTACGGTAATTTGGTCTTCCATATTAACACAATCGTTATGAGAAATAATAAATGTGCACCATTTTCTTGAAGGACCTTATTATCGTTATAATAGTACATGACTCACGGGAATTAGTCGAGACGAAAATTTCCGATACTCTATGTTTTAAGAATACATATCCTTTTCGATGATCATAATGTACGTGCCATGTAGTGTGGACAACAAATGAATTATTGATCGAATAATACATGATGCGTTACTCTCGTTTGGAAAACGAGTCCTATACTTTTTAAGGGAAAATTGGGTATTTTACTTCCAATTCACTAACTTTATCTTTATAAAAAATTTTTCAAAGTACCATCAATCCAAGACACACACCCTCCCCCCTTTGCTTCGACCTCTGTGCCCGCCTCCTGTGCTCTTCAGCTCTTTGCCGTGCCGCGCCGAGCCAATGCTCTTTCCTCATCGCCGCTGCTCGTTACCCTCGTGAGCTCCAATCTCTCTCTCTCTGTCTCAATAGAGTCGGCGATGAGAGGCAACCTCAAATCCGAGGTAAACAGCCTCTAACAAAGGCCACGACTTTAGATCGCGAGAGAGATTAATGCCGTTCCATAAATCGAGAGGATCCTAATTCTTCTAATTCATGTACATTTCACATGGAAGCTTCGAACTGGAGGTTGACTCTGTACCTGTACCTGTACCTGCAGGACATATTTTATCTCCAACAAGGCTTCATTTCAAACCCTAATTTTTCTTCCCGTATAGCGCGTGATGAGGAACTTGGCAATGGAACAAGACCGGGCGACGAGGGATGCCCAGGGGGAGGTCAATGTCACGACCATTTCCAAAGGGCTCGAAACCTCAAGAGTTTTCTAAAGTCAATTTACGAGACTTCGTTCGTTTTTCTAAGTTGCTGTCGGAAAAAGCAAAAATGAGAAGGACTTGGTGACGAGCAAAAGAATGTATCACCATCGCATTAACGAGTGGGGGGGACATCCTTGAATTAGTCAAGACCCAAAGTAAACTGAGTAGAGTAAATGGCAAGTCCGATTCAAAGAAAAATACACCTCGTGATATGTTAATGCGATGCCACGGTTCCGATTGGGAGCGTCATCTTTTCTATTTGATGTTCTAGACGGGCAAAATGAAGCCGGTCAATTGGGATCGTGACATCATATTAGCATGTCGTACGGTGTAGGTATCGAAAAAAAGAAAAATGTCTTAAGTTCAAAGAGAGTATCTTATGCTAAAATGTTCGAGTTCCAAGCCTTAAAACCCGGAAACGTGCCTAGTCTTGAGAATCCAACGTGAAATTCATGCATGAAAACCGAAAGGGTACGAAGGGAATCAAGGCTTTCAGGGATTTTGCTCGGTATTGCCAACAGCTAATTTTAGAAAACGAAAAAAAAAATTCTGACATCAAATTCTTCACTTTTGAAGGGTTTATTATAATTATTCAAAGAGTATTGGCAGATTAGAGGGCATTTGGTCTAGTGGTATGATTCTCGCTTTGGGTGCGAGAGGTCCCGAGTTCGATTCTCGGAATGCCCCTTTTTAACTTGATCTTTCTTCCTTCCCTCGTTTTGTGGTTTATTACTAATCACTTCTACTTAAGACATCATTTGCATCAACTCTATTATCACTTTTCGGGGTTTGGACAGCAACGGGCTTTCCCCTTTTTCTTTCCTTCCAGTTTTTCAGCCGATGAATCATGCTTTACGTGAAGACCCGAACACTTGCAGTTGATTTTACAGCTATCATTTCGGGGGCAAGAGATAGAAAAGGAAAAGGAAATTACACAGATTATGAGATAATTGCATCCTAGCCCTACGTACACTATTAAGAAAGTAATTTCCAATGGAGTACACAACCCAATTGCAAAGAATTTATAACCAAGGAAGAATATTGTGGTTGCTCATATAACCACAGTATTTTGCATTCTCATGTTGCTTGCTGGTTTCAAGCCCATATGAGGGAATACAGGACGGAAGCCCAGTAGGGTTTCATAGCTTCAACGGGGTGTCGTTTTGTAGCCAGTGGGCTTTCTAGTTGTCTAAAACGTCACGAGCCGGCGCCCATTTTGGAAATGCTAATAAAAAGTTTTAAAAGAGAAAAAGAAAAAAGAAAAAGTTGAGGGGGCATTCCGAGAATTGAACTCGGGACCTCTCGCACCCTAAGCGAGAATCATACCACTAGACCAAATGCCCTCTTCGATGACTGTACAATCCATCACTTATATTATATCATAGCTAACGTGCCTAAGCCACCCCTGTTGGACAATGGAAAGGTATTTTATATGTTAACCACACGGCAGACGTTGTGCGACCAACCGCTTCAAAAAAAAAATTGTGCTAATCGTCCTAAGGGGACCACCCATTTATATTTGCACTGCGTATATCATACATGGTGCGAGCATCACATGAAAATATCTTCGCGTTGAAAAGGACAGTGTAATGAGTAATGGGTATTTTATGTACTAATCATATGGGATAGTGCAGCGATGCATGACAATGACACATGGCGTGGCATGTGCCATTCCATGTGGCGAGACTATAGGATAGAATACTTTATTGAAGTGGGAGCCTAATCGAAGAAAGCTTAAAAAAAATCAATTATGAGTTACAATTGTATCTCCATTATTTCTGGGGCGGTGATTAGATATGGTGAGATTATGCAATAATCAAAAGGACTAATTGCGTTTGGTTGAGTTTTGGGATATGCAAAGTTGTTTTTCCCAAGGGGAACAACAGTTCGTTGTCTCCGAGAGCTTCGGCAAGGGCTTCAAGGGCCACAACGAGCCCAACCGATAGCTCCGAGGCCGCATGACCCAGGAACGGCGATGCTCGACTAAAGGCGACAATCGGACGACCCTAGGGGTTGCCTCGACCATTCATGCTTGACCATCGGCGATGCTTGACCTTTGGATCTTGCCTAACAGTCGTGAGTAAAGGCAACATCGCAGGAGATGAACCAGGTGGAGAGACCCAGCCCGACCCTTTGCGGAGACCCAAGCATTACTATGAACCATCGCTATATCAATTTTATACATTGACTTTACTATGTTTAGCATTACTCAAGTAAACAAAGAAATTAAAACATGGAAGTCAAAGCGTGCCAAAAAAAGGCCATGTCACGAGAAACACAAAGGTCTTCCCTAACGCGTCCCTTTCGATTGGTCCCCTGGAGAAAGCAACCAGAGGGACCACACCCAATTTGGCCAAAATTCACACGCAAGATTCAAGGATCCCTAATCATTCATCAATTTCCGTGTTCTTGTGGTGGGTTCCGAGCACAACTGCTGTTTCGAGCTCTAATCAGGACAGAAAAAAAACTCACCTTTCCTTTTTGGTCCAAGAAGTTTTCCCAAAAATGGACGCCAGCTCCTTCAAGCTTTTGATAATTCAACGGGAACAAAATGTTCAGTGCCCGTTTACTCCTTCAAGTTACAGAGAAATTGTCTGCCTCGATACGATTGCGTCCAACCATACGGAAAGGGGCAGACAACTTGCTAGTGCATTATATCTTCCGTTGACAAGTAGTCAAGTACAGCCACGATGCTGTCTTCTTCTTCTGATTTGGCCTGTCGGGTTTGTGTCCGTTGATGTCACATGAACACTACAGAACTTCTCACATGAGCACAATAGAATATCTCTCTCTCTCTCTCTGATCCATCTCATCTTTCTTTGAGACATCAGCTGAAACTATGCTGGGAAGGAGACTGAGAATTGCTCTAAGGTGTGCATCCTCCTCTTTCTTCTTCTGCTTCTTCTTCTTCTTCTACTTCTTCTTCATCATGATGTGAGTTCTGAAATGTGCAATGACAGCAAAACCCTTTTCAGTAACAGCGGCTTAATCAATCAGAAAGCAATTAGCAGATTCTCCACTGAAACAGGAAGGTGTGATCAAATTTTCCTTGATTATATTAAGTACGATGTTTTGTATCTGAGTCATATTCTCAAACTCGATTCGTCTGCACTTTTCCCCTGCTGTGTTCACACTAAAGTCTACAAGTTAAGAGACTCTGGTCATACGCTTATCCTGCAACGACTCAAATGAGGTCCTATTGAACCTCTAGAGCTGGAACTCAGGGGTTTATCTTATGTTGAATGTCATCTCCATGATCAACAATCGGACTATACCAAAGCAGATTCACTCGAATCACTTCCATATTTAGAATCTACGATCAAGAGTTCTAATTACCATTGCAAGTCAAAGACAGTCAACTTTCATAGACTACGAAATGTACACAAAAAGTACTCCTTTTTGCAAAGGATAACCAAGCCGCTTCTTCGACTCTATATTGTAATGATGCCAGTAAGATCAATTGATTTTCATGAGCAGTGATGATTAACCGCTTACCCATCTCCTGTTTTATCCTAACCCAAGGAAAACAGTCATGACCCATTATTATGCGATACAATTCTCATATCATGCCACAGGAAGCTAGAAGGCAAGGTGGCACTGATCACAGGCGCAGCCAGTGGCATAGGCAAGGCGACTGCAGCTAAGTTTGTCACTCATGGCGCCAAAGTTGTGATCGCGGATATCCAGCACCAGCTAGGCCAAGAAACAGCTGAAGAGCTTGGACCTGATGCCGTCTTCATCCCATGTGACGTGACTAAAGAATCAGACATCTCAAATGCTGTCGATTTCACTGTTTCCCGATTCAATCAACTCGACATCATGTACAACAATGCCGGGGTCGCCTGCGGCACTCCGCCGAGCATCACTGACCTCGATCTTGATGTGTTTGATCGGGTCATGGGCATCAATGTACGAGGAGTTGTTGCCGGAATAAAGCATGGGGCACGAGTGATGATCCCACGCAGGACTGGCTCGATGATCTGTACTGCCAGCATCACGGGATTAGTTGGAGGAACTGCACAGCATACATACTCTATCTCGAAGTGCACCATTATAGGGATGGTGAGGTCCGTTGCGGCGGAGTTATGCAGGTAAGGATAGTCGTGGATGGGGTTGGTTTGGTTCCAATAGTCATCTAGATACTGTTGGCTCTTGATCACACAGGTTTACCATAAAATCTTATTTTATGGATGGAAATAAAACATAACTTCTGATATTTGTCTCTTATGAAGAGTTTGAAAAATCCTTCACTTAATAGGTTCTGCTCATAGGTTTTTTGTTTTCAGCTTAGTTTCGTACATTTTGCTCTCTCTGTTAGATTGGTTATTTTCCACCTGTATTTGTAGGTATGGCATCAGAGTCAACAGCATATCGCCTTTCGCCATACCAACCCCATTTGTGATGGACGAGATGAGGCAAATCTATCGCGGTGTCGAAGATTCACGAATCGAGAAGATTATACATGATGCTGGTGTTTTGAGGGGGGATAATTGTGAACCTAGCGACATTGCCAACGCTGCACTCTACCTCGCATCAGATGATGCAAAGTATGTTAATGGGCATAATCTGGTGGTGGATGGAGGCTTCACGGTGATGAAGAGTCTAGCGTTGCCTGCACCAGACCAGGTGCACTAAGAGTTTGTTTACATGCTCAAACCATACCAAGTAAGAGCCAAAGAATTCTCGACAAGAGTCGTATAGAATTCTTCTTGCTGGTTTTTCCTCAGTTGTTTAGGGAGCATTGAGTAGGGATTGCACAGATGATTTCCTCATAAGCTTGTTTTAATCAGATATCTTCGAGAGTTATTTAAGTGATCCCAACTCTAATCTCTAATGGCAAGTTTCTCTCAGGAACTGATGGTTAGCAAATCTCGCTCGGTTCGAATGCTCTAAACATAGTCGATTTAGACATATTCTCTAGGCCAACTAAACCAGACTACCTTAGAAGCAGTTAGTCTTTTCAACACATTTCCCTATCTATGTAGAGTCGGCTAGCTCAAAGCAATGAGAAAAAAACGTACCCGCTACGACTGCTCTATCCGCCGACATATCAAATCGATCGCAGCGTTCGCCGATGAGAATGCCCCATGAAAGCTCTCCTGGTAGGAGATGGACTCCAATTCTCTAGCCATGCTCAACAGGATGTCGCCCAGGTCGGTTCGCTTCTCCAACAAGGAACTGTAGTACGAACTCGCGGCAACCTGGTTGATCTCTACATTAGTCTCCTCCGGGCAGTACTCGTCGTCCAGCCATTTGTGCAGAGAAACTCTGAGCCATTCCGATTCCTAGATAAAAATTCATCCCCAGCCCGAGAGATGTGAGTACTGGAGTAAGGATGTCAATTCCACACACACACACACACACACACACGCACGCACGCACGCACGCACGCACGCACAAAGCCGCAAGATAGCAACTTTTCACTGGTTCCGCTCTCAGAGTTTACGAGGAAAGGTAGCTGAGAAGTAACTGGAGAACATTTGAAGCGCAAACATTCAAAGTCTTAAACTTGAGTCTCTATTTCACGCCGAGACAAAATCATATTAGCATGGAAGAGAGATCCTTTTTGCTCGAGCAATTGCGATCGACGATCGTACGTTTGATTTCATAACTGTTCTCGGATACGAAACAACATCAAAATCAATTTCGAATTCCAGATTAAGGACCGGCTCGAGCTCAAAGGAAGCAAGGCAATGCAAATCGCGAGTACCTCCAGGGCCTTGGGAGGGTGCAACCAATGGTCGGGGATCCTGAGCTCCTGGACGGAAGCTTCGTCATCTTCGCTGCTCTTAGGATTGCGGACGCGAGGCCTGGACCGGTTCGCGACGGAGGCGATGAGATTGACCGGACGGTTCGAAGTGAAGCGCGAGCGCGAGCGCGAGCGCCAGCTGGTGGGGAAGGCGATTGGAGCCGCGGCGGCGATTGCGGGGAGAAGATCGTCGCTGCGAGGGCGGTTGCAGCTCGGGAGGGCGGCGGCGCTCGCGAGGCGGGAGACCAGAGACGCCATCGGCGGCGGTGCGGTTTTGCTCGGAGAGAGAGAGAGAGAGAGAGACGTTTCGGATAAGGCTGGGAGTGCAGTGGCGAGGGGACGGCGACGTCGTTTCGATTGTCAAAATTGTTGAAGCTCTTTGATTTCAATTGTTTCTCTTTATTTAATTTTCAATAGGGGTCAGCGGCTCCCAATTCGGTCGGATCTCGTTCAGGAACCAGGAATCGAATAAAACGGACTGATTCCTAATTTCCGGGACCAGGAACCGGGCCGACTAATCCCGAGACGGGACCGGTAGAAGAAGGAGGGGATGAGCATTTGGATGAGCCAAACTCTCTCGACTCCCACTGGAATCTGAGGCATGCTCACTAGATGCATGTCTATTCATCTCGAAAAGCAGAGCATGACGCAAGGTGAAGGAAAAAGCAGGAGGTGCTAAAACCCTGCAACCACAAGCACACCGCTACAAGATCTCAATTAGAGAACAATTCACCAGAGAAAGAGATATGCACTGTTTCACTTTTGAATACCTGAGCCATCGTGAGTCAGTAGTACGAGTGCGGAAACCCAACTATCCTGAGATTCCTGTTGTTCGTAAGAACCAACGTCCTAGAACATGAAATTTTCCCGTACCGTGTCCAAAGAATTTCTACCCCCACACTTCCCAGTTTCGCCACCATGACTGTCGTCTCGAGCATTCGAACTGGTTCTAGGGAGGGTTACAGAAGATCGATACGAGAAAAGTAAATTTCCCTCATCCTATGAAAAAGAATTACTAAGAAAATCTAGCTGTTTCCTCGCCCCCTAGAGATCCAATTCAACGTTGGGCTGCACTGGGCGCACCAAGCACTTCAGCTACACATAGCAGACGGTAATGAAAACTAGAAACCCTGGCCTCATTGGCAAGTCAGTCATGGTCAGACTCTAGTTCTACGCACCGATAAATGCAAAGAAAGAGAGATTCCAGGCTAGCTTCAGCATTCATTTGTTATGATTCTTTCAGCTCAATCATGTCATGAGTCTAAGTAGAGTGTCATAGCAGCATTCCTGCGAAGAGAGTTTCATAACTGCATCTGTGGAGGCCACAGTGTGAAATGCATGCATTGCCGGGAGCAACCATAGATATCCGGCACAGTGTGACTTATACAAATTAAAGAAGATCCAGAAGCAATCAAAAGTGCAAACCAGTGGCAACATTGTCAATGCGCTCACAAATCGTCAGCATGAGGTCTAACAGAAGTCCCAATCATCATGAACTCGAGTAGACAAAGCGAGAAAAAACCGTGCGAGTGATGTGACCACAGAAGCATTAGGAAGAAACAACATCGGATGAGCATGTACCCTGTTTGCCTTTTTCTTCTTCCTTTGGGCAAATAAGTATTTGTTGTACCATAGAGACAAGTTCCCTGCATAAACAACCCCTCGTCAGTGACATAGAACAGCAAATGGTTAACATGTGTTATTCCAATTCACAAACATAAGGAGCAATCATTTTGTGTTTCTGCAATCACAGAAGGGATAACGTCCTTAACTGCCAGGTATAATCCCCTATTGGCACATTGTCCCCGTTGTCATCCATGCATTTCATGTGCCACCCACTACTTCCGTCGATCAAGTTTCCGCCACAGTTAAACATCTGATCAAGCCTGTGAATGAGGTCTTCATGGCCTTTCAACTGTCTGAGGTCAACCGGCCTTCCTGTAGCGGTTCCGTTTATTATAACCTGCCATGTAAAGGAGAGATTATTTCCTCAAGGTGACTTTTGTAGACTGAAAGTTTCCATCAAAGAATCTACAAGGAATAAAATATAAAAAAGAATGAATTGCCGTTGCCTTTGGAACAAGCCTTCTAAGAAAAGAATGAATTGCAGGTAGCTGCCTAGCTTCGACAGCTTCAAATGGGAATTGTTTTGATTCTTTGAATCTCATGAGAGACTACATGTTTCAAATTTCAAACTGATGATGAGCATATACCAATGTCGGATATTGTTTGTGAATTCCAGGGAAATTTTTCTTGTAGCATTTCACGCCTGAATTTTTTCAAACCACACAGCTTTTATGACAGCTTGTCAATAGCATTTCAACTTTTATCAGCGACTGAACAGCAGTTAGTTTGAGACGTTCCTAGTACCTGCACAAAGTCGCTGGACTTTGATAATGGAGGAACTGATGAAGGCTTAGACAGTTCACTGGAGTTGGCAACTTGTGGTGAAGGGAGCTCGGATGGGTCATCTGCTAAATTGACCCCAAAAACCATGCATTTCCCAAAGCGATTTGTCTGGGAAGGGGTTGTTTCATCCTTCGTTTCAGAAGTCATCTGTTCCTGGGAGGTGGAGTTGGCAGGGCTGGTGTCTTGTGCTGACAAGCTTTTAACTGGACCACATTCTGGAGCGATGCATGCTGGAGGCCCACGATTGCTCGGACCCTGACTTTCTCTTTTACCACCATCACCTACCAAAAATGCACTCTCAGGATGCTGATGACATGCATTATGTGCTGCTAAGTGAATTTGACCTTGTGATGCCAACTGGACATGTTGTATTGGACTGGGCAAACGTGGTACTAATGGTAATGGCTGTGGCGCATTGGATTCATAAATTGGCAAATCAGATTTTTCTTGACCTTGAAAGACCCCCGAGTGTCGTCGAGACTTTGATGCAACTGAAGTCCACTGGGTTCCTGCAGAGGAGAATTACATTTGATAAATAACAGAAGAGTCACATGGAGGGGAATCTCCCAGCTAGCTTTCCTCCAGTGTTTGTCCCAAAAAGTTCACTTCGGTGTGAAATTCACTGTAGGTTCTAAAGCCAAAAGTACGGGGAATACTGACCATCCATAACAAATATAGGAGGCCAATGCGACGGTAAGTTGTGTGGACGAGTCCTCTTTAGTGGGGTTGGAAGAACAGGCTGCTTCTTCCCGTCCGCATCTAGGGGCTCAATATCCCACGGAGAAACTCTTTCTGGGCGTATACATTTGGCACGTGTGGAATCCCATAGTACCTAAATGGTTGAACAATACAAAAGTAGATGAAGAATATAGCTTTTGAGATGCTGAATAATCAGCATCTATAGAGAATGCATATTCAACATGCAAGATACATCTCAAAGACAATGAAATGGACAATTACCTTGATACATCTCCAGTCAGAGCCAGGCCATCTCATCTGGTCAATATCTTCTATGCCAACTACAGCCCCTCCAAGCCTGCTCATGTCATCGATCAATTGAGAAATTTCAAACGAAATAGGAAAGCATACTAATAGCAGATTAGTTTCTTGGGGAGGGAGTATTCCGATCGGACCAAAAAACTAGGTACATTCTGGTTTACAACCTCATCTAATCCGGAAGAATTAGGACAGATATTTATCTGTATGAGAATACAAATTCAAATGGCAGAGGTTTCCAGAAGTCACCTCTGCTCTCCACATTTTTCGTCTTCAAACTGCATCCTAAACCTTTTTCCGACAAAATATTCATTTGCCATTGCTTTCATGTATTGTTCATAAGCAATGATGAAAGCTGAAGTACAAGCCCTGGGGAATACAGAATGTAGTCCATACTTAGACAACTAGAGAAACATTCTTACAATTTCTCAGATATCTTGCACGCATGTCATGCATAAGATAGTTTACCAGGGACGATAGTACACTGTAAACATGGTTCCAGCAGAAACTGCATGCAAGACACTGGCTAGTATGCCGTGGTGCATGCTGTGCCCAGACAGGACAAATGATGGTGTGGCCGTCTGAGAATTCATCAAACGGCGCACGCCAATGCGTACATCTCCATCCCTTCCTCTGCAAGAGCAAAGAAAAGATATTACCCTTAAACAAAACAACCAGAAGTGAAGACACAGGAACATCGTATTTATATCTTTGCTTAGAAAAAAATTCAGGCAGAATAGGGCAGCAAGGGTGCATCATCAGAGACAAGCGTAAGAGAGAGAGAGAACCTGAGGAATATGCATGCATCCCCAGGGACCAGCTTCTTGGAAGTTAAAAAATCACTCCAACCTCTTGTCAGCAAATGTCTTTTTGGTTTGCCTACGTACGTCAGGGAAAAGAGCAAGATATGAAAAGATGAGATCATGTGGGAAATTGTGCTTCTTACTGTAAAAATGGTTCATTTACCGTCCAATCCAGGAATTTTGATTTGATTTGACACGTGAGAAAAGGGGAAATTGCATCACGACTATAAAAGAACTGACGTAACAGCTTAGTTATTATTATTAAGTACTTCCTTGATGACCAATGATAAACAATAAAACAATCGTTTGTACCTCTTCGTCTAATATTTGGTAAATTACTAGAGAGACGAACATTGAATTAAACTAAGAGTAGGAGTGCTAATTCAAATCTATGTATCAAGAAGAATTTAACATGAATCTTATATGGGAAATGCACATAGAACATCCAGGTATGCATTATTGTCAGATGACACGTCACTCGACATAGTCATTTTATATTAAAGCATTCGCATATTAAAATGACAAATCCTAGTATATCATCATGGTGTCCAAGCGAGTTGTCATCTATTTCTGCTAATATGTTGACAAATTGCAGGACCGCTACCAACTTATATTAAAAAAACTTAAACTATAAAATGAAAGCATGGTTTACTATATAAATATTCTAGCCCACGCCCTTAGGTATATGGGGATTTGGCACAAGTTTAAAGCATTAAAAAGGATTAGATGGATGCATCATGAGAGATTTGAGTACAAGATCTCTTGCTCTAATGCCACATAGAACTTTGAATCAATGGTAACTTATCTAATGAAGCTATGGTTAATGTCTGGATGTTTCACTATATACAAACAAACGAATTTACGATACCGTATGCAATAGAAAAGCAACAACCATGGGAGAGCACACAGAGCAAGTACTTCATAATTATTCTTCTGCACTAAGTCATTTGATTCAATTGTATTACCGCGGTAGACATGGCGGAAACACCATTCGTTTCCATGCAAGTCTTTCGTCACCAGATCTTGAACTGGAGGGTGCTGCGATTTGTCCTGTAACAACAACCACAACATGAACATTTGCCCAGAAACGACAATACCCTGAAAAGCCCTCCTTCAAACGACACCAAGACCATAAGCTTGAGCACGCTTAAGCCATAGTCGGGACATTATGATGTAGCTGTTATTCGATGGTCTGCATATCTCTACATGTTTTATCTAGTTGTATGTTGTAATTTTCAATTGTTTCATACTAACCTGTAAACTGGGACCATGGTACCATTATCACTTCAAGTTGTTTTTTTTTTTTATAACCCAGGGAACCCCCGCACGGCCGACAGCCGGGGAGTAAACCCTGGGGGCGACACGTGCTAGCCACCACACACGTGCCACCGGTTAAGTCACCCTGCGGTGCCCGGGATTCGAACACTCAACCTTTTGTGAGAGGAAGAGTGCGCGTTCCAGCAGTGCCACCCAGGTGGGTGATCAAGTTGTTATTTTTAGTATCTAAAATAGCCAAAAGAAGCCAAAACAGTTGACCTAGGTCCTACTGCATTCAGCTTTATGTACTGATAGAAAACATCATTGCAATGACAACAACCAGGGAAGGAAGGCATTCGTCTGCTGGCCGCTTAGGAAGAGAGCATCCACCGTGTGTGCTTGTATCAGATTGAGTAAGAATCTTGACAACGAAACGTGAATTATCCCTTGGGGGCACTGGTGAAGTCTTGCAGTTAGAATTGACCTCATCTTGCTGCAAAAAGGCCAGCAGAATGCAAAGTTTTGATTAATCACCAATCTTTCAAATGGAAAGAGTACGTGAATTGCACGAAAGATGAACTAATTTAGTTTGATGGCAATAGCATCTGGATGGACATCGTATCACTTACCCAAGATTCTGTAACTTTAAGGAAGTAAATTATATGTGTATGAAAAATAATTTTGGAGTAAGCTCCTGCATGAAGCGTGCGAAATTCAAAGCGGAAAGATTGAGCATGGATATATCAAGTTTCACATACCTTTGCCTCTGGGAACAATGTAACTTGTGCAAACACTTCGTCTGTATGAATCTCAGCCTACAAGAAAGAGAGATGTCTCTTAATACCATAAAAAATCCAAGAAAAAATGAGTTGCGAAGTGCAAAAAAAAAATCAAGACATTAACCAATGCAAGTCTTCTCCAATTGAGCTATACCTTAAGCTGAATAGAAACAACCTTGCAGAGGATTTTTGGAGGCAATTTGTAGATAGGCATTTCCATATCACCATCGTGGTTTGTATAAGCCTCAACCTAAGACCAAATTTATCCAATACGATTGCTGACATTAGCAAAAGAGGAGGATAGTTTGATACCAAAGTACAAAACTATCCTGAGAAATGAGAATACCAAACTAATATTTCCTAGCACCCCATAAGTGGATAAAGAGGTCCAGATGTTTACGAGCAAAAGGATATCAAGCTGACAGAAAGAGCAACCCAGTGGGCACATGGTCCCATGTCTACAGTTGAATTGATTCTGGTCTGACAATTCCTACTTCCGGGAGTTGTTGGTCCATAAGAAACCATTAGGTAGTTTGCTGGATAGCTACATTGCTTTTCAACTAGGCTTTTATTTCTCGACCAAAAAAAAAAAAACACTAGGCTTTTATTTGATTAGGTAACACTGATGAAACCACGACAAAGGCTACAATCCACAATGACCGAAAATCACGTTGTGATTATCTGAGGATACAAATTGATGTCGTGCTGGAGAATTACTTCGTGTTTGAACTCGGCTTTTCATTTGATAAGTAACACTGACGAAACAACTACAAAGGCTAGAATCCACAATGACCAAAATCTCTTTGCGATGATCTAAGAATATGAATTCATGGGGTGCACAACTGTAATAATCAATTGATTTAGTCGACGTATTTGAGTGAGCAAAAAGAATCTCACCTGAAATTAGTACACAATCTGAACCAAGTGAGTAATGGTTAGTGCATATCTAGTCTGGACATTTGCTAACAACACTTCTGCCCATTTTGCTAGTCTCAAAAGCAAGGTCAGTGTTCAGATTTTGAGTGACGAATCCATCCTTCGATTGTTAGATCATTCCAATTGGAAGAGGAGGTGAGAGATATAATTTGCATGTAATTTGACCGTCAAGCGAATCGTCTGTAGCCTTCTCGCCACCAGTTATTTCCACGACTCAAAATTTGGATATTCTTTGGAACAAAAAATTCAGGAGGAAGTACCTGCTCAATGTGCCCTTGGGGGAAGTAATACACTGTTTCCCCTGCTTTAGGGACATAAGCTAGGGGACCTGCACAAGCATGCCATAGTTCCTCGCTCGAATTATATCCTCTCCCTGTATCATCACGGCAGAGAAAATTCTACTGAGTTTTGGAAATGAAACAGTGGCAAGCGACGAGGGCAGGGGGAACGTCACAGTCATCCCTTAAAATCTGTTCAACAAGGAGCGATCCGGGATTACAATTCTCACAAGCGTTTGATCGATCAACTTAAAAACCGAAATTCAAAGCGAATTAACCACTAAGTTTTCTACTTAAATGTTTCTTTTGACATGATAATGCAGCAACATCTCTCGTCTCCCAAAATTAGAACCAACGAATTCGTTGCGAACGCTAGAAGTTCCATAGAATCATTTGACGTATCCAACCCTTCTCGTTCTAACGAAAGTCAGGCTAAAAGTCACGTTCGCCCCGCAGGTAAGCAACGGTAGTAGTTACATCGACAGTCGGGATCATCAAGCTCTTTTACACAGCATCTAACTTGCGACGATAGATATAACACACGGGAGCCGGAACTTTCTCGGTTTTCCCTAAGGAACAATCGGACACGGAGGAGCAATAATGGAGCGAAGGGAGCGGGAGGAGGCTCACCAGTTCTAATGTCGTTGCAGGAAGACGAGCGGTCGTAGTTGCTGGATCGTCCGTTCTCGCTCTCCACACAAGAGCTCATGTCTCCCTCTCTCTTTCTCTCTGCAGCTCTGCGCCGATGGTATCGGTTAGCTGCAGAAGCAGAGCGAAACAGAGCGCAGAAATAACCAAAAGAAGAAAGAGCTCGGGAGCACGCGAACGGGGACAGGGAGGCGACTATAAACCGCTCCGCAAATTCAGGCCGACGCGACGCGAGTCGAGCGATTGGCGAAACACACACACACACACACACACACTCTCCCTCTCTGTGAGTGGACGTTACCTGCTGCTGGCTGGCTGGCTGGTTGTGGCGTGACAAGTCGTCCTCCTCTGAGCGCCTCGTCTCGGCGTAACCGTCCTCCCTGCACTGCAGTGTGTCACACGGCGTGCGTGCAAGATGGCGGCAGCGGCGATGGTGGCGCTCGTGAGCTCTCGCACGCCTAGAGAGAGAAACAAGGAGACGGAGAGAGAGAGAGAGAGAGAGAGAGAGAGATGCCTCTGCCTCTGCCCGTGT
Organism: Syzygium aqueum; assembly: GCA_031216185.1. Classification (NCBI taxonomy): domain Eukaryota; kingdom Viridiplantae; phylum Streptophyta; class Magnoliopsida; order Myrtales; family Myrtaceae; genus Syzygium; species Syzygium aqueum. Next base: position 24,199,192 of record CM062241.1, on the reverse strand, counting down.
CTCTCTCGCTCTCTTGTTCGTCTTGGGGTGGGCGATGTTTGCGACTCTGGCCGCGATACTTCCGATGGAGCAACCCGAAAGAAATGTCCGGTTTTGAGCCCGCATTCCTCCCCACTCCCCGTCTGCATGCATGCGTCCGTGTTCGGATTCACCATTCCGTGCTTTTTCTTCTCGCTTCCTTCCCCCCTTTTTTTTTATCCCCCATAATTTGTGAGCTCTCCAAACGAACAAGGAAAATTCGATTAGACTAATCTCGCCAGGAGCGCGATGCACACATGAATTCGCGGACTTTTCCCCCGTGCGCGGGCGGTCGATACGGGATCCGGTTCTTCCTTGATAAGGCACCAGCATGGTCCGTTGTAACATGCCCCGTCTTGCCGCCGTCTCCCATCTCTCATTCTCTGACCCATTCCGTGTCCGTTCGTTACCCTCCGATCGGATTCAGAGTCTCTCCTTTTTTTCCCTAAAAAAAAAAAAGAAATTCGAGGAAAATACTCGCCGCGACGAAGGGTGTGTCGAAGGATTCATTATTTTCTTGTCGGCCATATGTCTAGAGCAATGCACTTTGGAATGGCAACGCTGTTGACTCCAGCTTACATATCGATGTTATTTTTTGTTTTGGTAAGGAAATGCAGCATGAAGACTTCTCAGGAGGTCACTCATTCTAGTACTACTCTCGCTCAAGCACGCTTAACATCGGAGTTCTGATGGGATCCGGTGCATTAGTGCAATCAATGTTATTTTTTTTAATGACGCATTTAGTAAAAATATAAATTGAACCTAGAAATTCAAGAATTCCCTTATGTATCTCGCCCTCTTCTTGACCAATGTGGATGCGTATATGCTTCTTCTTCTATTTATACACAAAGTTTAATATCTTCCTTTTTTCTTTTTGATACAAATGGTTAATAACACGCTTTTGGTGTCCGTTGACAAATTTGCACCAGAAACATCCTTCAATGAAGTCCAAATCTCACTTTCGACATCTCCGCCGTGTCCCCCCACCTCCCCATCATTGCCCAACACGAATGTCCTGTAATTCCATGCCATGTCCGTTTGTTCCCGGTGTCGTCCTCGGATTGGGCGATAGTGTTTTTTCATTCGTACTCTAATTCCGAGGGGGGGGGGGGGGGGGGGGGGGGGGGGGAAGATTGCCGGCTGATGATTGGACGGACAGAATCGCCGAAGAAGAATGCAAATTCGTTTTGGCCCGAGTGTAGAATGTACTTCCGTGATACGTTGGACGGACTCGACTTGGACCCCGATGTTTCTTCACTGTATATACGTCGTTCGGAGTGATAGAGTGAATCGGGACAATAATAAGTAATCTCCGTCGTATTGACCGGTGTACATTTTCTTCTCTTCGTTCCGTCGACACAAAAGTAGACATGCCCGCTCCTCGAACCAATCGAGAGTTAATCGCACCTAATCGATTGGATGGGACTTATGGTGGTTTTGGATACTTTGAAACCCCTAAAAAGAAATTTCACTTTTTTTCGTTGGAAATTTAAGGAGATATCCTAACTCCGATAAATTGAGAAATAACAACATATGTTAAATGATTTAATACGCTCTTTATTGTGTCTTTTCGAGTCAACTTTCATCATAAAAAGGTAGGGTAAAAGCCAAAGTCAGAATAATAGCTTCTCGGACTCAACTGCAGGCATTACGTAGAGATGGCTAATAATTTATAACCTAAGCTTTTTATACTCGCTGTTTTATTCTAGGATGATCCCCATAGAATTACTCATTTCTTAATTTTATCTTATTCTCTGTGATTATTTAACGGTTACCCAAAAAAAAAAACTAGTTCTTCACCTCTTCCGGGTCAAGTCGAATCATATACGATCGACCCGATCTTAGCTCGAGAATCGTAGGGTCTATGCTCGGTTGACCCGATTTGTTTGCCGGGTCGAAATTCATTTTTTCCTTTCCTGTATGAATGGAGTGGGTATGTCATAAGGTTGTTTCGATCCTTATTGAGGCTACTTTGGTAATCGTAAGTGCCGAGGCCTTGGGGCCGAGCCAGGCACAACCTTTTGGGGGGACCATGGGCCATGCCTAGCCGAAAGCCGGCACCCTTTTAATCGCGCCGCCGCGTCGCGTCCTGGTCGGACTCCTCTAGCTTTTGAAATGATTTAAAATAATACTCTCATGGGCTTGGCTTTGCTTATGCTGTGAGCCCCATAACGTAACGAAGAATCCAAAGCCTGTCAAGTTCTTTGAAAAGCGAAAGATCTGCCACATGCACCAATTCATCAAATTTCCTTAATTTTTCTCCTGAGGTTTTGGAGGAAACCGTCCCTTATCTACTTCACTAATTAACCGTATTATATTGACCCAGATATAGAGCTCAATCCAAGCTTTCCAAAATACATAGTAATAAGTATATCACAATGTTTAAGAAGAAGAAGAAGAAGAAGAGTGGAGAAGCTAAAGTTGGGCTTTGATGTCATCGGCAACGTTCTGGGCATCCAAAGCAGCTCCATAGAATCCTCTCCTCGACAGCCCGACGCAGTACAAACCCTTCTCGCCCTTCCAGTGATTTGGAGAACTTGGTTTCGGAATCCCATCTTCGTTCAACAGGTAATCATCTCCCTGCCCAAAATTAAAAAAAAAAATAGAAAGATTTAACTTAGGAAATCTTACGTAATGAAGGTTGGAATCGATCTCGGCGTCGATGGGGTTACGTGCCTTGAGCCACTTGTGGGTGGATCGCTTGAAGCCGGTGCAGAAGACGACGGCGTCAAAGGGATGAGACTTGCCGCCTTCGAACTCCATCACGTTCCCTTCTACCCTCTTCAGTGCCGGCAGGACCTGCCCAAAGTTTGATCACAAAAGTCGATGATCCGTATCCGTGTCCACACGCGAACCGCATTTTAAATGGACAAAACACAGACTATCCTGTTGGTCTTAAAACCAATCGTAATAGACTTTCCAGTTTTACCAATCGAGCCCTAAAACTTTTGCGCAAAGTTCCAATGTATATATTCCGACCAATTATCCCTAAAGTGGCGGTGTGCCACGAAGGACGGCCTAACCAAAATTGACCGGAAGGAGTGCATTAAATCTTCGTGCACAAATTTAAGGCTACATTGGCAATAATGAAAAGTTTAAAACTCAATTAGCATCCGTATAATAGGTTCAAAATTGATTACGTAATTTATCCATATTTTATTATAAAAACTATAACATAAGCCATAGGTGTAAAGAGAACTAAGCGGGGATACTCACCTTAGGATCTTTGGTTACAGTTAACCCTAAGGATCATTGCCATGAGAGGTGGAGAGTAAAACCCTTTCGCGCTCTCTTCTACACGCCTTGTTTAACGTCCCGGCGGCCGGAACCCCCGCAAGCCCCCCATGTGCCCTCTATATGTTTGTTGTGTTTGTTTTCTGTAGAGGAGGGAATACCTTTTTTCCCGAGAGTTCGGATAGAGCCTTTAAAGGACCTGCCAAGGTCCATATAAACAGTCTTATTCTTCGTCGATTTAGGGTTTTAACCACTAAATCTTTCGCTGACTATCAATTGTAATCAAGGCCGCTCGTGGGAAAATATGGTTACATCAACGGTGTATGGTAGAACTGCGCATTATACATAGTGCCATGAAAAGCGTGTGCAAGTAGAATTGTTTCGATTTCGTCAACCTGAAGAGCTCATTGGCTTGCAAGCTAAGATAGCTTCGAAGACCGTCATGATGCCGACATAAGATTCACCTAGAGTCGACGATACATATTATTTCACTTTCAACTGACCACTTGTGCTTTTGATAATAGATAAACTTGCCGCGAGTCAACTGACTGGAATTTTTTCTACCTTTAAAGAGCACAGAGTCGATTTATACTAATCTTAATTTAACCATGTCCCAATCTGCCAGGATAAAATAAACGAAATGAGCTGTTTTTGTCACTAAAGAAACAAAAATGGGTTCGTTGACCGGAACGTTATTCCAAAATATAACCGATCGAAATCAGAACAAATTCGTGTTAACTATCGAATAACTTATTGCCGACCATCGCCGGACTTCGATGTAATCGACGGAATTTAAGGCGTCCTCGCTTGCTGATCGAAAGTTAAAAGGCTCAGAAGTCAGAGATCGGATCGCGTACCTGGATCTCGCCGGACTTGATCTTCTGGCAAGTGCCGACGTCGATGAGGGGGTACTTGCCGTACTTGACCTTCATAAGGAAAGGACCCTCGCTCGGCCTCCTCAGTCCGTACTTGGACAGGTCCCCGTAGACCAGCTTGCTCAGCAACACCAGCAACGAGTCCACCATGGGAAGCGAGAGATACTTCAGCAACACCAGGCCCAGGTTCGCTGCCCCCCTCGGCAGAACATGTACCTGCGTATGATAAGTGCATAGTATCAGCAATGGGAGCCGTGAACGATGTCGCATCCTTAATTTCGGGTACCGACACTCGCCGTAGGTTACAATGTCATGCGTCTCGAAACAGACGAGGAAGATGAAGTCACGCTCAGCTGGCGAGGGATGTGGCTCGGAGCGGCGGATTTTGTCTACGGGGTTAATGCATCAAGAATAGTTTTTTGTATTCCACAGGTCGCAACATACACATTGATGTTTGCTCTCATGTCGGGTTAAGTGTAACTCTTACCATGACAAATTCAATTGTAGAAAGCTACTGAATGTTTTGAGACATGAGTTCTTAGGGATAAGTAAATTTCGGTTTCCTTTTGAAGAATGATGAGAAAGCAAGTGACGCTTTTACCGGGCTCCGGACCACGACGGAGGTTCTTGCGCCGTGGTTCGCCAAGTCTAGCGCGATCTCCATGCCGGAATTCCCTGAACCGACCACCAAAACCCTGCTGTTCTCGAACTCCTTCCCATTCTTGTACCCCGTCGAGTGAATCACTTTCCCGCTGAAGCCCTCGATTCCCTCCACCTCTGGGACGAAGGCATCGCTCGTCTCGCCGGTGGCCACCACCAGGAACCGGCACAGGTACTCCTCGACCTCTCCGGAGCCCGTGACCCTCGCGTTGACCCTCCACCTCCGGTCCCCCTCGTCATAGGCCGCCGACTCCACGAACCTCCTGTAGGCCGGATTGATGCCGAAGAGGGCTGCGTAGTCATCCAAGTAGCGGAGGAACTGTTCCTTGGGCACGTACTCAGGGTAGTCCGGGGGAAAGTGCATGTGGGGGAGCTCGCAGAACCGCTTGCGGAGGTGGAGGTGGAGGCGGTCGTAGGCGTATTTCTTCCATAAGGAGGCGAAGCAGTCCTCTCGCTCGAGGAGGACGTGGGGGATCGACAGGGTCTTGAGGCACGCCGACATGGCCAGCCCCGACGGCCCGGCTCCGACGATGACGACGGCGACGGCTTCCTGTTCTATCATCTTTTGTCTTTGTGGCTTTGGCTAGATGATGGAGAGAGGATGAGATAGTTTTGCGATGGTGATGTTCGTGAGGGGGCTTATGTGGAGCTTTGAAAGTTAGTTCTCATTGTCTTGGTGGTTCCCCATGGAGAAAAAATAATCAAGTGGATCCGACATTTATTGGATATTTTTTAAGAATCCGTTTATTTGGAGAAACATATTTTTATTCATGTTCCGACATTTGGATTTCTTGGAAAATTGGGTCGATAGAGAATATTTTTGTATTCAACAGAAAATATATACTTAAATTCAAAAAAATTGATTTTCTCTTTAAAAAATTGAAAATTATTTTCTAAAATATTATTAAATATCAACGCTTGAATCAGAAATTCTATGTCTGGACGAGAGAATCCCAAGGCTCATCCTCTGGTCCATCGAGGCTGGGCCCTCGACCCCGATGCCCATGCCTAGGATCGAGTCTCCGATACACAAACCCAGGTCCCCTGGCGCTTGCGTTCGCTCCATCGAGACCGAGTTTGGGTCTACAAAGGCTGAGCCTAGGTCCATCGAAGCAGAGTCGAGGACGCTAGTGCTCGTTCCTAGATCCCCGATATTCGTGCCCACACCTAGGTCTATCGATGCTGGGCTAGCAACCCCGTTGATCGTGCTTGAGTTCTCGGGGCCTAGGCTCGAGACCTTAGTGCCCATACTTGGATCTCTCGTGCCCAAGTCTCAATGGACTCGGGGGCACAAGCACTGGGGTCCCGAGCTTGGCCTGGATACACCAGGGTCTTAAGCATCGACCTCGATGGACCCAAGCTTGAGTGCGGGAGATCTGAGCACGAGAAATGGGATCTCGAGCCCAGGCACCGGGGACTCGAGCACAGACATCGTTGTCCTAGGCCCCGCCTTGATGGACCCAACCCAAGCATAATGGATCCCAACTTGGTTGGCGGGTACCTAGGCATGGGCATTGGCATCCCGTGTCTAGCCTTGAAGTACCAAGGCTCAAGTGTCAGAGACCCGAGCACGAATATTATATGTGTATTTAGGAAAATCAAATCAGATTTCCCTTTCTAAACGACGAAAAATATTTTTTGGTTTTTTTTAAGATTTCAATTAAACACTTGAAAATATTATCATTTTATTATTGAAACGGCTCTCTTTTTTACTCCGAACATAATTGGAAAGTTATATAGATGTATCAAAACAAGAATATTTTTTTTTCTCTTTACATATTTTTTTTTACTAGATTATATACATAAAGTTGTTCCTGTTTCTGTTCCTTCTATTATTCTGTGCAGAATAAAGAAGTAGGTCTTTTGTATCTTGAGAGGATAGTAGCAAAAGCCTATTGCACTGAGTTTCATACATCCTTAAAATAATGCTTGCGCGTCTCATATAATTATTCTTATTTTCTCATCTTTTTCAACTAGAATTCTAACCATTCTTATTTTTCATATTATCTGATATTTGTCCAAACGTATGATGCATGTATGCCACGTACCCATCTAGACCGCCGAATTCATTGATATCCATGTGTGGAATAAATGGGCCCCGTGATCCGACGGTTATCGTCAAAGAGAGAGACGGGCAAGACAAGAAATCACGAGCTTGGAAAATTTAAGGTAATCGCCCGATTAATAATACGGTCTAGCAATCTCGTGTATACGGTGTGTATTTGCGTATTCACCGTGTACCTACAAGGTTCAATTTGGGTTCAATTTTGTAGCGTTAACTCAAAATCAAATTTTTTTTCTTATTTAGTTACCTCGCCGACGCTGTCGAAACATTCGGAACCACAATCGCAAAAGCAATTGTCGTGCGGACAGCGAGACGGACCATCTCGAACGATGTCCCATTCCTCTTTTCCGCTTGTTTTGGTGGTCTGTCTTTTTCTATTTATATCTCAGCTGTCGGGGGCCCAGTACTAGCGTCTTTCTTTTTTCTTTTTCTTTTTTTTCTGGTCGGATCTTTCAGTTTGTTGACTTGGCCCGTTCATCGTTGAATGTCAGAGGTTGACGCCGCGCCCTACAACAACTTCGCTTATTAACGTGTTGGGTCGTCAATGTGTCCTTGAGAGCCAACTTTGTACACGCCATTTGGAGAAAAGGTCGTGGGTTGTTGTCTAGAGGAGCAACCGCGTTGAATGAGGTTCGAGTCGGATCGTGTTCGTTGGGGAAGAGACTTTATATAAACACGTGGTGGGTCCGTGTGATGATTTCCATGGATGGTTATTTAGGTTGGGTTTGGATCGGATCGGGGTACGGGAGAAAACCCTTCCGCACGGAAGGATCTCTTCCTTTTCATTTTTACTTTTTTTGTTTGATGATTTTATTGATTGTTGCATATGTTTCTAAGGGTTTTTTTTGGGGGCTGAAAAAATCCATCTCTGTTATACACGCTTCAGTTCGGTATGGTCCCTGAGAAAAGAAAAACAAAAAAACGGAATGAGGTATGTATGCGACATTTTCACGGTCTTCGTGAACCGGGCCTGTTTGGTAAACCAATTGAAAGTGGTGAAAACTTGATATTGAACTTGTGTGATGTCACAACCTAAATTAATCAGACTAATAGATTATTAAGTCTAAACTTAACTCGGACCCTTGTAAGCCCTACCAATTCATAACTTAGAATTTAAATTTTTAACATGCAAAAGTTTTCATACTTGGAGTCGCCACTAATCTATTTGTGGTAAGTCGATTAGAAACCTAAATAAAGCATAATGAGATAAGTTTTATTCCTACGAACCAGAGATTTTAAGCTTGAAGACTTGATTATACTAGATCTAGTCTAACGCCATTTCAGTACCTTTCCTTTTCAAAAAATGTTTATGCAGGTAGTCTGGATCCATTTTATTACCTAATCGCTAACGTGCAAAATATTCATGCGGGTGCGCAAACCACCAATTTAACACCTAAAAGAACAGTAAATAGATTGCAAGGTTAGGAGAATGACATACTTTAAAGCAACACAAGTATCTGTATTGTTGGTAGAAAATCACGCAGACAATCTTAATATGATTTCTAATTAACAAAGCAAGGCACTAAAGGTGTTCTTTAGGGTTTGCGTTTTATTAAAATGCAAACTAATCTATATACAATGATGTGCAAAATATGACATGCGATTAATGCAACCTAGCATGCGAACTATATGGCATGCGACGACGTGACCTAATTCTAATGACGAACAAATGATTTATTTTTTGTATTTTTCCAATGAAATTCGGAATTAAAAAAATAACCTAAATAATCTATTAGAATTAGAATAACATCTAATTTAAACTAGGAAATAAATTATCTCAAATCCTAATTTAAATTAACTAATTATCCTATATTCTAAATACATTTAGGGTTCCCTAAACATGCAAACCTTCTAATTTAAATCCTAACTAACATATTTTTGGATTTTCTTTATTAAAAAAAAATTCAATCAAACAAAGATAACAAACGTATTCAAGCAATCCACGCTATCCGCAAGATTCTTCTTATCATATTCTAATTAGGAAAGAGAATCTAACTAACGGTCATATTTATAGGGTTATAGATATCGACGAAGAATCGATTATTTGAATTTGGAAAGCAAATAAAATCTATTATCACATCCAAGTAGTTATGGATAAGATAACGATTTTCCGTATCGCCGCGTATTGTACCTTATGGATAAGGTTAGATAGTTGTCCAGATACGTTGTTAAATTAGAAAAAATTCATAATTTTGGATATTCTAAAACATTGCGGATAAATAAAACATTATCCTAAAAATTTCTAGCAATTCACAAAATATTCACCAAAATATTTGAAATATCGAAAAACTAGGAAACCAAATATTTCGAAAGTATCGGATAACGTTTTTACCTAATTTCGGGATATTTCCAAACTTGAATTCGCTGATCAGGATTGCGGATTGAGATCGAGTGGAGCAGACGGTCGGCAGGTGACTGACGGCAGGTGAGGCAACGACAATGAGAGGCGACGACAATGGAGGCTTGCTGTGGGATGGCAACGAGGTGGCCGGCGGCGAGCACGGTGGTGCGGCCGAAGCTGTGGCAAGTGCACGGGATGAAGCTTGACTTCACACATTTGTTCTTCCTTTATGTTATTTGTTTGTGGAGAATCTGGAATCCTGAGAGCATGATGTTGTCTCCTTCAGCAGTGAACTCAATCTCCACCAAATAAAAGTCGTCCGTGACAGGAAGAGGAAAACATGAATTCTTTTGCTTCTTTCTCCATTGAAGCACTTCTCCACTTGATTATTGCTCTTTTGGCCACTGCTCGACTCCTCACCAACGACAGATGGAAGACTTTGCGCGTTAGCTCGTTGGAAGAATCGTCGTGGACTAAAGCTCGTCGTAATAGTGGATGGATGGTAGCAGGGTAGCGGACTCAATATTGAAGTAGCTCATCAAGGGGGACTTCTTGGCTCACGGTGGAAGTAGCAGGAGCCAGGACAGCAACAGTGGTGGCAGCGAGGCGGCGCGGTGAAGGTGTTGTGGTCACGAGGCGGCGTGGTGGTGGGGTGGGCGCGTGCGCAAGCGAATCTCTGTCTTACTCTTGCTCACGTGTCTCTCGTGCTCTCAGGAATTGTGTTTTGGAAATTATGAGAGCCCTTTGATTGTGAAGCATAACGACATATTTATATCGCAACTCTAGGTTAATTAACCGGGCTTTTTAGTTTTAATAGGCTTAGACTTAGGCTTTATCATTTAATTTTATTTTAATTCCAAATGGGTTGAATTAATTCAGGCTGATTTAATCTCAAATTAAAACGACCAAAGCCTTTTAGACTTGTGAATTTTGGCCCCCAATCCCTCGAGTAAACCGAGTACTCGAGCTCGGTTTACGCAATGAATTTTCAGCTTTCTCGTCACCGCCGGTCCGATACGGAATGCAACTAACCTATATGAACTTAAATTATATGCTATGCAATTTTAATATTTTTGTTTAAGGGTTAAAATTTAATCCCTAATTTTCTATGTAAATTATTATTAAATGGTCGGTCGAAATTTAGTTGTCAACATTTGATAACGTTAGTTTATGTTTGCCTAGACAGACTCAATGAAGTTATAATCTACTTAATGTGGTAAGTCTGGGTTACTTGATTCATTCAATTGCAAAGGTAAATTGGCGACAACTAAAACCTTGCCAAATATATTGGTCCACCGTTCCATCTTTCTTAAGAAACTCATTAATGTTATTTACAAATTTTCATTTATCATCAAATGACTTCTTTATATTTATCTTTAGCAGTAAAGATCACCGTCGATTCAAATTCAATACTGAAATTTTCAGCACTTACTTTTCAATTCTGCCGGACGGGTTCCGACCCGAGTTTAAAAAAAAAAGAAAAAGAAGCACATAGCTAAGAAATCCGAATGCAAGAAGTTTTTAAGTATTCTCTATGCGTGGTGCAACAAGACAAAACACTTTCATTCCTATGCAATGCATAAGTGTGATAGAGAAAGGCCAACATACCAGAAAGATAGATTGGATTGAAACAGGACGTGCCGTGTGTCGGTTTCCGAGTGGCTGCTACCTAAGAGTATGTTGTTATCATAGCGTCTGTCACGTCTGCTTTCCTTTTTCCTCTTCCTATCGATCAATAGTCTTCGTCGGCTGAAGGAGTACGATGATGCTCTGTCGCATTATTTTTCGGATGCTTCCTCGGCATCGAGAGATCACCTATCTAATTATCTAGGAAACGTCACGCAACAGTTCGATTAACAAATTTATCTTCATTTTTTTTTGAAGAAGAACAATAAAAAATGATTTATGATTAATTAGGTGAACGATCACATGATTCTTCGAGTCACTTGCAATTATTTTTGGAATGTCAATAGACATCCTTCTCGAGTAGATGTTAAATTACATTGGAAATTTACTCATTAAGGTTTGAACCGCCCAATGGGCGAACCTGGGCAAGCATATTCTTTCTTAGACTCGGACTCACCCACATGAAATTATGTTAGAAATGATGTAATGTCTATTAACTAGAAAATAAATTGGGTCTCCACATGCACTCCACCTCTGTTCCCCTAAGGGCGCTAACCTTTGAACTAGCATCACTTGTTGTACTCTAGGACTTGTTTCTAGTCGATGATTCATAAAAGAAAGCGAGAGATTTCAATCCATTTTCGCAATAAGGGTGCGTTTGTTTTACGGAAAACTCAAGATCTTGAAAACATTTTTGGAAAATGATTGATTATATAGCTTAGAAAAATTAATCAACGGAAAATATGTTCAATATTGACAACAATTTATGCTAACTATTTTTTGTGGATGATGAAAGTTTTTTTCATTTATTCATTTTTGTAAGCGATACAAGTGATAATTTTTTAGAAAATGTTTTTCAAATCTCGAGTTTTTCGTGAAACAAACGCACCCTAAATCACGTGAAGGGACTCAATACTCGATATTTTTTCTTTTGGGATAATAATGCAAATAGTTCCTGAACTTTGATCAAATTTGCAATGTCATCCTTGGACTATTAATGGCATAATGTGATTCCTGAACTTTGACCCAATGCACAATATCGTCCTTAGACATTTAGTTTGCTCAATATGGTCCCTGAACTATAGGTAAATGTTTAATATAGCGTTTTCGTTTACATCATTTTCATGTAGTTTAGGGACTAAACTGGACTTTTACCAATAATTTAGGGACCACATCGAATAAATAAAAAATGTAGGGATGACATTACACATATGGCTAAAATTTAATATCCATTCGTGTTATTTTGATATTTCTTTCTTTTTTTTTAACTTTCATATTGGCTATAAGCCCTAACGTGAGTACTCATAATTACAACTACCAACAAAATAAGAGAAAGTACTTATAGCTGCAACTTGCAGATCCAGTGGAAAGTTATATGAGTATACCTTCAATACGCTACTGCTGCCACGTCATCATCCTTATACTATATATATATTGAACAAAGATGAAGTGACTTCTAAGAGAATATCGCATGACTACACCCAAAGCCGTCATCATATCTCAAAAAGGCCCTTTTTTATGTTGTAAGCTTACATAACTATGGAAAATTACGCGGGCCAGGCACGGGTAATATTCATATATGAAGAAAGTATTTTGATGATTTTCTTTAGGGTATATACAGAAAAACTATATATACCTGTATATATATTATATATAGGGGTTGTGTTTAGTTCAATGACAAGAGTTGATTAAGATGCTTTTATTTGTAATTGCGTTTGTAATTGGCCAGTAAATTAAGTCACGCTCGATTAATGATCAATTGATACAATTTGTGTGAGTCAGTAAGGTCCGACCATGCAATATTACGCGAGTCAAAATCTGTGTGACTCGAAGGGATTGAATTTTAAAACTCGGGTTCGGGCTGGTTCGATTTCAAATTAAAAACTCGGGCTTAGGCCAAGTCAAAGATTTGTTAAGAGCAAGAAAAGAAGAAAGGGCATGGCATGATAACCCCAAGACTTCTCTTCATGTGTAATTTCCTGCGAATTCGATGGAAGGAGAGGGAAGCTTACGACACTTTCGAGATGATGGGCCTGTGGCTCACGTCTAATTCTAGGCCCAAGAGGAAGCAATGAAAGAGAACGATATGGCCCACAAGAAGAGCATGATATGGAAACTAAAAAACAGAACTTTTTTCAATTATTGGGAGAGCCTAGGGAGGAAAAAGGCAGAACTTTTTGTATCAAAAGGAGCTAAAAAGGAAAGGACAGGGCCTAAAAGTACAAAGCAGCAGTCTAGGGCACTTTTGCATTGTTTTTTTTTTGTCCTTTTTTGGGCCTTTCAAACTTCCAATTTCTTTAGACCAAAAAGAAAATTTCAATTTCTCATAATTTCATGTGCCTAGTAAGATATTTAGTTAACAATGATGCAATAAATGAGGGAGCGAATACTTAAAATGATAACTAATCCTCTAACATGGCACGTTTACGTAACGAAAGAACTATTAGTTGATGAGATTTGTAATATTTAACGCAACGTATTTATTCTATCGGGACATATGTATGTGATCATGTTATTGTAATGAAATTACTCACTTTTTAATTGAGAAGATTCACTTTGATGTGATTTTTTTATTTGTAAATTTGTTAATATGTCTCTTGCACATTATACTCAATACGAAAATATAAAAGTTAAAGTCATTGTTTTCTTTCACTTTTAAACAAATTAGAAAAAATACTTAAATTGATCACATCAAAGGACTTTTCCAAATATATGTTTACCAAATAATATTTCCTCCTAAGTTGCTTTCCAAGATACTTTTCAATTATAGTTTAAAATAGTATTTTTATTTCACAAAACCCTTTTAGGTTAAAGGCCTTTGCTTTTCCCCAAATGCCGAATCAAATGTACTCGAAATCTTATTTCATTATTAAAATATTGACTTAATCTCTACATCTTCTATAATGTTCTTAGTTCATTAATCACTTGACACATTGATAGGAGCTTTGGATGTACGAGTTTTGAGTTGATCACGTTCGACTTGGTCTGATGTATATGAGCGTGATGAAGACGCTTCACTCAAACTAGGGTTCCCAAGATATAAGCAGAGTCTCAAACTAACTCGCACTAACAGTAGCAACTGCTATTAATATGAATTCACCTCGAGCCAATTTCTCAATTGAGCATCCTAATCTGTTGCATCACTTAATAAATTGAGTTTATAAACTTTCTCCGGCAAAATTCAAAGAAACTCATCACAAAACCATGCATATTATCAGATTTGCTTCAATCAAACTGCAAAATCTCGCATCTGTCAAAAGGAAAAGTGACAAAAAATCAGACAATAAAAAAAGAAGAAAAAGCCGAAAACTTTTTTCATGATTGAGGTGAGGTTTCCATCCATGCAGATACTGAAGACCAGGTTGCCGACTTGCCAGTTGTGCTCGCATCTTCTTTGCATTTCTCTGGGCCTACTTAAGATGGATCAGAAGTCATACTAGCTGCTCTGGTTCACTGTTCTTTTCTAGACATAATGCAATTGGGTGGAGCTGATGGGATCAGCTGCATGTACTGTGTACTGGCCTTGTTAATAATTTTGTCATATAGTTTAGAGGAGCAAAGTAAATCCAATTGAATTTCACGAGGGGAAGAAAACGTTGGTCTTCATGAGGAGTATTTCAGTATTTATAACTCTGGAAGAAAAGGTTGAATGACACCTCACACGTTCATGTGCTCCGGGAGGGAAAAAAGCCCCATCCACTTTGTCATCTAGTGTGGAAGTGTCGCATTAGCAGAGCTGTGTGTCATCACAAACGGATCCCAATAACCCTCTGTCCTCTCCGTGATTCATCCATCTCTCTCTCTCTCTCCACCTATAACGATGCTCAATCATAACCTCATCACATTCTCCTCATAGTTCCCACATCATCTCTCTCTCGCTCTCGCTCTCTTTCTGCGGCTCATACATTCATAAGAGTTTCCTAAGAAGAGACCTTCAATTACTTCATCGTTCAATGGCTCCTCTTGGGTCACTCTTGGCAATGCTCGTGCTCTCACTGTCCTGCACTTCACTGGCCACCTCTGCCTCGCCCCAGAAGCTACCCATCTCCACCATCTCAGCAGCACCAGCAACACTGCCCAGTGTTGCCCCTCAGTCCTCCCCCTCCACCACCATCTCAGCTGCCCCATCACTCCTCCCATCCTCCCCTCTCTCTCCTTCCCCGGCATTGTCGCCCGACATCACCCCGCTGCTTCCATCCCCCGGCAGCGAGGCAGCGGCCCCCGGGTCCACGCTGCCGATAATCCCATCCAGCCCGAGCCCGCCAAACCCAGACGACATGCTCGCCCCTGGGCCCAATACTGCGTTGCCTCCATCCGGGGCCCTGCCTGTCTCAGCCTCGCCAAGGGTTGTGAATTCGTTTGCGGGGGTAGTCCCCTGTTTATCAGTGGCATTGTGCTTGGTGTTACTTCCTGGTATGTAAGGCAAAAATTGCAGTCTGCCCAAGTGGGTGCTTTTGCTTTACTCTCGTCATTGTAGATGCAAGATTCGCTTTTTACAATTCATAGTACCTGTTATTATCTCATAATTCTTTTTTCTCGGTGAATGAAGTGTATGGCACAGATGTATGTTGTCATAGGACAGCAATTCTATCCCTGCTTATATAAAATAATTGCTATTCTTTAGTTTTTTTTTTGGCTAAAATTGCTATTCTTTAGTTAACTGTTCTTTTTGTGCTCTTTTCTAATTGGGAAGAGGGTGAAAAAAAAAAAGAAACAAAGAGCTAGTGAGCCCCATGCAGGCCCTTTTGAGAGTGGTTGGGGGTTTCTTGGCATGTGCTTCTTGTTCGTCTTTCTTTGTTGGTATTGAGATGTTTTGAGCATCGCCACTTCACCGCAGGAAATTCACTTTGATTCTAACCCTGTTCTCTGGCAGACTCTGAATTCTGGTGAAGTGATGTGTATTTTGCCTAGCTACCTTTTAAAAAGATGGTTCCTTTGCCTTGTCGCTTTAACTGTTAGCATCATTAGCCCTCTCTCACTTAAACATCAGGAAATTCACATCATACGAAATCACAGGGGCTATTTTAATCCAATTGACTAGTCATTGGGAAAGATAAGTAATTAAAAGAGGGCCCTTTTCTCAGTGAGAGAAAGTAATAGTGGGATTAGGTAGTTCAGAAGAGGAACTGTTGCTGGAAAGAGGAAAGGACAACCTTGCTTGGGATTGAATAGTGATTTTACCCGCAACAGCACATGCGCGCTTAACAATTTAATAAACTGGCCTAACCATGTCCCATTTCATTTAAGCTATAGCTGTAAAAGAATACATAGATATTACAACCTGATCCTATCAAAGCAAACCTGATGATTGAGAAAAGAAACCGACTTCTTAACTATGGCCCTAACTATGCTTTTAAGTCCTGATTTTAGAGCACATGTTCCTCTACTACTTAGTACACTAAATAATGTTACAAGTCAAGCCCATCTACAGAGCCACAACTGGGGGCGGCGACTTTGAAGGCCCATTGAACAGCTTCGCCAGAAATCCACCCTTAAATTTGTCAAACTCAAAGAGATTAAACTTCTTGGCTTCTCTGGCAACAATGTGCTTCTTAAGCCTCACATTCTCATCCTTCAACACTCCCACAGTCAGACTCAGCTGCCTTATCACCTCCCTCTTTTCTTCATCCTTCTGCACCAGCTTCTCCTTCTGCATACTGTTCTCTTCTTTGAGCCTCTCTATTTCTTCCTTCAGCTTCTTCACTTCGTCCTCACTGAACCAGCTTGATCCTGCCTCTTCTTTTGCCTCTTCGTGCGCCTGGGCATCATCCTTTTCGTGAGAAACCATGGTTTCATTCTTCTGGCAGGGCTTATGCTCAATCCTGTCTCCCGTGCTTTCGGTTTCCTGGCGCCTGTGTCCGGTTACTTCTTCCTCCTCCTCAGGATCCTCAACTTCGGATTCGGTGGTCTCCTCGTGCTCAAAGGACTCAGAGTAGCTGTCGTAGTTTTGGTCCATCGCCGACATCGACTTCTCATGACGATACTTGTTACAGGAAAATGGTGACCCAACAGTTGTCAGGAGGCGAGTCCCCGCCTCAGACTTGAGCTGGTCGTACCGCTCAGCCAAAAGGCGGTGCGCGCGGTAGAAATCTTCCACCATGCTCATCAGCTCGGGCCTCTTCTTGTAGTACATCTCCGCTCGCTGTGCAAAAGAGTCCGCATCTCCCTCAATCAGCTTCAGCATTGTTTCCGTCTTGTCATCCAGCTCTGAATGAAAGGAAAGAGAGCAATCTTTGTCAGCAGGTTCAGGACTGCAGCTTTGTCCAAGAATATTGCACAAAATTCTAGGATGTACATGTATGTTATGGATTTTACTTGGGTTCAAAAAATTCCTAGAGCTGCCCAGTCTCCAATACTAAAAAAGAATGATTCAATGAAATATGGAAGATTCATTTTGAGGGCTGAACCTGATCACTACTTTACTAGAAACATTTTATCCGGATCATTAACAACAGCAACAAAAACAGACCCATCAGCTCTCACCGACAAAAAGCCAGTCTCTTTGAGATTATAGCAATGGAAAAACACGTAGGCCCCAAAAAGCAATGGAAATAGCAGATGAACAATGTAATTCACCTCGAAGCTTTCCATTAACAGTATCA
Organism: Syzygium aqueum; assembly: GCA_031216185.1. Classification (NCBI taxonomy): domain Eukaryota; kingdom Viridiplantae; phylum Streptophyta; class Magnoliopsida; order Myrtales; family Myrtaceae; genus Syzygium; species Syzygium aqueum. The sequence goes on along the minus strand of CM062241.1, from coordinate 24,181,771 downwards.
TCATCCTATTTAGGAAAGCTTGTCTTTAACTAGATTGTCATGGGCCCAACAGATCTTTAGACCATAAGGTGTGATCTCAGCGACAACTAATTGATGAGAAATTTCAGAGACCACCGCTAAAAAGGAGGAACAAATTTTAAGAGTGCCTTGTGGGCCTCAGGTAACAGAACAGAACAGAACGTCCAAAGAAACAAATTGAACTTCTATATGAGATATGCTCAGTGTCCAGAATTTAAATTAAATTAAATCTATCACTAAAAAGTAAAGAACCGCCGTTATAAATCAAACTGTGCAGTATCATAGTTACTTTTACTTTTGCCTAGACTCAATGGGTCCAAAACTAGCATCATCCACAAGCTTTGGCAATATCAAGCGGAATGACGTAAAAAGGAACAATGGCGACGGCCCTGTTCCATACAATCACGACATCAACAGCCACAAGAAGTTTCCACGAAAATGAGTCGCCATAAATCAACAGAAAGAAAGTGAGAGTCACAAGACAAGAGTATGAATCCTGGGCCTAGATTCAGAAAATCTCCCTTTCTTTGAAGCCCACTGAGCAACAAAGTTGCAGCCACCATTAGTTTCCTGTGGTGAGGACCACCCTCCATCACTGTGATCTCTCTCTCTCTCTCCCTCTCTCTCACACACACACACACAAACACGAAAGGGCACGTGCTGTGGAGATTGATATGTCTCGACTGAAAATATCACATGATAGATGGAGATCAACCAGTGGAAGTGCAAGGCTCTGCGACTCTCACATGGCTCCGGCACTTCTGTCACTTGTTTATCTAATTAATTTCATAGAAAGTCAGAGTGGTCCCACTACCAAGTTCTTCCCTTCACAGATCATGGATGGACCTTTTGAGCGCTAGATGCGAATGAATCTACCAACAAAACTTATTCAGCATCAAGTTAACCATCATTGCTTGTGATCTCTCACTTACCAGTCCATATACCCCACCAGAAAAGGTAGGCACTGAAAGAAACAAAAAGAATTCAAATTTTCAAATACGAAACTAAAGGGGACACGCTCCCCAACGGTCAAGAACAGCAAGATGTCAGCCATATCTTATTTTCCTTCTCTGTTTTTCATGGCAATTTTAAATTCTCGTAGAGAGATTATAGAACAAGAAATCAGTAACCAGGGTGCGAGAATCTTATTTTCCCTGTTTCGTACCTGATAGCGTGGACTGAAGCCACGGTGAACGCTTGGTGGTGTTGTGGTGGCCGTCCAGCCACCACCACTGCGAATGCGAGGGTTGCTTCTTCATCGTCATCACCATCCCCACCATTTTCTCTCCCTTTTCTGTACCTTACCTTCAAGTGTCAGCGAAACAGATCAAAAAAGAAAAGGGTTAAAAAAGAAAAGGCAAGGCAAGGCAGATGAATCGAGAAATGCTCTAGATCTCCGCGTACGAGACGAGAGCTTAGATTGCATTGAACCATCAAAGCAGTCGGGGCTTGAAAACTGAATGGGACGTGGTTAAGAGGGAAAGAATCAAAGCCCAGAATTGGAAACTGAATCCATGAAATCTCAAAATCTGGTCTGACAGGGGATAGTTGATTATGACCACCCAACAAAATGGAAAAAACAGGGAAGTAGATAAAAAAGAAAGGCAGGAACTTTAAGCACCGAATCCACAGACGAGAGCAGAGCAATCTGGGCTTCAAGTCCCTTCCAAATTCAAAAGAAAGAACGCATTAACTAGCCCCAAAACCACATCCACTCGCGAGTTCTTGCTTTACTCGACTGATTTCTGAGTTGGGTACAGGATGAGAGTGAAGAGAAGTCGAAAATGTGGAGAGAGAGAGAGAGAGGGTACCTTCGGGTATGGAGTTGCCTTCGGTTTCTCCGACGCGAAACACGCAGGCGACGGTGGGAGCGTCTGCCTGGTTCGGTGTTGGCTTGTCCGTTGACACGAAGCTCAGCCTCTCTCCTACATATGCGATGTGACTTTGGACTTACGGCTAAATTTGAGTTCCTCGAAGTTTGCGACCGTGTTTTTGTCTCTCTCTCCATCTCCCTTTTCAACTTTCTTTTTATCTTCTTCATTTTAAGAAGGGCAAAAAGAAAGATCGTGGCCTCTACAGTGATATAGACATGTGCAAACCAAGGATGAATTAGACAATACCACCGAATGTGGTAGATCGATGTGATTAGCCTCGCCTACGAGTTCAAAACAATAGGAAGCTCGTGTGCCGACGATCAGTTGCGAAATTCAAATTGACATTAGTATAAATATTATGAACAATATAGAATTATAAAGAAATGATAATATAATAACATAATTAGAACTGATATAAATGGATACTGAGACTTGTGTTCGACACAGTTTCCTGAAAACAGATTTGTTCCTGGAAATGAACACTAACGAAAACAGTGCAAAATGCAGAGAGTTTTTTTTTTTTTAAAGAGAGGAAGAATTCGGTCGTTTTAAAATAGAATGGGAAGCTATTTACAAGGTTAGGGGAAGCGTTTCGGGAATAATAACGATTGATTGAATCTACCATTATAAAATTAATTCCGTAACAACAATTTAACGCCATTAACCTGCTATTGTAACAACTTGAGTTGAAAAATAAATCAAAAGGCAAAATTGGGCTCGTCATCGCGAGGCTCCGTAATCGTATACACAGGACGTGCGCTCGCGCTCAAGTTTCAGCTTGTCGGGCATCAAATTTGCACCTCCTACGCCTGCACGCTAGACATAATATTTGCGCTATAATAGTTACCACTTCAAAATGAATATAACTGTGTATAAAACACTTCATAGCCTTCTTTCTTTTTCGATGTGGGACTAGTATTTTTTCACTTCCCACTTCTAACTCAAGGGTATTCTTTGAACATCAATTTCTCATTCATTCACCCATCAATCTATCGCATATTTCCAACACAACCCTCTTGTAAAAAAGGGACATTGGCACAGTGATAACAATGGGGCTGCAGCAATCGCGTGCCCTTAGCGAGTTTGAGCTATTGTAATCGAATTATCGCCATTGGAAGAGAGTGAGAAGATGATTGTTGAAGTCACTCCCAAGTTTGATCAAATAAGGATTCCTATAATTCTTTTACCCCTCCATGCTCTTTTGTCGATGGCAGGCAGTATCAATTAAACTTATGGATAATAACCATGGGTCAATTCGGGACATACGGTATGTGTATTATTATGGTAGCAAATAAGGATTCCTATAATTCTTTTACCCCTCCATGCTCTTTTGTCGATGATAGGCAGTATCAATTAAACTTATTAACTTGGCCAATTGCGCAATGTTTCGGAATTTTGAGAGACAGTAGTACTTCTAAAGCACTATTTTCTTCTTCTTCTTTTGTTATTTGACCGAAATCCGATTAACTTTTCAGCAAGATGCTCACATGACGTGGCGGTTCAAGGATTAGCCACGTATTTGTCACGTCAATATTTCGATAGACAATTGGCCAAACTCCAGCCAACTGCATCAAAGTGTTTTTCGTTGTTTTTCTTTTGTTATTTTTTACTATAGGTGTTCAGTACTTTTTGAGAATTCGGTTAACCCCTGTTTAGTGTGGCACTTATCCTATTTTGCGCACCGAGCAATTATGGGAGATACAAAAACCTATACTACTAGGGCGGACGCAAGAGAATGTGCAAGAGTGATGATTCTTTTTCCCAGTTTATAGATCCATGTTCTCACAAGCTAGCAGAAGAGTGCATGTTTTGCGTGCAAAAAAATTGAGAAAATAAGTTTTTGAAACATTTTGGACTGGTTAGGGACATAAATTTGAATTTTTTGTGAAATACTGAAGGTTCAATTTTTTGAACATAACAAAGATTTAAAATTTAAATTTTTGAAAGAGTTAAAGACCGATCGAATCTTCTGGTTTAATATTCTATATTGTAAAGACAAGCTGTAAACTAAAGATTCAGCGGATGACACATGTACCTGGAGCCACTTAAGTATCATGACTTGAAAACACGACGGGCAATCCTTCGATCCAATATATATAACGATAAAAGAAAAATCCTTCGATGCGCACGCTGCTTCGTGGCATGGCATTCCCTGATCCCCTATGTCTAGGTTTAAAGTTTAAAAAAAAACGTAAATTTAGGAAAGATAGCTTCAACACGGATGAAACTGTAAGAGGGAGTCCGTGGAAAGGCTATTCTTACATGATAGGGTAGTGAATAGCGACTTTTGTTTTGACTTTTATCCAATCAAATATTATAAAAATAGATTAAAAGATAGTGGGCGACATCAAGGAAAGATCTCTCCCTTAATGATAGTAACACAGACTGGCTACCCCCCCGGCTTTGGAACAAAATTTGGAAAGTTAAAGTTCGCGAGAGGCACGGGATGATATTATGGAGTACAGCGGCTGATGTGCTGCCTTGTAGAGCTAATCTGGGTAGATCACTTCACATCTCGAACCGTTCCTGCTCATTGTGTGGAAATTTAGAGGAAAACTCAATCCACCTATTCACATGTTGCTCCTCGGCCAGATTTTGTGGAGATAGAGCCCATGGATATCAACTCGTTTGCTTTCGCCGGAGGAGATGGCAAGCCACTTCCTTTGACCTATGGCAGAATGCATGGCCAAGGGCCTCGATGCAAACTCTTCCCCATTACGCAGCAATTTTCTGTACTAGAATGTCGTGTTATAGAAATGCCACATTACACACTCAAGCAGCTCCAAATACTTTCCAGGCAGTCAAGCTAGACTTACGAGAGAGTCTATGGAATTTTCGAAAAAGTCTAGGAAAGAGCCACAGTTAAGATCAGTTCAAAAGCCGATTCTCTAGAGGAAAGGAGACACTCTTGGCTCCACTGTCAAATTGAGTTCGAAGTTTAATGTAGATGGTGCGTGAAACGCTAATAAAAGAGCCATATGTATTATTGTATGATCAGGCTCATTGTTCCAAATTTGGACAAGAAGAGAAAGATGGAACTCAGGGGTGGAAGTCGAAGCTACAGCTTTTTATCTCGCCTACAATTATGCTCAATCCCTTGGCATTGGAACAATGCTTTTTGAAAGTGACTGTAAGGCGTTAATTGATACCATCCATCAAAAGGGGGGAAAAGTACCAAAAAGTCCTAAACATATTGCGTTGGTACCAATTTAGTTCTAAACCTTTCAATTGGATCAATTTAGTCCTAAACTTTTCACAATTGTACCAATTCAGTCCGTCTGGCCAATTTAGGCTGAAAATTATTGACGTGAACGCCGACGGTCCTACATGACACGAGCGGCGCTAACATTGACATTTTCAAATAATTTTTGAATTTATTTTCCCTTTTCTTTTTTTTCTCTTTTCTGTCTTTTTCTTTTTCTTTTTCCTTTCCTTTTTTTTTCCTTTCCTTCCTCTTCCCTCCGCCGGTCGCCAACATGATCGGTGGAGGCCGGCGACAGTTGGCGAGGGCAAGGGCCAAGACGCCCTCATAGGCCATAAGGGAAGCCGGCCCTTGCCGGCTTTGGTGAGGGCCGACAAGGGTTGGACGAGGCTGCCCCTCACCAAATCCGGCAAGGGGACCCTCCCCTAGCCCTCGCCAAAGGCTGACGAAGGCTCGAACGCCCTTGCCAAATCCAGCAAGGGCTGGGCGAGTGTCCCCTCGCTAGAGGCCAGCGAGGGCATGCTGGAGAAGAAAAAAAGAAAAGGGAAAAGAAAATAAAAAATAATAATAAATTCAAAAAAACTATTATAAAATTATTTGAAAATATCCATGTTAGCGCTAGTCTTGTCACATATGATCGCCAGCATCCACGTTAGCAATTTTCTACCTAAATTGATCGGATGAACTAAATTGGTACCAATGTAAAAAAGGTTTATGACTAAATTGGTCTAATTGAAAGGTTTATAATTGAATTGGTATAAATGTAATAGATTTAGGACTTTTTTGGTAATTATCCCATCAAAAGGGAGTTTGTTTGCCTTTAGAGTATTCAGCTTTCTGTTTGTAAAATTCTGCACGTGTCAACGAACGTGTTGAACAAGTAATATAATGATGAGAAGAGTATCGTCTCACAAAGATTGATGATAATAAACCAATTAAATATTAAAATAGACTAATTCTAAAATTTATCTAACTGATCAAAATATAATTAAGAATAAATAAAAATTGACAATTTTTAAAAACAAAATTTTATAAACTAAAGGCAGATAATCAATCAAGTAAAATATGTTAGAGCATCCAATTTCACCACAACCACTAGATATGAATTTTGAATCATTATGCATACAAGAACAATATCAAACATGTGATAACGGAATTTCCTAATCTATTTACTATCTTATCTCTAGGTATAGCAAACCTATTTAGTTTATCAATTCACTATATTTCTATGTGAATTTAAATAAACATAAGCGCATTAAAATCTGTGAATATTCTCGGTTTACAATAAATCTTTTGGATCACCTTATCACCGAAAGCTATACAAATAACGTGGTATATTTCTATCCACATTTAATTCATGGTTATATATTACAAGGAGCAATTGCATATTATTACTTCTCAGTCTCAAACATGCACATCAGATCATTCAAATAGTGGACAGTCACCTAAACGCATTAAGCACAATAATATATAACTCACATGAATGAAATTACTTGCAAAGCATAAAAAACATGAAATTCATATCATCATGGTTAGGTTACATCGTAGCTCTAACAAATAAAATTAGAACATAATAGAAGAAGAAACGAAAATAGAAATTAAATCAAACATCTTAAATCAAAGAACAAGAATTCTGTTACCACTTTTGTCTTCTCTTCAAAATACTTGAAAAACTTTTAGAACACTGAAACAAAAAGGATTTCTCTCTCAGCCTCTATGTTCTCCCAAGTTATCCTATTTATATAATAATATCCAAGACTTCTCTCACAAGGCAATTACTTCTTTTTTTTGAATAAAATTCTGGAATAAATCGCCGAATTCCCAATGTGATATCCACCTTCTAACTCTTCTCTGGGTCGCATATTCTTTTCCTTCTTTTTGCCATATTTTCCTTATGTTCTCTATATCTCAATATTTTGCATAAATAAAGAAATATTAAGTAAATAAAAGGAAATCCAAATATATTCTAACAAATTTTGCATTATTTATTGTCTAAAGTAGATAAAATAACTCTATTTTTATAGAGTTATCACTTTCGCAGCAAATTACCGCTTTTTACTTCAACACAATCCAGGGCAAAGTTTGGCTTATAAATTGGTCCAATGAAGTTATTTTGTTGATTGTACTTTTTCAAAGTTTTAGAACTCAATTGTACTTTCACAACAAATTTTAGGTCTTGATTGTATTTTTTTAAAGTTGTAAAATTCGATTGCACTTTCGTAACAAATTTTAGGATTCGAATGCATCTTCATGACAAGTATTATGACTCAATTACACTTTATGACAAATTTTATAATTTCCAGTGCACTTATCCCTTAAAAATATTATTGTAATAATCATCTTTAATTTATGGTACTAATGTAGATACTATTCGTATAGTTTTGTCTGAAATGGAAAGTTCATCCTAGCACATGACCAAAAAACCAGATATTTTCCCTTTGCATCAATTCATTTCTCTTGGAGTTACTGATAATTCGTTTACAAGTCGGTGCCGGCCTCGGGATCCGATGTCACCAAAAATCTACAGAACCGAGCCAAGCGTTCGCAGTTTGAATGGAAGCATCGTCTGCTAGACGAGAAGCTATCGAATCGCAGACATTCCAATCACAGCGACAAACAACGAAACACAAAAGAGAACGAAGAAGAAGAAGAAGAACAACAACAACAACAACTACAAGGAGCAGGAACTCTCAGATTAGCATTTTGGCACATTCCTCATGGCGACCCACAACCCATGTCGGGATTCGACACGGTGCGCAAAATTAGTTGCGGATCGCTCATGCCGAAATCTCTCTCGTCATCGAGTCCGGAATCAACCCAGCGAAAATCGCAAAAGAAGAAGGAAAGAAAGATTAAAGGATCCTCCAGATTTCATCGATCCTTAGAGCAAATCCACCGGAAGATCCAGTGAATTTTGGGGACGACAAAGGCGTAAGCGACGAGAACGAAGGAGAAACGCGCACGGACCAGACGACGAAGCTTTTGCATCGATGGCCGGCGCTGGGGAGACTGAAGTTAGGGTTCTCGATTTATATAGATGCTGACCGCCATGACGAAGCCCGCGATATCACCCCCTGAAGGGCCAGGGCTTAGCTCAACTATCTTGGGTCGAGCCCAAATCTTGCGATGAATCAAAGGGCCGATTTCGGCATAGCCCAGAGGAGGTATCCTTGTCCGTTGGAGCTCCGAGCAAAACATCGGTCTTCAATTCAATCCGATTCTCGACCCGACCAAACCCTGATCTTTTTTTTGGGAGGTCAGAACCAAACCCTAATTAGAAACAAATTAGATTCCATGTTCGGTATCCGCGTAGGGTTCAGATTGATTTTGAGATATGTACCGAGATTTGGACATCAAGTAGGTTCGAGTTTCTCCTTTTTCTTGAATACGATATTATGACCTACTACTCAAATGAGGTTCGGGGCAGGATAAACCCATGTATGTGTAGGTATGAACCAAATCAGTGAACATTTTTCATTTGATTGCTCGGATGAACCACGAGTGCCTATTTGTTCTATTGGATGGGGAACTTTCTTCATGGGCATGGGATCATTGGCCCATATTCCCAAATCATAAGTGTTTATCTTTGTACTGGAATGACGCTTCTCCAACAAGGAGAGGAACCTCCATTGGTATGCCGAGATTGGGAGGAGTCTAGTAGGTTGAAGAAAGTGTTGCTGGAGGGAGCACAATTGGCTCGAGATGCCACACTTGTCAGGAAGAGTACAAGTGACTGGAGATTCGCGAATAGCTTTAAAAGTGACTACCCTTTGTTATATCGCCCATCGCTTTTGCTGATTGAATGGTCCGATGAAGTGTTTCAAATCACGGGGACATGAGTGGCTTGCCACGAATGAAATTGCGATAAGTCGACTGAATCTAATCATTTAGAGGAAGGAGCACATGCATTTCACATTTGACTGTGAAATACGAACGCCCTTGATAATCATTACACCAATCCCAAAAGCCAACACAATAATACCAAATTCCTATGATGTTATCCTAAGCTAATGTGAAGAGGGAAATGTAGACAAGAGAAACACGTGCCTTTTGCTATTTCCATGACTTTGGACCTAACTTGCTTATATGCATGTGAAAGTTTATGCGTGTTAAAGGTGCGGTAGCAAAGGAATAAAATCAAAATTAATGAGAGGTCATTTACACCTCCAACACTTCTCTATTCAAAGAAACATAATTGACTCTTCGGATTCATTTACAGGCATCAGCCGAGTGTTCACGCTCTTGATTTATACTCATCTCACATTCTAATCAAAGTATCTAGGTGTGGTAGCAAATGAATCAAATCAATATTAATGAGAGCTCACTACAAAAAAACACCGGATTTGCGACGGCATTTGCGAAGGAAATTTCGGAAAAATCTGTCGCAAATGTCATCTGCGACGGAATTTGCGATGGAAAAATTTCCGTCGCTACTAGCGCGTCGCAAATTTTTGCGACGGAAAATTCAAAAATTCGTCGCAAATTTGCGACGAACAAAATTTCGTCGCAAAATTCGTCGCAAATTAGCCACGAATACAATCCGTCGCAAATTAGCCACGAATACAATCCGTCGTAAAATTCGTCGCAAATATTCCATCGCAAATTCGCGACGAACTCAATCCGTCGCAAATTCGCGACGAACTAAATCCGTCGCAAAAATCCGTCAGAATTTCGTCGCAAAATTCGTCGCAAATTTGCGACGAACTACATCCATCGCAAAATTCGTCGGAAAAAATCGTCGAAATTTCATCACAAAGTTCGTCGCAAATTTGCGACGAACTAAAAATCCATCGCAAAATTCATTGCAAAAATCCGCCGGAATTTCGTCGCAAATTTGCGACGAACAAGATCCGTCGCAAAATTCGTCGCAAAAATCCGTCGCAAAATTCGCCGCAAATTTGCGACGGATTTAGTCCGTCGCAAAATTCGTCGAAAAAATCCGTCGCAAATTTGGTACGCACTCTGTCCGTCGCAAAATTCGTTGCAAAAATCCGTCGCAAATTTCGTTACAAATTTGCGACAAACTCTACCGGTTGGAAAATTCGTCACGAATTGCATTGGAAAATTCGTTGCGAATTTGATCACAAATTAGGGAAACTCAAATAAAATATTCGTCGCTATATTTACATCATTTTGGCCATAAATTGTTGTCCATATCAATCAAATTAGAAAATGACATATAAGTGAAACAGAAGAACGAACAAACCATACATTCTGACAAACCAGCCACAATGACATATAATTGACATAAATAACAGAAGGAAAGTTTTATAGTCTGACATGATACTATTTGATATCCAATCTTACAATACATTCAAAACATGAACTAAGAGACAAGACAACCATAGAAGACGCAAAAAAAAACCATACAGAAGAAGACGCGGCCTTGGTACAATGGCAGGACACCAAAAGTAGTCACCTTTGTCGAAACCTGAGGAAATGTCGATACTTAAATCGGTCAAGAATATAAAAAAAAACTTTTATGCATGGATGTGGAACTAAGTAGGTGTCAAATAACACAAATACGTTTCAGAACGAACATAATTGTGCGTACGTATGAATATGAGTGCAATTATGAAAAATCATGATTATGAAGCAAGCTTACCTAGAATAATTTTCTACAATGCCTACAGATAATCATCATCACCATCATCATCAGCATCAGCATTCTCGGCATCAATGTGTTGGTCATCATTGTGCCCATCACCCATTGGATTGGCTGCAGGTTCAGGAGGACCGTAATTGTGATCGATGTTAAGGTGTTGCATAACCATTCTCATTTGTTCTTCCAAGTTATATATTCGTTCATCCTTCTTAACAAGTAAATCATTCAGACGATTCACTTCTTGGGTCAATTGCTCGTCTGGTCGTGCCCTCCTTCGACTAGTCCCAGCAGATGAACTTCCAGGACTATTCGGCATGAACATCCTTGACAACGATCCCAGCCCAAATATTTTCCCTTTTTTCACCCCACCCGTTGCCTCCATCCATAATGCCACATTATTAACTGGTGGCCGGAACTCAGGACAATCATCACTACCACTAGCACTGCTCATTACAAGTTTATCATAGTTGTCCTACATTAACAATTGAAAATGAAAATAAAATAACTATATAATATATAATATATATATACCATCAATCAGCAAAGCATTCGCGGTCAACTTGTAATTTACATATAAGCCAAAGCATAAGTTTACATACCTTAACAGTTTTTGCTCGATCGTCAGTCCATGTCTTATCTTTCTTTTGAAATATGCGTTCAAATGTAGCTGCAAATGTCGGTTCCGTCCCCAATTCACGTGCCTACAAAATGTTAACTTGAGTAATTGAATTAAATTAACTTATAATGCATATAATAGACTTACCAGTCGTTTGCGATGCTCCGCAATGTTGATAGAGCCCCCAGCATATGTGGCTGCCCCATCACTAGAACTAGAAGATCGATTCTTCTTATTCTGCTCACAGAGTTGCCGACTGTGTTCAGATGCCCAAAATCTATTAATTTCGACCCAATTGTCAACTGTAAAGAAAGACGGCTTCACTTGCTTGCTCTTCGCTCTATTCATGACATTTCGCATAAAATCACTTATTTTCTTATCGAAAATTCTTCTCACTTCATTGTCTTCTGCTTCCTCCCACTTAAACTTCCGCTGCAATGAAAAAAAATACAAATTGTAAATTATTATGATGATCACATATCCATAACCATGCACCAAATATACATATAGACAGATTTTGTAAAGTTCATGTCGGGGAAAATTTCTGGTCCTTTAGGTTTCGAAAACTACAAAGTTGTTCTGGTCCATTTACATCATTCTTGACCAAAATATACTACACCAAACATAATTGATGAGAAAATAAAATATGTAAAACTTACCTTGAACTCATTCCACCACATTTCTTTCGCTTCTTGTGGAACACTTCTGTAATTAAAATATTGTCCCATCCAAAAGTTTCTTACTATTTTGTTCAATTCTTTCACAACAGACGTAGCATCCGTGAATCTGCATTCATGCGAATATTAAAAAAAACATGGACAATTCAGTTTACATCAATTTCTAATGCCTTAAATATGACATATACTAAAAAAAATGAAGCACTTACGAATCTCCAAATGGGCATATGAAGAATCGGTTATCTTCTTGACCTCTGTTTCCGTCAATATTTGATTGTTCTGCCGAACACTGGGGTGGAACGGAAGGAGAGGGAGCTAAAGGAGATTGAACTGGAGAACGTTCAGTTCGCATGTAGTTAAGTCCCGTAACATATTCTTAAGTGTGAGAGGAAGGGCCAACGTGCCCATATTGTGACGGATTATATTGTGGTTGGGGGTTAGATGCCGGGATATGAGAAGAAGAAAGGGACGGGAACGAGGACGAGGAGGAGGAATGGCCTTGTCTTCTAAACATGTGACCTCCACGTTTATACTGATAAGAAGGAAGGTTATGCGAATATGTAAAGAAGTATTAACACGTATTACGAACACATAATGATGTACATGACGAAGCTTACCATTTTGATGGAAAGACTGAGAAAAAGTTCCCTTGAAATGAGCCAATGTCCAGTGTTTATGACGTGCAATTTCCTACAAACATATTTACTATGAATCTCATTCATTTTTGTTATGAAACATCAATGTATGAGCACGATATGGGTGGCCACAAGTATCAAACATCACTATATGAATCGCATTCAATTTGCTTTAATTTTTTTTACCACGTACAACAATTTAAATTTCACTGAAAATGGGTGGCCACAAATATTCAAAGTCATTCTGTAAAGTTTTGTAAGAAATAAATTATTATTATTGTTAACTTTTTTTTGCGACCTAAAAAAAAATTCACTAAAAGTTGGTGGCCACCGATATTCTAAGACATTCTGTAAAGTTTTGAAATTTTAAAATTTTTAGATTTTTTAAATTATTATTTTTAATATAAAAATTGTTCCGTTTTTTAGTTTGTTAAAAATTTTAGTTTGTTAAAAATTATAAAAAACTTTTAAGGTCAAATTTCATATCATTTTTCCGTTTTTTAGTTTGTTAAAAAATTTAGTTTGTTCGAAATTTTAGTTTGATAAAAATTTTAAAAAACTTTTACGGTCAAATTTCATATAATTTTTCCGTTTTTTAGTTTGTTAAAAATTTTTAAAAACTTTATCGGTCAAATTTCATATAATTTTTCCGTTTTTTAGTTTGTTAAAAATTTTTAAAAACTGTTACGGTCAAATTTGGCCATGATTTTTCCGTTTTTTTGTTTGTTAAAAATTTTAGTTTGTTAAACATTTTAAAAAACTTTTACGATCAAATTTCATATTTGTTGGCAACATATGACGTTTTTTATAATTTTCTATAATTTTGTAAGATTTTTTTATAGAAATTTATAATTTTAAAGCATTTTCCGTGAAAACGCTTAATCAATCATCCTATCAGTATTTAACGCTTAATCATCCACATAATTAACAAATTAACCAGTCAACGATCTATCAAAGCCACATTCAATCCTAAAATCGACCCGTAATTTAGCCAATGAAAAGTAATTCTAAATAATCCCTAAACAAGTCCGACTAAATAGCGTATTATACTAAGTAGGGATTAAAAAGTTTGCTTACTTGGTTTAAAGGCAAGAAAAACCGGTAGAATGGACAGCGGCAATCCCGGCACGGGCGTGGGCGACGGCGAGGGCAGCGGCGGTAATGTTGACAACGGCGTCGGCGGTGGCTTGCTGGCGGCGAAGGTCACGACGGCGGCGGCTGCGGCTGGCCGGCGGCGACGGGGGGGGGGGGGGGCCACTGGACAGGCTGTCGGCGGCGGGGGCGGGGGACCGGACGAGGGGCGGGGCGGGGGGCTCAGTCGGGGCTGAGCCGGGGGCGGGGAGTGGGCGAGCGGCCGGGCCAGGGGCGAGGCAGGGCGGAGGGGGCGGGGTGGGGGGCGGGCTGACGGCGGCGGGGGCGGGCGACAGGCGGCCGGGCGCGGGGAGGGGGCGGGCGGGGGCGAAGGGGAGGGCCGGCGGGCCAGGCGACAGGCGGTGGAGGTGCGGGGAGGGCGATCGGCGGCGGGGCGTGGCGGGGTTGACGCGACCGGCGACGGGCGGGGCGGGGCGGGGGTGAGGTCGATCGGCACGGGCGAGGGCGGCGCGGGGGCAAGGGCGGGGCGACGGGCGAGGGGCTCCGGCGCGGCTTGCCGGCGACGGGCGGGACGCCTGCGGGCCTCGGCGGCGACGGGCGGGGGAGCTGGGACGGCGATGAGCACACGGCAGGCGAGCGGCGACGGCGACGGCGGAGAGGAGAAGCAGATCTGACCGAGGAGGAGGGGGTACAAATCCCGCAAATTTGCGACGGACCTAACACATCCGTCGCAAATTTGTAACAAAAAAATTTTTCAAAAAAAAATTTGCGACGGAAACACTTAGTCCGTCGTAAATTTGCGATGGAAACACTTAGTCCGTCGCAAATTTGCGACGGAAACACATAGTCCGTCGCAAATTTGCGACAGACTAAGTGTTTTCGTCGCAAATTTTTTCACCGACAACTTTGCGACGGACCTAGCACATCCGTCGCAAATTTTTAACAAAAAAAATTTTCAAAAAAAAATTTGCGACGAAAACACTTAGTCCGTCACAAATTTGCGACGGACACACATGGTCCGTCGCAAATATTTTCACCGACAACTTTGCGATGGACCTAACACATCCGTCGCAAATTTTTAACAAAAAAATTTTTCAAAAAAAAATTTGCAACGGAAACACATAGTCCGTCGCAAATTTGGGCGATTTTAAAATCCCGCTCAAATTTGCGACAGAAACACATGCTCCGTCGCAAATTTGCGACGGAAACACATCGTCCGTCACAAATTTCGGCTGGTTTCAAATCCGCTAAAATTTGCGACGGACTATGTTTGTCCGTCGCAAAGTTTTAACAAAAAAATTTTAAACACAAAAATTTTTGACAAAAAATTTTGCAACTGTCAACCTACGTCCGTCGCAAATTTGCAACGGACCTAACCCGTCCGTCGCAAATCTGCGACGGACCTAACCCGTCCGTCGCAAATCTGCGACGGACCTAACGCCTCCGTCGCGAATTTGCGACGGACCTAGGTTGACCGTCGCAAATTTCGACGGTTTAAAATCCCGCGTCAAATTTGCGACGGACGTGTTAGGTCCGTCGCAAATTTGCGATGGACCTCGTTATTCTGTCGCAAATTTTTCATGAAAAATTTTTGCGACGGACACGTTTTAGTCCGTCGCAAAACGTGTCCGTCGCAAATTTGCGACGACAAAATTTTACGACGGACAAAGTAGGTCCATCGCACCTTTGCGAGAGAGACACTTGCAATATTAATTTTTTCTATGAAAATTACAATATCGAAAATGTTAGGGCACGTTAATAATACTTGACTTGTCGTTTTTTTCAGTCGAAAATTTCAGAAGAAACATTAAAATATAAAGAATAATCGACAATAACAATAATAACAACAACAATAATGATAACAGCCAAAATAGCACTTCTAGCATTAATAATTACACATATGTACTGTTTTGTGACAAAAATGTTAATCTTCGTCTTCGGCGTCGTCTTCATCTTCGTCTTCGTCTTCGTCTTCATCTTCGTCCTCGTCTTCGTCATCTGTCTGAAAATCAGATTCAGAACATTCTTCTACATTTAATTCGCAAATTTCAGTGGAATCCACATCTATCATTGCTCCACACGGATCTCATAAAGTTGGTATGTTATATTCCTCAATTTCAACTGAGTTACACACTTTCTCTTGTTGGTAGGCTCTATCTTTCCAATGTTCCTCGATTTTCCTCCGTGCTTTGATTTTACATACAACCCACCAATCAGCTTTGTCACGTTTCAAACTAGGATATGATGCATAACATACTTGAATTGCTTGTTGTGCCAAGACAAATGGTTCATACTTCATATACCTTTTCTTGTGATTTACTTCCACCAAATTGAACTTCGTATGCACCTTCATTCCTTTGACGGGGTCGAACCACGTGCACTTAAATAGCACAACCCGCATCATTAATGGTCCAGGGTACTCAATCTCTATGATTTCATCCAACAAGCCATAAAAATCATCTTACCAATTGTCACCACTGGATGATCGAACAGACACACCACTATTCATTGTGGATTTTCTCATTCCATATTCTTGAGTATGAAAATTATATCCATTTATGAAATATGCTGGCTAACTTCGAACTCTTAACTGTGGACCCCATGACAAATAATATAGCAATCATTGCCCTCCAAATTCATCATACTTACTGTGAACTTAAGGTTACACATGCAAAGTTAATAATATATATTTTACTAAATGATGTATATAATTTTAATAACGTGGTTTTGATCCATAGGCAACTTACATATGTCTTGAACCATGCAGCAAATTGTTTATCGCACAAACGGTCAAACTCATTTGGTTGTAGTCCAAACATTAAAGTTTGGAAAATCCTAATACGAAAAACTATATCATTATTAGGAAATATTTGACACGCAAAACATATATTTGCAAATTTATACTTACTTGAAGTATGGCTCCACTTCTGGGTAGTTCAGTAAAATATAAGTATGGGCTGCATGCAATTCTTCGCCTGATAAGTAACGAAACTGACATGCGCCGCTTGGTCGACCCAGATAATTGAAAATAGAGAATGCCGTGCAATTGGGATCAATGGGGCCCTCATCATTTCTGCCTGCTCTCCGCCTCTTGCACTGAACGTGCAGCTCAAAATAGTATGATGCAAATGTTGTCACTTCTTCCACAATATATGCATTACAAATTGAAGCTTCAACACGTGCCTTATTCTTCACTTTTTTCTTCAAATGATATAAGAATCTAGTTGAAATAAAAAGAAACATATCGGAATATATTATATGATAAACTAATTAGAACTGTATTTTAAAAAAATACATTACCTTTCAAATGGATACATCTATCGAAATTGGACGGGACCTGCAACTTTGGCCTCATAAAGCAAGTGAACTAAGAGATGCTCCATCGAATCAAAAAACGCCAGAGGAAATATCATTTCTAAGTTGCAAAGAATAATTGGAATATCTCTCTCTAGTTTTTCCATGTGCGATACTTTTAACACTATCGAGCAAATATCATGGAGGAAATTGCTTAATTCTGTAATGGCGCCCCATACAAAGTTCGGTAGAACTTCCTTCAAAGCTATTGGAAGTAGTCTTTCCATCAGGATGTGACAATCATGACTCTTCAAACCTGTCAACTTGCATTCATTCAAATCAACACATCTCCCGAGGTTCGAAGCATATCCATCAGGAAACCGCACAGATTTCAACCATTGACAAACAACTCGCCTCTACTCTTTATCCAAGGTATAAACTGCTTTCGGTTTTGGTCCCCGGCTGCTTGCATCCACAGCTAGTATTGGCCGATCGCAAATATCTGTCATATCTTTTCTTGCGTTCAAGTTGTCTTTTGTTTTTCCGGCGACATCTATCACAGTATTCATGACATTGTCGAAAACATTCTTTTCTATGTGCATGACGTCAAGATTATGATGAATAATATTGGCCTTCCAATATGGTAGATCCCAAAATATACTGCGTTTTGTCCACTTATGTGTACTTCCATACGCAAAAGTCGTGCCGTGCGGGTTCTCAACAACAGTTGGAATGTCCTGCACACGCTCCCAAATTTGATCGCCGGTCAACCTCAATGGTGGACGCGTTCTTTCAGTTTTTGATGAACTCTTTCTTATTCCTTCTGAAAGGATGATTTGGCGGTGAAAATTGTCTGTGACAGTCAAAATAGCTAGGCTTCTTTCTATATTTTAATCTAAATGACTTTGACCTCTCCAAACATATCGGACATCCTAAGATCCCAACCGTACTCCATCCAGATAACATTTCGTAAGCTGGAAAGTCATTTATCGTCCAAAGAAGGGCAGCCTTCATTACAAATATTTGATCGGTAGAAACGTCATACGTAGGGACACCTTCAACCCAAAGCCGTTGTAACTCCTCAATCAATGGTTGGATATAAATATCTATCAACTTTTTTGGATTTTGCGGCCCTGTCACGATCAATGTCAAAAACATATAAGGTGTCTTCATGCACATACCAGGTGGAAGATTGTATGGCGTTAAGATAACTGGCCAGCATGAATAACTTTTTCCAGTTCTCCCAAATGGAGCAAATCCATCGGCACAGAGACCTAACCTAATGTTCCGAGGCTCCATTGCAAACTCAGGGTATGTTCTATCAAAATGTTGCCATTCCTCCGCATCTGAAGGATGACACATTAGACCCTCTTCTGTTTCATGATTTGCATGCCAAGTCATGTGTTCAACAGTGGCTTTAGACGCATAAAGCCTTTGCAATCTGGGGATTAAGGGCAGATAAAACATTTGCTGGCATGCTCTACGCTTCTTATTACGACCCAGCCTCCTGTTAATCTTGTACTTAGGTTGACTACAGAATTTGCAAGATTCTGCATTTTCATCATCTCTCCAATATATCATACAACCCCTACTACATACATCAATTCTTACAACCGGAAGACCTAAGTTATCCACTAGCTTTTTCATATCATAAAAATCACTTGGCATGTTGTTATCATGAGGCAATGATTCCCGCATTACTTCAACAAAAGAGTTGAAACAATCCTCAGACACATTATGCTCTGCCTTGATATTTAATAGTCGGGCTGTCACCGATAACTTAGTGTGGTCCTCACAACCTGCCCATAGAGGTTCATCTGCTGCTTTCAACACATCCCAGAACTAATTAGATTGAAAAGTTTCATTATATACATTCTCCTCAAAACCCGTCACTCCTATATCTTCCAATTGTGAAGCATGACTAGTACCCACTTATTCACGTGTAGGAGTAAAACTAGTACTTGCATGATTTGATTTTGTGATAAAATTATGACTAGCTGCATCAATCACCATCCTCTCGTATGGATTCAATTGCTCATAATAGCCACATTCTTCCCTAACTGAAAATTGGTCACTTCTTCCATAGCCTTCATCAGATATAAATAGTTCACCATGGGAAGTCCAATTATAATAGTTCGCAGTAAACCCAAATCTAATAAGGTGTTCTCTAACTTCATCACACACAAGAAATTTACCATTGTCGCACTTTTTACACGGACACCTTAACTTATTTCCATCCATAAACTCATATTTACTACTAGCAAAGTCTAAAAATAGTTCCAACCCAGTACGAAACTCATCTGTCAATCCTTGACGTCCAGGTAAGTTCTTATTATACATCCAAGCCCTTTGTCTTTGCATTGTGTCTGTATTAAAATAAAAAAATCTGGTAAAATATTTAAAATATCATATCTATAGTTCTTAATTAAAACTATAAAATTTTGGAAATTATACTTTTTGTTATTCACACAACAATTAATATGAAATTGCAAAAATATAACAAATTACAATGTAAAGAAGACTTACCCAAATATTTGACTGAAATATTAGTAGGACAAGGTGATCAATTTGATGAGAATTGCAAAGTCCACTTGGATTGCGAGACCTTCAATTAGGCATAAATCCAAAAAAGAATAATCACTTAAGAATTATTTTTTAATAATTTTTAATGTACAATGGAAACGGAATTCATCCTTCGCAAATTTGCGACGAATAAATTAAAATTCCGTCGCAAATTGCGCTTGCGACGGATCACATTTTCCGTCGCAAATTTGCGACGGATACTTCATTCCGTCGCAAATTTGCGACGGATACGTCATTCCGTCGCAAAAACAGCAGAAAACAGCATCGCCGTTTGGCTCTTCCGAAGGCCGGCGAGGTCTCACCGATCGCCGGTCGTTAAACCGTTGATGCAGATACGAAAAAAACACAAGCATAAACATATATTTAAAAAAAAAATTTACAATGCAACGACGAATAGTGACGAAGCTAGCTATTTTGCACTTACAAGTACAAAAGCTTCACCGAGATTAATATGTGCGAGTGTCGATTTTGCTGATTTCAGAGATATGAAACAGGGAGAAAAGCGACAGAAAGCGACAGAGAGCGAGAGAGAGAGATAGTGAGATAGTGATTGTATGTTACTAGTTGATAAACTACGCATTTGCGACGGATGAGTATTTTCATGGCAAATTTGCGACGGACAAGTATGTCCGTCGCAAATTTGCAACGGAATTTGCGACGGTTTTACTTTCCGTCGCAAATTTGCGACAAAAAAAATTTCATCGCAAATTTGCGACGGATTATTTCGGTCGCAAATTTGCGACGGAAATACTCATCCGTCGCAAATTTCATGTTTTTTTGTAGTGGCTCATTTACACCTCCAACACTTCTCTATTCAGAGAAACATCATCGACTCTTCGGATTCATTTTCAGGAATCGGCCGAGTGTTCACGCTCTTGATTTGTGCTATACTCATCTCACGTTCAAACCAAAGCATCTCCTACTCAGAATAACCTTAAGGCCAGAGCCCGCAATGCTACAAGTGGACCACTATCCGGCGGACGCAGAGGATGGACGATCTATGTGCGTCCGAGGGGATTAATCGAAATGAAGATTCGGACCCCCCTAATTTAAAGCAACTAAGCTTGGATCTCATTTCCCACCGCCACACACCCTCCACGAAAAGCATTTATGAACCATTACCACGATTACGATAGTTCTCGACTCCTCCCCTCCAATGCTCGAGGACGATGGGCCAAAACAGCATTGATTTTGGCAAAATAGCTTGAGTAACCATTGCCGTCACTGTCAGCGGGGGGGAGAAAACAGTAGCGAGCACGAGAACGATGGAAAGTGGGGGAGATGATTGGCTTGACGGATGCGATGAGAGCGGCGGTGATTGTATGAATTTTTGGCAGAGCCCTTGGATTTGGAGCGGGTCCGGATCATCAGCTGCCACTAATTGAAGGACTTTGGGTCAACAACATTCATGGCGATGGACCAATCCATGATTGCTGCCTGGGCCCATGAAAGTTTGGCAAAAATGCGATGAGATATTACAAGATATATTATTCAGTGTCGTGTTGGGCCTCGGGTTGTATCCCCGTCGACCCAGTGGACCTAATGAAAAAGATGCCCGTCTTTTCTTTGTTCCCCTCATTGCTCATGATTGTTTTGACCTACCTTTTCTTCTTTCAAAGACCCCAAAAAAAAAATTATCAAATTCCCAACTTTCACCCATCTACTCACGATACATTTCTTATCGTATCGTTCCACTTACCACAAGATGTCTAATTAAGTTCCTTCGACGCCACCAGCACCGTCCAAATTTAGCCAATTAGTGTGCTGCGTTTCCGGTGGTCGTGTTGGGGTTTGGTCGTCGCCTACGGTTTCTTGTTCTACAGAGAAGGCATCCCGAGATGGGTACGTTTCGGCATCCGCCTCTCCAGCAGTTACATGTTGGGTCATTTTAGGAGAGAGCGTATATTATGCGGCGGATACACCACGTGACAGCGACGGCGCTATGTTACCGGTTAATTGCCGTTGACCACATGCCACGAAACCCATCTGCTCGGCGCCATGACTGCACGCACCTCACTTTTCAATTTTGACCAACTTGCCACACGGCACATCCGTCGCGCAAAATACCTTCGGGGGTCATTCCGCCTATCATTCTCCGGTCTAAATGCCAATAAAGCTTAAAAAGGGAGAATGTGCCCTATTGGTTGGGTGGTCGCGGCTCATCCTTTTGAATCTTAATGCATTTGGCCATTTAATGATTTAATTTAGGCAGGTTCGTACCCGTGCAATGTCTCATTTACTTTAACTGTTGCAACATTAAATCTCATATGCCCCCAAAAGCCGCCTCTGCCGTGAATTAACCCACAAGTTATGCCGACATGCATGGAGGTCTCAACATTGATTAGCATTAGGTCAAGCCCCCATTTAATATGCGCATGCTTCCTCACGCTTCCATTTTTTTTTTTTAAACTAATTCATTTTCGAGCGCGCTCAAAAAAAAATAACCGAACGATCGTGCGAGGGATCTTGATCTTGTACACACAATAATAATAAAATTCATAAATCGTCGTTGATGATTGAGTTTTCTCGGCCCATCGATTAAGGTTGCTGTGTATGGGGGGTATCCAAGCATTCCGATGAATCCCTACGGGGTATCCGGACCTTTCTTAAATCACGATTAGCGAGGCCTTACGAATCTCGGAAACATGAACCGTCCAGCGATTAATATAATGCGTCCGTGCGGTCGCCGGAGCAACGGCAGCGAATCTAGCGACGATGGCGGTTGACCGGAAAACGGGAGGGGGCCTCGGCGCTTCGGTTCCCCGCACGTGCTTTTGGGACCACTGAACTCCCACTCGCACCGTGTTTCGTGCTTACCAAAGGGCGTTCGCTTCTCTTCTCAATGAAAACCATCCTTTAAAACCTTAATTAATATTGCCTCGTTATATACTTAATTAAAGGATTAATTAAAAGAGTTTTGACAGCTAATTTTAGCTCGTAATTCACCGATTTACCAGATGATTTTCTTTTAAAAAAAATTTTTGAACAGCTCGTGAGGAGTGGGAGGAGGTGCCTTATTGTATATTATCCATCGAGTTTTTCAAAGTAATTAATGCGATTAAAAGTTTTTTATTTCTTTGAATGAAGGGGCATCAGATTATTTCAAAGGTCAAACGTCGCGAAGCGAAGCTGTTGAAATATGTTTCGAAATTCAAAACGATTTATTCTTTAATTCGAATGAAGAGTTCGAAAGCGTATTCTAGAATATATCGTTTTATCGTTCCGTTTCTATTGAAATATATTCGTAATCGAACCGTAGTTACATGACTTTTTTTCTAGTGAAACAAGGCCGTGTCGAATTTCTCGTTTGAGTTTATTTTAGCGAACGATGGACATGTCCACTTAGTTTTAGGCCAATGAATGGACGTCCTCAATCATTCCATGGAGTTGAAAAAACGGTTGTTATATCCCATCACTTTAATCATTACTTTTTCTCAAAATCGGAATAGAATTATAATAACTTTTTTCCATATAAACTTGCTCAATTTGAAATAAGAAAAAATGGGCTCGAAATGAATAAAAAAAAAAAAGAGTTGCAGTCCCTGTAAATATTAGGATTATTACCCTAGAAAATCCAAAATTGATATGTCCGCGATAAATTTATCTCAAATTAACTTTTTGTTCACGAAAAATCCCAAACTGATACATCCATGACAAATTTACCTCAGATGACTACTAAAAACCCCAAATTAATACATTTGCGACAAATTTACCTCCATTAAATTGGATTAATATCATAAAAAATCATAAATTTATATACTTATTAAACCCCAAACCGGTACACCAGTCAACTGTCACGTGTTATCCAACTTAGAAATTGGACAGTGAAATTTAACAAAAACTATCGAAGGGTAAATTAAATTAGATTAATACCACGAAAAATCACAAATTGATATACTTGTTAAACCCCAAACTGGTACACCAGTCAACTGTCACATGTTATTCAACTTAGAAATTGGACAATGAAATTTAACAAAAACTAACGAAGGATACAATTATCACATGTGTACCGGTTTGAGTCTTTTGATTGTCAAAAAATTAATTTGAAGCAAATTTATCACAAATTTATTAGTTTAAAGATTTTCCATGGTATTAGCCTTAAATATTAACACCAAGTTCCCGCACGAGGGTTTCAATGGAAACCTTGAGACATTAATGTCAGCATCTTGAGCATTCTTTTATGTTTATTTTTTGCCCAATCGGTAAAAAAGAAGAAGAAGACATGATAGGGACAACATAAAATCAAAAGGTGAGTGTGGTCCAAAAAGTGGATAAATGATATGTCAAATGGATTGCAGCCACAAGCGAACCGGTTCAACGAGTGGTCCAACCGTGACGAGGACCACACCGATCATTGGCGAAATCGAAAATTTTCATAAATAAAAAAAAAATATAGAAAAATTTCGATTCAAAGGCCACCATCATGTGTTTTTTTTTTCCTTCTAATTATAAAAAAAATTATAATGCAACATATGGGGAAATTGATGGTTTAAAGCTGCGCAAAAGCATTTTGGTGAAAGGGCACACCAACCGATGGTCCCAATTTGGAATAGGATGTGCGATGTTTGCATGTTAACTGTATGTATTGGTCCATATATATGAGACCATACTTTTTTTTTAGATTCTTTTACAATGGTTACTGTGAATATGCAAAATGTGTAAAAAAAAAATCTTCGGAAAATTTATATTTCTTTAGTTAGATGGAGAAGCATAAAGCTAATCTCCATCCTTAATTTGAAATTGAAAACTCTATCTTCTACTTTTATTCAACTTCTTTGTCCTCGTTTGGTGTAATGCTTTCAGAGGAAAAAAGACAAATTCAAGGCTCCATTTATTTCGCGAAAAATGAATGGCTTTAGAAACATATTCTTGAAAATGATCGATTATATCGCTTATAAAAATAAACGAATGAAAAATATTTACATCGTCCATGAAAATATTTAGATATAAATCGTTGTCGGTACAGGAAATTTTTTTTTTCGTTGACTAATTATTTCGAACGACACAAGCAATCATTATTAGAAAAATATTTTTCAAATCCCAATCATTTTCTTTCAAGCAAATGGAGTCTCGAAATTGTTACGCGAGCCATGTGATTTTCTAATATTTTATCGTGGAAATTAGAAGCATGCGTTGTAATCTACAAAAGCAAAACATAATTTTCGTCTCGAAATTTGAGATTTTCGGTGGCAAAATCATACGTTGCCTCAAAAAAAAAAAAGAACTTTTGCCTCCATGTGTCATTATGGTGTGTGGAAATTTAATGTGTCGTGACGGATGAGATAAGACAGAGCCTAGAGCCTATGCGAATGATATGAAATATCGGGTCACAGCGCATCACACATTTATAAGGAGCTAATAGAGAGACATTTAATTTCGTGCTATTATTAGCTCATTCAAATTAAAATATAAAAAAATAAATAAAATGAAAGTTATATGGCAAGGTACGTCCTCTGAGTTTTAATTTCTTGTGTTTTCCCTCCCTTTTTGGCAGCTGAAGGACACATTCATACTTCATACAAGTCACAGAGACAAGAAAAAGATTGCATTAATTTCATGTAGTTCTACTTTGGTCGAGATGGATATGCAAAGTGTACAACAACATCATTAAATTTTGCAGAAATTGTCCGGGGCTCAAGCGTCATAGAAATATCTGGCTAGTACAACTACATGAAATTAATGCAATCTTTTTCTTGTACCGATACCCCAAATTTGTACCGATAATTCAAAATTACCTTCCCTTCATATGGTCGATAGTCCGGCATGGTGATGTGCTTGGTCGTTAAAAAAGCGACGTGGCAACGCTCTTGATCGACACGGTAGTACCACATCAAATTCATTTGCTGGGGCGTTAAATTTGTAACGATGATTACGGTGGGAAGTCTAGCGAAAGGTATTTTGGATCGTCGGTACAAGTTCGGGGTATTGATGAAAAGCATAGTATTTCGGTGTGATGATGATGTCTCACGTGTTAAAAATCGGGGGAATTCGCGTACCAACATTTCTTCGCGAAAAACCACGTTTTTCTTATGTAGAGTATCCACCCAAAAATCTTTGGATACCTATTGAATCCTCCCTTTCCGCCAGGAAAAGGCCACTAGGGTATAGCCACCTTGCCAGCTCCTACGCATGATATTGTCCAAGATTTGATAAGAGTGGAGAAACTAGGTAAAAATTAGCGAGGGTTTGTCGAGCACGCTTTGGATTACTAATCAGTGTTTTAGAAGTAAACATTCAACGGGGATTAGGACGTAGCCGTTGTCTTAATCTGTTCTAGCTTACTTGCTAAATCGACACCTCAAGAGAAGCCAAAGAGAGCACTCGAATCATCTGAGCACGCCGGTGTTTGAAATTTTGCAAATCGACTTGCCTAATTCATTTGGCTGGTGTCGCGACGCGCAGTAGCAGAAATCCGATACCTTCATTCTGAGATATCACTAAGAGCGAGCCAAAGTTTGAGGTCGTCGGGAAAAATCCGA
Source organism: Syzygium aqueum (assembly GCA_031216185.1). Lineage (NCBI taxonomy): Eukaryota > Viridiplantae > Streptophyta > Magnoliopsida > Myrtales > Myrtaceae > Syzygium > Syzygium aqueum. The sequence continues at coordinate 24,155,696 of CM062241.1, read as the reverse complement.
TACCTTCACTTTGGGCGATCATCGAGGGGGTGCTCAAGTTCAAGTCCGTCACGAAAACTGCGCTGCTCGTGAGATTTTTTTTCCTCGAGGTGCTTACCTACCAATCAGCTATCGATTTCAATATTATTTGTTGCGAGCTCGTGACAGAATCTCAATACTTTCACCTCGAGAAATTGTCAAAAGAGAACCCGAGTTCGATGGTCCGGGATATATTGAACTACTCCACCCTGCATTAATTTTCCGACGCAGGGCTTTTCAAATACAACTTACACGTGCATCTCAACAGTAAATATAGACAAAGTAGCCGTAGACAAAAAGCTTAGAGACTCGGCAACACTTTTCGTTCGATGATATGGTCTAGTAGACACGCTAAGGAGGTCCATAACACACTTCCCGTTTGTAGACACCAAAGGGCATTAAATGGTCATGTAATCCCCCGAAACAACAAGAGCCAAACCAAACCAAAAGCAGATCATCGTATTATTTCGACGGCTCCTCCTACCTCCATCCGTCGCAGAAAGATCCCCAATCTTTTGGAAAAAGTTCAAAGACAAAAGGCGAAACCAACGGCGGGCGGTTCCACCCGCCGTCGAACGGCCGTCATTAAGCCGCCAGCAGCTACAAGCAGACCAGACCATTCGCCGCCATCGGGCTGTCTCCGCCGCCCGCCGCCGCCTCCTTTCTTCTCCCTCTCTTCTGAACCAACGAAAGGGAAAACACCTCGAGCCTCCATAAATTCCCCCCTTCCGTCCACATCCGACCAAGAAACGGCATCGGATGACCAGATTTTTTACGTAAGCCGACACGAGGGGAAAAGTCGCACGGCAACGCAATGCCTGCGGAGATTCGCAGCACAGCACATTAATGGCGGTGCAAAGTGCTGTCCGTGACGTCAATATTTACAATTAAATCGAAGGTGCCTTTGATGGGGGGAAGAGTAATTGTCAGATCTCAGATGTCGAGTGATCTCATCACGGTACTATTGAGAGAAGAATTGAATTCCAAATCAAGTTGTGACTTTGTCTGTCTCTCTTGTCTCTCTCGATTGCTGTCGCTGGCCGTTTTGCGGGCCTCCGACCATAAATTCATTCTGAATTTCGATTTCTAGAGCTGGCGCGATGCCGTATCTTATACTCGAAAAACTTAATTTGGGAATCCTGAAGAGTTATAGTTTTGTTTTGCCCCCGATTGGAGATGACTTCCTCGACCATGTCCTTGGTTAATTCGTTCAAGAGAGAGCTGAATTTAAGCTAGTTAACATATCTAGTTAGACCCGCTTTCACTCCAAAACTTAAGCCAATGATTATATAATTCAAGCACTAGTTTAAACAAATACCGAAAGTTCAAGGACCCCTTGGAATTGCTCAGCGCCCCTGTTCTGTTCATGCGATTTGACTAAACCGTTGGAGGGAACCCAAAAGAGAACAAAAACCGCGATTTCGGAAGGAAAAGCCACGGGAGATGTGAAGGGAGTCAAGGGACCACACTCACTTTTCTCTGTTTCTCGTCCCCCTTTGGAATATCAGTCTCGTCTTTCTTTAATTAGGTTTCTAATTTCAGATGTGCCCTTTTGCCCTTTCGTGCCCGTCGGGTTTCGGACAATTCTACGGTACGTATACGGTGCCTCGCGCCATCAACTATCAATCGTTGGATAACACCAACTAGTAATAAGGTCAATAGATTAACAAATATCGGTCATCGATCATTTACAAAATACATTTCTCGATGTATTTCTATTGGGTTCATTCTCTTGGGTTTTTCTAAATTTCGTCGAGAAAGTTCCGGCACAAATCGTACACTTGAGTTTTTACATTGTCGTGCGAAATCCCGATTCCTTTCGGATCCATTCATTTTATCTCGTCGACCATTGAACTGGACCAAAGAATCCAAATAAATATAAGGATTCATCTAGATCGAAGAATTATTTAGATGCATCTTTACATGCTAAGTATTGTCTGTTTTAACTTCTTTTTTTTTGTTTTTTTTTTCCTTCGTAAAGGGATTATAATTAGATGGCAATGATCAATTCGGACAAAGCTGTATCACGAGATACCCAAAAATTCTTTCGTAATCGGTCTTCGACACTTTTAGGATAAATCCCTCCAAAGCACTAACATTTTTTTTTCACATACAGCGAATTATTCAATTCGACTCATCTAAATCTTTTAAAAGAACGGTGCATCGAGCGAAGCTTGCCTCAAGATCTCCCTGTCTCGGTACCACGCGGGTTTCGCACGAGATTCGCCGGATCCCCCGGGGTTCACGGCTGCGCCGGTCAAGCCCCTCGTCCGCCCGCCTCGTGCACCCGTCCGTTGTTCGCACGAGGGTCGGACCATGGACATGATTGATGGCTGGCGAAGTAGAGACAAGAATAAAGCGTCCATCTTTTCGATTCCGTCCCGACCTTTTTACCCCTAAAGGCACACCGAAAGAAGAAGAAGATCCCACGTCTAGGATCGCGTCTTAGACATGCACCGCGCGATCGTCTACGAACCGTAGCCCTACATTTTTGACCGGCGGCCCCACGGTGTAGCCAATGGGATCCGAGTCAAATGAAAATGGTCCTCTCGAATTTATCTTTTTATGCCCTTTTAATCTTCTTTCTTTGTTTGCTTTTTTTTTTTTTGGTCGCATCTGCTTGTCGCCAGGTCTTCTTAATGACGAGAAAATACAAAAGAAATTTTTTTTTCAAATGATGACATGCCCAAATTGCCCGGCCGCAGATCAATCTCGCACCGCCCATGATGTGGCGAAATTAGTTTGATGTTGTCTTATGATTTGATGGATCATGGGAATGGGATGGTTCATAAGCGACGTTCAATTAATCGGAAGCTCTCGACCCGTATCGATCCGTTCCTAGTTGCCTGTAGTGCGACGGTCAGTGCTCGTCTATTGTTGTTGAGCACTCACGCCGGAACGAAAAATTGAGATGTAAAAAAACGATACGAGATCTTCGTGACCCCTCCTTTATAGACACTTTTTATAGTGACATGTGTACGTATTATTTATGCTCGGAATTAATTGGAAAACTACTAAATTTCATGTAACGATACGTTCGTATTAAGTTTTAGATGTTAACTAATCGAAATGCGTGCCATCTTTACATCTTCATTTCGATCCGGACTTAGACATATCAAATCTAAAACCATATTCGCAAGGATTAGAACTTGAAAGTCATGGTATGGACCCACGAGCACTGTTCAATAAAATGAACGATGCTAAAGATGCCGATCCTATTTGCACGAATGGTCACGTGGTACCTTAAAGCAGTGTCATGATCAAACGAATCGATCACCTCTTTAATGGCGAAATCATAAATTTCACTAGGTGCTTTTTGCGGGAAGATTTCGTTGATTAGAATCAAGATCACAATCAGAGCAAAAACGGACAAAATCGAGATCACACGAAATATGACATCATCGTCCAAGACGAGGCACCACGGGAAACTATTCCTTTTTCATCAACTCACGTCCTAACCGTCAATCGGTTCTATCACCAAACGTTATGCTCGAATTTAATCCCTAACTCGGCACTCTATATCGCGAAAGCGACAATGGGGAAAATTCGCGAGATCTTCACATGCTAACGGGCCCTTAATAACACCGATTCATCATCGATTAAGAAAATATTTAAGCTCAAAGAATTCAATTGAATTCTTATACATTTCCTACTATCCTAAGTCCTAAGCAAAATCACTGGAAATTTACCACAATGACCACCGTTCTCACTTGAGAATGGGGAGGTGGAGAGCTCGAATTCCCATTTTCGCGGGGTAGGGGTGGGGTCGCGTAGTTTAAAATGTGAGTTTCGACGCCCACGCCCCGCAAGAGGCGGAGCGCAAGTCTGAATGTGTATCGTGAGAGAGAAATAGAGTAGAATCGATAAAAAAAAAAAAAGTCCTAAGCAAACATAAATGCCACATCGGAGATGGCTATCATGTGATGCCCCCCCGCACGCTTTTTGCTTGCCTCCCCCCATCACTCTCTAGCGTCGGCCCCGATATGTTTTTCTGATTCTTAGTCTTTGAATATACCCCCTCTCCACGTGCAAGGGAATAGTCGCATTAATTTAAAATTAAAATTAATTAATTCCTCCCTAAGCATCATTAGCATTAATAAAAAACTAATTCTAATCTGACCAAGGTGAGCGCATCGAATCAAGACTATTTTAAAAGGTTAATACCACGAAAAACCCCAAACCGGTATATCCGTGATAAATCTGTCCCAAACTAATTTTTTGGCTGCTAAAAATCAGAAACCGGTACACCCGTGATAATTTCATCCTTCGTTAATTTCCGTTAAATTTTAACATTGAATTCCTAAGTTGGATGACTCGTGGTACGGGTGTACCGGATTGGGTTTACAGATATATTGATTTGTGATTTTTTCGAGGCATTCATCCAATTTAACGGAGGGTAAAATTGTCAGAAATGTATCGGTTTTTTGATTTTTGTGATTAAAAAAATTATTTTGAAATAAATTTATTACATGTGTACCGGTTTGGAATTTTTTTATGGTATTAGCTCATTATGGCTCCGAGAAATTGTTTAACGTATAAACTTCTTCTCTTTTTTTTTTTTTTTTTTTAATTTTAATGTTTTCGGAGCTTAATTAGCGGGGAGGGGGGGTGTGGCAACAAAATAAACAGCAAAGTCCAAGCCAATGCCACCCGAGGGGGGAAAGAGAGATTCCCGGAGAACCGTGCGGGGCACTTTACTAATCAAATCTCAGCTGACGGATTATTTTAATATCTTGATTCCGCATTAATTAAGGTTGATTAGTGAATAGAAAAACCCCCCTTTATGTGCAAAACGACTCAGCCCACGAATTATTTTATCCCCCCCATTAATATTGTATTTTCTCTCGTATACCGACCCCCCATTAATATTGTATTTTCTCTCGTATACCAACTCACACCTAAATTTCCCAGCAGAAGCTCGAAACTTCCTTTAAATGGAAAATTAGCTTTCGCAATTTCCTTAAGAAAAACGGGCTAATTAAAAAAAAAGGTACTAATTTTATCTTAAATGATAATTCTGATCAGAATTATTTTTTTGTCTCAATAAAAAGCATAAATTTCTATTCGAGTCTCAAATCTGGCTCCCGTGATATGAAATTGCCGTATCGTTCGGACCAGATTTGGGATTCGAGTGAAAATTAGTAAAATTCGGATCAAAATTATCAGGGTAAAATTTGTCTTTTTTTTTTTTTGGAATCGCGCCAAAGAAAAATAGTGATCGTCTCTTTTTTCTCCTCCAAAAGAGGAGTTTTTTTTTTGGGGGGGTAGAGACAAGCTCTCCGGTTGCCATCGCCAAGGATGCCAAAGGCCCCCCGAGAGGACCGAACCGACGGCGGAGATCGCGGCCTTTAGGGCCGCGGGCCGCGGGCCGTCCGATCTTCAAAACCCCCCCCCCACCCCCAGCTTTTCGACCCAAAAAGGACAGGTCGATGGAATCCATGCCCCAGGACTCTGCCAGCCCATAATACCGTGTCCTTTTCACCGGACGGACGAGACTGCCCCTCCCGCATGTGGAGCGAGGGCGCCACTGTGCCAGTAGATAAGGGGTGGCCTCGTCATTTCCCCGCCGGGAGAATCAATTATTTTCGATGTTGGCCAACGTACGTGGACCTGATGTAACGACGGGGCCCCGCATCACCTTTTTCTATATTTCGCTCGCTCCCTGTTTATTTATTTATTTTTTAAAATTTTTAAATTTCTTAAAATTTTGTTTTTTCAAGGGTGAAAATTTATCACTGCCGCGGGGAGAGACTGACCCTCAAATTGTTTTTTTTTGGGGCTCCGTGTGAAAAGTTAAAAAAAAAAAAAGAGAAACAATTCAACCATCTTTATTTTTTTTTCTTTTTTCTTTTTTCGGGATTTCCGGTATTTACGTTTTTGAACCGTCCCCTCTCTTTGTCCGTACGCTGCGAAAGGGCAAGGCGGGGGAGGGAGTCGGTGTGATCTGACGGTCTTGACTGAGATGCAACGTGCGCTGGTCTGCACCCTTTCAATTAATTAATTTTGTTTTATCATTTGGCCACATCTATTCATTCTTTTCTTAAAATTGCAAAAATAAAAAAATTTAAAAAAACCAATAATCAAGGCACCCTTAAGCCACTAATGATAACGATCGTGTTTCTGTTTTTCGGTTCCAGAAATATGTTTGGAACGCGTTTGGTAACGTAATTTCATTTTTTAATTTTTTGGAACAAATTTTGATTTTCAAAAATAGATTTGGAATAAAAATGAGAAGTAAAAATTTTATATTTTTCTATTTCTAGAACAAAAATGAGAAATTCTTCTCATCACTCGCCCTCGCTACTAGCTGGTCGCCCACCTACACACTCGTCGCCACCCACTTGTTGACCGGCACCTCCCGCCGTTTGCCATCTCTTGCCGTCGGCCCTCGTCTCTTAAGCTGACTGCCCTCCTCTCGCTGTCGCTCATCTCCTACCGCCATCCACTGTGGGTTGCTGCCCACCATCCATCGGTCATCGTCCCTCGCCGTCGTCTGCCCTCCTTCTGCCAATGCCCCCCTCCTACTGCTGGCCATCGCCCGCCTCTCGTCGCTGCCCAACATCGGCAACCTCTAGTAGCCGTCCTCCACACTGGCCGCTTTGCTATTCACCGCCGCCTCCCCCTGTCATCTGTCGCCCACCATTTGTTGTCACCGTTCGCCGCTGCCATCCGTCCACCATTCACTTACTAGTCAACCGAGAGGGAGAAATTTAATGTCGTTATCAAACAAATTTTTGTTTCAAAAACATAAATTTTGCGTCATTATCAAATATATATTTTTGTTTAGAAACTCATTCGGGAATATAAATAGAAAATTTTATTTTTGTCCAGAAATTGATTTTTGATTCGAAACCCTAACATTTCACCCCCTTCGTAATATTACCCACTCCTGGCCTTTTTTTAAAAAAAAATTCTAAAATTTTTTTACTCTCCAGTAACCCATTTTTTGAAGCATGAACGCTTTTGTTTCTACCCTTTTTTGGCTCCTCCACCCCTTTGGGAGAGCGAGCTCGCACCACACATTGGTCAACTTCACTGCCAGACCCAACTTCTTTTTTGCACTTCTCCGAGTCACACACCACACAAAACCGAATTGTTCCATCCTTTTGCTATTTATTCATCATTAGCAAATCCCCGATTATTTCATCCGATAATTTAACACGTCCTCATCTTCATCATCGAGGACGAGGGAGTTTCCCATGAAGGGTGTCCACGAGACACTCGCTAAATACTCCCAATAGAAATTATTTCCGAGCTTCGGAATATCATTACATATATCACAAGAAATGTTATTGAGGCGCGTGATAAATTCGCCAAAAGGATCATGGCCGTTGATCTCTCCTGTCACGGCCTGAAATATGTTTTTTTTTTTTTTTCGTTATTTGTTTTCGGGGACCAAACGGTAGGATTTATGTAAAAGAAAAAGATAATGACACAAATAGTCCATAAATTTTGTCTCAATATGTAATTTGATTCATAAACTTTTAATTTGTTCAATATAGTCCCTGAACTTTAGTTTAATGTTCAACGTGGTCTCTGAATTTTGGTACATATTCAATTTGATTATTGAACTATATGAAAATATATAATATAGTTCATGAACTTAAATTAATAGAATGACTATATTGAATATTTTTTATAAAGTTTGATGACTATATTGAACGTGTATAAAAAAATTTGAAAATTACATTGAATAAATTAAAAATTTAAAAATTATATTGAATAAATAAAAAATCGAGGGACCAAATTACGTTTTAACTCAAAATTCAGAAACCATTTGCGTGTAAGGGGAAAATGTGGAGAAACACTGCAGGGGAGTCAGCACGCAGCGGGGACGGGTCAGCAGCGAGCAGCGTCCCATACGAAATCAGTGACCCATGATTGGACGGTCGTGATGTCATGATAGCCCCGTCTCCCCCTTAAAAGCCTTCACATCAGATCATTCCCCACGATTTCCGTTATTATTATTATTTAAAGAAAAGCAATCATTTAATCTCCCCGCTGGTCCGATTTGGCTGTCGTGGTCCCCCCCCCCCCCACCACCACTCAAATCCAGCCGTGCAATGCGCCCCCCTCCCCGCCCAATCATGAGATTCCTACGCTACGGTGCAGATTGCTACACTCGATCGCCCCTCCCCACTCGCGATATCTCCCCGTTTTCTCGCGCGGTAAAAAAAAATCGTTTTTTCTCGGGGTTAAAAAAGATCAGTAAATATTTCGTTTCATTTCTCGGCGGAGGTTTTTCCCAAACACGGAAGCCGGGCGGCGGGGGCATTTAATTTTTGAGATAAACAAACCCTTTCTTGTTTTAAGACCATCCTTGATTATTCTTGAAATGTATAGTTTGAGCTCGGATAGAAAGTTCTCCTCCCCCCGCAAGTCAAATCGGGTTTGAGCGCATGCGATATTTCTGAAAACGATCGCCACGAATCGAAGCGATTACGGTCTTTTTTTTTTTCTTTTTTTCTAGATCTTGCTTGTTCTAGAAACGGGCTGGTCTGTGTGACGTTGGATCCTGCGAAATCTTTCGTTCTGTTTCGCGTTTCAATTCAAATTTAAGAAATCCGATACTCCCGAACAGGCAAAAGAGTGTTGTTGCCCCCCTTTCTTTCTCTCCCCCACATTTTCGCCGAGACATGCATGGCTCTCTCTCCCCTCCCGCGGCCATCCTCTCGAACCCTCCACCACCGACACGATCGCATCGACACATTCCCAAAAATTAAGCAAAATTACTGCCCGCAAAAAGAACGAGCAAATTTACCGCCCAGATGGAAAGGGTGTTCGTCTTCCGCGCTTTAGCATACGAGTTTCGAATTACTGTATCTGTGTGTTCTGAACTTTCTAATGTGGACGCCCTGTTGATTATCCGGCCCAGTGAAAAATTTGTTAGTGGAGGAACCATACTGCTAAAAAAAAAACACACACACACAACTTACCAAAAAAAAAAAAACAACAAAGGAAAAGCTCCTTATCCCCTCTCTCTCTCTCTCTCTCTCTTGCAGACTACTACTGCGCTCACATTCTCTTACATACTTCCTCTTTCCATGGTTTTTTTGGTCGAAGGTTTTGGCCATTTTGTGCAAGCTCAAAAACGACCAAAGAAAGGCTCACGCTGAGCTCCTCCTCTATATTTTGCCCATCCAGATCTAACGCACCATCTCTCTCTCTCTCTCTCTCTCTCTCTACCTCTCCGAGCCAATCAAGAAGAAGGTGAGGTCCAGCCTCTGTCGTTCACGAGGGTCATGGCGTACTCGTTCCCGGAGGAGGTGCTGGAGCACGTGTTCTCCTTCATCGGCTCCGACAGGGACCGCAATGCCGTCTCCCTGGTGTGCAAGTCGTGGTACGAGATCGAGCGGTGGTGCAGGCGGCGCGTCTTCGTCGGCAACTGCTACGCCGTCGCCCCCGCGGCGGTGGTCCGGCGCTTCCCGGAGGCGAGATCCGTGGAGCTCAAGGGGAAGCCCCACTTCGCCGACTTCAACCTCGTTCCCGAGGGCTGGGGCGGCTACGTCTCCCCCTGGATCATCGCCATGGCCCGCGCCTACCCTTGGCTCGAGGAGATTCGGCTCAAGCGGATGGTGGTCACCGACGAGAGCTTGGAGCTCATCTCCAGGTCGTTCAAGAACTTCAAGGTCTTGGTCTTGTCCACTTGCGAGGGGTTCTCGACCGACGGGCTCGCCGCCGTCGCCGCTAATTGCAGGTTCGTCTCCTTTTCTTCTGGTTTTCTTTTAGGGTTCGTGGGTTTTGATTTCTGGGAATGAGGGTCCGTTTACTGCGAGAGTTTTTCTCGATATGTGTTTCGAGATGCCTAAACAAAGTGAAAGTTCGTATCTTTCCGAGATATGCGATTCGCGAGTTTGTTTTCAGGGACTTTTCCTTCTGTGTTCTTTGATGTACAGTCAGCGAGTTGAAATGCTTGTTGACTCTTGGGGGTGTTGTTTGTTGTTCAGTTGGGATTGTCGTCAAATTTGATTGCTTTTGCTGGGTCTTGAGGGTAAATGATGATGCGTAAGGATTTGTTTTCCTCCCTTCCTATCTGATGCTCTGTTCTGTTCGCATTCCTCCTTCCTATGATTCCTTTTTCCTCATTTTTCGCTGTTCGCCATTTGCATTCGGCTGCCCGTTTATTGTTTGCCGACGCTAAATGTCTGTACTTTGCGGAAATTTTGGTCCGTTCTTGGTCCCTGGATTGACCAAAGTTACTATTCCATATGTTAAATTGATTATTTCCTGTTTTCTTTTTCTCCTAGATCTGGAGGGCATATGTTAATGGGGGATGATATCATGGAGAATCTAGCCACCATTGCTTTCATTTTCTTTCCTCTTGCTGCTTTTATGTTACAGCTTTGTATGAAGTGGCTGCATCTTGTACAGCGTGGGCTATTTGGTTTATAGATTCTTCTCATGGACATTTTCTTGTGAATTAGTGAGTTGGAAAGGGATGACTTTTGTTTGTTCACGCGTCAGTCCTTTTATCTCCTTGTAGTGATAACTCAGAAGAATCTTGGATGTATTTGATTTTGTCATTTTCAGATTCTTTTACTTCTTGAATGCTTGGCTCTACATCCGTACTGGGGAAAAAAATTTCCAAATTGTGAAATGGACGGTCGATTTGTTTAATCTCTTTTTTTGACGCTGATTATTCAAAAAGGCTTCCAATTGTGTTTACCTGAACAACTATAGTTGCGTCTTTGTCAACAAAATTGGTTGACAATCTAGTTTTCACTTTAGAGCGAATTTCGCACTAACTCCACATTTTACCACAATTTTCAAAAACTCGAGGCTATGCCTCTTTGTTTTGCAAAGATCCTTGCGAACACCGATGTTTGACGCACTAATTACATGTGCAGGAACTTGAGGGAGCTTGACTTACGGGAGAGTGAAGTGGAAGATACGAGTGGGCATTGGCTCAGTCATTTCCCCGATTCATATACATCACTCGTATCCCTCAACATTTCCTGCTTAAGCTCCGAGGTCAGCTTCTCTGCCCTGGAGCGCCTAGTAGGTCGCTGCCCCAACCTGAGGTCTCTGCGACTCAACCGCACCGTGCCCCTTGATCGCCTTGCCAGTTTACTTCGACGGGCCCCGCAGTTGGCTGAATTAGGCACGGGTGTTTATTCTGCTGAACTAAGGTCAGATGATTTCTCGAATCTAGTTGGCGCTCTAGCTGGCTGCCGAGAGCTGAGAAGTCTGTCTGGATTTTGGGATGTAGTACCTGCGTATCTTCCAGCTGTATATCCCCTATGCCCAGGGCTTACATCGTTGAACTTGAGCTACGCCACCATCCAAAGCTCTGAACTTACAAAACTTATCAGCCAATGTCACAGTCTGCAGCGCTTATTGGTATGATTGTTTAACGCATACTTGTGAAGACATTTTCTTTGCATTGGTAGTGCTTTGTCTAAATTTCGACTTTCGGTGAAAGAATTTTGCTTTTATGAAGTAATTAATGCTTCCCGAGTATTTCTATGGGACGACATCTATGATTCTTCCCTACTTCATCATCTTTTACCTTTTTTTTTTTTTTTCAAAGATGGCTGATAAATTGATTTGTAATTGAAAATTCATGGGACTGTTTGGCATGTCTCTCGAATATTGGATAAGACTCTGTTTCCCCTCTTTAATTTTCTTTTGGTACTGAATTAAATGTTTGTTCACAGAATAAATGAATTGATATGATATTTCAGGTACTTGATTATATTGAAGACAGCGGCTTGGAAGCCCTGGCTGCATCTTGCAAAGATTTACGGGAATTGAGGGTGTTTCCTTCTGAGCCCTTCAACCGTGAACCAAATGTATCTTTAACGGAGCAGGGCCTTGTGTCAGTGTCTGAAGGTTGCCCCAAGCTTCAGTCAGTTTTGTACTTCTGCCGCCAGATGTCTAATGCGGCCTTAGTTACCATAGCTCGGAACCGTCCTAACATGACTCGATTCAGACTTTGTATCATTGAACCACATTGTCCTGATTATTTAACTCTTGAGCCACTCGACACAGGCTTTGGAGCCATTGTCCAACACTGCAAAGATCTCCGGCGTCTCTCTCTATCAGGTCTTCTAACTGACCGCATGTTTGAGTACATAGGGACTTATGCGAAGAAGCTTGAGATGCTTTCTGTGGCATTCGCTGGCAACAGTGACTTGGGACTGCACCATGTGCTATCGGGGTGCGTCAGTCTTAGAAAATTAGAGATCCGGGACTGCCCGTTTGGTGACAAGGCGCTTTTGGCCAATGCTGCAAAGCTGGAGACAATGCGATCCCTTTGGATGTCTTCTTGCTCAGTGAGCTTCGGAGCATGTAAGCTGCTTGGTCAGAAGATGCCCAGGCTTAATGTCGAAGTCATGGACGAGAGAGGCCACCCAGATAAGAGGCCTGAAAGCTGCCCGGTTGAGAAGCTTTACATCTATAGAACGGTTGCAGGGCCGAGGTTCGATATGCCTGGTTTTGTTTGGACAATGGATGAGGATCCTACTCTGAGGCCTTCTTGACAGCGTTCGTTCAACCATTTGCCTTGTTTCCCTTGTGCCACTGTGGTGTGGTGATTGCGATGGTCAAAGCAGGTACATGCTCTTCACTGCCCTCTTTCATGCAGGTCTAATTTCTTTTTAGCTTAGTATTAGCAGCTGTTATTGGTGTGACGTCAGCTGTGGGAAGGGTATACGGAGGCTCAAGAGCTCTCTAGCCGAAGATTTTGCACTTGGCTGAGCTATGGATACCAATGCATTGTTAAATAAAAGAGGAACCTTCTTGTTGCTGCTGCTGCTGCTGTTGTATGTGTATCAAGACATTTAATTAAATTTGGGCTAGCATTGTTGTATACTCCTGCCAGACTTCATAATCATTTAAGGCGATTGACATTGGACTTGTCTTGTTATTGCGAGAGAAACCTTCCCAGGAAATGAGATATTAGATTCGGCATTGGTTTGAGTTCTCTTTTCTGTATTTCCGCAATGCACCCCTCTCTCCCACCCCTTTTCTTTTCTCCCATGTCACAGCTTTTGCCCCAACTTGTTTTACTGCTCGTCAAGCGTGCAATTTCACGACCACTCCGGTGATGATGGCAGCGTGTCTTCCTTCGATTGTGGCTAATGAAATCTTTGGTGATCTGTTGGTATCTAATAGAGGCTTCTGTTTGATGATGACGGATTCTTGGTTTGCCTTATCTCTAGATCATATTGTGCGGTTGTTCCTCTTTAGTTGTCGTAGCCCTTACCGTCATGATAGTGCGCCGTGCCTTCTTGATGGTTGTCCTTAGTTTGTTGTCCCCCTGCATCTATGGCGAAAGTTCCTCTCGAGTCTTCCAAAATGATAATTAGACCTCCAAATCTGTAACGCATCATGTATGCGGACTTTTGTTTTTTTTTTTTTGGGTAAAGGTAAGAATTATGCGGACTTTTGTTGCTAGAGTCGAAATGAAAAAAAATCGATACTTTCATTACAAAAACTGCTCCTGATCACTTCTGAATATCTCACCTTGACCTCTGTTGAATGGGCAGTTTATCTGCATTGCAACTGCTGATGTAAACTGGTCTGCAAGTGAAATGTGAGCACTCTGTCTGATTTGCCCCTATTTGTAAATTTGCATGCAAAGATTTGATTTTTCTTTAGTTGCCGCGCTGCTTGCGTCTATTTCTCTCTTCTTGGATATTACCCCTCTTGAGTGAACGTCTCGTCGGTCTGGACAGTAACATTCCATACTTTTGGTCCTCCACTTAATTGTTAATTGTGCACTTGTGGGTCCTTAGATTTTCAGTTGGTGGGATTGAGTCCTTGGACATTCATGATTTTTGTAATCAGCAAATCATGTTGTCATTACCACTTAATTATGCTGACACGTCATTAAGAAAAGAGATGTTTTAAGATTGGTTTTGATTAAGAGAACGGCGAAAAAGCTAAGAGACACAAGAAAAAGGAGAGAGTTGAGCGAGGACAGCTCGGTGAGTCTCTAGGTGCCACCAACCTAGAGGCGGAGCACGGCTTGCGAGTTGCGAGCAATTGAGGTTGAGGGACCTCATGTTGCCTGATGGCTAGGCCGCACATACTCGATTGCTCGATGTCGGAAAGAAAAAATGAAACGGTTGCGCAATTTGAGAATGCGAAGACTCATATTGCGAAAGCGGTACAATTAGGGGACTAACTATGAAGTCGCCCTAAAATGTTGTGCTTCTACTGGGTATGAAGCAAAACTCATGATAGAGATTTCCTTGAAAGTCCACGTTCACCGTCTCCTAGTAAATGTAATATAAGCAAAGTCGCTTCTGAAAAGGTCAATAAAATATTTCAACATATAAATGTAAATTCATGTTGGATAGAGAAACGAAGGAAGAATCTGCAGCGTCCGCCGCCACCGGACGATGGCGGCACGTACAGTTGCCGTTGCTCCTAAAATCACAATATGTTATCAACCGATGGTCAAGATGATTAACGTAAAATGAATTAATCAATGCCCATCTTACATCGGAAATTCCTCCTAGATTCGAGTGATAAATTTAACCTTTCTTTTTCCGTACCAATTTAAGTTCATTGTCTAGAATGATTTTAGATCACCTTTACTCTCTCTCTCTTCTAAGTTCCTTCCAGGAGATATTAATATGATACCGAATCGAAAAATTTTGAAATATGCGGGCGAAATCCCAAGATGTCGATGTTCCTTCGTTGCAGAATTTTCCTCCCAAAGATCATCAAATGCGCGTTCTAGAGTGCGCGCTTCACCTAACAGCGACTTGTAAACCCACGACTCGCGGAGCCAAAAGGAGAAAACTATAAGAGGACAAGGCGATGTTTGTTGTTAGGAGTTTAATAAAAATTGACTTCAAAGTCAATGGCTTAAAGTCCAAGTTTTTCTTCCCTTGTTTAGTTTGATCATGTGATCGAACGATGAGACGATCTTCGCGTTTACATCCGATTTTTCGGACACCCATTGACTCCAGGATGGAAGACGTAGTCCACACGACAAAATCCTACCATTCATCGGAGTCGATTGGTTCTCAAGAAACTTGCGAGGAACCTTCGGAGCACGAGACATCGAGTCTTCATATGTCCGTGTCTACCACTCCTCAACAACACTTGCGTTTTCGCAACCGGATTCTCTCAATTCAAAAGGGTTTCTGCAATTCCTCCCTGTCATCCCCCGGAGCCGCGAGCTTGGAAAGACAAGAATTGTTAGCTTACCGTGATGGGAAAGGCCATGTGTTTTCCTTGCGAAGAAAGCTCTGAGTTTCCGGGGTTGTTAATAGCGCTCATCATTGCTATTGCTCTCATGTTCTCATGCCTCACCACTCCGCGCCGGCGGCCTGTAGTTGCCATCCGTTACGTCTACTGAGAGTTTCCCGAGTTGGAGAACTCCTGGTGCCTTTTCGGGTTCGTTTACGCAGAGACTTGTTGCTATTTCTATCATTTAGATGTGAGGATCTCTTGTGATGATTCTCTCTAGTTTGCTGTGTTTTGCTTGTGCTAAATGCTCGACCGTCTGCTCTCGGATTGGTTTAGGACTCATGGTTCTAATTTCGAGTGCTCACTTCGTGTTCCTTCTCAATATGAGTTAATATGCATATTTGTATTGCAAGTAGCTGTTTCTCTATGTTTAAGCTTCCGGGGCTCATCCGGGCAAAGTTCGATCATTTCATACGAATCGCTATGATCTTGTTTGAAGATGAATATCAAACCGATCATATTTGTGTTGCTGTCTGAAAGAAACTCAATCACATGTCGGACATAAATGCATCTAAAGAGAGCAACGATGATACACAGATGTGAAGGAATCAAAACCGAACGAACGTATGTTGCCCTGTTTCCCTGAATATGCATTCAAGAGATGATGTTCGTCAGCTTCATGAATCATGAATATTAGGAAAACCATGAAGGAAAGGAAGATGAATGAATTCCGGGCTAAATCATGTATCTGAATCCTACATCGTTCACATCCAAAATATATGATGGCGTCCGTAATTGTAATGTAATTTCTTGTTCAGCACCACCGTCTCAAGAGGGGCATGTCGCGCTGGGCAACATATTACCCTCAAGCCCTCTTTCTCAATTTACCCATGTGCATATACAGCATTGCGATCCATGGATCGTTCTCGTCATCTTGCGCAGAAGCTGTCGGATATTGTTGGAAGGGGTGCGCTGATCGAGTTGGATCTCCATTGCCAGTGAGTATGATGCGCCGCTATCTGACTATAGCCCGGGACATAACCTGTAGTAGCAGGAGCAGATTCGGATTGTGGAACAAAATTAGAACCACCTGTTATTGCACGTCTCCATTGGTTATTGCCGTGATCACCTTCTCCGGAAGCTGTGGTGCAGTTGACAAGGTTGTTGGAAGGAAAGCCTTGATCGAGTTGAATCTTCATTGCCGTGACGCGCTGTAACTCCCGCCGATTGCCTCTCCATTGTTATAACCCAGGGCATCACCTGCATTAGCAGGAGCAGATTGAGACTGTAGACCAAAATCAGAACAGCCCGCTGAGGCAACATTCCATGGGTGGCCATTGTTGACGCCGGGGTTAGGTTGAATCGCCATCACCCCGGCAGGGCGACGCGCCATAAGTACTATGTAGCGCCTTTTTCTCATCCGGCGGTGAGTGTCTCTCCGTTATACGGAATCGGTACACCAACCAACTTAGCAGGAACGGATTGAGATTGCATAGCCATGTTGGAATAATGGCCCACTGTCGCGGAGTTCTCATCATTGCTCCGGTTTTGATGATCATCTTCTCTCTTGATCAAAATCCCCTTTGCCCATCAATAACAATGAACGGGTTGGCCTTCTTCACAGCTTCTTTGTCTCTGACTTCACATAAAACATAGTCACTTGCCTTCATCTTGTCAAAACAGAAAAAACAGAGAGAGATCAGAATTCATTATGGATATTCGTTAAAAAATCCAATCCAAAAGCTAATAAATGGAGGGAGACCACAATTTTGTAAAGAGCATATAAATAGCAATGTAGGGTGAAAACCCTTTTATGTGCAAACTGGAGTAAGAACGACACATGGAATTTGATAATCATGGCTCATATACAAGATAAATTAGGGTAGAACTTGATTCTGATACCATGCTAAAAAGGGAAAAATTACGAAAAAGGTTCAAAACATTTCACATTTATATCAATTTAGTTATAAACCTTTCAATTGTGGTAATTGAGTCTTAAATTACTGACGTGGACGCCGGTCGTGTCACGTAGGACGGCCGACGCTGACGTGAACAATTTTCAATATTTTTTGTGGATTAATTTTTTTATTTAGCATTTTCTTTTTCCTTTTTTTTTTACTTCCCTTCTTCCTCCTTTAGTCGATCTCCCGACGTCAGCAATGGCTGACGACCGGTCAAAGGCGAGGGCCGGCGAGGTCTACCTCTGGCGATGCTCCACCTCATCGGAGAAGTCAAGTTTTATCACGGGTTTAGGATTGAATTGGCACAAATGCGATATGTTTATGACTTTTTGAATAATTTTCCCAGAGATGGGATATTCATATAAATATAGATTAAGTAGGAATTCATCTTTTTTTTAAGTGTTTATGCTCCAATATTATTTAGCCTCTCATTAGAGAGCAATAGAGTAAATACGAGAGTATTCGTCTGTTGGCCATTGTTGTAGCTGAAACGTTGACGTTTGACCTCATAAAAAAGGTAAAAAGAAATTCCATTTATTTGTTTGAAAATTAGCCGGAGACGAATTTCCACGGTTGTTGTTCCCTTTTTTTTTAAGGTTTTTATGGAAGCTCGAGCAAATTCTGTCTAATTTATTTATGAAAATTCGTCTAGTTGGCTTCGCTCTTGTGTAATCACTTTATTTGTCTACGCCACATGACAGTGCCATGCATGATTTCCGCCATTCAGTCTGCATTTTTCCTTCGCATTGAAATCCGAAACCCATCAAGAGATCGTGATCGGAGATTAGCTCATGGACCGGCTTCGTCGCGGAATAAAGCGGCCCCGTGGCCCGAAGTCAGACATAGATGATAGCAAAGATCATCCTTTTGCAAATTTTTTCTCCTTAATTTCTAAATAGAAAGTGAGGTGTGTAACCATCCTACTTAGAGGGCACAGGATTAGGAGATGACTACGAGATGTGAAGATCCCCACACCGGACAGGCAAACTCAAAATGACAAGGCTAAGTTGCAAGTACTAGGGGGAAAGAAGGAATAAGAAACTCCCAAACTCCATGTATTTTTGGCTAAAGGCTAGACTATAAGCCACATAAAAAGCACATTTTCACCACTTTCAAGCATGCCTCATAGACACCTCGAGGCTCACTGGAGACCTCAATCTCCCTTAAGCCCTAGCCACTGATCCCACCTTAGATCACAGCACACCTTGATTAGCCCCATATTCCGAACTCTAAATTACACAGTTTCAGGATAGAGCATGATCCGCGTGGTGGTCCTGATAAGGCGCGAGGAGGGGGAGGAGCGCCCCGCCTAGGTGGAGGGACATGACCTCGTTGGTGGACCCCACGAGGTTCCCGCCGATGAAGATGGCCGGCACGGGGCCGCTGCACCCGAGCCGGGCCAGGTACCGCTCCATCTCCGGCCCTTCCGGGTCGAGGTCGATCTCGTGGACCTCGGGCGTCACGCCGAGCTCCCGGAACAGGATGCTCACGGTGTAGCACAGGCAGCACGTGCTCTTGCTGAAAATCACCACCCCTTTCTCCGAGGCCAGTCTCATCACCTTCTCCATCGCAAAACGAGGGACAAAAGATTGTGCTTTTTCTATTCCTAGACTCTTTGATTGACTGACTGGGAAGTGGGGTTGCACAGAGAGAGAGAGAGAGATTAGAGTAATTTGAAGCTACTAAAGATCTACAGTTTGCGAGTGAGGACTGAGGAGGTTTATTATTTTATAGGGACGGCTATGGTGGACTTTCATATCAGTCCCTTGGGGAAATTCTTCTCATGTAGATGCCCCCCCAAAAACAGCTGATGAAGTTGCTTTTCCGAGATGAAGACCACAGTACGTACTCAGCATCATGGACAGACGGATTTCATGTATAAAAGTACAGATCAAATCGCTGGGACCAGGAACCCAGAAAAGGTTTGCCGGGGTGTCACTCCCTGTAAAGAAAAAGTGGGCGCAATTGATTTTGCTTTCAGAGAACAGAAGCTTCTTTTTTTTTTTTGGCTTGAATCCAGAGAACAGAAGCTTATTAACGAGAAAGAAGCGATACCTTTAGATATCATTCAAAGGAAGCATGGACTATAAAGCTAGAATCACTGGTGTGAGTTGGGTATATGTAATCTACTTCTTGTATGCAATGGTTCGGACCAATTACTGCTTACAGCCCTAAAAAAAATTTGGACCACTTGATTAGGTTAGGTCACTGTAATTTCCAAACGACACCCGCCGGATTGAATTTCAAAATTTAGGGTGCAATCATTCGATCATAAGTTTGAAGACGGGACTCCTCTACGATTAGGGGAAATTGGTCCGGTCTAGTTAGCCCTGATTGTCTAAAATACCCTCATTTTTTAAGGGTTAATACCACGAAAAATCCCAAATTGGTACACCTGTGACAAATTTACCCCAAACTATTTTTTTTATCACAAAAAATCCTAAATTGATATATCTGTGACAATTTTACCCCGAATTAATTTTTTTATCATAAAAAACCCCACACTGGTCTACCTGTGACAATTTTATCCCTAACCTAATTTTTTTGGTCACAACAAACCCTAAACTGGTACACCTGTGACAAATTTACCATCTAGTAGTTTCCGTTAAATTTTACTGTCAAATTGCTAAGTTTAATGACACGTGGTAATTGACATATGTACCGGTTTTGGGTTTTACCCTTCTGTTTATTACTAGTTTACTAATTTGTGATTTTTTGTGACACTACCAGAGGGAAAATTTGTCACAAATGTATTAGTTTGGGATTTTTAGTGGTCAAAAAATTAGTTCGGGGGTAAAATTGTCACATGTGTACCAGTATGGATTTTTTGTGGTCAAATAAATAGTTCGGGGTAATATTGTCGCAAGTATACCAGTTTAGGATTTTTTGTGATCAAAAAAATAGTTCGGAATAAATTTGTCACAGGTATACCAGTTTGGAGTTTTTTATGATCAAAAAAATAGTTTGGGGTAAAATTATCACAGGTATATCAGTTTATGATTTTTTGTGATATTAATATTTTTTTAATAATAATTGACTCTAATCCCTAGAATCCTAACTCTTACTGCTTTGTTTCCCCTTCATTACCAATCTCCTTACCGTCGTGCCTCATAGCTGGCTCTTTCTTCATCATTGGTCATTCATTGCACCCTATCGCCAATGATACTCAGCAATGACCGACCGCCTCTTTTCTTTCTTTCATTCTCTCTCGATCTCTCTTGGCCAACAAAAAGAGAGTTATAAGGTGGTTACAATGTAACTAAGGTAACTGGAAAACAAAAATGTTTTTTCTCCTACTATAAAGTGTAAGCAAATCACCTCAGGGTACAGTTTAGCCTCTCAAACTCTCTCACCGTAAGCACGAGGATAAAAATGGAGCATTCAAGGACGGAATATAGTTTTATGTGAGTACCAAGGAATGTATCTCAATGTCCACTTGAGAGCTCGTGTCTTTTAGAACAATATTTAATCTAGTGCTCTTATATTATAACCAATTAATTTCCTTCTGTTCTTCCTACGTGGGACTCTTTTCCACACATATACATTGCGGACTCTCGAACAATGACCTCAAGCAAAAGGGCGCCTGAGGTCAAGGAACTTTGAATAATTGTGAGCGAGGAAAATTATCAAAAAAGTCATAAATTTTTTTGTAATTATGTCAATTCAATCCTAAATCTTTTTTTTTTGACCCATTCAATTATAAACTTTTTGCATTTGTGTAATTTTTTTTGAGATTTTTAATTTTTAATTTTAATTTTTCTTTTTTTTCACCATAGTGGCCTGCGAGGGTGGGGCTGCGGGCAAGGCAACGAGCCTTGCCGGCCACTATGGGGGAAAAAAAGAAAATAAGGAAGAAAATAAAAAATAGAAAATATTGAAAATCTCAAAAAAAATTAAAAAATTGCCACATTAGCGTTAGCTAGCGTCCACATCAGCGCCGACCTACCAAAATTAGTTGGATGGACTGAATTAGCACAAATACAAAGTATTTATGACTAAATTGACACAAAAAAAGGTTTAGCATCAATGGGAATTATCATAGCTGTGGCGGAGGTCGGGGAAGTAGACGGAACGGCAGAGGCGACGGTGATGCGCAGTGGAAGGTGGTGGACAGTAGACCTAATCACGGGTCGGCGGCCCATAGGGCTCCCCAAGCAAGCAAGATTGGCTTGAATAGCACTTTTGAACGGGTTTGGACAAGCCCTTTTAGCTATAAAGCCCGGCCTGGACGGCCAGTGGCCCGGCCCGTTTTCGACGGCTCCATTTCACTATCCAGGATGATTCATAAATCTACGAACTCACAGCATGCAAATGAATTCAAGATTCTCAAGGACGTGCACGGCCTGTAGACCGTTCGTTTTGGTCCTTCTGGGGGAGATACAGGCTCGCAAAGGAGCGAAAGGAAAAACAAAAAGGCGTACCAAAAAGTTAGCAAAAGAGAGAGCAAAAGAAAGGGTAGCTGTCAATTCACGCGAAGAGATTCTATTCCGACAATCAACTTCTTAAGAATCCAATGTCCTGGCAAAAGAAAGTTTGGACAGAATATGAGATGGGCTTTCGGTGGGCGAGGAGATTCTTGCTGTTGCGCGCACCTTTCGGGGAAAGACACACCCGGCTCGGGTGCACATGGACCTGGTTTTTCCCGATTATTCGTCATGCGTGGATCGCACGTGGACACCGTATGTGAATGATTTCGCTCTATGCCTTTCGATACGTATAAAAGTTGTCCTTTACAAGTACGAGTACGGAGAAGCCTCTCGGAAATTCTCATCACAAGTGTGTAGCGTAAGTACGTAGGCAGGAAGTTTATACAGGTGCAAGTCGTCCTGTGGAACTTTTTAGATGTAAGGATGAAGCCGAGATGATTATTAGAGAGCGGCATGATGACGGATCATTAAGTAAAGATATTCGAAAATCTTACATCACAGAGGCATGCCAAGCATGATAGAGTCAATTTTGTGTGAACTTATAGAGAAATTATTGCTTATTCGCGCGAGTTAAATTCAGTATTCATTACTTTAGATATTACTCAAAAGATCCAACATTTACAACTACGTTAATATCTTGAAAAAAGTTCCCTCAATTCTTTTCTCATCCTCGTAAAGTCAAGTTTACTACTTGCACGAGAATTTTTCCTCCAAACTTTTACTTTTTCTTGGGGTTAATCTTAGATTTTTATTTGGAAAAGAAAAGACATGTTTCATTAAATTTGAATGCAATTAACGTGCACAAGCTGATTTTAGTATAACATATAGATTAAATTGGGAAAATAACACTAAAAGTGTCATGATATTCGTACCACGCTCACTTCAGTGCCATAACTTTTTTTTACAACACGTTGAGTGCCACATTGGTGAAAAACGATTATTTAAGTTTGCTTTGGCGTCATATTCCGGCAAAGAGTCCTACATGGCCTTTTTATGAAATTTTTGACTCCGCCGTGCCTTTTTTTTTTTTTTTATAAATTGAAGTCCAACGTGGACAAAGAACTAGACCACATGACACTCCCGACTAAATCAACTTCATCTGAGGAAAAAACTGCAGAGTCGATCAATGCAAGGGACAACGATCAGCTGCGCCACCTCCGGCCGCCGCTATAACAGCTTGCCCGCCTTGCGCTGTGCTCCCTGTACGTTGTCGCAAACCTCGGCACCGAGCATTGATCCCCAAGCCATCGAGCTTTTACCCCTCTGTGCTTGTGCATTACATGTCGGATCTGGGCTTAGGATGTTGGATTTGATGTCCACAAGCCCAAATTCGGCCTTGCCGGCCATTGGCAACCTTAAATTTTGTGTCGACCACGACCAGCGATGCCATCTACAGTTGTCGTGAGCCTTGAGGAGAGAGACGAGGATACAAATCAATGGTTGGTCGATGGGCGACGCCCGGGGGTGACAGCACGAGGACGAGAGAGTTGGTTCACACATATAAATACAAGACAAAGATAGATAGACAAAACTTACAAGACTTGATTATTAGAGCGACAGATTCATTTGAACTACTAGAAAAGTGTCATCCTTTCTCACTTGGGAAAATTGTTCAAAAAGTACAAAACTTATTGCACTTTTGTAATTTAATCTTAAACCTTTCGATTTTACCAATTAAGCCCATCTGAACAATTTTAATTAGAAATCGCTGTCATGGACCCTGGTCATCTTACATGGCACGGTCGGCGCTAACATAGATAATTTTTAATATTTTTTCTTGATTTTTTAAAATATATATTTTTTCTTTCCTTTTTCCTTTTTTTCAGCAGATTCAGTCGGCAAAGAACTCGTCGCAGGAATTCTTGAGTAGGGGTGATCGGTTTCCGATCCGGTCCCATCCAAGAACTGGGAACCGGACCGAGAGGACCGGTTCCCAATTTTTAGGACCGTGGACCGGACCGACTAGTTTTGGAACCGGGGACCAGACCGGATCGACTGGTCCGGTCCGATTCAAATGAATCAAATACTTGTAAAAAAAAATATGTTCCATGTGGGCTTCAAAAAATATACATCCTCTAATTTAAACACGTGTTATTAGAGAGGCAAAAAATAAAAAATTCAACCCATTCGCAGCAGCTTGATGGCTCACAAAATTGGTAAGTCAGTAATAACAAATAAATTCCTTGAAAAGATAAAAAAATAACTAGCTAATTTTTAAAAAATATTCATAAATGATCAGTCCGATCCTATCGGTCTGGTCGGTCCGATTTTCACCATGGAACTGGGAACCGGACCGACCGTCCACCGGTTCCAAAAATGGGAATCGGGGACTGGACCAACACCTCCTAGGCCCACCTAGAATCAACCAGTCTGGTCCGGTCCCGGTCCGGGTGGTTTCTGTTGCACACCCCTACTCTTGAGGCCCTCTAGGCGGCCCAATAATCCGTGCATGAAACACCTATTCATAATTTTGCATCCGGCGTCATGCAAGACCAATTGCATATATTGATCTCAGCAGCATCCCACGTACGAACAGGTCCCATCTCAACAGCATCTCGCACATCCCACGCAGCATCTCACACATCATTGCTGATCTCAGCAATGCGAAAACATTCGGCCAAGTGCATATGTATACCATAGCAACGACATATGTCAATTCGAAGCGATTATAAGATATATCATGTGTGAATGATCGATCGAAAATAAATCCTTAAATAAGGTGAATCCCATATAGTATCGAGGATTTATGTGCATCGATTGCTCTTGAATCATTGCACGTTGCAAATATCGAAGTATTTAATTCGAATCGAAACTAGCCATGACATACCCTCACGTAGAGTCCGTTGACCATACGGCAGAGACCTTAACTTTTTTGTGTCCTTGTGATGAGTTCCAATTCGCCCTCAGTTGGCTGCAGTTCTGCGCAAATTTCTCAGCTCGCCTCCTCGATATGAAACCCTGTGTTCGCCCCTTGGGAACCGAGTCCATCTGCGGAAGTTGATCAGTTGATACAGGATTCCATGATGCAATAAATTCGTTCACCCATGCATGTGCGTGCACGCATATCCAACTTGCTTTGATTCCATAGATGTTGGCGGAATAAAACGTACACATCATCTTTGAGGAAAAAGGTGATTGATGCATATGTGTTTCGCTACCATATTCTCTTTTCTGGATAGGGAGGAATTATTAGAGACTAGCGGCGAGAGACACCCATAAAGAAGGTTTTGACGTATCACTTTTTTCGCGCACTCCTGATACCATGCAGTGTAGCGTGCAATATGGAACTACAGCATCTGACCCATCAGATCTTTAAGAAACACACATTTTTGGAGAGACTTCATTGACTATACGATAGTAATCTTATTCAGGTGGACCTAGTGATATTGGTTTTTTCTGATAAACATTTTCCGTCATTTATAATTTCCTTCTCTTGATGGGTGACGATGCCGGAAGCGATGCATTATTGCGAACTTTTATTTATCAGTGTACTTGAAGTATATTACCAACTTAGTGATAGTCTTAACATACGTACATTGCATGCGTCGACAAAAAGTAGATCTTTTTCCGCGAAGTTTGGGGGGAGGGGGGGAAGAGAATCCTATGATAAAGGGATGGCGAGCGTTTCCCGTTTTGACATGAAACCTTAATTTCCTCGTCTCTATGAAACCCTAATGCTTTCAGTAATTTCCATACAGGAAGATCTTCTCCCAGAATCTTGCTCTGGTTTGGAGCAACGCATCCATATATTAAAACGAAGACTCAAGGGAGAAAGAGCTAGCTCTTGATACAACATTTCATTTCTGTTTGGGATGAAGCTTCTCATATATGGTACATGACAAATGGATTCCATGTATGGAGCTTATTAATTTACCCAGTCTGTTTCGCTAGAACCATATGGCCTTTGCATCTATCAGCATTTGCTTCAAAGACCCGTCAACATGGTAAGATATGACGTCCTTAGCCGAGCCGATGAATCGGCCGCCTATGAACACGGCAGGGACGGAAGGGTTACACCCGAGACCTCGTAGCGCCCACTCCATTTCCCTCCCACTTGCTTCGCGATCAAGCTCGTGGATTGCGGGGCTCGCACCGAGCTCGTAGAAGAGGCTCTTGATGCTGTGGCACATGCAGCACGAGCTCTTAGTGAAGATCACCGCCGCCTTCTTCGATGCCAAATCCTTTACCCGGTCCATTACAGCGAATGCTAAGAGATGACCACTTGGGAGAGTGCTAAGGAAAACCTAGGGAATGCTGAAGAACTCTCTAAGGAAGATAAAGAAACTTCAGAAGAGTGTTCAATGTGTGTGTTGGCCTTGCCTTGGTGGACTTGGTGGCTTCATCGCTCCATATTTATAAGGCCTAGCGAGGGTGGGGGTTGAATTTTTAATCCCACAATGGATAAAAGAGAAAGTTCTTTTAGATATTGTCTTTGGATAAGAGAAATACTTGTCGATGATTTCTCTGGGTGATTCGGACACACCATGTGCCACGCAAACAAGTTGCTTTGATTCATCATCTCAACATGACGATCTTCCAATCTCTCGACGAGTCCGTACAATCAACTGGGAATTGGAATACGAACAATTCAATTAACAATTATGGGGCAAACATTTTCGGCTCTGGTTGGCAACAAAGTATACGAGTACAGTTACTCTGAAATGTATTAATATATGCTCAATGGGTTCTTTTGTTCCAGGAAGAAAAGGCTAGATTCAAGAGGAATATCACGGTCCACATAACCCTAATTTTATCTATTGGGATAGTTCTTATTTAGCCCCGATATTATGCTCTTTTTGGCTTCAATGTTACACATATATTGTTTGACATTCTTATTTTATTCCACATTTATTGACACGCACGCCCATATTGCACAAAGTCCGCATGAGCTATCCTTTTCTTTTATCAAAGTTGAATGAATCTATGTCGAGGTTGCGTCATGTTTTCGTGGTTGCATTGTCTCGGTGATGTGGAGAAAGATAAGGGTTTATCCATATAGGTGTCCAACTTTTCTCCTTTTTGGTCCTGCAGGAGCTTCCGGGTGGTTATATTTTTTTAAAGTGAAAGAACATGGAATGGGGAACAAAGTACAGTATGACATAAAAATTGGAAGAGAGAGAGAGAGAGCAGATTATTCCTCGATTGGGTAACCGCTTTATCCATTATACAATCTTTAGCTGTATTCATATTAAAATACACATGTGAGTTATGTTAAAAATGTTATACATCGAAGAATTGGTATAACATGGGCTAATTAATGAATCCTAGTGGCCTATAATTCATGAGTTTAAGTTTTTGAATGAGATCGGTTTAATTCAATATGTCGATGGGCTTTGACTTTAGTTCTCTCTTAGTGATCTCTCCAAATAAAGGTATTGGATTTATACGGCGCACTCCAAATAAATGGCATCAAAGTCGATGATTGATTAGTGATCCACTCACATTATATGTATTGGTGTTTGGTGAATTTCTTAAGGAATGAATTTCGTGAACAAAGCGATTTTCGAGCGGCCTTCATAGTTTAATCTAGCGAAAGAGACATGTTGTTCAGTTTGGAGAAAAAAGAAGGAATTTCGTGATCAATGCGATTATCGGGCAGGCTTTCATTGTTTGATTTGGCAAAAGAGACCTGTGGTTCGGTGTGGAGAAAAGGAGAGAAAAGAGACTGGGGATAAAGGCTTACGATCCTCAAAAGCAACAAAATGGAGATTCGAGTTGAGACATGTTGATGCAGAATAATACTTGAATTAAGGGGGAACAGATCTAATATTGAGTTCATATGCAATGAGAAGATTATTGAGATGCACATGTGGGTTATGTTATGAAAATTTAATATCAAAAAATTAGTGCAGTGTGTAGTAGTTAATATATCATAGTTGGCTCATAACTCATTGATTTAAACTTTTGAGGGAAAACTGCTTTAATTGGATGTATTAAAGGTTTCGAATCTTTATAGCGTGCTCCCAGCAATTTGATTAGTATATATTGTATAGTAGAGATGTATATCTTTTAGTAAAAGCACTCGGAACAGAAAGTTTCTTTGAATTAACATCTCAGAGAGATCATTTATAAATTAATAAGTAGTGTGCCAAAAAATACATTAAGAGTATGTATATTTGATCCTATAATTGGACATCTAATTGCATGTTGTTAAAGCTAAGACCCTACTCTGTTTGGGAGTGTTAGAAATTCTTTTAAAAGTAGGTTAACATTACATGCATAATATTTGAGTTTGTGAATAAGGGGCAATTCAAAAGGAATTTAAATATATACGAGACTTTATTGAATAGCCCAAATAAGATTATGAGATCAATAAATATTTAATTTAACATATCTCGGTTCAACAATAAAATGTGATTGAATGGTTTGTGCGAGCAAGTATTTAGACAGTGGTTTAGGATGTACGAAGTTGTTAGAATGCACATGATAAACAAGTTACGCTGCCTTGTCAATTACTCATTTTATATGCTTACGATTTATCCATTTTGAGGCAGTCCGAGAGAGGAAGACCCGGCTTCGGTTTCATAAGGGTTCGTCTGATCGGTTCAAAGATGGTGACCGGCCAAATCGCATATATGATTTTGATTCTCACTTTAGGTATTCTAAATTCTAATTGCGGCTATTAAATTGTTGATTTTCTGAAAAGTTCGCCACACTACATTGATCTCCTTAAAAAGTCTCCATCGTCATTTGGATGGCGTGGAATGAAGCTTGACTTCCGCATCTCTCCTCTGTTGATGGTGAAGAACCAAATCTTCTCGACGTCTAGTTGACCGTATAACAGAGAGAGAGAGAGGTTATCACTATTTCAGTATTGCCTTCTGAGGAAGGTTAAAGGCCAGATCAAACCTCTCAGATCGACCTCTTCGTAAAGGAGGCGAACCAAAAGAGGGATAGAGAATGAGTATTCTCTATCCTTTCTTTGAATATAGCATACATTGTCGGCTTGCCGCTTTATCTGTCCATAAGAATTATAACCATCCAATCTCTCTAATCAAACGGTTCTTAAAGCCACTTTTGTATTATTCTTTTTACTCCGCTAGAGTATGCTACGATCTCTCTCTCTCTCTCTTATTTCCACTGAAATTTTTCTAGTTCTAGCTTGGAATAGATGCCTTCATATCTCATCCTTGTTGGCCATTATCATCTTCCTCTCTAGAAAGCTGAGAGAATCCCCCTGTTATATCAAGAATATGCCACGTTTCAATGCATACGTAGCATTTCCTTGATTGGTGGCTTTATATATATGCCAATTCATTTTTTTGGCACGACATTATGCCCTGTCAAACATATTTTATGGATCTGACCCAAAAAAAAAAACATATTATATGGCCATGGCGATGCATGCCCGCTCATGGCCGTCCTCATATTTAATCACTTACGTTTGCTATATATCTATATCTTACCTTTTGTTGATAACTTATGATTTACCCATGCATTTATGAGGAAATAGTTGGCTTGTTGAGTTTCATTTAATTCTACATAATTCTATGTTAGGACGCATAGCAGAAGCCCGACACTCTAAGTACACTCCCACAATCCCACCGCCATCAAGTGTGAGATGCACGTCAGGAGTCTATACCAATCATTGTCTATAATACCATATGCTGAAATACGCACCGTAAGTCTGGTACCTTACTTTTGGATATCTCTACGAGAAAAGCCCTAGTTTAGGACCACTCGCCTGAGTGGCACTGCTGGGAAGGGCACTCTTCCTCTCGTAAAAGGTTGAATGTTCGAATCTCGGATGCCACAGGGTGACTTAATCAATGCACGTGTGTGGTGGCTAGCATGTGTCGCCCCCAGGGTTTACCTCCCGGCTGTCGGCCGTGCGGGGGTTCCCTGGGTTATCAAAACAAAAAAAAGCCCTAGTTTAGGCCCCTTGATATGTTCAGGATAACTAGAACACATTAATTTCTCAGCACCATAAAGTTTTTAGGACACGGGACTTTGCCTAATGCCCTCTCATATGTAGGTTCACCCCATCAATACATAATCGCTAAGTAGTTACTCATGTCAGAAAAACATTAAACTAATCCGCTTCCTCTCTTTGCTCCATCCTTGACCTCTCTTTGCATTATCAACTCTCATTTGATTATATACCAAATTTATTTGTCTTTATTTATTAATCAACTTTCACAATTGATTACCAAACTTTATTCGTTCCTTTTAGAAACGTCTTAAATTTATCAATTCTTACGTGAATTTACCAACTTAATGAATTAATCTCATATGAAATAAAAAAAAATTATTCAATAGAAGGACATGCCGAGTCAAATAAAATAGTACACGTATCTAGTAATATGTTAGGGTAGATATGTGTGGAGTGAAGTGTCAATCTATCAGTGGATATACTGCTCATTTAACCTATTAAAGTTAAGTTTCATTGAACATGAAAATCAACAAACGAGCTTGGGCCCAACTTGGATTATCACTCGGTGGAAACTAGAACTTGGTTTGATTGAGAATCAGATCGATTCATTCACCGAAAATAGTTATCCCAAATTCCTTTTAATAGACTAAAGCAATTACCAGATCTTGTGGATTGAAATCCACATCTAACAGCATCGATAGCTCACATATCCTATATTGTGATTGGCTATGTCTATCTTATTATTAGAGATATATTTAGGATATTTTGTAATTATGTATATTTTCCTTAATTGGTCCTGATTTGTTAGTTTAGATACTTGTAGTGTAAAGCCTATAAAAAGGCTCATATTCTCTCCACTTGCTAATGAATAGAATATTACGTTTCTCATCATTCACAAATCTCAACTTGGTATTAGTAATGCCAGCCGCATCGAACATTTCTTAGTCATCACGACGCCATCTGCCTCAGTTGCGTCGCTTCGATTTCACCCTCCAATCTATAGTTTTAGTTGCCGTTCTAGACTCTTCCACCGGTAATTTCGGAGTATAGACATCACCATCAGACTCGTCGCCTTCAGAAGAGCCAGTTAGGAATCCTCCCCACGCGCCGCCACGTGCGCAGAGTCTCACGCCCACCGAGCTCGCTGCTGTTGAATGCTGATTCGGACATCTTCCGCCGCATGTATTAAAAAACGAGTACCAACAACAGACTCGCTGCCGCCAGTAAAGCTAGCTCGAACAATCTTTCTTCGAACAAACTAAGATGGGGCTTCAATTGTTTTTGAAGTGTTGAAAATGTGAGAGTAACGTATACGTCCATACGTACTTAACTATGGCACCGAAGTCGGAAACTCTATAATTCCTTGAACGATTGCGTCTTGGCGCTTTGGAAAATGCATTCTTAAGTATGGACTTCGGCTTTATTTCTTGAATTAACTTATGATCTTAAATGGTCGGTCATTCCAAAGAAACATTGGCTGCACATAATGCAATAGCTATCCCTGAGCTTCCATGTCGTTTTGGAGTTCATAGCGAGGAATCAAGAGAGAAGACCGAGAAAGAATTTATGCAAACTCGAACCCCTTCCTCTTGTTTTACATCATTGTTTGGCTGTTGCTCGTCATGTGGAAACGGGCGATCACTACTAGAACGTCGTGAGGGTAGGAAATATATATGAATTTGTCCTGTAATTATGTTTCCATCCCATACTTAATTTGTATGTCGTTGTCCATATTGATAGACAAGACTTACCGGCATCGCCAAGTCCGTGTGATCTAATCATCAGGAGGACTAAACTAAGATTAAGATCGTCAGTTCTTTGGTGACCTTATTCTTTGAGATTGCTGAATATATTGACACATTCTCTAGAATGAAGAGTCAAACTCCATCGACTGGCTGGAACAGGATTTGAACCCTCAAGTCATGTCTTTCCTGTATTTAATTTTTGCAACCTTCCTTTTAGCTTCAATTGTCTTGCTGATTATTTTTTCCAAGGACCCAAAAAACAAAAATCTTCCAAAAGGGTCTCTTGGGTTCCCGATAATCGGAGAAACCCTAAGTTTTCTGAAAGCTCAGAGAAAGGAGCAAGGTGCAAAATGGGTAGAGGAGAGGGTTTCCAAGTACGGTTCCATATTCAAAACCTCTTTAATGGGCTCGCGGACTGTCATCATCGTCGGCCAGGCCGGTAACAAGTTCATACTCACTACAAACGATGATGTCCTCGCCGCCAAACAGCCCCCCGCAATCCAAGCCGTTGGTGGCAAAAACAATCTTTTCGAACTCACTGGATCCAGGTTATTTAAGTTATCATTGTGACTAGTTTTTGTAATTCAGAGATTATGTGCTTCAATTCATACTTTTGTGAAAATTAAGGAGCGCTCACTCTCGAAATTTGAAGTGTCCTGCAGATTTTAAACTCTTTGATATCATGACCACCATCCATGCAAATGCTAAAGACTTACGAGGAAACATTAGCTATGATAAATTCTAGAAACTCACTTTTATGGATGATGAATTGCGCATATATTCACATAATATCCTGCAGGTACAAACTTATAAAGGGCGCGATGATTAACTTTTTGAAACCAGAAAGCCTACAAAACTATGTCAAAAGAATGGATGACATTGTCAGAAACCTAACTCTCGAAGAAACCAGAGAGAGAGACACCATCAAGGCCTTCGTCTTCATGAAGAAGCTCACTTTCAACGCAGCCTGCGACATTCTCTTTGGCATCCAGGATGAGTTCACCAAGGAGAAACTCTTCGAGGATTTCACTCTTGCCTTCAAGGCCATCTGGTCTCTCCCATTGAATTTCCCAGGCACCGTCTTTCGGAAGGGGCTTCAAGCTAGGTCGAGGATTGTGGACCGCATTTTGCCAATATTGAGGAAGAGGAAAGAGGAGATTTCGGCAGGAGTGACAGACCCTAAGAGCGACGTGATAAGCTGCTTGCTAGCGTTGAGGGATGAGAATGAAGAATTGCTCGATGAAGGGACGATCATTGACAATATTGTCATGTTGGTGATCGCTAGTCACGATACGACGGCAATTCTTTTGAGCCTGATGATATGGAAGCTAGCAAGAGATCCTGAGGTCTACAAGAGAGTCCTGGAAGGTAATCAAGAAGCAGTCCAAATAAATCCCTGCAATCCTATGTTAGTTTAGATAGTTTATCATTACTCATGTTATTATCATATCACACTAAACTTTTTGTGCTAAATTAAATTGTATTGTCAATCCGAATCCTTGAACATAATGACTAATCGAAGGGTTTGCGATGAATTTGAATGGATGCGCAAATACTATGTTAAACTTCGGATGCGGTATTTATATTAACGATTTGTTGGTGATCAGTTTGATGTGATTATCTATGTTACGCAGAACATGAGGAAATTTTGAAGGGAAGAGAGAAAGAAGGAGGACTTAGCTGGGGCGATATACAAAAGATGAGATACACATGGAGGGTTGCTCAAGAGTTAATGAGGATCATCCCTCCTGTGTTTGGCAGCTTTAGAAAAGCACTCAAAGACATTAGCTTCGATGGCTACGTTATTCCCCAAGGCTGGCAGGTAATATTTCTCTGGCTGATAAAAAAAATTAGGGAAATTGCATATCTATCTAACGAATCAATGTGAAAATAAGTACGTACGTGATTTTCAATAATTGTCAAATTTCCTTAATCATTCATTTGTGGTGTGGAATGATTTGAATTTGGAAATGTGTTTTAGGTGTTGTGGGTAGCATATGGAACACACATGAAGAGTGATATATTCGAGAGACCGCATGAGTTCGAACCGTCTCGCTTCGAGAGCCCGTCGAGGCTGATCCCGCCCTTCGCCTATGTCCCGTTCGGGGGCGGACTCCGGACGTGTATCGGGAACGAGTTTGCAAGAGTGGAGACGCTCACGGTGGTGCACAACTTGGTGACAGGGTACAAGTGGTCGCAACTGGAGCCGGAGGAGGCCATCACTCGCCAATTCATGCCTTATTTCTCGATGGGCCTACCGATCGAGATCAGGCCCAGAAAGAGCTCCTAAACAAAGTGCTGCTAAGCATAAAAATGCATGTATAATTAATCTACCAAGTCCTTTGTTTCTCTACCTGTGTCATCTACTGGAAGATTCATGCCTAAATTAAGTGACAATTTTCCCTTGCGTGACTTAAATTTGAAAGATTTTTTTGTTATTTTATTCTTTTTACATGTAAATTATGGCACTTCATTTTTTTCAACCGGAACAAATACAACTATCGCAGAGCTAAGCTAAATGCTAGTCCATCCGACCTTTCACCCTCACTACAAAAGCGCGACAGAACATATTGCAAAGCAGCAAAAGAAACAAATGATACAAGCAAACTATTGGGAGCACGCAGCAGAAGGCCGATACCTTCACTTGGGGACATGAGGAAGCTCAAGTCTAAACCCATCAACATATCCAATTAGACCCACCTTCACTAAAAAACTTAAGCTAATGAGTTATGAGTTAATTAGGATATATTAACTGCTCAACACCACATCAATTATCTGATGTGTGATTTCTTTAACACAACTCACACGTGTATTTCAATAATCTCCTCCTCATATGTAAGATCAATGTTAGATCTGCTTCCCTTTAATTTAGGTTTTCTTTTGCATCAGTGTATTTCAACTTGAATCTCTAAGTCATTGCAATACGCCTACAACTATGCACAATAACCGTAATCAATTACTAACTTGGGATTGCATCACCCACCATGGTCTCTATTTTGCATCATCAGATCAACTGTCCATGATCACTTCTTGCCAAACTAACCGTGCTGACAATTTCCACCCGAAACAAGCATCGATCATAAGATTTTTTATGATATATTCACCAAACACCGGAACAGAGTGGAGGCCTACCAATCAACTATCGGCTCTGATACCATTGTTAGGAGCACGTGGCAGGTCGCTAAGAGAAGGTATCCGCTTTTTGCCGCGTGCTCCTAACACAAACATTGCAAAGTGTTGCCTTTGTTGATCTTCAACAGCCAATCCAAATCACTTTGCCCTCTACCAGTACTTCTCTATACAAGACATAGACTCAACTTCGCTTGCCAAGTGTGCACTCTCAAAAGTTGGCCCAATTCAAAGGATTGTATGACATGCTCTATCCTCAATCACGAGTAGTGCACTGGCCAACTCAAGTGTTAGTTTCTAGAGAAAATTATCCAAAAAATCATAAACTTATTATAACTATCCACTCTCTCGAATTTAACAGTATGTAAAGCCCCTTGCATAAAATTTCTTTTACTCGGCTAGAGTATGCTCTGATATCTCTTCTTCTTCTTTTTTTGAATTCCACTAAAATTTTCTGGTTCTAGCTTGGAATAGATGCCTTCATATCTGATCTTTGTTGGCCATTATCATCTTCGTCTCGAGAAAGCTGAGAGAATCCCCTGCTCTGATACCATAAAGGGTATCAGAGCCAAGGGATACTTATGGTATCAGAGCTAAGGGGTAGATAAAGATACTCTTTATAATTTCATTCACGGTAAAGACGATTTCCTTCGTGGAGATCTTTTCATATAGATATCTGGATGTGTTCCAGGCAATAAAACCCAGTGAGGTAGTAAGTCCATTGGTAAGTATCGCCGATATTTATTGAAAAGAAGAAAGTAATCTTTTACAATGAATTTATTAAGAAGATCTAAGTTTTCTTCTAGTTCTTTATCACAAATGTCCTCAGACCAAGGACCGATAAATATAGAAGAAATTAATATAGAAGATTTCAATAAGTCTATTGAAAATTTGTTCATTCCTAAAGTTAAACTAGATAGGATTTATGAACATTCAAAATTCAAACCCTTTGGTAATAATGACTATGTCATCGTTACTAAAGAAAGAGATGTTCCTCTTTCTAATTCTTTTACTTCAATACAACTTTTGAATAAAGATTCTATAAAAAAGCATTCCCAAAAATGGAATTACATGCATATAGTTTTGGTTCAGGTTGGCGCTAAGCCCCTAACCAAAGAAGGATTAGATACTTCTTTACTTCTTATTTTAAGAGATGTTAGACTTTTAAAATACGAAAAATCCATTCTTAGAGCTGTAGAAACTAGTCTCTGTAGTAGACCAATCCATCTTGATAGTCATCCCGATCTTACTGTATCCCTCAAAGACAAAAACATTTTGAAATCCCTTACTCTTCAAATAAAAACTCATAATTATTCTATTGCTGAATGTTCTATTCCAATAGCCCTCATATACAGAGTTTATTAAGAGATAATGAATTCTACTTTTTGTAGCAAAACTTTTAAATTGAATTCCAATAGAGAAACTCTTCTTCTGCAAACTGATATTTCTAAAGCAAATATCACCATTCCAAGAATCATTCCTTGGAATCAGATAACCCTTCCTGATCAGTGGGAATTAGAAAACATGATTCACCAACAAATCATTCAAAATTCTGATCCTACTAATATTATCCAACATCCTGAAGCAAGAGTGACTATTCAATTTTCTAGGAGATCAATCGATATCCCTAGAAAATCTTGTGACATTAGATCTGTTCCTTCTCGACATTTCACTTCCTCTCGAAAGTCTATTGATAATATTCTCAATATTCCTTTTAATAATCCTAAAGAAGCATTTGCAAGTGCACCTCCTTTTCCTAATATTAGCGGCATAAATAATAGGTTAGGAATTCCCAAACTAGTCTATCAGCACAATATCGATTTCCCTAAACCCACTCCTTCTGAAATGGAAGATCCGAAAATCAATGTTTTGGAAATAGTTTTTGAACCCAACATGATCTATTTAAATAAAGAATTCAATTCCCCTGATAACAAACAAATTAGAGAATGGTTCTTTGCAAATTTTCAAAAACAAACACTTGAAATCAAAAGAGAATATTATGATTACATGTATCAGAATAAAATCGAGATATTCTTCTTTGATTGGTTTGAAAACATATTTCTGATTGAAAAACAGATTTTGTCCTTGATCAGTTTTATAAATAGAAATTGGCCGATGGTAATGTCATCGAGTCCAACTATCCTCCCCTTAGAAAAATCAAAATCGAGCATCGAGAAACTGAAATTATAGCTTCTCCTTTTAAAACCGTTTTTGAAATAGATGACATAGGAATCGAGAAGATTGTTGAACAGAATAATTTTGCTAATCAACATCTTCACACTATAGGAAAGCTAGCTTGATCGTATTGAAAATCTTACTCAAAGTAGTTTTCCACCCTCTTCTTTATCCACTCCAAAGAGAGATCTATAACCACCACCCAGTCTTGATTTTGCTAAAGCCTTAGAAGATAGGAGAAGACTCCTAAAGGGAAAAACAGCGTTCATCCCCACAAATTTCATAGTTCTTGATACTCCTTTAATTCAAAATCTAAGTGTCAAAGACACTCCTGATGGCATTGGAAATTCCAACCAGATTAATCTTTTGGATAAATCTGATACTGATTCTATTCCTGAAGTAAACCGCATTACTTAGAAAGATCCTCAGAAATTATATTATTCTCGTGCCACTCCATCAGATATTCTCACAAAAGAAACATTTTCTAAAGTCCAAAATAAGTATTCTTCTGATGCTATTTATGAATGGAATAGATGGTGTTTCTGAACAAAACCTTATAAATATTTTGACTCAAATGGTTATGCTTGCAAACACCTACAAAACTATTCCCGATACTTCTGATCATTCAGTTGCATATCTTTTAATAGCCGGATTCACTGGCCAACTCAAAGAATGGTGAGATAATTACCTAAATGAAGAGCAAAGGTCTCAGATTTTGAACACCTATAAACTCAACCCCTTTGGTCAAAACATTCTTGATGATGATGATTAGTCCATTCAAAATGCTGTCAATACTTTCAAATTTTCCATATCTCAACATTTTTTAGGAGACTCTTCTCATATTCTTAATAAAAATCAAGATCTTTTATCAAATATGAAATGTAGATCCCTAGGAGAATATAGGGAATACAAAGAAATATTTTTGCAAAGAGTTTTCCAAAGAACAGATTATAACCAGTCCTTTTGGAAAGAAAAATTTCTTACTGGGTTACCAAAACTTATAGGAGAACAAGTTCGCTGTAAGATTATGAAAGAATATGGAAATCAGATTTCATATGATCACCTTTCTTATGGAGAACTAACTTCCTATGTTTATAAAATCGGAACACAATTGTATACCAATATTCGTCTTCAAAAACAGATAAAAAAGGAACAAAAACTTTCTAGAAAAGGACTAGGAGATTTTTTTTTGATAACCCAGGGAACCCTCGCACGGCCGACAGCCGGGGAGTAAACCCTGGGGGCGACACGTGCTAGCCACCACATATGTGCCACCGGTTAAGTCACCTTGCGACGCCCGGGATTCGAACATTCAACCTTTTGCGAGAGGAAGAGTGCGCGTTCCAGCAGCGCCACCCAGGCGGGTTGTGGACTAGGAGATTTTTGTGCCCAATATGATCCATCTTTTTATTCTTTTGATAAATCCAAATGTTCAGGAATTTGTTCTTCCAAGAAGAAAGAGAAGAAAGAAAAGAAAAAGTTTTATAAGAAACCTTTTAAGAAGAAGTTCAATAAAAGTTCTTCAAAAAAGGAAGAAAATGATGATTCTAATAAAACCAAAAAACCTAAGAGGGATTTTAAAAATATCACTTACTACAATTGTGGTAAGAAAGGGTACACCTCTTGTTTTTGCAAAGTTGCCAGAAAGGTTAATGAACTAAATTTAGACGAAGAAACTATTCATCAGCTTAGCCAATTAATGGTTGAAACTGACTACAGTTCTTCTGATGAATCTAGTTCTGAAAAAGGTTTATAAATTTGTGATTTAGAAATCTCTTCGTCTTCAGCTTCAGAAAATGAAGAAGAAGATGACAACAATTTTGAAATAAATGTTTTAACAAAAGAAGAAAAAATTCTTTTGCAAACCTTTGATTAGATTATTGACCTAGAAACGAAGATAAAATATTTGAATAATTTTCAAAACCCAAAACCAGTTTTTAAGTCTACTTTTCAAACTGACAATCCTTATAATATTTCTACCATTTTGGGAAAAGCCAAAAAAGTAAGTTTTAAACCCGTTTCTATAAGTGAACTTACTAATGAAATTAATAAACAAAAGGAAGAGATACAAAATCTCAAAACTACCCAAATTGCTATGCAAAAGGACATTTAGAAATAAAAAAAGAAAATTTTAAAAGGAAAACAAAAAGAAGAAAATTTTGAAGAAAATGAAACTCCTCGACTTCCTTTTTCTCCTGATACGAACTTCCTTTTAATACTTTCAGAAATAACTACAATAAAATGGATTATCAACATTTCTGTTCAGATTCAAAATTTTGTTTTAAATATTATAGCCCTTTTTTATACTGGTGCAGACCTCAATTGTATACGGGAAGGTCTCATACCAACCATATACTTTGAGAAAACTTTCCAGTCTCTTAAATCAGCATTTGGAGACAAATTAAATATAAACTTCAAAATTCTTGAAGCTGGGATTGTAAAGGATCAAATTTCTTTCAAAACTCATTTCCTTCTTGTCAAAAATAGTAGGCAAAATGTCATCCTTGGATCCCATTTTATCAACCTGCTCCTACCTTTTAAAGTTACTGAAAAATGAATTGAAACAGAAACTTTGGGGAAAAGAATATGTTTTGATTTCATTTCAAAACCCCAAACTAGGAATTTAAATACCCTTCAAAAACATTCTATTTCTGAAATAAATTGCATAATTTAGGATAAAGAAACTCATCTTCAGTTTCTTAAAGAAGACCTTGAATACCAAAGGATTGATAAGAATCTTTCTAAAATAAGCCTTCAAAAGAAGATCTCTTTTCTTGAAAACCATAGCAGAAACCGCCAGCTCAAACCCCGAAACTACAATTCAGCACCCAGCAGACAACCTCTTATGGGCGGCAAGGCCAGCAAGACTCACGCCAGCAGCGCAAAACTCGTCAGTTTACTCTACTTTCCGGAACGTTATCTCAAGTACTGGCAGTCCTAAGAAAGAAGAACTTGCTGGGCTCGGAACCACAAAAGTCTAACGCTCCTAGCTATGTAAAATACGACCTGTCCAAAAAATACGATTACCATAGAGGTGAGGTTGGGCATTCGATAGATGAATGCCAAGTGCTCAAACACCGAGTGTAAGATTTACTCGAGACTAGAGCGTTCGCACTACAGCCACCCAGTAAGCCCAACGTGCAGAACAATCCACTCCCCGATCATTCGAACAATGCAAATGTCGTCCTTGGCCCGGGAATCAAACAAGTTCAAAGCTTCAACGTCCCTCTCGAAGATATGTTCGATGCTCTAGTCCGAGCTGGTTATATTTCGACCGGCGAGGTGGTGTCACTCGATGACATAAGAGAGAAAGTGGATGAGTTGGTGAAAAGAGGAATGATTGGGACAGCGGATGAATTCGGAGTAGTGGCCGCTATACCCCAGGT
The DNA here is from genome assembly GCA_031216185.1 of Syzygium aqueum. NCBI lineage: Eukaryota > Viridiplantae > Streptophyta > Magnoliopsida > Myrtales > Myrtaceae > Syzygium > Syzygium aqueum. Next base: position 24,115,835 of record CM062241.1, on the reverse strand, counting down.
CGCCATTGATTGGAATGAAGAATTCGCAAAGATAACTGATGAACAAGGGAAGTTGGATTCTAACATGCCCGCTCTCGAAGACGCCTTTGACGACGACCTCGGAATCATTATACCCGACACTCCGGAAGTATTGATCCTAGCATCGCCTCAACCTTATGCTTATGATTGCGACAAGATGGTTCCATGGTCGTACTACGTTGATCTAAAGCACGAGGTTCAGGACCTCTTAGATACTAGGGCATCAATATTTCATGCTTCGTGGCTCTACCAAGGCCGAGATGATCTTCTCATAGTTCCAAACATCCGAGAGCTATTTTTTGAGATTTTTCATTTCTATGACTTTATTCTCCCAGTTTTCGATCCAATAAGATGTAATTCGTTGATTCCATATCAATAAAATTACATAAGTTTTTATCATTTTTTAATCTTGTTGAAGTACCCCAAACCAACCCGATGACGATAACCAACGGTTGAAAAATTTGTCATCTACGGTAAGAACCGAGAGTTGGGCTTCTCAAGAATTCTCGTTTCAAGGTCTTCGAAAGCAAAATGAATTTCAAGAAACAAGGATCAGTTTTCGAAAATTGCCTGTAGTTAAGCCTTGTCTTGTCTTTTTGATCCCTTTCTTTCATGTTTCAGTACTAATCTCGAAGCATGCGAAGGGGCGAAAATCATGGGTCCTCATATGTATGATATGAACGGAGAATTCGAAGCAGCCAACAGTTGAAAACTATTGTGATTGGCATGAGAGATTATCTTTTGCACTTATGGCATATCGGACTTCTATCCGGACATCTACGGGAGCAATTCCATATTCTCTTGTGTACGGTACGAAAATAGTTTTACCTGTTGAAGTTGAAATTCCTTCATTACGTATTCTTTCATAGGTACAATTATCAGAAGCAGATTAGATCCAACAGAGGTTGGACCAGTTGAACACGATTGATGAGATAAGGCTTAGAGCTCTATGCCATGGCTAGTGCTACCAACAACGAGTTGCTAAATTTCTCAATAAGAAAGTTAAGCCTCGACATTTCCAAGTAGGTGACCTTATCTTACAGAGGTTATTGCCAATAGTTCCTCTTCCAGAAGGAAAATTCGCCCCAAATTATGGCGGTCCGTACTTTATGAAGAAAGTCCTTCCAAGAGGTGCTTTGATTTTAACCAAGATGGATGGTCGTGTTTTTTTTCCAGTCTAGTTAATTCTGATTCAGTGAAGAAATACTACACTTGATTTGTACTCATTTTCACTTTGCTTCAATCAAGTTTCAAATCGAGTTTCACGAATCAACTGATGTTACTAAGTTTCGTTTGAGGAAAGCTTTTGATTTAGCAATTTTTTTTTGTCATAATGAAGTGATCATATTATATGAGAGACTTCAAAATGACGAAAGGCAAGCCATTTCATACACATCCCGAATAATAATCCCTAGTGCGAGTTGAGTGAAAATTCCGTACTGACAAGGTAGAGGATTATCTCACGAAAAGTATGACGATCAAAGTGACAAGAGGCATTCATTTCCTCTATCTAAACACTGCAGGTTATCATTTGCTTAACCCCTTTGAACGGAGTTTCATTTCTTACCCCTATCAGGAACAATCCCATACTGGGGCAATTTCTCAGAAAGTTCAAAATGTTTAGAATTTTCTTGCTTTCACTTGCATCAATCTTCAAGTATATTTATTGCATGCAAATTTTGTGTTAGCTCGAGTGCCTTAGATATGACGAAGAGCATTTCTTTCTATATCCCTACACATTATACCTTTTGCATACCCAATTTGAGTGGCGAATTCATTTCAACCCGACTGGTGATCATTCTTGAGATGAACAAATGAAATCATCTCAAAACAAGTTCAAGGTGACTTGAGGCAAATGGGAGCTCAAAAAAAAATTCATCAGAAAGGATGCAAAAGGACTCCAGTAAATCGAAGTTCTCTCTCTTGAAAAAATCTCTCAAAAAGAGAATCTCTCTCTAAAAAAAAACAAAACAAAAACAAAAAAATGAGAGAGAAGAAAGAGAGAAAGAAAAGCTTCAGCAAGAACTGAGTCAATATGCAAGATCAGTGTTCAAGGAAAAGACCATTTGAAGGTCCATTTGTGGAGCAATTGCTAGAGATAGGTCAATTGGATGATCATCAATTTCCATGTTTAATACCCCCTTTGATGAAAATAAGCCATTCATTTCAAGCCTACCCGAACCTACGTTACAACCCGTACCGAAGTCTCTTCAGAATATGGCACTTGAGTTAACGAAGAGTTTCAAATGCTTATAAATATTGCTCGAAGAAGTGCGAGCAAGATTTCTCTATCTCATTTTTGCAGCATTCCTGACTTGTAAACTCGGAGCAGCTGATGATATCAATTCTTTCAATAGACTCGACTCGAAGAGTCCCTTTTGCTAAGCCATTGACCAAGCCCACGTTTCAGTCCTAATAAAGACCTTTCAGATTGGCTAAATTATACTGATTTTGAGAATATCCTAACCCTTGTCAAACACGACGAAAAGAGTTTGAGTGATTCTTATACCCGCATCAAAGGACGGGATAAAAGCCTTTCATTGAGAGTGAGTGGAAAGTCCTTTCTGATTAAAGGTCTCTCATTTAATGTGGTTAAACTGTCAAAAGGACGAAATGGTTGTTCTTATTGATAAATTCCCCAGTGAAGCTTGGCAATATGAGCAGATTTATAAAATATGTTTTCTTCACCTATGCGCATGTAGTATTTTGACATTTTTCTCAGGTAAGAATAGGAGCAATGCCATCGGCTCCGTCATAAAAAGAATTCAGGTACGCTTGCTACTTATTCTTCGTCGTTTCTCATTTCGAAATACAATTTCTCACATGGTGTTGCCAAGTGGAGTACGCGACACACCCCATCTTTTGTTCGCCTAGCAGGATAGGCGCCATGACATCCCATTTTATGTTTGCCAAGTGGAGTACGCGGCAGCATAATTCCCCATTTGATGTTGCTGAGTGGAGTACGAAGCACATCCCATTTCATGTTTGCCAAGTGGAGTACGCGGCAGCATGGTTTTTCATGGTGTTGCCAAGTGGAGTACACGGCACACCCCAATTGATGTTGCTGAGTGGAGTACGAAGCACATTCCATTTCATGTTCGCCAAGTGGAGTACGCGGCGGCATGGTTTTTCATGGTGTTGCCAAATGGAGTACGCGGCACACCCTAATTGATGTTGCTGAGTGGAGTACGAAGCACATCCCATTTCATGTTCGCCAAGTGGAGTACGTGGCTACATGATTTTTCATGGTGTTGCCAAGTGGAATACGCGGCACACCCCAATTGATGTTGCTGAGTGGAATACGAAGCACATCCCTTTTCATGTTCGCCAAGTGGAGTACGCGGCGGCATGGTGTTGCTAAGTGGAGTATGAAGCACACCAGTTAATACATCCAATTCTTTCTTCATATCATGCGCTATTTCGCATCTGTAGGAAACTACAGGTAACAGATAGGTAACCCAATACCTCGAAAACTTTACTTCTAGTTGACCAGAAGTTTGAAAATCGAGGGAATTGAAAACATTATAAAGCATTCTGTCACTCAGACGTTTTTTGGTGCGATCCGTATGTAAGTCTCTTTCACCGCTCCGCATGAAGTGAGAAGCCTTAGCATACGTTCCTTATTGCTTGCATATCATGCATCATTACATAAAAAGAAAAAAAATCATTCATCATTTTGCATAGTTTAAATTTAGGTCTCAGTCTTTGAGCGAAACCTCTGTGAGCCTCCACTCAAAGAGGGGCAGCTGTTGACACCTAAATTTCGGCGCATCATTTAGTGTTAAATTGCATAAAAAATTAGAGATTAAACTTTAACCCCTACACAAAAATATTAAACTTGCATAACATATAGTTTAGGTTCATTTAGTTTAATTGCATTTTTTTTGCATCAAATTGATTGTAGCGAATGAGCTTAAATTTCATTCAATGAGACTCGGCACATTCGGAATGCAAGAGCCGGGGATTTCAAGTCAAACGGGCTCGGTCATTTTAATTTGGGTTTAATTTGATACGTTGAGTTTAATTAATCAAAAGCCCAAGTTAATTCACCCCATTAAACCTAAGCCCAAGCCTAAGCCTATTAGGACATAAAACCCATCTAAATTGACCTAGATTAATACTATATAAGCATAACATTAGGTCAAAATTGAAGGGAGAAACACACAATCTGAGATCTGATTTTTTTTAGAAAGTCCAAGTGAGAGAGAGGGAGAAGACCGGTGAACCGTCGCCGCCGCTCGCGCGTGTTCGCCGTCGCATCGCTTGTTGCTGCCACTGCTTGCCACGCCCCCACGACGCCGCTGTCTCGATGGAGAACATCTCCGCCGCTTTAAACCGAGAATTGTTGCTGCCGTCGCTGCTTCTTCATCCTAACGCCAAGTTATTGATTTGCTGCTCCTCGTCCACTTCCTCCCAGAATCTCTCACTCCATAGAGCTTATTTGTGGAAACTCAAAATACGAAAGTTGTAGATCTACGAGTCCTTGATCTGTGGCTTTTGGAATCGGGTCAATCCGACGTGTATTGAGGAAGTTACGCCCATTTTTCCGGAGTCGTGCAGTCCTGAAATTTTTTGTTCGGAGTCACTCGCCCACGCACGCATCAAATTCACCGAACAGCTTTGCCGATGTTGCTGTGCATCGTCAGTGTCGTCGTTGCCGTCCCGCCATCGCCGGTCGTCCCATTCCCGATCCGCAAGCCGATCCCGATCCAATTCGAAATTTGGAAGTATTTTCAAATTAGGTAAGTGGATATATTCTGAATATTCTTTTCAAATATTTAGATTCCTAATTTGGTGTGTTTGAATATTTTGTGATTATCGTGTGGATATTTAGATATCTTAGGATAATGTTCTATATATCCGCAATATTTTCAAATATTCAAATTAGGAAAATTTCCTAATTTAGCAACGTATCTGGACAACTATTTGACCTTAACCCTAAGGTCCGATACGCGGCGATACGGGAAATTATCATTCTATCTATAATCACTTAGATACGATGATAAATTTCACTAGCTTTCCAAATTCGAATGATCGATTATCCGTTAATATCTATAACTCCATAGATATGACCGATAATTTGATTTTTGTGCCTAATCCGAGTTTGAAACGAATTTGGCGGATCGCGTGGTTGATTTGAATTGGTTGCTATCCTTATTTGCTTTGATTGTTTTCCTTTTTAAATAAAACAGAAAATTTCAAAAAAATATTAGTTAGAGTTTGAAATTAGAAGTTTTGCATGTTTAGGATTTTCGAATATATCCCGAAGGATGAGATAAGTATTTAATTTAAATTAGGACTTAACGTGGCATGTTTCCTAATTTAAATTAGGTATTGTTTTAATTCTAACGGATTATTCACGTTATTTTATTATTCCGAATTTTCATAAAAAACCCAAAAAAATGGTGAATTGTTTCATGTTTTACTAGGAGATTGCATTTTAATTTAAGTAATTAATAATTCCGAATTTTAATAAAAAAAAATCCCTAAAAGAAATCATTCTAGGGTAGATCAAGTCATCATAGATTGCATGTTAACTTAGGTATTTTTGAATTTCGAATTTTAAACAGAAAATACCAAAAATAGAAGTCATTAGTTTGCATGATAATTTAGGCATGTTTTTTATTCCGAATTTTAAACAGAAAATACCAAAAAATAGAAGTCATTAGTTTGCATGATAATTTAGGCATGTTTTTTATTCCGAATTTCATAAAGAAAAATACCAAAAATATATCATTGCACGTCATTAGAATTAGGTCACGTCGTCGCGAGTCATATATTTTGTATGCTAGGTTGCATTAATTTGCATGTCATATTTTTGCACGTCATTGCATCTAGGCTAGATCTCATTTAAATAAAGTGAAAATCCAAAAAAAGAAATTGAGTGATTATTTGTTAACTAGAAATCATATTAGGGTGTTTGATGTGATTTTCTAACTAACAATGCAGATGCTTGCATTGGTTCGAGGTAAGTTGTTCTCCTAAGCTTGCAATTTATTTAATGCTTTGATTATTGGGTGTTAAATTGGTGGTTTGCGCACCCGCATGAACATCTCACATGTTAGTGACTAAGTTAAAATGGATCCAAACTGCCTACCAAAATATTTTTAAAAAGAAAAGGTACCGAAAGGGCGTTAGACTAGATTTAGCGTAATCAAGTCCTCGGGCTTAGAATCTCTGGTTCGTAGGAATAAAACATATCTCCCTATGTTTTATTTAGGTTCCTAATCAGCCTATCATAAATTGATTAGTGGCGACTCCGAGCATGAAGATATTTGCACGTTAAAAACTTAAACCCTAAGTTGCGAATTGGTAGGACTTGGGAGAGTTCGAGTTAAGATTAGTCTTAATATTCCATTAGCCCCGAAAAATTGATATATTTTTTAGGGTCGCGACAGGGATTAACTGATGAAATTATCCATCCCAAAATCCAACCCTCTTATGAACTTTTTCTCGAAAAATTCACTCCGCTTCCTTATGAGAAAAACTTTCCTAAATTGATGCTCTTTTTTTACTATTTCGGAGTATCTTAGGTTTTAGGTTGGTATTTTGATTATAAGAAAGCCATTGAAACAGGCATCTCCATTCTCATAAGACGATTCAAAGTCAAATGGTGGGATGGTTTTAAATTTTTTGATAGAGTCACCAAAAAGGTCGTCTCAAATTGGCTAATTTCTGGGGATTCTACTCCCATCAGTTCTGACAATATTACCCCCTTTTTACATGACAAGGGATTTATGCTTTCTAAGTTGGTATCAGCCCAATCTTACCAACAGTTAGCAGGAATATTAAAATAAGCTCTTTCACAGATTGGAGAAACAAGTTCTTCTCAATCCCACCATAGCGGTAATTCCAATGAAGATGATTGCTATGATATCCCAGGTTTTGAGTCTATTCCTCACAATTGGGCAAGTGTGAAGAATGAAGAAGAGGACGAAGAACCTAAGCCAGTGGAAGATCTTACTAGATTTTGATAGGAACAAGGCGTCGAAAGGCTCCTGCCAATTTTCATCATTTCTAAAGGAGTTTTGCTAGATTTTCACTGTAACACTGTGCACTTACCGCTATAGTACCACCCGTGAACTATTTTTATAGGAGCCCAGTCTTTCTATAAATAAATCTCATTCTTTTAAACTAAACACACCTTCGACCATCATCCCTTCAGAGAACCTCTCTGAGCTTCAAACCCCTCTCTTTCTAAGCCATTCACAACCTTTTCTAAAACTCTCTCCGATCCTTCATTGGAAAATAAAGAAAAACTTGCAATCTTTCTATAACCAATAAGTTCTTATTTCCATAACCTTTCATAACACATACCAGATCTTAGTTTCCTTTTGAGAGATATAGTCTGCAGATAATTCTGTCAGAACTATTCTCAGGAAACATAAAGTTCTACTCGGAACTTCATAAGATCTGTTCCTTTCCATACCCACTTCATCTCTGCGTTACCTTATATTCCAAATCTTTCTCATGATCTGAGAGTACAAAGGTTTTTATGAAAGTTTATGCATTTGTATTTCTTTACTTTTGTTGTAATATACTGCTGTTGTAATCTTTCCTCTTTATTTAAATAACAATCATTTTCTTTCAATTTCCTTCTTACATTTACATTTACACATCCCACAAACGGTAGGTCGAACCGCCTGGAAGGTAATTAACAAGCACCCTAAATTTCAATGGTATATTACCACTATTCTATAATAGTTCATATAGGTTCTCTGTTACTCATGTTGTTTCCATATCGCGCCAAACTTTCGATGGTAATTAAAGTATACCGTCAATTCAAAAGCTTGAACTGAATGACTAATTGAAGGGTTTGTGACGAATTTGATTAAGAATGTGCAATATTAATATTGACGGTTCACTGGTGATCAGTTGGGATGTAATAATCCTCAAGGGAAAGTGCCAAATAAGTCTTAAACCTTTTGGGGTAGTGCCAATTTAGTCCTAAACCTTTTTTTGGTATCAATTGAGTCCTAAACCTTTTGATATGGTGCCAATTCAGTCCTTTTGGCCAAATTTTGCTGACGTGGACGTCGGCTGGTCGGCGACCGGTCACCGACACTGACGTGGACGAAATTTAATAATATTTTAATATTTTTTTTTGAATTTTTCCTTTTCCTTCGGCCGATCACCGCTCCGGAGGCCAAAGGCCGGTGAGGTCAACCTTGCTGACCTCGAGCGAGCCTCGCTGGCCACTAGTGAGGCTCGCCCTCACCGGCGACGACGAAGGCGAGCCTCACCATGGCTAGGTGAGGCCTGACCTCGCCGGCTGGCAAGGTCTAGCCTCGCCCAGCCGCCGGCAAGGCTCGCCCAGCCCTCACCAGAGGTCGCGAGGTCTGGCGAGGCCCAGGCAAGCCTCGCCCAGCCATGGCGAGGCTTGCCTGAGGTCGGCGAGGCTCGCCGGCCTCTGGCCTTCGGCGATCGGCTAAAGGAAGAGGAAAAAGAAAAAAAAAATTAAAATATTATTAAATTTTGTCCATGTTAGCGCCGGTGACCGGTTGCCGGCCGGCCGGCATCCACGTCAGCAAAATCCAGCCAAAGGGACTGAATTGACACAATATCAAAAGATTTAGGACTAAATTGGCATTACCCCAAAAGGTTTAGGACTTCTTTGACACTTTTCCCTAATCCTCAATGTTATGCAGAACACGAAGAACTTTTGAAGGGAAGAGAGAAAAAAGCAGGACTTAGCTGGGGCAACGTACAAAAGATGAGATACACATGGAGGGTTGCTCAAGAGTTGATGAGGCTCATCCCTATTGCGTTTGTAGGCTTTAGAAAAGCACTCAAGACATTAGCTTCGGTGGCTACGACATTCCCAAAGGCTGGCGGGTAATGTTTCTCTGGCTAATCACAATAAAAAGAAGTAGAAAACTTAGCATTTTTACCTACTGAATCAATGGCTTTCAATTATTGTCAAATTTTCAACAATCATTCATTCGTAATGATATATATATGCTTTCATAAATAGGTATACTGGGTAACATGCGGGACGCATATGAATAGCGACATATTCGAGAGACCGAACGAGTTCGAACCGTCTTGCTTCGAGAGCTCGTTGAGGCCGATCCCGCCCTTCACCTACGTGCCGTTCGGGGGTGGAAACCAGATGTGCATCGGCAACGAGTTTCCGAGAGTGAAGGTGCTTACGGTGGTGCACAACCTGGTGACGGGGTACGAGTGGTCGCAATTGCACCCGGAGGAGACCATCACTCGCCAACCCAGTCCTTATCCCTCCACGGGCCTGCCGTTCAAGATCAGGCCCAGAAAGAGCTCCTAAATGAAGTGCTGCTGCGCATAAAAATGCATGTAGAATTAATCTACCAAATCTCTTTGTATCTGTACATATGTAATCTATTGTTGCTGATCTGATGGAAGATTTCCTGTGTAGTTAAGTGGCAGTCTCCTTTCACCCTACTTGAATTCTTAAGGATTGTTTTGTTATTTTATCGATTATGGGCATATATCATGCGCTTCATTTCAATTTCGAGAAAGCGCAGCATACATGCCAATCAACATACGGCTGCCTCTGCATTTTAGCTGTGATGGTTCTAAGGCTGAGGCTCTTTAGAGCTTCAAATCGACTGTCAGCTACGGACGATACAAGCAAAAACATTCCGACCGTACTAAATCAAGAGTTTCCGCAATCCCTTGGCTTTCTTGATATGCAACAAGGCAAACCAATCCACATCAATGAGCCCCTCAACCAGTACTTCTCCGCTTAGCAGGGTCACGATTTGAGTCCCGGATGTTGGCCCAGTTCAAAGGAGTACGCAGCTCATACAATCCTCACTCAAGAGTAGGACACGATTCAAGCGCGCAATACGCCGAAGCTAAGGTGCTTTCGTAGCTCACAACATACAAAAGCAAGTGAAAATTATCAAAACAGTCATAAATTTATTGTAATTATATCAATTTTATTGTAAATCTTTTTTATATTAATTCAGTCATAAACTTTTATATTTGTGTCAATTCAGCCTATTCAATCAATTTTTGGCCAGTCGATGCTGACGTGAATGCCGATCGGTGTCGACTATGGGCGCGGATGGAATCCATTCTGGAATAGAAATTCTGTTCCAGAATGGATTCTAGAATAGACATGCATTTATTAAAAAATTTTCGAAATGCATTCTGAAGCAATTTTCACATTCTGGAATAAAAATGCGTTTGTTAAAAATACTTGATTTCAGAATGCATTTTTGATTTCAGAATGCATTTTTTATTCCAGAATGAGTTTTGGGCAAAAAAAAAGCTACTTTTTATAGCTTCTCTCTTTCAAAATGCATTCTCCCTATTTTCTTTCTTTTTCTCACTAATTTTTTTTCAAAAAATGCATAAAAATTGAAAAATTCTAGAAAAATTCATAAAAATTTCTAGAAAATAAAAAAAAGTCAAGATTTCAGGAAAATAGGAAATTTGGTGAATTTTTAAAAATATATATAAGAAAATCAAAAATTTCAAAATTTCACAGAATGTTTTAGAATACTTTTGGGCACCTACTTTGAGTGAAATTTAATTTTTTTGAGGTGTCCAAAAAAATTAAAAATTTCAAAACTTCACAAAATAGCTTAGGCTGCGCATGGCAACCATTCTGTGCCCGGGAGCTGATTCTGGTCAGAAATGATTCTTTTTGATTCTGTGCCCGGAAACTGATTCTGAACATTTAAAGGCGTTTGGTAACGGTCCAAAATTCTGTGCTTGGGAATAGAAATGCGTTTGGTAACGGCATAAAATTTCCTCTTATTAATAATATTTTAATAACATTTTAAATATTTTAATATTTCTTTCTTTTCTTTTTTCTTCTCCTCCTTCTTGCCCATGGTTGGTAAAATATTTTTTAATTAATAATAATTTAATTAAAAATAATTTTTTTTATTTTTTGGTCATGGCCGGTAAAAAATTTTCTTATAAAAATTTTTTTATTAATAATTTTTTAAAAAATATTTTTCTAAAAAATATTTTTATTGAAAATATTTTTTTCGCCATGGCCTAGTCGCTGGCCATGGCCGGTAAAATATTTTTTATAAATATTTTTTTATTAATAATATTTTAATAAAAAATATTTTTATTGAAATTTTTTTTTATTTTTTTGGCCATGGCCTGGTCACTGGCCATGTCTGATAAAATATTTTAAATAAAAAATATTTTTATTGAAATTATTTTTTTTTGCCATGGCCTGGTCACTGGTCATGACTGGTAAAATATTTTTTTATTAATAATATTTTTTATTAAAATATTTTAAATTAATAATATTTTTATTGAAATTATTTTTTTATTTTTTTTGCCATGGCCTGGTCGCTGGCCATGGCTAGTAAAATATTTTTGTATAAATAAATTTTTTATTAATAATATTTTTTATTAAAATATTTTAAATAAAAAATATTTTATTGAAAATATATTTTTTATTTTTTTCACCATGGCCTAGTTGTTGGCCATGGCCAGTAAAATTTTTTTATTAATAATATATTTTTTATTTTTTTGCCATGGCCGGTAAAATTTTTTTTATTAATAATATATTTTATTTATTTTTTTGCCATGGCCCGGTCGCTGGCCATGGCCGGTAAAATTTTTTTTATTAATAATATTTTTTTATTAAAATATTTTAATCTCGCCAAATACGACGAGAGTAGCTCTCACGCCGGACATTAGAAGCTATATTAAAAACCAAGAAACAGAAGAAGAAAAAAAAATTGATTCTCATTTTTGTTCCCAGAATCAAGAAGCTACTTTTTTTTTATTCTTGATTCTGTTCCAAAATTGATTCTGGGATCAATTTTTGGCAAAATCGTGCCCGGGCACAATTTTTTTAACAAACAGATTTCTGCTCCCAAACTGATTCTGGGAACAAAAGAACAGAATCAGTCACTATTTGGCAAGTTGCCAAACAGAGCCTTAGAATACCTTTAGGCACCCACTTTGAGTGAGATTTAATTTTTTTGAAGTGCCCAAAAAAATTAAAAAAATCAAAAATTTCAAAATTTCACAAAATGGCTTAGAATACCTTTGGTCACCCACTTTGAGTGAAATTTAATTTTTTTGAGGTGCCCAAAAAAATAAAAAAATTTCGAAATTTCACAAAATAGCTTAGAATACCTTTGACCACCCACTTTGAATGAAATTTATTTTTTTAGGTATCCAAAAAATAAAAATAGATTTTTGTTACAGAAATTAATTTCTGAAGCAGAATTAGTCATGTTTCACCAAACAGATTTCTCCTCCAGAAATCAATTTCTGGCAAGAATTTGATTTCTGGACCAGATAGGCTCAAGAGGTCTCGCCAGATCTGGGAGGCTTTGCTGTGGACGGGCGAGCTTAGCGAGGGTGAGCCTCACCGGCCTCAGCCTCTAGTCAAACGGACTGGGTTAAAAGACAAGGAAAAAAAAAGAAAGAGAGAAAAAATAAAAAATATATATTATTAAAAAATATTTAAAAATATTAACATTGGCCGGCACCGATCAGCGTTCAAGTCAGTGCCGACCAACCAAATTTGGCCAAATAAACTAAATTGGCACAAATACAAAAGGTTTTCGACTGAATTGGTACCAAAAAATGTTCAGGACTGAATTAATATAATTGCAATCGGTTTATGACTCTTTTAGTAATTTCACTGAAAGTAACGATGGAGACAAAACTAGTTTGTGTATGGGCTGAGAATGACCTCTCTTCAATGAAGCCCGGCCCAATTCGACTTTTTCCATTAGTATTTTCCTAGGAAAACGATCACAAGTCTGCTTTCTCTAGCCTTTTTTTTTTATATGTTCACTAAAAGTGTTAAAACTTGTCACCAAAGTGCATTTGGGTCCTAAAACTTACAAAATGTGCAATGGAGTTCTAAAACTTATCAAATTGGTTCCATCGAGTCTTAAAGTTAACACTATCCAATTTGACTAATGAAAAATGATGACATGATTTTTTCATTATTTTTCTATCTCACGTGGCGATGATGTGACTTTTTTATCATTATTTTAATATTAGTATTATATAAATTAAATTTAAAAATAAACTTTAAAAAAAAAAAGAGGAAGAGGACAGGCGGGGAGGGAGGGCTTGCCCTCCTCACCGCCAGGCCCATGCCAAGGGCCGATGACCTTCACCTAGACCTAGTCGAGGGCCCAGGCCCTTGCCTATTGTCGGCGAAGGTCGTCGGCCCCTCGCTGGGGCTCGGTGACGCTCGCCTACCGTCCCCCCACCCTCACCGGCCCCTCCGAGCAATGGTGAGGTGGCAAAAGGGGGGAAGCCCTCCCCGTTTGTCCTCCTTCTTTTTTTATATTTTATAATTTTAGCTTATTTAAATAAAAGTAATATTCAAAATTAAATTTGAACCAAAACGATATTGTTTTAGTCACGTCATCGCCACATAAAAGAGAAAAAATATTAAAATAAATCACGTCAGTATTTTTCATTAATTAATTTAACAGTATTAATATTATTATTTATTTAAATTAATTTGATAAATTTTAAAATTTGATTGCCCTTTTTATAAGTTTGAGGATTGAATCGAACTTTGACGATGAATTAGGGGACTTCCGGTGTATATACCTCTCTTCTTTTCTTTCTCGTCCTTCAGTTCGACACTCGCTGCAAGTACCGCAGGCTCTCCTTCCTCCCATTTTCCGTCATGGAGATCGACCCCGACATCTCTGGGTGGTTGCTCGAGTTCCTCCTCCGCCAGCCCCTCCTCGACGACCGCTCCGTCAAGTTCGCCCTCTCCGTCCTCCCCCTCCGGGACTCCGACCTCCGTCTCAAGAAATCCGTCCTCCTCCGCTCCATCCAGTCCGAAATCGATGCCGCCTCCGTCTCCGAGAAGACCCTCGACGCCCTCGAAGTCATCGAGGAGCTCGACAGGATGGACGGCGCCGGCCATCCCGTCTCCCAGGCCATGCGGGAGGCGTACCGCTCCGTCGCCGTGGATTGCGCCGTCAGGTTCCTGCACGGGCGGGTGGACGAGCGGGGCGAGTATTTCCGCGCCGTGGAGAGGATCTGGCGGGGTAGGGTTCGGAAGATGGATGAGTCGGCGACCAAGAGCGGGCTCCTCTCGCCGGAGTTGCTCCGGTGGAGGCTCCGCGTCGAGGCGGCAATGCAAGACGGGGCCGAGCGCAAGGATCTGTTGGCGATGAACACGAGAGGTGATGCTTTTAGGTCGATTAGGGCTTATTTGGGCGAGGCGTGGGAGAGGATGGGTCCTTCTTTCCTTGAGTCGGCGGCGGGGCGGATGGCCGAGACTAATCCGTGCAGAGAACTGTTTGAAGCGGAAGCTCGTGCAGGTGAACGCAATGATTTGCCCGACATTAGAGCGAGTGCAGATCTGATTAGCGAAAGTCCACCTGTAAGGATAGAAGATGATGGGAAAATGGCTGGTTTGTTCTTTTGCATTTACTTGACCCTGCTACATTCAAGTGTTTTTGGGCTTGTGCTTTTGTGATAAAATCTTTTCTCTTCTAGCTGATTGTTATTGGGGCATTAGAAACAAGTTGGTGAATTGGGTTTTTCGTAACGTATGAAGTTGTTTTCCTTAGAAACATCAAAGCTGGATGAGGGATTGATCGCAACTAAGCAGCTTGCCCGCCATAGGCGATCCAAAGGGGGAGTTAAGATCATGGCCAATAATGAGGAAACCGGAAGAGATGCATCGCGTAGCGAATATGATACGCTCCCTACACCTGATTTTAATAGAGTTCAAGAAGCTCTAAAGTCTAGTTCTCTGGAGCTGCGAGCAGTGGTCACGGACCCACTTCCTGATGCGATTCGATTGGCCGACTCCCTTGTGCATAACGCTGCCGGATCGTCTACGAATTTTGAATGTGCAGAAGCACAGATTAGGGAAGATGTTAATGCATCCAATGCCTCTGCCGACCAGAATGCTGGGCCTGCTCCAGGTGGCGAAGTAAATCATGTTAACCAGTCAACCAGCCATCAGAGTAACCAGTGTAGACCTAGTTTATTTGAAAGGAATAGCTCCGCTCATACCTATGAGGTATTTAAATCTGGTTATGGTTGCATTTTGCTTCGCCTCTTTTTACTTTCTTTTTTTTTTTCATTTTTATGTGTATGTGCAAACGTGTGCTTGTCTCTCCATGTCTCTGTCTCCTTCACACGTGAGTGTTATGGCTTGAATCACGTAACAATTATGCAACTTAATTTGTTCTCTAAAACTAAGTGTTGGTGTCGGCATTGGTCCGTCTAAATAAATAGCTCTTCCTTTGTGTAAGATACTTTGCCAGCGTTTGCTTTGCATATTTACATTAATGCTTCATTTTGTTATTAGCTAAAAGAATGGGCGTATGCTTCTAGGTGTGAGAAGAAGAAAATGTTCACTTCCAGGCTGTGAAGATACTTAGTAAAGCATGAAGAACAAAGGTCTTTCAATCTTTTGTAACTTTTTTTTTTGGTTATAGAGACTCAAAAGTCTCCACAGATTCAAGGATAGTACATCTATGTGTCATAAGAATGTTTTTTGACTACACAAACATACATGCTGCATTAGATTTGGGATCATTCTCACTTGTCATCTCTGTGATAGATGGAAATGAAGTGCTATCAAACACATAGGATGCTCAACTGCCCCTTTCCTCTTTCAACCCACTTTTGTAACTTTTATTAAGCATTTTTAGTTATAAAATTCCTACCTACAATACCTCAATTGAACCTCTATATAGAAACTTAACTTGGAAAATTTTCATCTTGAGACAAAAGGAAGTATGATGTATGGCGCAGACATGATGTGTACAGGTTTGTTTTAGAATTTAAGTGGAGTGCCTCTGTTTGGTAAGTAGTAATTAGTTTAGTGGAAAATAATAAATCCCAGTACATGGAAACGATGCAAAAGAAGGAGGAGCACCAGAAAAAGTTAAAGCATTCATCAATTGAGACATACCAAATGGAAGTTTTTTTTTTTTTTGGTAAAGTACCAAATGGAAGTTTAATTTCTCAATAAACTAAGAATTAGGAATCGAAGATTGACGAGTTCATTTTAGGAGGCAAACTTTTGAACTACTCAAGCTTCATTCCTTTTTTGCCAATCAAAGCATTTGTACTGAATTATTAATATCTCTGTTTTAGCCCAAACACACCGATACTTTGGGGATAATAACTCTGAATCGGTTGGTGCTGAGCTATCTCTACTGCAAAGTAATGTAATAATGGTTAACAGGGGACATTTTAGCAAGTAATGTCGAATTTGTGAGGCATGCAAATTATGGTACGTGTGTAGTTAGTGGTGCTTCTGATCCTTCTATCATCACATTCTCTCAGTTGAGCGTTTGATCAAGGAGCTATACATCACTCAATGCTTGCTGGCTCTTCAATTGAGTCAATCTTTGAAGAAAGCCATTTCTTTACCGAAGCAGCCTCAATACTGCTGCTATGCACATCAGTATATCATGTTCTGTTCTTTCCTTCTTCATATTACTCTTGATCTTTTTGGAGATTTTGCTTAGCTGTTGTAGGATTTCTTCATCTTACATTGATGAAGACAAAGGTGGTGATAGCTTTGATCTGCTGAAAATTTAATCCTCTGTGGATTAATTTAGAACTATATTTGTAAGTTCGCCGGCATAAAAATTAGGGCATCATGGAGCCATGCCAATCTAAAAGTATATCTAATCATTTATTTGATTCCAGAAGCAATGAAGTATAGCCGTAAAAATGGAATGTAAGCACTCTTAATGCTGATTAACTCTTGCAGATGCGAAAGTGTACTGATGCCCAATGCGCCTTCTTTTTTATGGTCTTTTGGTGAAATTTAGTGCTCTGTGGTGACGATATGATAGAAGTAGCTCATATTATGTTTGAAAATGATTATTTTCTAGTGGGACGATTCGATAGATGGCTCACCCGAAGAACCTTCCGGTAACTCAGATAGGCTTCTGTTACCCAGCCCAAAAAGAAGTGCTGTTTCTCCATTGAAGAAGCCATTGACTCGGAGTTTGAAAGTTTCTGGACGGAGAAAAGTAAAGAGATGGAGTTCGGAGGAAGAAGAAACTTTGAGGAACGGTGTCCAGAGGTACGATGCTAATTTTTGCAGTATCTATTAACAGCATGAGGGTTTCATTGTTTAAATTTGTTGTGCATGGACTTTTGGGTGCTTTTGTGTTGAAGTGGTGTCATGTGCTTTGAGTCCCAAGTTGGTCTAAACATCACGGCATCTCATCGTTATATTGTTCTTGCAATCTAGGTTTGGCAAAGGAAATTGGAAGCTCATCCTACACTGCTACCGCCACATCTTCGAGGAGAGAACTGAGGTAATACTTGAATCTCATCATATCATATAGATTGACTGCATTACAAAATGGAGCTTTTATCGTTCAGGTGGACCTGAAGGACAAATGGAGGAACATGACCCGCTACTGAAGTGCAAATAGTTGGTATTTCTCCCAGTGCCGGAGAGGGCTTGCGTGCCGGTGCAGAAGTTTGTGTCTAACTTAGTCGTTTTAACACAGTCATAGTAGTGTCTATGTCCATTTCGATTGTTGAGAACCTTCCTGTTAAGCTAGTTTGTGCGCAGTGAAGCACGTCAAGTGGGCATTAGTAGGATAGAACGTACGCAGGTGTAGTTACTCGAGGGCCTTGAAGAGATTGGAATAGTGAGAAACTTTGATGAGAGAAAGTTGGTTTTCTTATATGTTAGTGTAAATTCACATCACTCCGGCGTATCGAAGGGAATTGGCATTCCTGTTCTTTTCTTTGGTTCCAACAAATAGGATCAATAGTTTTATTTTCTGTAAAAAAAAAACGCCACCTTGATTTTTTGAGCCCACAAAGAAATTCTATATCCTCAGCTTTAGGGGTAGAATCAGGTTGATTGAAATCTAATTCGACAGAATTATAAATTAATATATTGTTGCGGACAATAAGCGATCGAATAGTAAAATAAATAGAGCAATAAAATAAATCGGATATCATGGGATTTATGCGATTTAATGGGTGGGGTCATCGTAATTTCTTATGGAATAATATCTTAATCTTATAAAGGAATTCAGAAATTTCTTCAGAAATTTCTTGAGAAGAAGCAGCACCTTCCTTGATGCAATTCATGAAAAAGGTCAACTTCTTATATATACGAAAGAATTGTATTCAAAATATGAAATCTACACAAATTAGGAAAAAGATTCAAATTAGAAAACCTATTTAGATTGTATTTCCTTTGCATGGTCGGCAAAGTTCCATCGGAATGCTCGGCCCTCCCGAGAAACTAAGCAGAGAAAAATTCAGCGAAACTTGGAGAATTTATATAAGGAAAATCAGGACATTGTAACTCATGTAAATATTTAACAAAAGTAATAACAGCAGAAGTATTCTGAGTCTGACTACTGGGACAAGCACCTAAAGACCTCTTCTCAAATCCAAACTCGATCGTAAGCACAACCAAACAAATCACTCTCACAAATCGATTTCGAGCAACATGATCCGTCGACCTTCGGCCCGTGACTGGCGACGATCAGCTTCTTACTGTCTCTCTGATTTAGGTTCCGCGTCGCAGTTGAGCCATAATCTCCCAAGCAGTAAGTAACGTCATCGTCGTTGTCGTCCCTGTTGACGTCCTCTTTCTCCCATTCAGACAAATCATCTCTAACCTTCAACTTAAACAATTCGTCCACGCTTCCAAAGCATCCTCTCTTGGCTGCAAAGATCTCTCCATTGAATTCCAATAAATGGAGTTTCCAAATCTTGATGGACTTATCCTTGCAAGGGATGACATTCCATGTGCCATCTTTGACATTGAATGTACCTACCCTTCCCTTCAGGTCCATGCAATACAAGCTGCCTGCTGCATAGACTACCTGCCAGGTTGAGTCGAAATCTGGATTTACATGGCTAAAACCATGCCGGGTCCAGTTTTTGTCCAACCCGACGGTGAATGTGTCGATTATGATTCGATTGTTGAGAGGGTGTATCGGCATGCTCACGATGAAGACGGTGCAATCCGAGGACGTGGGAGCTGCGGTGAATGTCCCGGCGCTTATAAGCCGGTTACGCCAAGGGAGGTCGATTCGATCTCGAGTTATCGGGTTGAAGAGGTAGATGGACGAGATCTCTCTCGAGGAGAGGAGGAGCCATCCGTGCTTGGAGGCGAGACAGTCGACTTGACACTCGAGCTCGGGGATTTGCACCACGTTGAAGTGCCCTGTGACGGGGTCGAGGAATCCATGGGTGGTTTCACCGGAGAATGTTCCTAGATAGAACAAGAGGGGAGTTTTTTTGAGTAAGGCCATGGCACGAAATTTTGGAATATGTGATTTGGGTGGGAAATAGATATATATATAGATGTTTCCTAATTCAACTCCGATTTGGATAATTTTAAAATTTGTGATTTGATTTTGATAATTATAGACCAAATCACATATTACGTTCTCCAAATATTTCCTAGCTCAACACGGGTTTTAATTAGTTTCCGTTCTTAGTTTACTTGAACAGATTTTCGAACCAAAACTAGTGAAGGGTTTTGAAGATATTTCAAAAATTGAAGCAAGCATATCGAGGTAAGTAACATGCCAGTTGTCATATTATCAACAAATCAACGTCAATCTAATATGTAATGATAACTTGTCAGGATATTCTTGTCTGTTATATCAAATTTTATTTATTTTTTTACTGGTTATTAATATACTTATGAATATGATTATCCACGTGTTTGATAATTTTTCAAGTCTTAAAGTAAATTTAAAACTATATCAACAGTTATTGACTTTTACACAAGATCCGCAACTTTCCATTTAAGAAAGCCAGTCGCAAATATTTATTAATTTCATAGAAAATAATTTTCTGACTTTGGTTAATAACTTTTCATGATTAACCAGGATAGCTTTCCTGTGCTTTAGGAACTTTTATTGAGAGTTCAATTACTGTTCAAGGTGAAAAGTAAATTTAAAGCTATCAAAAAATTAGTGAATCTTGAACATAAGGGTTAATATAACGAAAAATCCTAAATCGATATATTTGTGACAATAAAAAATCTCAAACAAGTACACTATGACAAATTTATCCTTAATTAATTTCCGTTAAGTTTCACCGTCAAATTGTCTAGTTGATGGATGTACATGTTTGGGGTTTTACTCTCCGTTTATCAAAGATATACCAATTTATGATTTTTCGTTGTATTAATCCAATTTAACGAAAATTAACGGAGATTAAATTTATCATAAATATATCAGTTTGAGATAAAATTGTCACAGACGTACCGGTATAGGGTTTTTGATGATCAAAAAATTAGTTTGGGATAATTTTGTTACAAATATACTAATTAGGATTTTTCGTGGTATTAACCCTAAACGTAATAATATAGTTTCAGGTCACCTCTGTGATAGTGGAGATGATGTGCTATATCAAACAGAGGGATGCTGAACCGCTCCTTTCTTTCTTTCTACCCACTTTTGTAAAATTTATTAAGCATTTTTTTTTATGAAATTCCTACTGAACCTCTGTATAGAAACTAAACTTCGAAAATTCTCACCTCGAGACGAAAGGAAGTATGATGTATGGAGCAGACATGCTGTTTGCAGGGTTATTTTAGAATTTAGGTGGAGCGCCTTTGTCTGGTAAGCAGTAATTAGTTTAGTGGAAAAATAACAAAATCCCTGTACATGGAAACGATGCAAAATAAAGAGGAATGCTTCAAAAAGTTAATACATTCAGAAACTGATAAACACCCGATGGAAGTCAATCGGAATCTCTCCGACCTCTCTATAAACTATGAATTACGAAGAGAAGATTGACCAGTTAATCTTTGGAGGCAAACTTGTGAACTGTTTCTCAAGCTTCATTCCTATTTTGCCATTTCAAGTATTAATTTCTCTGTTGTAGCCCAAACAGACCGGTACTTGAATGATAATAACTCCGAATCGATCGGTGCCAAGCTATCTCTACTGCAAAGCTATGTAGTTATGGTTAACAGGGGACATTTTAGCAAGCAATGTCGAATTCGTGAGGCATGCAAATTACGGTACATGTGGTCAGTGGTCCTTCTGATCCGTGTATCATCTCATTCTCTTAGTTGATCGTTTGGTCGAGAAGCTACACATCTCTCGTAGCAGGTTTATGAGAAGTATTTGTGGTTCTTCAATGGATTCAGTCTTTGAAGAAAGCCATTTCTTTACCAAAGCAGCCTTAATACTGCTGCTTCAGACATCAGTATGTCATTTCCTGTTCTTTCCCTCTCCGTATGATTTCTGATCTGTTTGGAGATTTTGTTTGCATGTTGTAGGATTTCTTCATTTTACATTGGTTAAGACAAAGGCGGTGGTAGCTTTGATCTGCTGAAAGTCTAATCCTCTGTGGATAATTTAGAACTATATTTGTTAAGTTGGCCGGCATAAAAATGAGGGCATCACGGAGCCATGTAAATCATTTACTCGATTCTTGAAGCAATGAAGTGCAGCCGTAAAGATGGAAAGTAAGCACTCTTAGCGTTGGTTAACTCTTGCAGATGCAGAAGTGTGTTGTGTCTTATACACGATGGTCTTTTGGGGAAATTTAGTTTGTTTGTTTTGACAATATGATAGTAGTAGCTCATATTATGTCTGAGAATGATCATTTCTGCTGTTGGACGATTCAATAGATGGCTCATCTGAAGAACCTTTGGATTACTCAGGTAGGCTTCTGTTACCCAGCCCAAGAAGAAGCTCTGTTTCTCCATTGAGGGAGCCATTGACTCGAAGTTTGAAAGTTTCTGGGCATGGAAAAGTAAAGAGATGGAGTTTGGAGGAAGAAGAAACTTTGAGGAATGGTGTCCAGAGGTGCAATGTTGATTTGCACAGTGTCTATTAACAGCATGAGGGTTTCATTGTTGATATTTGTTATGCATAGACTTTTGGGTGCTTTTGTGTTGAAGTGGTGTCATGTGCTTTGCGTCCCGAGTTGGTCAAAACATCGCGGCATCTCATCGTTATATTGTTCTTGCAATCTAGGTTTGGCAAAGGAAATTGGAAGCTCATCCTACACTGCTACCGCCACAACTTCGAGGAGAGAACCGAGGTAATGCTTGAATCTCATCGTATCACATAGATTGACTGCATTACGAAATGGAGCTTTTCTGTTCAGGTGGACCTGAAGGACATATGAAGGAACATGACCCGCTAATGAAGTGCAAATAGCTGGTGTTTCTCCCAGTGCTGGAGAGGCTTGCCAGCCTTCTCATCACATGCCGGTGCAGAAGTTTGTGTCTAACTTAGTCGTTTTAAAGATTCATAGTGGTGTCTATGTCCATTTCGATTGTCGAACACCTTCGTCAAAGCTAGTTTGTGCACAGGAAGTACGTCAAGTGTACATCAGTAGATTAGGATGTACGCAGGTGTGGTTACT
This sequence comes from Syzygium aqueum, assembly GCA_031216185.1. Classification (NCBI taxonomy): domain Eukaryota; kingdom Viridiplantae; phylum Streptophyta; class Magnoliopsida; order Myrtales; family Myrtaceae; genus Syzygium; species Syzygium aqueum. The sequence goes on along the minus strand of CM062241.1, from coordinate 24,093,518 downwards.
CTAGAGGGGAGGGCCATGAAGAACTTGGAACAATGAGAAAATTTAATGAGAAAAAGGTTGTTCTTTTTTATGTTAGTGTAAATGTAGATCAAGCTAATCATTTAGACATGGGCGTATGGACGATTCAGGTGCATTTGCACAGTCGGAACAGTTCTATCCGAGTCCTCGGCCCTCCTGAGAAACTAAGCAGATCAAATTCAGCGAAAATTGGAGAATAGATATAAGGAAAATCAGGACATTGTAATTGTAACTCATGTAAATAACAGCAGAAGTATTCTGACTACTAGGACAAGCATCTAAAGACCTCTTCTCAAATCCAAACTCGATGGTAAGCACTACCAAACAAATCATTCTCACGAATCGATTTCGAGCAACACGATCCGTCCAACTTCGGCTCGTGACTGGCGACCATCAGCTTCATCTTCTCTCCCTCCCTTGGATTTTGTTCCGGCATCGCCATCGAGCCACAATCGCCCAAGCAGTAAGTAATGTCGACGGCGACCTCCTCTTTCTCCCACTCGGACAAATCATCTCTAACCTTCAATTTGAAGAATTCTCGTACTATTCCGCGGCGTCCTCTCTTGGCTGCAAAAATCTCTCCCTTGAGTTCCACTAGATGGAGTTTCCATATCTTGATGGACTTATCCTTGCAAGGGATGACATTCCATGAGCCGTCTTTAACATTGAATGCACCTAATCTTCCCTTCAAGTCCATACAATACAAGATGCCTTCTGCATAGACTACCTGCCAGGTTGAGTCGAAATCTGGACTCACATGGCTAAAGTCATGCCGGGTCCAGTTTCTGTCCGACCTGACAGTGAACGTGTCGATTATGATTCGATTGTTGAGAGGGTGTATCGGCATGCTCATGATGAAGACGGTGCAATCCGAGGACATGGGAGCCGCGGTGAATGTCCCCGCACTTATAAGCCGGTTACGCCGAGGGAGGTCGATTCGATCTCGGGTTATCGGGTTGAAGAGGAAGATGGACGAGATCTCTCTCGACGAGAGGAGGAGCCATCCATGCTTGGAGGCGAGACAGTCAAGTTGACACTGGAGCTCGGGGATTCGCACCACGTCGAGGCGCCCCGCGACGGGATCGAGGAATCCATGGGTGGTTTCGCCGGAGAATGTTCCTAGATAGAACAAGACGGGAGCTTTCTTGAGTGAAGCCATGGTATGAAGTTTTGCAATATGTGTGATTCGGGTTAGAATTAGATACATAGACATATACATATATATAGAGAGAGGTTTCCTAATTCAACTCGGATTTTGATAGTTTTAAAAAATGTGATTTGATTTTGATAGTTATCACTCAAATCACTCCTAATTCAATTAGGTTTTTGATAGCTTTCGAATATGTGATTTTGGTGAGAATTGGATAAACCAGTAAAGTTCTTATCTGGTTAGGAACTTTTACCGAGTGTTCAATAACTTTTACAAGGAGAAAAGTAAATTTCAAAAAACCGTGGGAGAATTAGATAAACCGGTAGCCATTCTCATCCGGGCTTAGAAGTAATACTCATCCGGGCTTGGGCCGGGTCGAACCCAACGGACTAGGGTCCGGCCACCGACCCGGCTGATAAATCAAAATACGCAGAGATAAAAATGTCAAAAAATAATAATAATAATTTAATCCGAATTAAAGAAAAAAATAAAAAGGAATGAAAAACGAAACCTCCTCTGCAATTCCTTTGCCTCTTCTTCCTCCGTTTCCACACACTCTCTCTCTCTCTCTCAGGACTTCACAGCGACCGGCCATCGTCGACTGCAGCAGCAGGTACTACACGATGCGATATTCATTCGACACTGCGTCGAAGCTTCGCCTGAGTGAACCCCCGGGAGCTTGATCTGTTTTCCTTTTGTTGGGTCCGGTGTTTCTTGTAAGTTTTGTATGGTTTTTTTGTATCTTATCTTGGCGTCTCTTTTTCTGTGGGTGCAAGGCGGCCTGGGGATTGATTTTGATGACCGTGTGCTGGTTAAATTGGAACGCTGGGTTCTTTTTTCCGGATTGCGACATGGGTTTGTGTTGTTGGGTCGAGGTCGGGCAATCTGTGTTCGTAAATCAGGTTACTTTCGAGATTGTATGTTCGACTACGCGTCCAAAATCAAGATCTTCTTGAGCACTACAAACGCACTCGTAGGGCACGCATGTGTACCTATCTTCCCGAAACCTTTGGGTTGCTTGTGTGTCGAGAATGGGCTAGCGAATGTTTACGAGTGGATTCTTGAATTGGGTACCGGTAGATTGCTTTGCATCTGCTGTCTTTTGTCACTAGTGGTAATGCTGTTTCTAGGAATGCGAATCTCTGCATTTGGTTGGTTTTTGATTCTCCGAGGTTGGCCACGGGAAGTCCTGCCATCACTGCCTGTGTTTCTGATACAGGACTAGCGGGTACGCGAATGGAGCAGACTGAAGTAGTTGACGAGAAGCTGCCCGATGGAATATTGGAGAGTGTATCTGAAAGCAAACAGGAAACTCGTGATGAAATGCTATCTAGGCACAGGTGTGTGTTTTTTTCGTTTCGCCTTCTTTTGCCGGATACACAAGCGCATTAGAATTTGTTGTGCATGAGCTACTGGTCTATCTTGCTCTGAGGCAATGGTGTTTTCTAGTTTTCTCCATTTTTTATGGAGGAACAGTTGTCTCTTATCCTTCCATTTCCTTACGGCACATGGCAATCAAATTAGATTAATTTGTTTTTTGTTTTTTCCTGAATTTGAACTGCATACTTTCTGGCCCAGTTTAATTAGCCAATTGCTGTTGCACAGCACAAAGGCTGTAATTGGGTTGAAAGACATGGTTTATAATTTTTAAACTAACTTCAAGTAATAAAGATAGGATTATTTGAGCTGTGATATCTATAGGGTGTGGCTAATGACGGTCATGGCATTAACCTCGAAGAAAAGTGAAACATTTGGGCGCCTGTCATGGACAGAATAAGTATCCCTGATATTTATTGATTTATAGAAAGGGGTGATATTTCCTAGTAATCTTTGTGTGTATGAGTGAGCAAGAGTGTGTGTGTGTGTGTGTGTGTGTGTGAGAGAGAGAGAGAGAGAGCGAGAGAGTACTTGATATCTTTGTTTGTATAAGTGCGCAGGCATTTGTGTATGTATGAGTGCATGTTTGGATACGTGAAAACCGCAAATGAGGTTATTTGTGCACGCTCTGTTTTTTGAGTCAAGTTTCGAACCAATTTTAGGATTAGGTGAATGCTTTTATTCTTTTGCAGATTTTGTATATCTAAGATTTGTGACATTTGACTTGATTTGGAATCTAATTCCTAGATCCTTATTGACACTTGAAGTGGACAAGGTTGTGAATTCGATGCAAAATTGCCTTCTGTAACCTGGTTGGAAATTTTATTGTCAGCCTTAGTATGACACTTGTTGCTTGTTGCTCCATTTATAGCCACAATAAGTCCTTCAAAAAGCGGTTGTGTTGCAGTATTAAGTGCCAATTGGTTTCGTTTTGACGTCAAACGCAGTAGCTCTTGCTAGAGCTGTAATAACCAATAGGATCTGATTCTTCTTGATTGTTCACACCACGTGTATGCATCCTGAAATTTTGCTTCAATAAAGACTGGGAACAACATTGCAGGAAAGAGGTGTCACAGCTACAGAACAAGGAAACTGAACTGAAAAAGGCAGCTGCAAAGGGCAGCAAAGCTGAACAGAAAGCTAAGAAGAAGCAAGTGGAGGAAGAAATCTCTAGGCTCTCCACTAAACTCAAGGAAAGACAAGCTGAAGAACTTGCTTCATTAGGCTACGATGGGGCTAATGGAAATGTTAAAGGCAATCTCGACAATTTGGTGAAGGCCATAGCTGGGGTTTCTGTTGCCAGCCAATCTGAACATTCAAAACCGAGCAAGAGCTTGAAGAGACGGGAGAAAAGAGCTCAGCAAGAAGCAGCTAGAGAGCAGAGGATTCAAGAAGAGCAGCAGAATATCGTAAGCGACCGGATGCTAGAAAACGAGAAGTTGGAGAAGAAGCTTGAACCCCTTGGATTGACTGTTAATGAGATAAAGCCAGATGGGCACTGCCTGTACCGGGCCGTGGAAGATCAATTGGCCTTACTCTCTGGAGGTTCTTCTCCTTACACATACCAAGAGCTTAGAGAATTGATCGCTGCCTACATGAGGGAACACTCTTCGGAGTTTCTCCCATTTTTCTTATCCGAAAATATGGTCGAGGGAGATACTGATAAGTCAGCAGCGGAGAAATTCGAGAATTACTGCAAAGAAGTGGAGTCGACAGCTGTATGGGGCGGACAGCTAGAGCTCGGTGCGCTAAGTCACTGTCTTAAAAAACACATAAAAATCTTTTCCGGATCATTCCCTGATGTGGAGATGGGGAAGGAATATCAGTCTGATGGCAGAAGTGGCTCGTCCAATTCAAGCATCATGCTCTCTTACCACAGGCACGCATATGGGCTTGGAGAGCACTATAATTCTGTGGTCTCGATCTAATGAGATAGTGAAGGGAAGTACCTTCATTGAAGAAAAATAGTTGAAATGCGTTGATGGCCAATGTGTGGTTACTTTTTCAGCAGCAATAGGTTTTTGTGTTCCATTCTGAGTGTCGAAACAGCCGATGTGAACAGAGGTTGGAACTTAACCTTATGTGTGTTCAAAGTTATGAAATTACACTTTTTTGCAGTGTAGTTGAGTAATCCTTTTCTCTAAATTCAGTTTAGGCGATAGTTAATTACTGTATGTGATTTTCAACTCAAAGAATACACTGATTTCAACGTATTCATTGAACATACGAGTTTTGCACATCTGAAGACTTGTCAGATTGCTAGAAATATTAGAAAACAGGTGCTCCTTCACAGACCAAGTGATGAATACAAGAACAAATTCCAGCCACTGAGTTTCGGCTCTTTGCCTAATTGCGATACTTTAACTCACAAAATGTCGCTTGGCCGACAATTTTTGTTGAATTAAAATCAAACATTATCTTTAGCAGACCGAAATTAGTGGAGAACAGAGACATCACGTCATCAACACTTTATTTGTCTAATATAATCACGCATGCTTGCTTAAACATTCCCATTAGCATGTACTTTCACTTTCCTAATTTCCACTTGTTTCAATGCACTGTCTTTTCTTGCTTTATGTCGATGACTGCGCCTTTTTGTCTCTCTGTTTAACTCTCGGATATCTGTATCCAGAAACGTAGCACTAGATATAGAAAATGAGGTCAGAAGTCAAAAAAGGAGGAATCAAGAGATTTAAGGCATTGTAAGAATAACAGTTACTCTTGAGGATTGAGGATTAGACATTAAAAGTGAGCCTTCATTTGTCGAATCGAGTAGTTTCGAACACTGAAGATCAGTTCATGTCGATGTCACGACCCAGAGCATTTCTTTTCTTGGTCACATGTGTAAGCTTCAAGTGCTTACTCTCGGAGAACTGTCGACAAGAATGATCACATAACAGCAAAGCAAAGCCAATTATCAAAATGATCAGCATGACACTACACAAAAACCCCCGCTAGCTATCATACTATACATTCACTCACAATTCACACACCCTTTACATAACTCAAGAAACCGAGTGCCGCCTCCGCTTCTGAAACAAGAACCGCGACTCGGAGTTGCCCTTCCCTCCTAATGGCTTGATCGCACTTAACCGAAACAAAGAGTGCAGCTTGCTCAACTTCTTGGTGAATGATTTGAAGAGCTTGTTACCGGGATGGGACCTTATAAGTTCCTGCTTCATTGACACGTGGTCTTTTTCCAAGTCGGTCAGCCTCATTCTCATTCTTGCAACCTCGAGCTTCAGCTCTCGGTTTTCTCGCCTCACCGATGCATAGTTGTCTCTTGGAGATATGGCTCCACTCCCAGCCCCGCTCCCAGAACGCTGAGGAAACTGGCCCTGGAGCGATCCAAAGAAGAATTGGTTGTGGCCTCCATTCATGGCATTCCTGAGACGGATCTGCTCAAAGTACAGCACTTGAACCGCCATCTGCACAGGCAACCTCTCGTTCTGCGCTGCGTGGCTGCAGGCTTCTTGAGATAGTTTTTGGCAATCGATGGTTTTGCACAGGCGGTAGCGCTCCGAGTCCTTGATGTTTGGGTGCACCTGTTAGACAAAGGGTCGAATTTTGGCCTCAATGAAATCAGTAACTTATCATCTGTACTCACGACATGCACACAGACAAACAGAGGGTCACCTTCAGAAAGATGTCCACAGCTCGGTAAAGTCCATCGCTCACTACACGAGCGTGGTCCGGTAGCAACTCTGCCAAAGCTATGAACTTGGATGGCGACAAGTTTGAGTCCACCGCTACTTCCGTGAGATAGTTGTCCAACAGCTTGGACACCTTAAGAATCGAGCTCTGTTTAGGAGATCCGGGGCTGTCAAAGTCGTAAACCATTTCACTTTCGTCTCTCAAATGATTATCCTCGTCCTCGTCCTCATCCAAGTTCAGAAAGATTGCAAAAATCCTCAAGACCAAGTCAGTGTCGTACATAGTGATGCTGTGGCTGTTCCCATGTGAAGTGGCGGGAATGAGGATGTCTTCCAGAATTGCCTGGTCGAGTTGAAGGCCAATTCTCCTCTCCAGATCGGATCTGCACGAAATAGACGCCGATGATCCAATCGCAGCTTTTAGCAAGCTCGACAAGAACCCCATTGGAACGGGACTCTTCCTCGACTGCGTAGGAAGCGAACTAACGATTGCTTCCACCATGACTCTTTGCTTCTTTATCAAGTCTAAATCCGGTAGGCTTCCTTTCATCACGTTCGGATCTCTAGCCAAAAGGCCTTGAAGAGAAGTTTGTGCGTAGTTGATCAGAATTTTGCTGATCATGTCCTGTTTCAGCCCCTTTGACTTGACTGCGGATAGGACACGCTGGAAGAAATCCAGATTAAGCACAGCGAGCGATTTGCCCCACCAGTCGGTAGGCGTTTCTGGCTCCATCACCTTTCCCTGGAAGTTGTGGTCGAGCTTGGAGAGGCCGGAGGTGAGCTCCTCTTTGCAGGCATTACTTGCGATTGCATTTATGAGGCGTGAGACGAGGTTTATGTCCTCTGCTACTGGCAAGAGCGTCCCACACTGATGGAGCACCGAGATTGAGTGGGATATGTTGGGAAGCACGGCGTCCTTGATATATGCTTCTGCTCGAGATTCTAGGTTCTTATCGGCGAATTCCTCGGTCATTTCCAGGTAGTGAGCGATGCACCGCAGTGAAGCAATGTTTGCTAATGCAATGTCGACGTTTATGCCGTAACAGAACTTTGCAGCGAGCTCAAACGCCTCTGCACCTCCCGGGACAGCGGTGAGATTTATCCTGCAGATTTTGGGGTCCTTCGCTTCCAACAATATTTTCCGGATTCGTCCACTACGAGAAACGAGAGGAAACTGCAAAAGAGTCAAATCTGTGAGTAGGTAAATTTAAACCAGAAAAGAATTAAAGCCACATGGAGTTTGAACTGAATGTGCTCAGGCATAGTAGTTAACATCTTTCTTCTCTGGAATTGTTATGCATAATCGTGTCATTAACAAGTGATGGTAATACAGAATTTTCTTGGTTCACCAGCCGATACGGATTGATACTTACTTGATTGCAGACAAGCTGCAACAGCTAGGCGTTTAAAGGATCAAATTCAAACACTAAGCGCCCTTTTCTCTCTAAATGGAAAGAAAGAAAGTGAAAAAACAAAAAATACAATAAAGGAAATTCTTTTACACCGAAATAGGTTTTCCATACCTTGTGGAGAGCAAAGTTCGATGTTCCTACTTCCACAGTGAGATCGCTAGAAACATCGGATATCGGCCTGCAAGCAAACATTAGGTGAGATAGAAGCCCAGAACTGTGAATCTATTGCAGGTTCAATTTTTTGCATACATTTCTGGGAGGGCCAATAATTCAAAAGCCATGCAGCAACTTCTGCTGTTATAAGCCTGTATTGCCATTTTTTCGGCCGTTCATGTTAGTATTATTCGACAAGAACTCAACTTATACAGAATTAACTCATTGAATCTCTAAAAATCAGGGTCCACCATGAACCGATGATTCGACCTGAATCGGTCAGGTCAGTGAATGACCGACCCTATAATTGATCAACATGAGACAACAAGGGTGGCAAGACGAAAGCCAATAGTGATGGAAAAAATGGAATCAAATTTAAAACAGACTTAGATATGATCCAGACGTGGGTCCCTTGTGGATTTCGTTCCGATAAATCGGATGTGCAAGTGTGTGAATCCAGGAGCTTCGTCATGTTCAAGCAAACAGTACTTATGCAACGCAGTCGGAGTCCGTACTAAGCTCGAGGGCCTGGGGAGAGTCGGTCCTCGAATAATTAATTGGTCTACAAAATGTTGACAATCACAGTTCATAACATGGGAATAGACAGGGACAAGACATGGACGTTTTATCAACCGAATCTCGTGATGCTGTCGCCCGCAAAAAAAAACAAAGGAAGAGAGAAAAGAACAGTTGATAATTTTCCACGATGCTGGAAATTCGGTCTGTCTTGTTCTGCGGCCTTAACTGTTCTGTATTCTTACAAGAACCCGGTTTTGTGAATCAACTTGGAAGTGCACAAAATCTTTCCTCAATCTTATGCACTCGCAGCATTTATGTACTGCAGATAAAAAGCAGACTCCAGAGGCAACTCCATCAAAAAGATAATCTTAAAACGCCCCAGGAATTGCTAGACGACACGTTAGTTGAGGAACCAGGGAAAACAAAAGGAGCTATACCATTCAGAAGCATGGCGCACGCTGGAACTTGGACGAAACGACCTCTTCCCCGAAATGCTGGGCTTCAGTTCACCCACTGTCACGACGCCCATCTCCTCTTCCCCAACGTTTTACAAAGAAAGTTCTAACAGAAAGAGAAAGCGATAATGGCAACAAAAACGATAACCTCGACTCTTCTTCACAATACACCACCGACGAGATGAAATTCTCCTCCACAAATTCTGGGTCGACCAACAAACAAGAATCTAATGCTGTTCTTTCAAGAAGCGGACCCTTTTTGGCCTTGATCCACCAAAGCTCATGTTTCCTTCATTGATTGACTACTCAGCTTTAACTCTCTCTCTCTCTCTCTCTCTCTCTCTCTCTGAGTGTGTTTGTGGAGAAGTGAAGAGAAAGGTGGAGGAGTGTGGAGAGGAGTCACACGAAGCCATGCAGGAGGAATTAAAGGCAGGTGGTGATGACTTTGGAGTCCCCTCTGTTCATACTTTAATGGAGTCCTTTTACTCTCTTTTTTTTTAATAATGAGAATGTGCTTCATTTCTCAATCTTGGTCCCCAGAAAGAGAAAAGTCAAGGAAAACAGGGGGGAGGGGGGGATTGTGCGTGTGTGCATGCATTTTTCAAGCGCTTTTCGGTGAAAGATTGCGAAAAGGGAGTCTTTTCCCTGGAGCAAAATCGCAGGAATCCTGAAGGCCTGTCTGTCTCCCTGTGGGCTGCGCTTTAACTCCAATGATGTTGGCTAAGGGCTAAGCTACACAAGTAAGGATCAGTTTTTTCTGTGATAAGACCAAATCATTTGTACGCACGAACTCGATCACTCGCACAAGCGACGGACTACATCATCAAGAACGAGAACGTGAGCTGGACTTGTGATTGCTGCACGTCTGGCTAGAGCTGGATGATACACGCGTGTTAAGTGCAGTGTTCGCTCTCGTCGCTTTCAGAGGCAGATAAAAGGGGTCTCCTTTTCTCTTTACTTTCTGTTTTTTTGCTAGAGTTGATTATTCTTTTTTTTGTCTTTCTTCTTTTCCCCCTTGGATTGTCTCTTTTTTTTTAGTTGAAACTTGGCCAGAAAAGAAAATAAATCTCAACTTTTTTTTAAAGGGTTTTCGATTTTGTCCTGCCACATTTTAATCCCGTCAAGACAATTGTCAACTTCTCACTTCTCAATTCCATTTCCAATCTATCTGGATCCTTTAACACGGTTTTCTGAGAAGGAGTGTTTCTTTATATTGCTTTCTGAATTTTAATTATGCTCCTACTTTTATTTTTTTTTGTTTTTCATGCGATTTTCTTCCACCACTTCTTCGCTTTTATCTTTTAGGTTGGAAAATATGTACACGGATTTATACTGGCCTTTCTTTATTTTTATAGTTTTCTAGTTATACTTGTAAAAATAGGTTTTTGTATAAAGAAATTTTGGCCTTAATGGATATTTTGCAAATACCTTATGCTAAACAAGGCAAAAAGGGTAATTAACTTTTAGTTTTTGGAGGGACTCTAGATTGGGGATATATTCCATATGAGTTCAAAAGGGAACCGCTTATTTGATAACCTAAAACGATGGAGAGAAATTTAAGTAGCGATGAAAGGGTTAGAATTCTTATTGCGATTTAGCCTATTTTCAAAAATTGGGATTCTTCAAATTTTGGGGTAAAGTAAACTTACCTCTTGAGAGTAATAGCATAAAATGTTCCTCTAGTACGTGTGTAATTATTCATTGAACCCGATATATGTACCGAAGTGAATCTGAATCGTCAGATCTAGTATGACTGAATGGGATCTACCATTTTCAACGGTCCAAATTCCACACCATTATTTCTCATGTGCATAGCTATAACCATCATGACATATGATCACAACCGACCCTGTGGCAATGATGATCACATCATGGAGTCTCGCTTTTGGCTGGAGGGTTTTCCATATGCAACAGCATATCATATCATGTACTAACAAAAAAGAGTTAGGCCAAGCAAATGGCTAGGATCATTGAAATTGGCCCTAGCCCCTTAGTTTATTTTCCCCTGATCACCACCACCTTTAACTAATCTCTCTTTTCTCTTTAAACTATAGTTTATGCTCTCTGCATCTACATTGCAGCTTTGTGAAGAAACCGCATGCTCTTCTTATAATCTTTACAATATTCATTTGACAAAGTGTGTGGTGTACATGACCCCTCCATAGCTTATGTGAGCCACATCTATACAATTATATTGTCCTATTATATTAACTGTCCATGGAACTTTTGGAAGAACCTTCCTTTTCATTTATTTTAAAATTTTCATACGTATATTTTTAAGAAAAAGGTCTACTAGCTAAGCCTGTAAATTAGGAGCTAATTAGGCCGACTTTGTCTTGGATCTCTTACCATCACTTTATGAAAAGTTGAGGAATATAGTCATTATGTGGACAGCTGCTGTTTATATTTATCGTTCCACGACCGAAAGTGCCAGTGAGCAATAATTTTGATCTTTAACCATCTGATCCAACTTTATGGTAATCTTCCTTTCATTTTCTCTAGCATTAAGATAATTGGTAAGCGAATTTAGAGAGTTTACCAATTCACAAGGAAAGGAAAAAAGATAATATCCACTCACAATTTTCAGCTCTCAAACATCTCTTAGCACGATATAATACCCAGTCATATCTCTATATAATACTCAAGTCATTCTGATGGAATTGCGACAAAAGGTAAATCGAGATTAGTTTACAAACTGCAACACAGATTGTTATGATATTATCTGGGTATACAAGAGGCGCACTTCTTTAAAAGGCTAGCTACAGTGCGTCGAATTATTCTCATGACGATTCTGCCTTCTAACTCGCCTTGATTTGCTCTCACCGTGGTACTAACGAACAGCATTCCAGATTAATCAAGAGTTCTAATCATTAAAACTTGGTTTGTCCTGGTACAGATCGATGGATCCTAGGCCATCTGCTAAGCGTTAACAACATCTTACCAAAGTTTTGGCCTGCTATCATAAATAGTTCAGGCCATGGAGGGCAGTAAACAATATAAAAATGGATTTTGTTCCTGTTCCTTTTTCTTTTTTTTTATCTTTTTGTAAATATAAGAAAATTCCAAGAAGTTATAATGAGGCCACAACCAGCAGAATCAATGACGAGAGGCTTGCTTCAGCAAAGGTGACATAAAAAGAAATAAGTTTTGTGGCTCTTCGCTAGAAAAACATTTCTCAACCTGACCTGCAAATTCTTTCTCATATATTCACTTGAAAGTACTTAGGATCATATGAGTTATCAGTCATCATCTGTCTTCTTAATCATGTTAATTAAGCAATCCCAATCTTGCTATTATAGGTGTCATTAGCTTTTTGCAGAAGCACAAGATCCCCCCCTCGCACCCATCCCCCAAACAAGAAATAAAGGAAGAAACGAAGAGGGCTTTCTGGTGTAATTCTTCCTTCTTCTCATCAATTTCAAATGCTATTTTACCACCCTATTAGATCAAAAGCAAAGAGCTAGAAGATAAACCCCTTACACAGCTTTCGATTCTTTCCGTTGTATTCATTTGTAATATAAAATAAGACTTGAAATTCTAATGATCGTTCTTTGGATTGAGCAACATAATAGTAGAACTGTTACTGAAACCTTAGTCATTGCAGAAAATACGGACTGTCATCATTTAGAAATCACCTACATGGGAACCTCCACTGTACGAAGCAAATTAACATGTCGAAATCAGTATTTGGTTATCCATGCCTTAAATGTGCATGTAAACTTCTGTCTCAGCCATGTCAAACACATCTCTCCCAAGCAATTTCTCTTTTCTTTTCCTATTCCAAATCTCCTCCTGTTGAGACCACATCCTGTGACATCATATCCAAAGCCTGTTCTCCTCCTGCGAGAGCCAAAAGAAGATATGAAGGACAGAAAAAAAGGGGAATTTTCCCAGGAAGGTGAAAAGCAGACTGGGACTGAATGATTACGGCAGGTGGACAAAGCCGGTGGTCATGATGGTGGAGTACTGGAGACACTTTGAGCCCACCATTTTGAATTCTATGCCAGTTTTTTTTTTTGGTACAACTCATGGTCCGACCTGCCAACAAGATTTTGGGGTTGGCATTCTTGCGTACAATTCTCTTGGAATGTCTCTGAAGTTTTACGTCTTAAGGTCAAGAAATTTGATTGGTGGTGCCCAATCGGTACTGCAGATCGGGTCAAAATCGAATTGTTTTTCCCACATTTACCACCTAAAGTATTGTAAAGTGGGGTTTATGGAGTCCCCTCCCCCTTTATTTCTTTTCATTTGCAAAAAACGAAAGAAAGAAAAATGATTGATGCGGGGTGAATTTTCCAGTTTTCACTTTTACCCCTTTGTACCTCATCGACGAAATGCATTGCATGAAGACATAGGAATAATGATTTTTAGTTTAGGATAACATAAGATAAATCCAACACAAGAATTTGGACATGGTTTTATTTTAATGTGCTAGTGGATATAAACCCGTGGATCATCATGAGCCAGGCCATGATTACCTTGAATTAGTCTTTGCTCGAATAGTTTTTCTTGACATGTCCCTAGCGGAAGAATGCAATGGAGGGTTTGGAAAAAAAAAGGAAAGCATTAGTTTCGATCGATTGGGAGAGATTTGAAACTTTATGTGGACGGAACTTCGCCATGCATTAGCTTTTTCAAAAATCATAATGGACAGGCCAATTCAATCGAATATCGATCCTGCCCTCACTATAAATTTTGATCGATTATGTTCGGCTCAATTCGTTTTTTCATCGATTTAATTAGAACATGGCACGATTCAATTCAGTCTCCGTAATAATTTTGAAGATACACCGGTGTGTACGAGCAATTATTTTTTATTTTTCTCATGCATTAAATGGAAAATTCGCAACTTTTTTTTTAATTGAACAGAACCTTGTTTGGACTACGGGCTTCTTCAGCATTTTCAGAATTGAGTGACCATTAGCCTAGTTATGGCGGGGAGCAAAGAATTGGTTGATCCTCTTAAATTGCAATTAGCGAACGAGAATGTTCAGCAATTTCTTTGAGTTGGGCCACAAGTTGTGCATCAAGTCAAGACCCAGAAAGGTCAACGGTCTTACGCTGACACAAGGTGAAGCCCACATTTCCATGGACAGACAAGATGACATGACAAGAGCGCGAAGCATAAGCCCACTTGAAAAAGCCCAAAAGTTGTATTCAGCACCATAGTTGAGAGCAGCAGAAACTTAGGTGTAAACGGAATTTTATGTGACGGATGCAGCGGGTGATAGTAGCAGGCAGTGTAAACGATCGTTCAAAAGTGAGATACATACGTACATGACATTGATGACCAAATAGAGAGAGATATATATATTTATATGGCTATAATGACTGTATTGACTAATCGTCAAAAAAGTTAATGATTAAATTGGTCAAATCAAAAAGGTTATGATTGATTGACATCAATAGATTTATGAATTTTTTGGTAAATTTCTAGATAGAAGTGCTAATGCAAACCAAAGGAGGAGGACAAAAAAATAAAAAAAAAGTTCAACAAAGAAAAATGGGAAAAGCCATTATACATTGAGTAGAAAATAACATAAAGAGTATTCGTCGGGGCAAAAAGTTCGAACATATGCGAATGTTATATTTTCTCTCCTATCTTATACGCAAGCTAACCAAAAAGTAAATTTCGTCTCGCTTTTAATTATTTTTCCAAATTTCCCTTATAATGTAAAATAAAAAAAACAAAAAGAATACACAATAAATATTTTTAGTACTCATGTATATATTTTTATCCATTCTTTTAAATCACAGTCATTAAACTTCACGTATGAACAATCACAGCATCGAAAATTGAGGGCTTGCCTTGGATTTTTAGTGTTACTGAAATGTATCTCACCCAAGAAAGGGAAAACCGAAACCTTCCGACTGGGGCCGCCCCCTGTTCAGATGTATATACAAGGCGGGCTGTTATGATCGGTGTTTCTTATTTAACATGTCGGAGCTTGCATGCCTAATCTTCCTAATTGGCCGTGTGCTTTTTCGAATCCAATACCACCCGACTCTATCCTCTATATATGTTTAACGTATGAGGGATGTCGGGATCTGCACAAAACCTCGGACGAAGCAATTTAAGGTTTTATAAGGTTCGAGCTGTATCGTCCCACGCGCAGGCGAAAGCTCCGACGACAGCCAATTTTCCCCTGTCCACTTCGTTCTATGCTTCCTAGGCTGCTTCTGCTCTCATCCTCCCTGCGTTCCCTTCCCGCAGGTACCTCCCGAGCGACCCGCTTCCCTCGGCTCCCTCGGCCTCTCCCCGCGGTTCCCCCTCGACCCTTTCGCGCTCGCAGCGGGTTCGCCATGGCCCGGCACGCGGACGCCTCGACGTCGCTGCCCCGGGGGCGCGCCAACCGTCTCGCCTCCGAGCATAGCCCTTATCTCCTCCAGCACGCCCACAATCCCGTGCGTGAGAAACGGTTCTCTCTGCCTCTTTTCCGCATGAGTTTGTTCTCCGGGTGTGAACTGTTTAGGAGCAAAAATGTTTCCTCTTTCGACGGTTTGATCTCGAGGTTCCGTTCCGTAGAACTCGGGTCGTCGCTTGGTAGCTTGCGCGTCTGGATTCCTCGGGTGTTTGAATTGATTTCTTGAATGGACACTGTTGAACCCCCCGTCATCTTGGAGTGACTTGAACGAGGGGGATATGGTGGGGAGGAATTTCTACGTTCTCGTCGCGTCTCGTGAGATGGTGAGATTGATTAAAGTTTCGATTTTTTGGCGATTGAAGGTCAACTGGTATCCGTGGGGTGAAGAGGCCTTCGCCGAAGCAAGAACGAGGGATGTGCCCATCTTCCTATCAAGTAATATGAAATCCATTTTTGCTCTCTTTGCGTTTTGCGGGTCTGATTCTTTGATAACATCGTGCGTTGCGAGCTTACGTGTTATTTTTGGGCATCTCTCGTTGGCATCGTTTTGTTCTTTCATTCGAAGTCGGCTACAGCACGTGCCACTGGTGAGACTTATTCTAATCTAAACGCTCTTGCGCTTTATGCAAGATCTTGGGCGGATGGTTTTTAATGGTATAGTGAACTTTTCATCATGAGTAGGTGTCATGTCATGGAGGTGGAATCCTTTGAAGATGAGGGAGTTGCAAAGTTACTTAACGATTGGTTTGTCAGTATCAAGGTAAGGACATACCGGTGGATATAGCCTTCTTTGCTTTACCGCATTGGTTGCTATTCAGTGTCGTTTGCTAGTTTGGTTGCTATTTTAGTTATTGGGCTCTGAATATTTTAACACATTTGTGCAACAGGTGGATCGAGAGGAACGACCGGATGTTGACAAGGTATGTTATTTCTTACTCAGGGGATGTTCCTGATAATTTGGGTTTTATAATTGTCATCATTCATTTACTAGCGATGTTTTTGTCAGTGTTGTGTTTGATTATGTCTTCAACTTAAATGAAAATGGAAACAATGATTAGAATATATCAGATATGCTTTGCTAACATGGAGCCGCATATAGAAATTAGGTGAAGCTAATGTGCCGTTAATTTATCTAGATTATTGCTTGAACCCTGGTAAATTTTTTTTTTTTCCGTTTTCCAGGTATACATGACATACGTGCAGGCATTGTATGGTGGCGGAGGTTGGCCTCTGAATGTGTTTCTTTCGCCTGACCTGAAACCTCTAATGGGTGGGACTTACTTCCCTCCCGATGATAACTTAGGAAGACCGGGCTTTAAGACTGTTCTCAGGTGAGAAAATGTACCCATTCGTGTATTTGCAATGCTAGCGGTTTGTATTTCCTGAACGTTTCAATTCTAGGAGGAGTGTTGATTATCCATGCAAATGCTATGTAGTTGTATGCTTAATTGATGATCTGATCTTTGTCTGCAATCATATTGTTATAGGAAGGTGAAAGATGCATGGGACAATAGGAGGGATATGCTTGTTAAAGGTGGAGCATTTGCCATTGAACAGCTCTCAGAAGCATTATCAGTGAGTGCAGAATCAAATAAATTGTCAGATGGACTACCCCAAACTGCGGTGCAAAAATGTGCAGACCAGGTGATGATTTTGTGTTTGACCATTTTATATTGTTATAATATTTGCTGTAATTCCTATTGCCAAGCTAAACAAAGCTCATCTTGTAGCCAATTGTTTCTTTGAGCTAAAGGTTTTAATTAATCCAATAAATATGTAGATGATCTGGTGGTTATTCTTGTAAGTGTACATATTTGCTGCATCATGGTTGAGCAGTGGCTTCACGAAGAAGTGCCCTTCAAATACTTTGCTACAATGATGCATAGTTGTTCAATTTACTTGTCACCTTGACCTTCCTTTCACTGACCAAAAAGTTAGATTCTTGGCTTCAAATAAAAAAATCTGTTACTGGTGTGTTGTGAGTTCCATTGTTAATGGGATATGCTTCTTTGTTTTAGCTTTCCGCAAGTTACGATGCAAAATGTGGTGGATTTGGATCAGCCCCGAAGTTTCCGAGACCTGTAGAAGTGCAGTTAATGCTTCATTATGCCAAAAAGCTGGAGGAGGCAGGCAAATCAAGTCAGGCAGATAAGGCTTCGGGTATGGTTTTCTTTAGCTTGAAGTGCATGGCGAGAGGAGGTATCCATGATCACATTGGAGGTGGTTTTCACAGATACAGTGTGGATGAATGCTGGCACGGTGAGTGCCTTCCAAGAGGAAGAATTTGTCTTTTTCCTCCTTTTTTTGGGTTTTTTTCCCTCTGTGGGGACGGATATTTCGTGTTAGGGTTTTCTGTGAGATGTGAATCTGATAGAAATAACTGAAGTTCTGTTCTCTTTGCAGTTCCACATTTTGAGAAGATGTTGTATGATCAGGGACAGCTTACCAATGTATATCTGGATTCCTTTACAATCACGAGAGATGTGTTTTATTCGTGTGTTTCCCATGATATTTTGGACTACTTGAGAAGAGAGATGACCGGGTCTGAAGGTGAAATATTTTCAGCAGAGGATGCAGATAGCGCAGAAAATGAAGGAGCCCCAAGGAAAAAGGAAGGTGCCTTTTACGTATGGACTAGCAAAGAGGTGAGTTCACAGGGCATCTGGCCTCATTTCCAAGTGATTTATTTAGACACTTACGTTTTGTAGTTACTCTGTAATCTGGATAGTCGAATTATCGATATGTTTTGAATTTGTTTTCAGTGTCCTTTTCGGTTGTGCACCTCTTCTATTGTCATTTACAGGATATACATGTGATATGAAATGGACTACTTGCTAGGCTTCTCTTTTATTTGTATCATCCCTACTCTGAAAATTCTTTTGATTAGCTTATAGATATGTACTATCCTTGTTTGGCTTCAACTTTTCATTTTTGCTCTGTTGACTGTTCCAATGACTGTTTGGGACCAACAAAACGTATAATTTACGGAGATAGAATCATCACACTTGCTTCAAGTAACTCTCCCTGACCTACAAATAAATCCATAAACTTGACTGGCTATGATGCTATTATGCATGCCGCTTGTTAAGTTATTACCCTGATGAGGAGGAAAGAATGCGATTAATCATTTTCCTTTCCTTTCTGTTTGTAGCTTCTTCATTTGGCTTCTCTAACTAATCTCTGGATTGAAGAGTTGAGCTATTGCTCAATAACTAGTTTGCTTGTCTAAATTGAAAATGTCGGTTTGCTTCTTTGAAGGTTGACGATGTACTAGGAGAACACTCAGAACTTTTCAAGGACCACTATTACATAAAACCCTCTGGCAACTGCGACCTCTCTAGAGCGAGTGATCCACACAATGAATTTAAGGGGAAAAATGTGCTTATCGAGAGAAGTGATCCTTCAGCCCAGGCATCAAAGCATGGCATGCCTATAAGCAAATATCTTGACATTTTGGGAGAATGTAGACAAAAGCTTTTTGATGTAAGAGTAAGGCGTCCTCGACCACATTTGGATGATAAGGTAATTTCAGGACAGTAGTTTGGTTCTTATAAGAGCACAATTGCGAAAACTCTCCATGTAATGAAGGAAAAGACTAATGTAATTCTTCTCCGTGACGAAAATTTATCCCAGAACCATCCTCTGCTTTTCTTCAAACCGAAGCAAAACATGCACCTTGTCTTTTCCTGTCTTGAATAATTTAATTGGAGGTGCTTGCCAGGTCATCGTTTCATGGAATGGGCTTGTGATATCATCTTTTGCGAGAGCTTCTAGAATTCTTAGAACTGAAGCGGAAGGAACCAAGTTCCATTTTCCTGTCGTCAACTGTGATGTAAGCTATGCTGCCTTTTGAATTACCTAATGCTTTTGTCTGCTATGCATTTATCCCAGCGATTGTTCTTAGTCACATGCATTCTGCTTGTGACTAGTGGGCAAGATATTGTTCTGTATGTACTGCTATTTTCTTCATCTATTGATAATTATGGGTACTGTTAATGGTGTTTTCGTTGACTACCTAACATGCTCATTGGTAAAGCTTATAGCATGTAGTCATGAACACACTTTATTATTTTCCATTTGCAGCCCAAAGAGTACTTGGAGGCAGCAGAGAAGGCAGCCTCTTTTATAAAGAGGCAACTTTATGATGAGCAGACACAGAGACTTCAACATAGCTTCCGCAAAGGCCCATCCAAAGCTCCAGGATTTTTGGACGATTATGCTTTTCTAATAGCAGGGCTCCTCGATTTGTATGAGTTCGGCAGTTCTGTGCAGTGGCTAAAATGGGCGATTCAGTTACAGGTCACACAGGCAAGAGCCATCAGCCAGAGTTTATTTTGCAAACTGCAATTACATTTATTGCGTTATTTATCTGTTTTGAATTCTTTCTTGTGTTGCGATTTTTCAGGATGAACTCTTCCTTGACAAAGAGGGAGGGGCCTATTTCAACACCCCAGGGGAAGATCCTTCCGTCCTCCTCCGCGTTAAGGAAGATCACGATGGGGCCGAGCCATCAGGAAATTCAGTGTCAGCAATAAATCTCGTCAGATTGGCATCTTTAGTCTCAGGAAGTAGGGCTGCCGGGTACAGGCAGAATGCAGAGCATCTTTTGGTAAATATTCACTTCGTCAGAATCTCTCGTTGCTTTTCTTTCTCACTTGAAAGAAAATAAGTTGCTTCAATGCTGCCGCTACGGTGATGTAGGCCGTTTTCGAGTCGAGATTAAAGGAAGTGCCTATGGCCGTGCCGTTGATGTGTTGTGCGGCTGATATATTCTCTGTCCCTTCTCGGAAGCAAATTGTTGTGGTTGGTCGGAAAGATTCTCAAGAGTTTGAGAAGATGCTTGTCGCTGCTCATGCTGAATATGAACCAAACAAAACAGTATGTAACCGTATCAGAATGTAAAAGGCTTTTCTTTTAGTGTCATCTTGCGTGTATAGTTCCTAAATGAAATTGATGACAGGTGATTCACATCGATCCCACCAACTCAGAGGAGGTACAGTTCTGGGAAGAGAATAACAGTAACATCGCACTGATGGCCAAAAACCGGGCTGCTGAAGACAGAGTGGTGGCGCTTGTGTGCCAGAACTTCACTTGCAGCCCCGCGATCACCAGCGCAAGCTCTCTGCAAGCAAAGCTGTCGCCTAAATCATCCGTCCGAACTGCATCCTAATGGAGCGGAGTGCAGAAACACGAGGTGCAAAAGGTTGTGCAGCTACGTGCTTTGCAAGTACTTATAGTAAATAACATACTCGAGCCATGTTTAGCTCTGATCGGTAAATAATTTCAGCTGGTGGTGTACAGAGATGAGACTTGTTCATATACCCTGGTAGTGGTGGTCACGGTAATAAAAAGGCCATTTTGAAGGCTTAGCTTTGTGATATGAATTGTTTGCGTGCCCCAGTTCTCATTGTCCTCTTCTTGGCCGAAAGATTGTTTCCCCTTTTCCAATTCTATATGGACAAATTCGAATGAGTAGTTTCTTTGCCGGGCCTGGTTGCTTGTTTACAGTTCCAATTGTTCGGTCAGCTAATATGGACCTTCTTGATCAGTTTCTTATGAGTTTTTGAACAGAGGCTTTATGGTCTCCTGGGTTTGGTGACCTTTACAACTTTTCCTTCTGGAGTTTGTCATTTGACCGACCGGTAAAAAGTCGCAAGTTGTTTTATGTTGGCGAGGTTCAAAATAGTCCGTAGATTTTTTTCCAGCGGTACAACAATGTACGGTAGAGAATGTGACTGTTTTGCGAGCCGCCAAGCGCTTGAAAATCGAACAAGTTGCATGGCACGACATTTCACGGTAGAGGGCTGATTCTGACCTTTACGGTTTCAACGTCTCGAGGATTCCGTAAGGTGATTGGACAGAAATGGGGACACAGCCCGTGACTGGCGTGAAGAATATTTTCTTTTCCACTGAGCTTCCCTTTCCCATTAATTTTTCTCTAAAGTATTCAAGATCGTTTCTTTACAGGATTTATATACATTAATACATGTGAGGTCTTTTTCATTTATAGATTTAAGTTTTTAGGTTAGACATTCTATAATAATATCACAGCTACCAAGTCCCCTGAAAGCTGAAGAGCTAAAGAGGTTTTACAAGGCGATGGGTGAAATAATTGTCCAAAGTGTCCTAGTTTTATTGTATAGAGGTCACTTAAGTTTTAAACCTTTTAGTTATACAAATTTAGTCAACCTTTTGATGATTTGTAATTTAGTAATTCAGGCCTATTTTGATTGGAAATTGCTGATGTAAATGTCCAACCATCCTATATAGGATAGCCGGAGTCGATGACGTAAATAGTTTCTGTAAAATTTTTAAAAATTTTCTGAATTTTTTATTAATTTTTTTCTTTTTTTGTTCTATTGGTCCGGCGATTGCACCAAGGGCTATGGAGACCTCGCCCAAGCCCAAGCCCTTGTGGGCCACAACGAGGGCGTCGTGGACCACAGCAGTGTCGTCTCTATCCTCACGCACCATCGCTGTGGGCGACAAGGGCCTTGCCCACGGTCCATGAGCACTTGGCCAAGCGCTTTTTGACCCTTGCCCAGTGGCAGTAAAAATAAAATAAAAAAAATTAATAAAAAGTTGGAAACATTTTTTAAATTTGTAAAAACTGTCCACGTTGGCGCAAATCATGAGACGTAAGACAATCAATCTCCACATTAGCAATTTCTAACTAAAATTGATCGAAAGAACTAAATTGATACAATTGAAATGATTATGATTTGATAGCCGACAATACAATAAGTTTAGGATTTTTTGGAAAATTTCTCCTTTCCGATCATGGGATTGACGCGAGGGGGTAAGCATGGCTATATTTTCTACTTTGAGAATAATCCAAAATGGAAAGTGTTCAATCGGACAAGTGGGAAATGTTGAGGTGAACCAGAAAAAGTTGGGTAGAGCCTGATCTTTGATAGATTCGCCTTCGGAAACAAGAAGTTCTGGCCTTGGGGGGTGGAGAGTTCCATGACAACATTTTTTAATAGTTATTCAATTCACCCATTAAGCTTTGAACCCTGGAATTACAAAACAAATGGAATATAACTGAGTGGCACGACTCCTAAGAATATTAGCTTCATAAATTCCCTGTAATGAGCTTTCTTGAATTTCGACCAAAGCAGTCTGCTAAGTATCAACTAATCAAAACCTTCCTTTTCTCTTGGGTCAACATCTACTAATTTTTCTCATGTTTAATTCTAAGCGGGAGCCACGCAACAGTATATAGTGTTTTGATGCATTTGTTTGTATGGTCGATGCGGTGTGATTGGTTTAATCACGTCGTTTCACGTGAGGTACGTCTCAATCACTTGTTTTTCTTTAATTTTAAAATCTAGTCTTTATTGATGTGCGCATGTCGCTGTCGCGCCCTATAATATAATGCATCTTCTACAATGATGTGACTTCTTACAAATGTATCCATCCCTTACATGATCTTGCGGGCAATTTTTTAGGTTTTTCCTCTGGATTGACTACATCGTAACCAATCATAGCACGCGATGGGAGCAAATACGAGAGAAACGGTAATCGTGCTGTGTGTATATATATATATATATATATATATATATATATATATGTTATGGATTGTTTTTCGATCGTTAAATGTTGCGGGGCTTTTCAGATCTAACGATTCTGGTATAGCTTAACATATATAAAACCCATATCGAATGCTTGCTTGAAATGTAAGCAAAAGCGAAGTCTGTTTTGCAGTTTGGTGAGCAGCTAGACGAGCCTGAAAGCAAAAGCAAAAGCAAAAGTCCGTTTTTCAGGAGTTACAGGAGTCAAGTCAATCACTATCAAATCTCTCGCAGCGCTCGTTCTATTCTTACCCACGTGGAGAATTGTGTGGATCACGCCATGGCGAGCTGCCCAGTGGAGCTGAAGAGCATCTTTTCCAACGGGTAGGTTGGTCGATTACTGTGGAACTTTTCTTGTGATTGAAGCAAATTCGATCTTCTTTTTTTTTTGTCTTGGGCCGTTTCTTGATCAGGTTCGATATTGATGGAAGCTGAGAAATTCCGGAGGGTGGTTCTTGGTGCTGTGGAGAGAGAGATTTAGGTTCTTGAGTAGCAGGAGAACCGACATGGTGTCCGCGCCAGGGAGCAGATTTAGGCTTCTGCCATCTGGTAGAAATCCCGATAACCTGCCTGAGAAGTGGGTCTGTCGCACGCTGGACGTGCCATCTTTCTTCTTGTGATTTAAACCAGTAGTTATGGAAGAAGAAGGTGCTTGACATGTTGATTCGAGGTAATGACATTTGCTTAATTCGCGATAAATGAGATAATGAAGGTGTACGTCGCTCCCATGATCTGTCCAATTTGAGTCGACTTCCAACTCATTTGCTCAATCTACTTGTTTAGGCATATGGCATGAAGTGAAGTAGTGTAAGCAAGGAGGAAACTACAAAAGCGATATGCAAATGTTTCATCATCCTGATGCTCAAAAAAGCGCTACTCTTACTTCTGACTTGACGGTCGCAGAAGCTGCTGAAGACAACATCACTTGCAGCACCTCGATCTCCAGCGTAAGCTCCGTTCAAGCAAAGACGTCGCCCTAAATCATCCCTCCGAATTGTGCATCCTAATGGAGCGGAGTGCAGAAACGCGAGGTGCGGAAGGTTCATGGGGCTATGTGGGTTGCTAGCATTCATAGTAAAAACCTAACGTGCTCGAGTCACGTTAGCTGGTGGTCTATTGAGATGACTCTGTTCATGTACCCTGGAAGTGGTATCACAGTAACGGAAAAGGCCATTTTGAAAGGCCGAGCTTGTGATCTGAGGTTTACGTATTGTTTCACTTGCTCCAACTCTCAATGTCCTCTTCTTGGCCGCGAGATTGTTTCGTCTTTTCGATTGTCTTGTGCAGACGAATTCGACAGAGGAGTCTCTTTTGCAGACCCTGATGTTGCTTGTTATAGTTGGGTCAGTTGTTTGTTCAGCTACTCCGGAGCTTCTTGATCAGTTCTTGAGCTTTTTTGACTAACAGCTCCTTTTTCTCCCGGGTTTGGTGACCTTTGCAACTGTTCTTTCGACTTTCTAGAGGTTTATCAGTTGACCGACTGGTAAAGTCCGCGAGTTGTTTTACGTTGGTGAGGTTCCAGACATTTCATAAATTCGAGATTTTTTCAAACGGTGCGACGTGGGACGGTAGAAAATGCAACTGTTTTACGAGGCGCAAAGCGCCATAAAATCAATAAAAAGTTGCTTGGCGCGACATTGCCCGACAGAGGAACTGATTCTTATCTTGCGGTTTTGACAACTCCGGGATCCCGTATTCCTTTTCCGCCCCAGCTTCTCTTTCCATTACTTTCTTCTCCTGCTATGGTTTTTACAGCATCGCTGCCGTATTTCCAAGCAGCGTTTCCGAGTCCCTGAAAGCTGGGGAGCTAAAACAGGTTTCCAGGGGCAGTCAATAGACAGTTCCAAGGAATACAGAGATTAGAATATGACCGAGTGGGCATAACTCCCAAGAATATTCGCTTCTTATTTCCTTGTCAGGAGCTTTCTTGATTTTAGACAATAAGCCTATCAGAATCTGCATTTTTCTTGGGTCAATTACATCTAAGCGGGAGCCCACGAAGCGACAAACGGCATTTCGACATGCTTGTTGTCGTGATCGATATGGCATGACCGACCAATCATCTCGTTCATGTGACATATATTTCGCGATTCCTATCCTTTGAATGTAGAAATTCTTGTTTTTATCGACGTTCGTGCGCCATTCTCACGCGGTACGTCACCTGGGATATTTTTACCCCCCGTTATGACCATCTTAATCAATTTTACAGATCTTTAGCCAAATTTTCTTTTTACAAAAATTGCTCTCGTCCCACGATTGTCTTCACCATGACCCGTCACGGGAGAAATCAAAATTGTATTGGAACCGTTAAATTTGACAGAATGTATCGGATTAAACGATCCATGTATAGTTTAGTACATATATGCATACATGTTACAAACTTGCTTGAAACACAAGCGAAGCAAGAACACGTTCATTTTCAGTTCGGTGACTGCCAGAAAAGCCTGAAAGGAACGCGATGACGTCGAAACGGCCTGTTTTTTTTTCTTTATGGTGAATTCGATCTTTCAATTTCTGAGGAGCTAGAGGAGTCAAGTCAATCACCATCAAATTTACTGTATTATTTTTGTCATTACTGTGAAAATTAATTTGCTAATTAATGACATCATATTGTCGTCGACCTATATTATGAAAGGATCGTCCGTCCATCGGATTAATCATTGGGATGTTCTGTGATTGTACTGAAGTCACGCTCCACGGCCTGCTTTCGA
Organism: Syzygium aqueum; assembly: GCA_031216185.1. NCBI lineage: Eukaryota > Viridiplantae > Streptophyta > Magnoliopsida > Myrtales > Myrtaceae > Syzygium > Syzygium aqueum. Next base: position 24,068,131 of record CM062241.1, on the reverse strand, counting down.
GATGGAAAAGCTAGCACGCGATATTTTCAAGTGTAATAACAATATGCTCTTGAATTTCTTTTCTTTTTTTTTTCACATAAGATGCGTTGAAACAAATATTAATATGAGTATCGGAGTAAATCACAAAGGAAGTACAGTTTTTATTTTATTTTAACTTTTCCCTTTTCTTGATAATCGCCGAGTTCGCAGATGTTTGTTTCGTCGAATGTATCATTTGTTCTATCGATAGTTATGAGACGCATGCATAAGATGAATTTATATTCACTGAATTTATTTGAGATATATTTATTGTTTGGTTTGATTTGTGAAAAATAGATCTTTTCACGGAAAAAAAAAAGTACTCGGATGGTCTTAAAAAGAATTATTTTTTTTTGGAAACAAAAACAGAATTAATTAAGTGTCTCGAAAGCGAAATATTTTTGTTTTGAAAAATTAGAATATTCGTTTTTGTATTTAATTTCCATAGTTTGATGAGTAATAATAACAAGCGCCTGAATAATTGTCAACACATCTTACAAGGAGAGACTTATGATATGATGATGCACGTTGCGGCGACGGGGTTGCCAATTCGGACCTTAGAGTCACAATTGCACTAATTGATGTCCTTTCGAAAGTCTGTGACGGGGGTATAGCTCTACTGCAAATACCCAAGGGATTACTTATGCTAACAATTGATAATCAAGAAATATAAATTAAGATAATATAATGCTAACAATCCCTTCCCACCCTACTTAAAAAATGAGAAAAAAAATCTCAAAATTATTCAATTCTAGAAGAACCTAAATCAATTTTACTCTACTTTAATCTAGGAAATGGAGGAAAATTGGGAGGGCGAAAATTCCGAAGAAAATAGAGAAAAAAAATTCGAAATTTAATGAGAAGTTGCATCGGAGATATTCTAATTTTGTGGCACTTTTATAGTGCTTCTTAATCAAAGGACTGAAACATGGTCATCAACTTCTTGTCTTAGAGATTCTAATATTGCACTAATTCAACCTGCTTTAAATAATTTACATTGAAGTAATGATTGGTTTTTAAGAAAAAGTGCCCTTTTCAATTTGGATTTACAATAAGGTTTTCGGTTCGGTCCCTATATCATGAAAAACCCGAACCGAATCGTTGATATTCTTGCTTATTTTTTTTTCTTATTTTTTTTCAAATTGACACCCCTGCTTTACACATGACAAGAAAACAGCATTGGCGAATACATAGAAAAGTCAACAAAACGGACAAAGAAAGACTAATCAATGAAAATTCCAATGTCAATTATTATGGATGATAAATTTAAGTTCCATGCACATGCACGATGGATAAAAGCGAAGAAGAGGTGCGTTCAGTATTGTGCGACCGTGGATCGTCGCCTGTAGACAAAGGGGATCGGATTTGAATTCCAGCGAATGCGAAAACTTTATGAGCTAATACGGTCGTTAATCCTTCTATTGATCTTCTCTACATTTTTTATTCTTATTTTCGAAATAACATAAGCGCCAATTCTAAAAATCGTGGATTTTCACGAATTTCTTCTAAAGGATCGAGGTTTTCACTTTTTAGAAAGACATCCGGCTAGCACGACGAATGTAAAAATTCCAAATGCTCGCACCATCTATTACCTTTTTACCGCATGTTCCACAGCTATGAATACAACCCATGTCTTTTTTTTTATTGCATATTTGATTTTTTTAATTCTTAGTTTATGCTATCGTAAAGCCACCAAACAATCATTAGGCTAACATATCTCTATATCTACTAACATATCTAGTGTCTTAAAGCACCAACTTTATCTTGAGTGATAATTATGGGCCGAACATTTTTTATTATAATAAAAAGTATCAATTTTTACTCAATTCCCAAATTTGGTCTCCATGATGTGAAATTTTTAAATTGATCGCGTCATATTTGGGTTAGAATTGTCACTCAAAATAAAGTTTGCGTTTTTTTTTTTTCGAATTAGGCCCAAAATCATAGCTAGAAATATAAAGGGATTGTTTTTCTCAATCCAATCATTTCTATACTTAACAAATTTATTTTTCCTCCAAAATCAAATGGTTATAAACTTATAACATAAGGGTCGTGTTTGATTTGCAAATTCAAAAATAGTCAAAGATAAAAAAAAAAGGAAAGAAACCACAAAAAACCCCAAACTATACTACATTTATCCCGAACTTTTTTTTGTAATACCAAAAACCCCAAATTATACTATTTATGACGCATTTACCCTATTGTACTTTAGCCCATGGGCATTTTGGTCTTTTTTGCTTTTTTTCCTTTTCAGTGAGGGCAGTCCTCGCTCGACACTGGCGAGGGTGACCATTGCTCGACGCCGGCGAAGGCGACCCTCGCTCGATCCGGTGAGGGCCGACCTCGCCCGACGCAGGCAAGGGCTGCCCTAGCCAGAAAGGAAAAAAAAAACAAAAAAGACGAAAATGCTCATGAACTAAAGTACAATGGGGTAAATGTATCACAAATAGCATAGTTTGAGGCTTTTGGTGTCACAAAAAAAGTTTGGACTTCCTTACAAAAAAAAAGTTTGGAGTAAATATATCATAAGTGACATTATTTAGTATTTTTGGTAATTTTTTTTCAAAAAAAAAAATGAAAGCAGGAGATGATAAAACCGTATGTGGACTTCAAAGGCAGGTTGGAGTTCTTCGCAGACTTTGGAGAACACGTCAAACCGACGCGCCTGCGCAGGCGACTAGCGACACGCGCTGACGGTTCGTGACTCCCAAGCTTTCGAGCGCCGACGGCGCCTTGTGACGGCGACACGTGGCACAGCAAGCTAATCTTAAGGCCATCGGTTTCATCACTTGAGCACAAACGTAAAATGAAAAAGCGAATAATCTCCTAAAAAAATTTCCCCACTTTAAATCAAATCACAATTCCACCTCGATCCTTTTTATTTTATTTAAAATAAGGTTATGACCTTTCACTATAGTCCTAAATCTGTCCTCCCGCATCCAGAAATCGAGGCTAGTTCTCTTGAAATGTTCAACATCAAGACCCCTTAGAGATTAATTATCAAAATTCGCATATTCACCAACGCACTCACCTTCATATGGAACAACGACAACCTCACGATATTTGATAATTTTGAAGAGACCAACGTTGGTTTTTTAGACTGGGGACAAATTTGAAATCAGAGCGAAAGTTGACTATTTTTTCAGACAAAAGAAAAAGGTTAAGCTCGGAGTAGATTTAGAATTGGACTTGAATTTAGGGAGTTTTAGGGGAATCAAGCCAAAATGAAATATAATTTATATCAGGCGCGATATCAATGAAAAGAATACTTTTTTTTAAGAAAGCAACGTGTCCAAAAAGAGAAAAAGCAGCATGTCAAATATTGCAATTATTGCCACTGGAGACCCAAATATTGCAATATCTAGCTAAAAAATGAGATTCCATCATCCAACATAGAGTTTTACTTGACTTTCCAACTGCAATTTTAGTTGAGATTAACAATACAAAAAAATCTCAAATTGGTGTACTTAAAATAAATTTGTTTCAAATTAATTTTTTTGACCACGAAAAATCTAAAACCGCTGCACTTGTGACGTATACATGCTCTGTTGTTTTCGTTAAATTTTATCATTAAATTACTGAGTTAAATGACATGTGGCAATTGATGGATGTACCAGTTTAGGATTTTACCCTTATATTTATCACGGATTTACCAATTTGTGATTTTTCGTAATATTAATCTAAATTAACGGAGGATATATTTGTAATAAATGTACCGATTTGAGATTTTTTATGATTAAAAAATTAATTTAAAGGTAAATTTATCATAAATATACAAGTTTAGGGTTTTTTGTTGTATTAACCCTTTTAGTTATAAAGCCGTGATTGACCATTGCAATTGTGAGGGGATAGAACCGTCCTAACCATTATGCTAGTTTGGTCAAACAAATGAGGCATTGTGCGATTGGACAGTGTGGAAAAGAAATATGGATTGATATGAAGTGCCCTCAATCATTTAAAAAAACAAAAAAACCAAATGATTCGATGATAATATCTAAGAAATCTATTAATTATGATGTCGTGAATAAATAATTACATACAAAAGTGTAATAGATTACAAATATATTAGTATAATATGTAATTAAATTATTTCACGCTATAAATCGTGGTATATCGATCTGATGGCGATTATAAATTGATGTTATTAGTGGACGCAGCAACAATAATTAATGATTTGACAATATCATAATGGCTATTACAAGCAAAAAGCATAATGTGTAATAGACATAATAGCCAAACAAGCGTTGGCAACTTTAAAATTCAAATCTCAAGATTTGTATATATCCACTAAGTGAATTTACAAGACTCAAAATTGTATCCATTGATCTATATACCTAAGTCATGATTAACTTTCATCTCACTTTCACAAAAAGGCCAATCTTACCCCTAAACCTACATCGCAAGCCGTAGCATTTAAATTGGAGATACCGTAATGATCGTGCAGATGGTTAATCTCCCTTTAGTAGTCTAACTCTTCTTTGGTAACTTCCTTTTCGGTCACTGCTCATTCTTTCTCCCCTTACATGTACATGAGAGTTTTCGTTCCCGTAATAAGTAGTTTTCATAATAAAACACACACGAACAACTTAAAAAGTAATTGCGCGCTCGAAACACATGCGTGAAAATCAATTCGTTCGATGAAAGCTTAATAATATACATTAAATGAGCGATTACATCATCTCATGACATTATTGTTAGTTTTAGAATGGATAGGTTGGAATCTTGAATTTACCTTGTTAAAACCGTTTCTAAATTTTTAAAACCCGAAACCTGCCTTGCTTGCCTTAGAACCAATTTTGGAGCTTACCTATTTTTTTGATTAGGTTTCGCTATCTATTCAAGAACCTATTTTTTTCTAGTTGGTTATACAACGAAATAATACGAGATGCAAAATGGCTCAAAGTAAAAAATGAACGAGAGTGAGCGAGCGAGCGAGCAAGGAGGAGGGCGAGTCGAGAGAGAGTTGCAAAGTGTTTGAGTGAGCTTCAAAAGGACAGAAAAAGAGAAAAATTACGAAACCGTTGCTAAATTTGGTTTGGTTCCCAAACGGTTCTTCGCTTGACATTGAGACAGGTTTTCGGAGCGGTTCAGTCTGATTCCCGAATAGAACCGGTACGGTTGGATGGGCCCCCAGCTGCTGTATCCCACCCGTGTTCAAGACGGGGACGCTCTGCTCCTTCAAGCACGACAGGAACATGCAGCGACTTGCCGTTTCAGGTACAGTCGCTTTCCGAATTCGAAACGCGCTTGGAAACGAGAGAGGGAGGGAGGGGAAGGAAGCGACGGCGGCTTGCGGGGGTGGACGCACGCGCAGGGGTAGCGCGAGTCGAGGAGGAAAGCGCAGCCAAGTATGTTCAGACAAGTCGTTCGTTGGAACCACATGGATATAACATACCCCCGCGCCCACCACCACCACCACCACCACCACCACGACCCGGCTCTGCAGCGCCGGCCGGTCGGTCCGGATGGGTCTGGTGCCAATTCCATGCGACTTTCCACAGAGAGAGAGAGAGAGAGAGAGAGATCATGCGTTAATGTAATGAATTCGCTTGGGGGCACGGATGGAGAGAGCCGAGAGGGAGAGGACAGAAACGAGAAAGGAAAATATAAGTTAAAAAACGAAAGGGAAAAAATTAACGCGGCTGCTCTGTAAGCCAAAACCAGAGAGACCCTTTCTCTCTCTCTCTCTCTCTCTCTCTCTTCTCTGTCTGTCTGTCTCTCTTTCTCTCTCTCTCTCTCTCTCTCTGGAAGCTAATTCGATTCTTACCCGCGTTGAGAATTGTAGATCACGCCATAGCGATCTGCACAGTGGAACTGGGGAGCATCTTCTCGAGCGGTCAATTGGTCAATTAGTGAGGAGTTTCGGTTGTGGGGGTTCTTCTGATTGAAGCAATTGGAGTTTTTTCTTTCTTCTCTCTCTCTTTCTCTCTTTTTGGGGGAGGGGAGGGGAGGGAGGGGGTGGCCGGGTTGGCGTTCTCGATCGGGTTCGGGTATTGATCGAGGCCGAGAAATCCCCAGCTGGGTTTCGCTTGTTTCTCCGAGCTGGATAATGGGTCGAAGGGTTCTTGTTGTTCAGGAGAGAGAGCTTTCGGTTCTTGAGCAGCTTGTTTGATTTTTCTTTTGTCTAGTTTTTTTTTTCTTTTGGGCCCCCTGATGATTACCGCGAGAAACAGAGATGCAAGAAAAAGTTTAGCTCTAGGATCTTTTGGAGGAGACAGAAAGATGGAGGATACAGAGCTCGAGGAGGGCGAGGCTTATTCTGACCATGACAACGATCATGGTTTTGATGACGGCACCGACCCTGATGTTTCTCTATCTTACATTGTAAGGTCTTCTTGTTTGTTTTGGTTACGTTCTCTGCACTAGTTCGTTTGTTCTCGTGCGTTTCTTGTGCTTAACAAGTGCTGGATTTTAAGGATTTGACTTGCCATATTTGGTCCACTTTACCTCCCATTCGTGGGCTGTAGACGCTATATAGGTGGATACGTTTAAATGTCTCTGTATGGCACAGAGATTTGTTTTTGCTTCGGGGTTTGGATGCTATTGGACTGAGTTTCTTGTTCACAAAACCTGTTCTAAGCTTTTTTTTTTTCCGAGGCTAAGTCTCGAGAATCTGGAGGTAAAGAGCAACAGGTTGATGCAATCATCTAATTTGAGAAGGAGAAAGAAATGTTGGCACGGTATATTGTCTAGCTGTTGTCGGCGTTCCGTTTTTCATTCCCAGCAGTTTTATGTATGCAGGGAAAGGTATTTAGCTGGAAAGGGGCTTTTACTTTTGTCTAAGTTTCCGATCTTAGAAAAATTCTTAGTATGAAGAGAGGAAGAATGGTGGATAGAATTAGGAAGAAATCTTTTTCTTCTTCGCATAACTTTTTGGCACAGTAGCGGCTATATCTCTGTATAAACCGATACTCTTTGTCTCCTTCATTCTTTTGGTCATTTGTCTAAAGTGTCTTCAGGATTGGATTCCTATACATCCATGTCCCCTTTGTCGTGTAATTATAGGGAAGTGGTTGATGTTACTGTTTTAATTTTGAAGGGGGAGAAACTTCAGCATGTGCTTGGACACTTCCGTAAAGATTTTGAAGGAGGGGTATCAGCTGAGAACTTGGGTAACTGAAACAGTTAAAGATGATACTTATTTGTGATCCAAGAGTGACGGATGTGTATAACCTTAAGTTTTTGGGAATATGTATTCCACAGGGGCAAAATTTGGTGGTTACGGTTCGTTTTTACCAGCTGACCGGCGGTCTCCTGTTTGGTCCCATTCAAAATCTCCACCAAGAGGTCAGAATTATGGTACACCACGGTCGACGTGTGCATCGAATGTGGAGGTAGAGAGTGTTTTCCTTAGAGGGATACCTGTATTTCAATTTGGTTTTACTTTTATTACTGGATTTAGCACTTAAAGAATTCTGCTTTTACTCAGGATTTGCACCATGATTCTTCAGTTTCCTTGCCCGCCACCCATACGAATAGAGATCGATCTGTTTCTTCTGTTACCATATCACACCCTTCAAGGAAGAAAACGAATGTGGAAAATTCAGTTAAGCAAGATGGGTGCATGCCACCTCTCCAGGCTGTAGAGTATACTGACAGTAAGTCTGCCAATTCTGATCAGAAAACGCTGAAGGTTAGAATCAAAGTGGGCGCAGATAACTTGTCGACACAGAAAAGGGCTGCGATTTACAGTGGTCTTGGCCTTGATGTCTCACCGACCTCATCATTGGAGGACAGCCCCTCTGAAAGTGAGGGAATGAGTCATGGAGCCCATGACACGTCATTTGAGTCTCCCACCAGTATTTTAAGGGTGAATAATTTTTGACCATTTTTTGAATGTAACAGTTTTTCAATTGCCGTTTTGAGGTTAGTTGTAATATCTTTATTGATTCTGTGGATCAGATGATGACTTCGTATCCGGTGCATGGAAATTTGCTGCTGTCGCCACTTGCGGACGATCTTGTTTTTTTAACCATTAAAGAGAAGCGTCTATCTGATCATAGGACTGGGCCTGCTTTGAGTGCTGATCCAGCAAGCTCTGGCATGCGGGCAAATGGAATTAATTGTCTGAAGGATCGGAAAAAGGTGATCGGCAAAAAGAAATTGGAGTCATTAAGAAATACTGAGGATTTGAAGGAGGCAAAAGGCGGTAAGGACTCTCGGAGCAGCGCTGATACTGCACCCAAGAAGGAATTGGACATTGACATGCTGGTATGTGACGAGCTAGTTTCGAAGACTTTGAAGCTTCCAATCTTATCTAACATAGGCACTCCGGGTGACATGGTGAAAAGCACATGGGGGGAATCTTATGGTGCCCATGAAGCCAGCACTGTAGCATTGGACAATATCCTTTCCGATCAAGCTGCAGAAGAAACTACACAACCACCGTTTAGTCAAGAACTGGGTTCGCTTGACAAGCCCAAGGCCCGTGGTGCTGGGAAACTTGCTAGAGATAAAAGAGGAACTGCCATTGATGATATTGCCGTTCACTCCAGGAAAGAAGGCATCAGTGCAGAAGAAAATTTTTGGGAATCAAAACCTGACTTATGTATTCCGAGGGGAAAGAATGGTTCAGCTGAACGAGTGGTTCAGACAGTTAGTCTTTGCGAAATTGCTGCTAAAAAAGGTTCTTATATGGACAAAGATGGGTTGACTTTACCTTCTGGAAAGGATAATCCACCTTCTAACGGGAAAGAAAATGTGAAAGTTAAAAATGAAGGTGCAGCAGTTGCTGATGCATCCAAAGAGAGCTTGAGTGGTTCAACTTCTGTGACCAAGAATAACAAGAGCCATAGTACAGGCAATTCTAAGTCTAGAAGTGGTCGTGAGGATGCTAAATTGGCCAAAAAACCCGGAAAAGGAAGGGAGAGATACAAAGAATTCTTTGGGGATATAGATGGAGAAGAAGAAAGTCAAAATCAGCTGATGAAAATGGCCCCTGAAGAAAGGCGGAAGGACTCTAGTGCGGTGGAGAAAGGCATATCAGAATATGATGTGAAAAAGGAGAGATTAAGTAGCAAGAGAACTGACACGGCGTCCACATCAGAAGCAGATTATAATACAACTTCACATTTAGGGTCTGGCTCCGGAAATAACCCTACTGTTGATGCGGCTCCTTCTACTGCAGCTCCTGTCCTAATAGAAGAAAACTGGGTGGGTTGCGATAAGTGCCGAAAATGGCGGCTTCTACCATTCGGAAAAAATCCCCATGACCTGCCTGAGAAGTGGGTCTGTAGCATGCTTGATTGGCTGTAAGTACCTTTCAAGTGGAATCTTTCTTCTTGTGATTTAAACCGGTAGTTATAGAAAAAGAAGGTGCTTGATATGTGAGCTTATGACTTTTGCTTAATCTGTAATAAATGAGGTGGTTAAGGTGTACATTGCTTCCACAATCTATCCAATCTTGATCTACTTCCACAACTAATTTGCTCGTTCTGCTTATTTAGGTCTGGCATGAACCGATGTAGTGTAAGCGAGGAGGAAACTACAAGAGCGATATATGAAATGTTCCATCTTCCTGTTCCTGATGCTCAAAAAAGCGCACCTCTTACTTCTGACGCGATGGGCACAAACTTTGCTTCCTACCAGGATTCAAATAAGAATTTGGGAAGTTGTAGTCCTCAAGCTCTATCTCTATCTTCTGGTGAAAAGAAGAAACATGGAATAAAAGAGCCATCTTTTCCAAGGAACAAAGATGGTCCTGCTCAAACTTCAGACTCCGAGAAAAAGCTCATTGCATCATCTAACAGTAGAAGGTTAAATGATGTAAACAGGACTTCTCTGGAGAATGAAGCTGATGTTTGGCGGCTAAGTAAGAGTCATGACCTAGAAGCAGAAAAACACAGCCGTAAGCATAAAATACGCGAGCGACATTCCAGTGGAGGTATTTATTTTAATTTAGAAATTGGAATTTTTTTTCAGAAATATTTCTGGTCAAAACTCCATTACTTATGCAGTAGTATAATGACCAGGTGATGGGAATCATCTGAAGTCCAGTAGAAAGAGGGAAACCGAGCCAGATTACCTTAAGGCTTCAAAGAAAGTCAAGAATGAAGGAGTGTCGCATGCTAAAGAGGATTGGAGGTCAGACGATGGTAGTTTTACAAGGAAGGTTGGTCATAGCTCCAGTAGTGGATCTCCTGCTTTTGTGGGGAAAAATCAGCAATCGGATGATCAAACTTCTTTGAAGGTTTCAAAATCCAACACAGCTGAGATAATTCAAGTCTCTGCCAAGTATCCAAGAGACAAAGTGCGGGATTCTTCAGACAGTGGGTGCTTTGAAGCTGGGAATTCCAATGAAGGAGAGCTAGCTACGAAAAAGAGGAAGAAAAGGGATATTCATGGTTCCCAGACTCGTTCAGAATCTCTACCAATTATGGATTATGAACATCATGACAGTGAGCTTCCAGCCAGAGAGATCGATTGCGAGAAAGAAAAAAAGCTTAAAACTTCCAGATCTGAAGGAAAAGAACCTGATCCATGCAAGGGAAGCAGTAGATCTGACAAAGGGGGCAGTAAGATGAGGAACCCGCAACTTGAACATGCTCTGGCTGGTGTGGACACAGATCCTGTGAAAAAGAAAGCAAAATCTTCACAACCTGTTGCGGCCACGTCAAGCTCTTCTAAGGTTTGTGGTTCCCGTAAAAGCAGAGGAAGTCTCCAGGATACAAGAGGCTCTCCAGCAGAATCAGTTTCTTCATCTCCTATAAGAAGTTCAAAGTCTGGCAAGCTTGCGTCGGTGACTAGAAAGCTCAAGGAGAAGTATGATTCTCAAGATGCCACTTTACCTCCCATCGGTAGCCCGAGAAGGTGCTCTGATGTTGAAAATGGAGGCGAAAGCTATGCCATTCGAAATGGTTTTTCTGCTGGCAATGCAAAAATACAGTCTCTGCCTTCTCCAGAAGTCACCGATCACAAAATTATTAAAGATGGAGTTGATTATGGTCAAGATACTCCTTGTCCAAGTAAAAAACAGGATTCGGATCAGTGGAGTAATGAAAGAGAGAATGGGGACCTGTATCCTGCTAGTGGGTCTCATTCTCAGAAATCCGGAAGGGACTCTTCTTCACGAGTCATGGACAAAACCAGGAGTTCCAAATACCGAAGTGATACTGAGACTACTGAGATCTCTTTTGATGACTGCCAAGAGACTGTGTCTTTAAAGGAAGCAAAGTTCAGGGATTACAATATAGATCTTCGGGAGAATGAGCATAAAGAGCTCAAGAAGAAGGATTCTGCTGGGGAATCAAGAGGGAGGACCTCAAGAGGAAGTCAATCGAATCTGAGAGGGCACGAGGATCGAGATGTGAAATCAGATGGTGGGCATACGCGGGATGTACCTTTTAATTCAAATTGGGATGAAGAAAAATCATCCACTGGGTTAGCTTCTTATAAAGCTGATCAAGCAGGGAATTTATCTCAAAGAGGGAAGCCTCTTCCAGTACCACCATCAGGAGCAGCTCATACTGAGATGATGAGATCTCGCTCTGCTGTCGTTCCAGTGCCACTTAAGGGAAGTGAAGCAGGAGTTGCAAAAGCAGATGCCATTGAAGGTAATGGTGCATCAAAGGCGCAGATGAAAATGGCCGAGGCAGAAAAGGAAAATGGTAGTCAGCATCAGAGTTTGAGACATCTCACCTCCAATGGAAATGGTGTTCGTCATATCGATGCCCAGAGTCCAGTTAGAAGAGATTTGTCAAGCCAGGCTGCAACAAAGGCTTTGAAAGAGGCGAAAGATTTGAAACATCTTGCTGATCGTCTTAAGGTACTTGTATTTCTTCTCTCAAAAAGGTACTTTCTACCCCTATCTTCTTGTGTCTTAGCTACATTTCCATTTTTGCAGTCCTCTGGAGAAAGAGCTGTTCTTTACTTCCAGGCAGCCCTCAAGTTTCTTCATGCAGCCTCTTTGTTGGAATCTAGCAAGAGTGACAGTACGAAGCATGGAGAGATGATTCAGTCAGTACAAATATATGGCAGCACTGCAAAATTGTGCGAGTAAGTATCTAGTGTTGACCCCTAGTCTCTGCAGCACATGTGCTTCTTTTCCATGTTGAGAGATGATATGAATATTGGAGCTTTTCCACAATTTTTAATGTGACTCACCCACTGGTTCTTGTTTTATCCTTTCTTATGGATACTTGTACCTGAATAAATGGCACATAACTTAATGACAGCGATTTAATTTGTTGTAATGAGGTTTCAATTTGTGTATCTAACAATGGGGTGTTCAGTGCTCTTTGAGCACTCGGCTAATATCCGTTGTGCATCTCCAGTGCCATGCGCACCGGTTTAATTGAATCGCACCTGCCCACTCGACTTGGGTGGCATCAAGAACAGTGGCAACTTGTGGTGGTAGAGACCTAGGCCTTAAGAAGAAAAGAAAACATGCTTACCTCTTAAGCAACCAGTTGGGGTTCAGTATAAGGCTTTACTGGTTACCCTACTTGACAGCCTATCATGAGTCATGTACTTCTTTTTCAGTTTTAGAAGCTCTGATTGCTACACTACATCCTTGTACTATCCTTTATTTATCCAAATTTGGTTTTGTGTTGCTTTTCCTTTCTGGTTTAAAGCAATTCAGATCCAAAAGCATTTATCACATGGGGCAATGGCATGTATAGTTGAACAGTCATTTTATCTAAGGTGTATACGACTTTCATGAATCTGGATTGATATCTCTTCATGGTTTTTTAAGTCTACATAGATTGTTCTAATACTAGGGTAGCATTTAGAATCAGAAGCCTGTCATTTAGGGTGTCCTATTTCATTTCTGGCCTATTTTTTGGTACACCTGGATTGTTGTGGCTTCGTTCCTCATCTTTTGATAAGGTAGTCTCTGTGGAATCCTTAGGTTTTGTGCCCATGAATACGAGAAGACTAAAGATATGGCCTCTGCTGCTTTGGCCTACAAATGCATGGAAGTAGCATATTTGAAAGTAGTTTATTCATGCAACTCTACTGCAAGCAGAGATCGGCTTGAGCTGATGTCGGCATTCAAATTAAATCCTCCAGGTATTGAGAATGATATCCTCATCCTGATCGTGGATTGCTTTTGTGTGTTGGATTATGCTCGTTTCTCTGTATGTCGCATGTGTGTGTGAAATCCTCGTTTCCTTTTCATTCATGTATGGTTTAGGTTATTCCAGTTGCTTTCCTGTTACTTTGTTGCATGGCTCTTGTACTTTGTAAATCCTTGTGCAGTGAGGACTTCATTGCTTGCCCATGAAAACTATTCATCTGTTCTATTTCTTTTTTATTTCTTCTTTTGGGGTCAGACTTTGACATGTTGACTTTCTGTAGTATGATACCTCTCCAAGTAATCACATCATATGGTTTCCTTTTTATTTTCAATGCATCGTGGTTTCAAACTGTGATTTTGTTTTATTAAATAAGGAACAAACTAGATATTGCAATGCCTTTGATGCAACTTGTTGCTTATTGACCATTTTATCAGGCGAGTCTCCTTCTTCTTCTGCATCAGATGTAGATAATGTGAACAACTCAGCAACAGCAGATAAAGTTGCCCAGCCCAAGGGTGTGAGCTCTCCTCAAGTTCTTGGAAATAACTTTATTTCCGTGCAGACCAGGCAAAACTTTACACGGTTACTCAATTTTGTAAGTGATCATAATAAGATTGAGATACCATGTCAAATTTCCTTACCTTGGTATTTTGGAAAATTCTAAAGCTAAACTATATAGCTAAATATATCATGCTTCCTTGGCTTCTTTTAGGACTGTCGTACTTTTACAGTTTCAATGTTAAGATCTTTAAATATATATCTTTGCAGGCACAGGATGTAAACAATGCAATGGAGGCGTCTAGAAAATCACGCGTTGCTTTTAGTGCTGCTAAAGCTGCAGCAGGGGATGCTCAGTCCAAGGACGGTATTTTGGGCATTAAGAAGGCTCTTGATTTTAACTTCCAAGATGTAGAGGGACTGCTGGGGCTCGTACGCCTCGCAACGGAGGCTATAAGCCGATAAAAGGAGTCAGTAATTGTGGAAATGATTTCAAAATTATGATGACATGCCGCTTGGTGCTTGTATCAATTGGTGTTGAGCTTGAGGGGAATGAAAAGGAGGCCGGTCTTCGATCCAGTTCCTGAACTAAATGGTTAAATCTGCACAAAGCATGCCACTGTTCAGTGACGTCCCTTAAATTCCAAGATATGGACGTGCAGAATGTGCGGATTAATGCTTCTTAATGCATGTGCTGCTCCTCACCTGATTGTCAGTGGTGAAGAATCCGATATTGTCATGTAGAGGTGCATTGAGGATTTATCGGTGATTTTGAAGGTTCATATCAGAGTCACAATCAATGAAGCATCATTAGTATGTGTATACATAGTTTTGCGGGAATAAGCTTTCAGCCTGCCGATTTATCATGGTTAAATAAAGCAACTCAAGTTTGAGAAGCTGCCGGCATGTATATAATGTCTCTGTACAGACTATTTCCAGCACGCAATTCCTTACCCGTGTATTAACTAAACATAGACGACTCCATTTTTTTTGGTAAGTTCTGCTTCTGTAAAGCTAATGCTTGCTCTCTCTCTCTCTGAGTGTTTGGTCGTTTTATTGACTATATGTCCAATTTTGTGCAGGTCACTTTTAGACTTTTCAGTACAGCATGAGCAATTTTCACCAATTGTTGATATCAATAAGATGAATAAAGAGAAGGCGAGATCTCTATGTGGTGTCAAGAGATTGTACAGTAACTGTGAATGCAAAGCTCCCATTCTCCCCTCCTAGTTGTACTATTGGGAGGTCCATGTAGTTGAACTTTTTGAAGAATTTGCTTGGACATTTTTCATGCGTTGAAATCAAAATACTCATCCTGTCCTTGTTTCCTTCAGCAGAGTCTCATGCAAAGGAACATCTTTAGCTGAAGAGGGAGGAAACTGTTAAATAGGTATTTGTCCAAACATTCTAGTTCTTTGAGGAGCCACAATGAGAAGCGAGATCTTTGGGGAGGCTGTTGGGTGAACTATTCTCTCCCTAATTTGTAAGACAAGGTAACTTTATGATAGGTATGATGTACACATAGTTGTAACCACGTCTCTTTGATGGCAACAGAGTTTTTCATTTGATTGGTCTGGCATCTGTAAACAGTAGAAACAGATATGGGAAGTTCTCTATTTAACCAATTCAAAAATGTGATGTCTTGATTAGTTTCTGTCGTGCACTCTCAGCTAATGCTTGTGCAAAATAGATTGCAGTGTCCCCTGAAAATTTTTGGGTGCATAAAAATGTTGCAGAAGTAGAAATGAGAGCGTCTGAAGTTTTTTGACAGTTGTTTTGGTTTATTATATCTGTTACTGTGGGCATATGAGGTTTTGGGATCATGTTAAGGGTGTAGCAATCTGAGAACCAAATCTGATTCTTTCCCAGATAAATTGTCCGAACCTTTGTTTCCTCCTGAGGTTCTAAACGGAGTCAACACTCCAGAGTTTGAGACTTTTTTTCTGGTGTGAAAAGATGATCACATCGCATCAGCCAGAGTGGAGAACCAGCACGACATGATCTGGCCAAGATGTGTTTGTTTGGCAGCGAAAAAGTATTGTCCACAGTGTACCATCTGTGTTTGTGTGCAGTTTACGCTGAAGACTGTTTCAGCATCAAGCACTACAAATTCTTCACTCTTCGTTTTTCAACACGATTATAGGACTAATAAATACAGGAATTGCCTGATAAAGAGTTCAATCTTGAAATTTGTTTGCTGATTTGGTTTCTTGAATAGAAGAACACACAAGAAGTACCAGGTTGAGTGATGGTCTGGCGACCCTCAGCGGGCTCTCTCTATCTGCTGCTATTCTCTTTTTTGGTGTATGGTGATGTGTCGCTTTGACACCGGGCCACATCATCATTTGCCTTGTTGAGATCTCGACCGAATTGCATCAGCTGCGTGTAACGTGAAATCAATTTGCACCAGTGATACTAACCACAATTCAAACTTCCAAATGAAAGTGACCCAAACGGTACAATTAACATCATCTCAGCAGAACAAAAAAAATTTTGGTCTCCGGGCCGACCGGAAAACCCTAAATTGAACAACAAAAACAGACAGAGATATGATGATATTTGGTTATATTCTAAACTGGGTTTGATCGCATGAACTTGAGTTATCAGGTAAATTTATGAAGCGAAGACCGGTCTACCTTAAACAAGTTCAACCATGGCTGCACAACCCTTGTTCAATTTAGAGCTTCATATCATCTGGAGATCCCTCTCCCAAGAAGAGATTTTCGCTGTTTTCTTTTTTTTATCCGGCCAAGAAGAGATTTGCTTCATATTTTACAAGAACTCAGATATGTCGTCATTTTCTTGAGTGAATGACACCCACATATTTTTTGCACTCGTGACATGTCTTGTTAGTTTCATGCCAATATCAGATACATTGGCTCACTGTATAATCAGGCGAATTAGCACTGTCCTGATCCCGCGTCTCATTTCCGCCGTCCTGTTGTTGGAATTCCAGCTCGGGTTCAACCCCATCAACATATGTTTGACATTTTAGGCAAGGGGAAAAGAAAACAAGCCAAAGACTAATGCAATGACAGGAAAACAATCAATGGATCGCTAGACGGGAGGTAATTAAAGGATTTGATTGCACAAATTTGACAAGTTTGAAGATTTTATTGAATTTTTTAAAAGTTATAGGACTCAATTGTATATTTGTGACAAGTTTTAAAACTTCAAATACATTATCATTTTCTTTTTAAATTCTAGCTTTCTGTGTTTCTTTTCCAAAAAGATGCAACTTTTGCGACATGGCGCCATATTAATGCCACGTAAATGCAATATAATATTATATATATAATTTTTATTTGCGTGAAGATTTACTTATAATTCATAAATTATATACAGAGAGACTTCTCCCCGCTTCCCATTCCCATGGAAAGAGCAATCATCGGCAAAAGACGTTAATCCGACAACCATGGGCTTCAGATTTTGCAACCTCCGCACCGTCTGCAGGGCCTCCATCTCGAGAACATCACCGGACGCCGCCGACAAGATCCTCCGTCGCGGTCGCGTGATCCGACAGCACTTCGTTCCACACCTCCGAGACCCATCTCTCGGCGGCGGCGGCGGCGGCAGCTGCCATGTCCCCAGAAGGTGGAACTTGGGCCGCTCTCACCACGATCGCGATCGCGATCGCGATCACGACCACCGCCGGTTCTCCGCCGGCGAGGAGGGCGAGCGTATTTTCCGGATGGGCCTCGCCGCCGACGTCTGCTTGGCCGCGGGAAAGGCCGTGACGGGCTATCTGTCGGGGAGCACCGCCATCATTGCCGACGCTGCGCATTCTGCCTCCGACGTGGTATGGTCGATTATCTTTCTTCATCACTTGGTTGTTCATTTTCTTTTGGCTGTTCCTAGTCTTCGATCTTTGGATTGAGAAGTAGAATCTTTTCCTCTTCGGGGTTACGTCAGATCACCTCGGGTTGTTTTAGTTCTTTTGCCCTGGGAAGTAAACTTAATAGCTTATTCACTAAGAACCTTGTTGGATAGTTCTAACGTAAAGACATTAAGTACCAAAGAATCTAGAGGAGCTCTTGAATGTGTAAACAAAGTCTATGTATTTCCATTGATGAGAGTGGGCTATGATGGACATGAATTCTCCACGGATTGGTCAAGGCAAAACAAAGAAGATTTGTGATGGTTGTCCTCCTATTGTAAAGTAAAATGTGGGAAATTTGAAAATATATATGAAAAAGATGAACCGTTTGAGAACATCGTATCATCTTGAAAACGTAGACAGTTTGAGTTATCTTAGAAATTCAATGGAGCAACCAATAAAAGCCCATCCTTAGCTTAAAAGCATATCCCGTTTACCTCGTCGCTGTACTTCTCTTCTTTCAATGGAACTATTTGGTGTATTCGGGGAGCAAAGTAAAAGGCTGGTTTTGTGCTTAGTCACATATGGATAGTTTTACATGGCATAGTCAAACATCCATTTTTGTGCTTGACAGCTAGCTTTCTTCTTTCAAGGTTTCTAAGGGGGGGGTTGCTCGTGGATGTTATTTCAACTGTTCTAAATCTCTCTTTAATTCCTTGCTTTGCTTTGTCCTTATTTCTTCTATCCATCACTTTTTTCCTAACTGCAGGTTCTTAGTGGCGTTGCATTATGGTCATATAAAGCTGCAAATGTTCCTAAAGACAAAGATCACCCCTACGGTAATCTCTTCAAACGCATACCCTCACTAGTCTGACTAAAATAAGTTTTATTCTTGTCTTGATCTCTGCCTGTATGCTATATGAATTGAAATCGACGTGAAGGAGCAACACTGTAGAAACCTTCAGGGATCTTGAAGAATGGTATCGATGTTTCTGAAATTGCATGGCCTTGGCAACTTAACCTTTGTGTCTGTCTTTTTGGATAGCTTAAATGCTATGGACATCTACATGTACCCTTTCCTTATGGATCACATATAATGGTCCAGTTTTAAAAGTTATCTCTTCTTTCGAGTCTCTATTACCTGATGCATGGTGGTTCATGTCTTGCCAAGCCTTACGTTGAATCCAATTTGTGTATGACGATGACATTTATTCTCTATCTCATGTGAATGCTCGTGTTGTTTACTTTCACTCGACATTGGGTTGAAAACAAATAATTAGATGACAGGACGTGTCATGATGCTCTAGAGGAGAAATCTCTGACACATAGTAGATATGCATATTAGTATTGACTGTTCGTCATTGATGAGGTTGGCTGTGACTTGATCTTGTTTTAGTGCTGTTTATGTCAAGATGCTAAACTAAAGCAACCGTGTTTGCTTGCTCAAGGCTTCACTTTCTTTTGCTGCAGGACATGGTAAATTTGAGACTTTAGGAGCACTAGGAATCTCTTGTATGCTTTTGGCTACAGCTGGTGGTATTGCCTGGCATGCTCTAGATCTTTTACTTGTATGATATGTTTCTAACTCATTCTCCGTCTTGAAGAATATGTGTTACCAGAAAAAGTAGCAGTTCCCTAACCCGTTCCTTGCATTAATATTCTCAGATAATTGAGTGAATTACATCTCCATGATTGATAATGTGATACATTCATCTTAGCCGTAAGGCTGCTTTTATTTCCTTGCAGGGTTTGTTGTCTACCACACCTGAAATAGTCGACCATTTCGTCCTAAATGAACATGCTCATAGTCATCATCACGGTGGTCATCACCATGGAATTGACATGGAGCACCCCATCCTTGCTCTCAGTGTGATAATCATATCAATATCTACTAAAGAAGGGTGGGTTTATAAGTTTTCTCTGCCAACCTAATTAAATAGGTTTTTTGGCTGTGGAGATTGCATAGAAAGGGAAAATACCAATTTTTAGTTTATATGGTGTATACGAAAACAATACTCAGTTCTCTCCTTGTTGCATGCCATACGATTTGTTAATGTTGTTTAAATGGGTCTTCTCGCCTCTATGCTTTGACAAACATGTAACTTCACATTTCACCAATCTTTGGATCTGTCAATTAATCAATATGTTCATGCACATCTTGTTTGTACCACAGTCTATACTGGATAACAAAACGAGCTGGTGAAAGGCTAAGCAGTGGACTAATGAAGGCAAATGCATGGCATCATCGTGCAGATGCAATTTCATCAGTGGTTGCTCTTATCGGTGTAGGTAAGAAAATTTACATGCATTGCATAGATTTAGCGGTAGTTCAATAAACCTTTTAGTTTGACTCACGAGGCATTGTCGATGAACTTTTTGGTTTCTAATTGACAAATGCTCATACAGTCTCATTTGTCCTAATTCAGGAGGCTCTATCCTGGGAATAAAGTTTCTGGATCCCCTAGCAGGACTTGTTGTCTCAGGCATGATCTTTAAGGCTGGACTTGAAGCTGGTTACCAAAGGTTTTGTTCCTTTCTGAAAATCTACCTCGCATTTTTTTTTGGATAATTAACAAGACAATCATAGTAATTGCAAGACCTAATTTCAGTGCTTTCCATTTGTACTATAACATGATTTCTTAGTTGTATTATACTAAATTTTGATACCATTATATGATCGCTTGCTCCTCCCTTCATCTCGGGCTTGAAAATTTGTTTTTATTTCTTACGAAGAATCTCAGTCACTCCTTATTAGCTAAAGGCACTCAGGTAAGTTAGCTGAGAAGAACTGCATGTTCAAATGTACTTGTAATGAGGAAGTCGTAATAATGATTGTTTTGTTCACATAGAAGTTTCACGTTGTATCTATGATCCAAAGAACTAACATGTTTTCCACTTTGTCCTATTCTCTACATTAAACTCAAATGTTCTCTTTTCTTTCTTTCAGCTGTTAAAGTATCCATGGTCATTACTATGTTTTTAGTGCCTAAGCTTGGATGGACTATCGTGGCGTTCTGACTAACCTCTTCATTCTGACATCTCTTTTGTGTCCACAATTTAGCATCTTGGAACTGGTGGATGCTGCAATTCCAGCTGAAGAATTAGATCCAATAAAAGAAACAATACTTAAAGTTGAAGGAGTTAAGGTACGTGTAAAATTTTTTTGCAACGGTAGTTAGATCTTGAGGAACTCATTCTACAACTTCCTATACTTTGAACAAAGCCCTTGTGCAAAGTAGACGTTAAGTGCATTCTAAATTTGCATTTGGCACAAACCATATGTAGACTGTAGAGAATCATATTGTAAGATGAGGATAGAATTCAAGCATTTGATTGGAGGTGTTTAACACTTGATCGTTTGTAGCCCTTCAATCATAATAATTAATCCTTGGTTAGGTGATGAACTATTTCTGGTAGCTTTGTCCCTTAATGAGTAAACATTCTCAAATTCAATATAAATTATGCAATGCTACATAAAGCACTTGGACAACATGACAATTGGATACTCTTCTAGGGATGTCATCGATTGCGGGGAAGGAGAGCTGGTTCATCTCTTTATCTTGATGTGCATATTGAGGTGAGTTTTTATTCTAATAATTTCAAAGTTCAGTTCAAGTAGTGAGGATTGAGAATTCACAGGAAGCGGCTGGAACTTTCAAATTTTCATGCATGATGTGACTGAAACTGCAGGACTGGTTTTGCTTAACAATTTCTTTTACTTATGTACCGCAGGTTGATCCTTTTGTTAGTGTTAGTGCAGCACATGGAGTTGGTGAAACTGTTCGTCATCAAATTCATGAGTCCCACCCTGAAGTTACAGAAGTTTTCATACACATAGGTATCATCCTTCCTTGTCAATTCCAGATTTATATTTGTTTTTGTGGACATCCTAGTATCTTTGATGATGTTTTATTCAGTCAAATGGATGAAACTGGTGAGTCTTGGTTTGCTCTTCTTTGCTGGTATGAAGAGATCGAATATAGATCAAGCTAATCGTAATAACCTTGGGTTCGGGTGTATCTTTTTTTTTTATTCTGCATAACTTTGCGAAAAGAATCTCATGGTAGACATGAAGTTACTAGAAAATAGGAAAAATCAAGCAATTGGAGCACGTCTCCTGTTATTTGTCCAGATCCAAGAAATTTGAGAGGGTAAAACTTCATGAGTGCTTGTCTCATCACTTCGGCATCTTACTTTTTTTTTTTATTCCGTATAACTTTTTGAGAGAAATCTCGTGGAGAATTGCTAGTAACAAAGATTTACACTATGGTAAATCTTTCTGATCCAATCCACAAGATCAGATGAGTTGATAATTATTGCAACATTGAGATTATTGGCGTCTTTTATTAATGGGATCAAGATTTCTCTACTAGTCAAGTTAGTTGTCCTTTTTTGCGTGACTTGGAAGTGTATTAGTATCTTGACAATTTCCTCAACCTCCCTATAATACGGCTTTTGATGATGTTATGTAGTTCACCTCTTAAGTGCAATGCTTAGGAAGCTTTAGGTATGAAGCCAGAAGGAAGTTGCTCTTCTTAGGTATTCACTGCAACTTCCAATTAAATTTCATCATTCAAAATTTAAAGTTTAATCCAGATCGGGCTCGCTCATTTGACACTCATCAATCCTACATCAGTTTTGGGCTCTGATGAATGTCAAAATGAATATGTAGGAACTAGAATTTCATCTTCGTACTTTTGCAAACTGTAAACTCGATGCAAAGTGAATAAACTCTTGTGAACATAGATGTTATTTTCCCTCAACTTCAACTACTTCTCATAAATAAACCTCTGAAGAAATTGCAGCATTTTCATTCAACTTGCTAAGTCTAATTTTTTTGTCAAATATCTGTAGACCCTTCGACTTCTCTGTTTTCTCCAACAAAAGTGGATGAACAAAAACTCTCAAAGGGATTGGTTGTTCCGAACAGAAACAATTGTGTGGATGACAAGGCAATTGAAGCTGTTGTTCGTAATGCTGTCTTATCAAAGCTTTCGAAGGTATTTGTTAGTTCTTTTCACGTTGAATTCGAGATATGCATGGACAATTTAATTAACTATTATGATTGTTACATTTGTTGAGAACATCTGACCCTATCAGATTAGGACTGAAGAACTTGCATCCTTGTGCACGGAAATCTGTTTGTGCATACATTCCAGATGTGTGATACCTTTCCTGAAGCCAACTGGTGTGCCTTGCAATTAGTGTTGCTAAGAACGAATCTGTAGTTTCAGCTTTCACCTTTGATGCATATGGTCCAAATAAAGCGTATTGTGGCCACACGAAAACATACAATTAGGCCATACTGGTGCTTAGGTGTTTCTGGAACTTAGCATTATGTGCATGGCCTTTGCATATGGCTTAAGCTTCTTCTTTTTTTATTGTTACATGCCATATTCCACCACAGTGTCACCTCATAGCATTGGCTTCCGAACTTTCCATTGCAACTGCATATAATATGACAGTCTCCAGCTTGTTTCAGCAAATGGTTGTGGAGCGCATAACACACCACGTGTTGCAAGGCAAAGTCCTACTCGAGGTTGAGGTCTCCATGCCTCCAGAGATGTTAATACGGTAGATATTCTCCCCCTGTTGCGGCCTTGTTCTTTGCTAAAATATGAACTTGTTCCCGGTCATTTGATGTTGTTCCTATTCCTCGTTCCAGGAATGCAATGGAGGTAGTGAAAGAAGCTGAAGAGGAGGTTTTGAAGACTGACCCTAACATAGTTCACGTCAGCTTTCAACTAAGGTTAGGGCGTCGAATACCCCGTTCCGATGATGATTTTGAAGAAAGGAATTGGGAGGATAAGTAGTAATCGAGTTTAGAGGCTTGTAAAGTCATTGGAGATTTCTACCGTGGAGCACAAACATATGCCATTTAGGTTAGAAAGTATATGTAGAATAAAAATCTGTTCCACCCCTTCTAGTACGTGGGATGGATCAGACTTCTCTACTGATTAGGTCTATGAGAAGTCTCGTTTCCCCCGACGAGGCTAAAGTTCTGAAGAGCCTGGTACTTTAAAGTACAATCTTTTTGAACTGCTATGAACCGTTTTATCTGATCTTTTCTTTTTTGGCTAGATTTTTCCCCTAAAACCAGTTATTGCTGATATTTTCTACTAGGTTTCCTTCTCCCTACCTGATCTTGGAGAAACAGAAATTGAAAGGATATTGGTGTCAGAAATAGGATGATGTAGATTTATCGGCCAACTATTGGAGGGTACTCAGCAAATGAGTGTAACAAGAAATAGTATACGATTGATTATATCTCTATTGATGTTCCTTTTTTGAGACAATGCTATCTTGATCTTCCCAAATTGATCGATCCATCAAAAATCTTATTGCACCATAATATTTGGTTCACAGGAATGCCAAGCCCTTCTTGAAATTTTAAAAAACATCTGGTCGTGCCATAATCAAGGACAAAAAAATCTGAAGCACAAAATAATTTCGTATACAAAGAGAGAAGAAAAATCTCACGGGTCATTGTTGTATACTTTGACAATTTTCCAACGTCGCAAGAATGCTAAAACCCTTGTTGAAATTCCACCGATATTTGATTCATAGCTCTAGACAAGGACGGAAAACCTCGAAGCATAAGATTGCCATAGAAAACAATCCACATGTACAAAAAGAGGGAAGAGACAGAAAACAGGATCGGACGAGAAAAGTAGGAAGGGAATTCAAGGAACCATTGATCAGATAATTGTAGTCTGATAATTTTTGAGTCGACATCTGTGTGTTTCCGAGAAGGTTATCATCACATCAATGGCTCTCTGCTTCAGGAGCTCCCAAAGAGCAAAATAGAGGAGGGCAAAAGAGAAAGCAAGAAAACAAGAAGCATAAATCAAAGATCGATCCATGACCCCAAAAAAAAAAATCGCAACTTTATCACGAGCCGAATCGAATTCATCGAGACGAGGAAAAGGGTAGAAGAGGAGGCGAGGGAGAGAGGCTCAGAAGGATCCATTGGTAAGTTTTGTAATCACTGAGATTTCCCTCAGAAAATAGGTAGTTCTCAGCATCATCGCCTCCTCCTCCTCCTCCTCATCCTCACATTTCCTTCCACACTATCAACACGACATCAAGACACAGACACAGAGAACAAAGAGAGAATGGGGTTCCGCTGCTGCCAGCGATGGAGGTCGAAGCGGCGTCTTCTTCTTCTTCTTCTTCTTCAGATATATATATATACACACGAAGAGAACCCCCATGGAGGGTGGGAAGCCGCAGCGCGGGTTTTGAAATTAGGGTTAGGGTTTTTGTAGTGCGGCAGAGAGGCGCGGAGGCCGGATAGGAATGGGCCATTGTGGGCCGAATGTGGTTCGTAAACTTGGACTCCAATGACACAAGACTTTGGAAATGGGCCAAAAAAGATAGAATTTTTGAATTTGAGGGCTAATGTATTCACAAAACTAGAGATGAGCAAGAACCGGACCGAACCTATTCCCGTGGAAATCGATCCAGTTTCCAATTCCTAAAATTTGGAACTGGTGAATATCGGTTCGGTTCCCAATTCCAGATGTGAACCAGAACCGATATTTTTCTTTTATTCTTATTATTCCAAATTTCTAAATCCCTAATTCTCATTCTTTTCTCGTAAGGATTCAATCACACAAGCTCGTCGCTCATGCATTTCACTCTCCCTTCTCTCGGTCTCAGTCATGCAACGCTGACGTCTTCCTCGCGACTTGACGCCTCTCAGATTTGGTTCTCAATGATCATTATAGCTTTGTTCATGGAGATGATCATCATGTTTAGCTTATCGTGATATCACGAGCTTGTTTTATTAACATCACTTGTGTAAGAGTTTAGATTATGTGCCAACACTCGTAGTCTTGCAGAGAATAAGAAGGGAAAAAAAGGAGATATGGCCGGTTTTTGGATCCACCCAAAAAATAGACCAAACTGGCCATCCGGTTCAAGGGTGAAAAGCGGTCTACCCTAAAACCGATCACCCCTAGACTTTAGCCATTTTTCATTTGTACCACTAGGAATTTTGTATTGCATCGGGGGACAAATTGTTGACATCTATCTATATCTCGATGTAAAGAATAATTAAATAGAGCATCATACATCAATGATTAGAATCCGACATATTTGAGCTGCAAAGCTAACAAACCTCCTCAACTTGGCAGAGTTCGTTTTCATGCTCTCTTGTTAAAAGTCATCCAAATCAATCTCGAATGGGGGGGGGGGGGGGTACACTCATGGTGCACGAAGGAACTAGTCATTCGACTTTTGGTGTGCGCCCCCTAAATTGCCGGCATACACTCAAATCTAAAAACTAAGTCTTGGCGAAGTAGCTCCGGTAATAACGACTCGTGCAATTTTGCGGGTTAAAGAAAACATAGGAGATGGAAGAAATGGCTTCCTCCACACCTTCTTGAAAGTGACTAAAGGGAGAATGCATCTGTCCTCGAAACACAATGTCGACAACATTAACTCAAAAATTTCGCAGGCTTATAGAATGATGTTGATGATAAAGAAGCGGTCCTAAAATTCCCATGGACATCAATCATTATATTCTTGTTCAGAAAATTTGTTGCTCACCTTTGAAAACTACTGACCATATTGAAAATCAATAGAAGCTAAAATTGTCGAGCTTATTTTGTTCTTTGAAAGTTACTATCCACATCGAGAATTTACTAACTATAAGGCGGTAGAAAATTGCTTTTCGGAATTCAGAGTTTCTTATCACACAACTAATCACAAAGAATCACATTCCTTCGAATATAAAAGAAGAAACCATCGACTAAAGTGCAAAGGTTACTCTGTATAATTTCTTGTTATTCTATCATGTAGAGAAGTTACTGACCAATTCAAGTGGCTGCAAATTTCTGATATGTGAAAGTTACTTCATGAAATGTACGAATCTACTGTAAATTACAATATCTAGAACCCTCAGGAAATAACAATATGTTACGGGCAACTAAGGTTTTTTGAGGAGGGATTTATTATGTGGCTGATTTCGTGACCAAACGATTACGGTTTGCAGTAAAGTACAGTGACCACGAATGAAACATACCAGTTTCTATTGCCATCCAAGAATGTATAAAAGATGATGCGAAGCCTAAACCATAAAGAATGAAAGCTATCCAACAACTTATGATAAATCCTCTGTACTTTAAAAATCCAAACCCATCTCACCTTCCTCAGCTTTTCAGGAAGAAGATCCGGTTCATCCAAGTTTTTGACATTTCTCCCATAAGTCGTTCACTTGACCGGTCATTGTCTTGTCCCGAGATTTTGTGAATTCAGACTATTCATGTATATGATAGTACAAACATCAAATTCACAACTCCCTCTATATGTGGACAACCCGTTGAAAAGGAACTAAAGCTATCTAAGATAAGACGAGCAATGAGCTCTGAGCAGTACGACCACCTATCGAATCAAGAAACAAGCGCAAGACTAACCAACCACATCGCATTTACCATTAATGTCCGTTTTGGGGCCTCCCTGCTTGATTTATAGGGTGTGCAACACTGTGTCCTGGACCGTCGTTGAATGTTGGACTCACACATGCTGTCACGGGCATTTGATGGGGAAAATTCTGTGCTGAAACATCTTTTGAAGCCTTTGCACCTTTCCTCTTCCTCTTTGTGTTGAAAAACCCACATTCCATTGATTCCAATGCTTTTCTCGTCAATGGCCGGTTCCTAGTACTTTGCCTGCAGCTGTTCTTATTATGCTGTTGCTCTATGTTGGGAGTGCCATAGGATGGATTTGACAGCTCTGTCTGCTGATCCGACCCAGAGGACGGATGTGATGATTTGGCAGAACTTGTTTGATCATGACTTTGCACTACTTTCTGGGTCAAGGATTCATGAGTTCCAGTATCGGTTGATACTTGCTGGAGATTCAAGTTGATCGATGCATGGGAATTTTTCTTGTCCAATGATGGAAATCCATTCTTACAACTTTCAGACTTGTGCTCGTCCGGACTGATTTCAACAAAGGAACATGCAACCGAAAATTCTTGAGATGAACCTCCCTGCGAGACTATGCTCTTGTTCTTAACAGGCGAAAGAAAATGAAACTCATTCTTGTATAATTCTCTCTTTGCAGAGAGATTTCCGATGCAACTGTTCGACTCTCCACAAGCAAGAGGACTTAAATCTCGCTGTTGTGTGGTGGAACCCTTGCAATCTGGGTGGCCAGCCTTCATTCCCAAGTCAAATCGACATTTCTTAAGCAAGATTGGCTGTATATTATCAATAGCTCTTGTTGCATCACCTGATTTATGAGAGCCTGCTCTATCATCAGTTGCATCATCTTTGTCTCCAGACACTTCAGAAGTATCTTTTTCAATTTGCCCAGAATGAGTAGATGCACAGGTCGTCTCACTTGGTAAAAGTCTCACCTCTCTCATCTTAGCCTGTCCTTTACAAACCGAACTAGTATCCACTATCATGAAGCTGGCTGAAGCTGGACTGGGTTTTGAATTCTGGGGCTGCATATACCTTTGGTGGCATTTCCTATTTACAACGTCATCCGAGTCACACTTTGAAGATGTTTCCTGCCAGCTTTCTTCCTTAGGACTAATTTCTTTTACTGCTCCAAGTTCAAGCTCGATAAGCTCGGGCTCCAATTTAACTTTACTCAAGATATCGCTAATAGAGTCGAAGTAGTGGTTTCCTTTCACAAGATGCCCTTTTGTAAACTTTTTGATGCCTGGTGTGAGGAAAACCAAAGAATGCTTTGACCCAGAATGACTGTAATCCTCAGGCTGCTCAGAGTGCCATCCTCTAGCTAAAAGGCGGGGCCAAATAGCTTCCCAGAAAATATCCCTCGACCTAGCTTTACTTAACCTAAAGTCTCCCGTTAGAAGCTTGATTATTTCAGCGGGCGGAAGTAAAGAGCAAGATTTGCCAGTTGGAATCGCTGGAACCTTGCTTTTCTTTTTTGTTGACTCATCAACCACACGGGTGAGATCTCTCTTTCCTTTGCCAATTCCTACTGCTTCGACTAGATGGCCAAGACCGACCGCATCCTTTACAGTGAACACATACTCTTCAAATGAAGTTCTTCCCTCTTCCATTTGCTGAGAAACCTGCAGCCACAATATCTAGATCAGCATGATGTGATGCTTTCCTCACGAAAACAGATGCAACTTACAATAGAAGGATACAGATTGAGTAACAAATGTAACGCGTTGCGCCAGCAGTGCCAGCAGATATAGCATTCACAGAAACTGACGTGTTCTAAAGATTGGAATGAATTGGCTGACACGAAAATAGTTTGTGAATTCAGAGTATTAGTCCTAAGACAAGAAGCAAAAAAATAATGAGGCGAATTTAAGGTAACATTTTTAGATGCTCCTCTCTGATGCTGCAGCCAAATTATTAGAGAAACAGAACAGATCCTCAGCCTTAGGGCCTTCACAGTTTAACACGGAAGAAAGATTAGGTAAATTCAGTGATTTAACAATTTTCAATATTGTGAAATTTAAAGGGGATGAAGGGATGATTTAATTTCCTAGATTCCTTTCGACCTTATCAAGCTGCTATGGATATTAATCTAGCAGCTGTGAGCCAATAATTGTGGGAACTTACTCCTAGCATCCATAGTGAAATAAATTACATAGCCCAATGAGGAGAGAAACCAGAAAATACTCAAATATAAAAAATAACCGGTGCTCGCTCAAAGGAAAAACCATAAATCCCAAGATATAACCCACTTCACTCAACTTCCAAGCCATGGCCTCACTGGCCATGTTACATTGCCCAAATAGTGTTTAACACTGACAGCGTGGAAAGAAACACACTTCTCACTGATGCGACAGGGATGTTCAAATCTACAGATCTAAATGGTCAAATATCAACTTTCCATTGTTCTAAAGTGCCATGGCATTACAACAGAGTCCAGTATTGAACTTGTTTATTTTACCATTCATCGTCTATAGAGTTGAAGTTTCTTGTAGTTTCATAGCATTTAAAATAAGATGTTTATCATGGGAATGTCAGTGTTCTTTAAGTGTTTGAGCAAATATCACTGGAAAATAAAACAGACTGTAATATATTTATGAGAATAGTGATCATAAAGGCCAAACATAATGCTGAAAGTAATCTTAGCGAACACCAGAAACATCAGCTGCCAAACCAGAATTACTAGTATGCTGATCATGTGCTGGCACATTGTTCAGGGGAAAAAAGGGCAGTGAGTCTGTGACATTCAAGTCAAAACTTCAAAATATGAGGGTTGTAATGCATGTTCAATTATTTATTTGTCCGACTGGGATGAATAAGCATGAACAAACCTCAATAATAAGCTTTTGGCAATCCTCTGAGATACGAGAAACTAATCGAGATAGTAATTCCTGGTGCCTCCATCCAGTGAATATCTTCTTCCCAGAAACACGCCTCCTCCGTAACTTCTTACAGTCCAACCATCTGTGATATCCCCACGAACCATAAAACTTCCCGTAGTAAAAGCGCAGTATATCCCCCATCGGTTTACTTTCAACAAACCTCTTAACAAGGATAAGATTCTTCCCGAAGATATACAGACCGAGGGTAAAGCCGTCGCATTCAGACTTAGTCCAAGCTTCGCTGGATGAGTCAGGCAGATTGTAGATGCCAACATCTAGATCCATGTTAGTTTTCGGTTCCTCCACTAAAGAATGCACATCCATCTTATCAGCTCCATCTGCTTCACCAAGTCGTTCAAGATCTTTCACATCTTCTCCATTAGCAAACATTGTATTTGAAGTCATCAGATTCTCTCCTTTGCCAACAAACTGGGCACCGATTAATTTATTTGAGTTCTGCATAGGATCATTCTCCACAACTATCGAAGGAATTTCAGCTTGGTACTGATCTCCGACCCGTGGAAGGACCTTTGGATCTCCAAAACCATCATTTGTCCTGGATAAACAACTAGAAAGTACCTGGTCTGCAGATTTCTCTTCAGTGCCTTCCATCTTGCTGTGAACGATAAAGAAAGTCCGTCACTAAGATAATTTAAATCAATACATTTCAGAAATATCAAAGCATAAAGATCTTGCTAGTCAAAGAATAAGCTTATATAACATCTGAGAACGGACTTGTTATGGGACTCAGACTAAAGTAAGTTGACTGTGACCATGTTTAGCCATTCATTTTAACAGAGAGTCAATTTGTTCCCATCTCGTGCGACCCGTGTCACGAAAAGCATAGACTGATGCCTTCGTTTAGGACCAGTTACAAAGTTATTTTTGAATAATCAATCTTATTATAATAAATGTCATCAGCCTTTTCAAGTATATGATCAAACTATAAATATTCTACACTGACAAAGGGGATATATACCTATTACTAGATGCCTCAGTTTTCACTTCAACCCACTAGCAAACCCCACAATCTATGACTTCTGGTTCGATATTAATACCATATATGAGACTGCATCAGAGTGATATGGCACCTCCGAGCCAATTGGAATACCACCCGGTTCTCCTATTGTATCAAAATCACCCAATGACATGAAGAAAGTGCTAAAGTTGAGACTTTTACTAACATATCTATCTTCCACAAATGTTCAGTCATTTGCCTACCTAGGATATTAAATCCTGCATTCCAGCCCAAAAAGGAAGATGGGTGCTTTTGAAATTAGAAAATGAGCAACGAACAATCGCAATAAGATCACAAAACGACTTGCTAATAAGTAAATCAGCAGACATCATAAGCGAATAAATCGTGTTAAAGCCCAGCATTGATGAATTGACAAGCAAATGCTTTCTGAGCAGAAGAATGTCATTCCTGAATCGATCACCAAGCAAACAAAACCGCATTTAAAGTTCCCGATCACAAATAACAAGAACACATTATATGATCTGCGTTAGAACCCAAAAGCAATATACGAATAAAGCTACCACGAAAATAAACCTATCCAGCTACAAGCAGCAATCGTCGAGACATCTCCAAATTCAGAAGATGCCCCCAACCTACAACGTCACATTAAATAAATAGACATCAAAGTTAAAACGAATAGCATTCGAGTGAAGGAATCGTAGAATCACCATGTCAACCGCAATCAGTTAAAGCTATGCATAAACCCATATAATTCCAAAACACATTTAACTGATAAAACAACGAAAGAACGAGGAGACACATCCAAATGGATATAACTAACAAAGCTGAGCATGCAAAGAATGATCGAAAGAAAAAACAGTGATGTAACCATTGGAGAAAGAACTCACACGTCAACAAGCCACGCCCTTAAATGAACAACAGAGCAGGTGGGTCTTTGCGCTGCTACTTGATCGCCACCTTTCGGTCGTGAAAAATTAAGGAGGAAGCAGGAGGCAAAGCAAACAGGAAACAGAGGGAATAAGACAAACAGTCATGTTGGAGGGAGGGAGAAAGAGAGAGAGAGACAGAGGAGATATATATACTGAAGGTCGAGGGAAGTAAAATTCTTTAGGACTTTGCCAAAGAGAGAGAATGTAGAATTGGCAGAACGAAGTTGTAAGATTCAGAGAGAGAGAGAGAGAGAGAGAAAGGGATGCTGTCCGGTTTGATTTACCTGAGTGCGATGCCACTCGCGTTTCATGAGTTCAAGCCTGGGAGTGATCACGGTGCGATGTTATTTGTTTTGGACGGCAAACTAAACCTCGACAGTCTATAAGTGCATAATTTGGCTTTAGCTTTTACATGATTTTTTCTTTTTTGTAATTTCCTAAGTTTATTGTGAACAAACACATTTTTCACGTCTAGGTGTTAGACGCCTCGCGAAACATTGCCCTGTTAGGGAATAAGTCAAAAGTAGTCATAGAATCTCGAGTTATCCTCGTTAGAATGGAACGTCATAAAAGATGAGACTTGCCCGAAAAGACCTTACCAACTCCTGTACTCTTTTAGAAGGCCAGATACTAGTTCACGTCTTTATGGGGCCGTAGTGACCCTGTAGCGGTCCGTATGCATAGGACACATGACGACTTATTATTGGCTAGTATTCTTGTAAAGGGTTACAGCCTATCAACCATCAATCATACTAAATTGGGCTATGTAATAAGATCGTGTCCATTAGTCGTCTTAATCCACTCATTATAAATGCCCTGCAATTTTATTTTTATCGTGTTTCAGGGCTTATCACCATTAGTGGCTTTCTAAAAAGGGAGTAAGATGCGTTTGGTTCAACATTTGCAAAGCCCTTTCGAGCCTTAGAGCTCCTTGAGCAAGCTAATGCCTTTTGGCAAAATTTTTGGGTGCATAGGGGAGATGCAATTGCATCTGCAATCAGCTTACCCAGCAAGCATCTGGTGTGCAATCGGTGAGCAGCCAACGTGCCACCGACGAGCCATTGCCACCCTCACTAGCAATGGCTGAGTTTTTCCGACCAATAATTTGAAATTTTGTATAAAAAAATTAGCAAAAATCCTTCATAAAGTATAGTTTTTACTAAACGGCCTTTATATCAAAATTATTTTTAATGTGTTTTTAAAATACATTTTACCAAATATTACTTACATTTTGAAAAAATCCCTTTAGCCCAAAAGCCTTTACAATTTTCCAAGCACATTTCCCCAATGTCAGTAAAACGAACCCTTAGAATCTTGGTGTGCCCCTTGTTTCTTGTAGACTTTCTGACAGGGAATCCAAACCATGAATGATACAATCACCTTAAGAATGGTTGCTAGGACAGTTGAGCATTTGAAGATGCTGGAAGACTCCCAACTGATGATATCTGGCATTTTACAGCTTGACAATTTGAGTCTCAAGTGTTCTGTTTTCCTGAAGAAAATAGTGAAGGTTGTGGAAATGTGGTTCTTACAATTCTTTCTATATGTTTAATCTAGTCCTTTAACTTTTAATTTATGCAATCTAGCTCCTCAACTTTCCATAGCAAAGTCAAATCTTTTCTTCGGTAGCGTTCACAAATTTTCATAATTAAAGTATTGCCCAGATTTTTGAATACCTTTTCATTTCAATCCATTCCTTAAATCAACAAAAAATTATGTTATCTTTTTATTACATTTTACATTTTTTGTCCTTTGAAATATTACTATAGTTACATCTAAGTATATATACACTTATTAAAAATGAGTGTTTCCATAAAAGTATTTAACTAGACTAATAATTTATCTATAGATTTCCCCGTACTTATATTAATCTAAATATTGTTCCTGATTATTTAGATAGATAAAGTTTTCAAGGTTTTGTGTTCTCTTAATTAAATTCAGCTAAATCTATAAATTAAGAAATTAAAATAGCAGAAATATCAACCGCATACAACTCTAAGTGATATTGTACTTTTACCATTGTAGATATCATAACTCAAAATATACTTAAAAGGGAACTATCGTAATGTTTACAAAGACTAAAAAGGTAAAAAAAAAGTAATAAAAAGATGGTCATATTTTTTTGCTGATTTAGGAAATGGATTGAAAGGAAAATATTTTCCAAAATCCGGAAAGTAATAATGAGAACTTTTGATTTTTTTATACAGAGTTAAGGGACTAATTGAACATATTGAAAGTTGAGGGACCTGATTGAACATTTATGAATAATTCAAGAGTCGCATCGAACGAATTAAAAGTTTATGGATGACATTGCACATTTGGCCAAAACTTATGGACTATTTGTGCCATTTACCCAATCGAAAACAATCCCATTGAAAAGTATTCCTTTATAATTTTCCAATCATAAGTTCCCATAAATAAGTTTTGAGTTCAAACTTTTAATCGTTACTTGGCCCGTACTTCGCATGCGCATATCTATGGACATATTAATCTACGAAGAAATCCTCTTAACAAAAAAATAAAAACAAAAGCAGAACAAATTAAATACATATGCTCTTAATTAATAAACTATATGCAAATTATTTTTTTCCAAATAATTAAATACATTGCACCAAGAGAATTACAATGATCAGAGAAATTAATTTAATATCTTAAGAATATGGATGAGAATAAAGTTCATGAACTTTACTTTTTTCAACAAAATTTTTGTCCTTCTCATTTATATTCCAAATGTTATTGTTCGAGTCTAAAATTGAAAAAAAAAAGATAAAATACATTAAAAAATATTCTTAAGTATTAAAGTTTAATTTTAAAAAAAATTAAAATGGTAAAAATAAAAGAAAACCTCTAAATAAAAAAAGTAAACAAAAGTAGTAGACAAAACAAAACGCACGTGTTGTACCACTTAATTCATTTAAAAAAGGGATATGTTCATCGGAAGTCATAAAATTTATTACCAAAGTGCAATTGAGTCCTAAAACTTGCTTGAGTATTAAAACTTATCAAATTGATTTAATCAAGTCTTAAAGTTAACATCATCCAATTTGAATAACGCAAAATGCTAACGTGACTTTTTTATATCCCACGTGGCAATGACATGATTTTTTTTAATAATTATTTTAATATTAATTTTTATTTAAATTAAATTACAAAATAAGCTAGATTTAAATAATAATTAAAAAAAAAAGAGGAGGAGGGCAGGCTTGCCCTCGCCGCCACCCCACCATCACCGGGAGGGGCCGATGAGGGTGGGGGGACAACAAGTGGGG
Organism: Syzygium aqueum; assembly: GCA_031216185.1. Taxonomy (NCBI): domain Eukaryota; kingdom Viridiplantae; phylum Streptophyta; class Magnoliopsida; order Myrtales; family Myrtaceae; genus Syzygium; species Syzygium aqueum. The sequence continues at coordinate 24,033,289 of CM062241.1, read as the reverse complement.
GTCGCCGGGCCCCAACCAAGGGCCAAGGATCCTCACTGATGATAAGCTAGGGCTTGCGGGCCCTCCCCTAGATAGGGCGAGGGTCGCCGGCCCTTGCCCAAACTTGGCTGAGGGTCAACAGTGGCGGCCGACCCTCGCCAAATTTGGGGGAGGGCCGCCATGGCAGGGGTCGATCGCCAATGGCGACCCTTGGCTGAGTCTGGGTGAGAGCCGGTGGCCCTCGCCCAATCTAGGGGAGTAGTGGCAGGGGCAGGGAGGGCAAGCCTTCCTTCCCCGCCCATCGTTCTCCTCCTTTTCTTTTTTAAATTTAAATAAAAGTAATATTAAAAATCAAATTTTGGTTAAAACGATCGTCGTTTTGGCCACATTTTCGTCACGTAGAAAAGGGAAAATGTTAAAATAAGTCGTGTCAGTGCCACGTCAGCATTTTTCATTAGTAAATTTGACGGTATTAAGTTTATGACTCATTTGAATCAATTTGATAAATTTTAATACTCGATTATACCTTTTGTAAATTTTATCACATAATTGCCCTTTAATAACAAGTTTTATGGCTTCTACTGAAGATATCCCTTTTAATAATTAGATTCATAAACTCCTCCCAACTGCCTCTCTTCCAAGCAACTCGGCTCTCGAGCACCGCGCGACTTGGTCGTCCGACTTCAAATTCCGGCGAAGCTGCGGCGACCTGAACCGAGAGAAATGCGGCGGCGGCGGAACATTTTCCCGGGAAATCCAGGCGCCTGCCGGAGCTTCTCAGGTGCCCTCGCGTCGCTCTTCGCCTCCGCGACTCTCTCTCTCTCGCCCTCTCTGTGTGTGACATTGTTGCGTTGAACCGGAACGATTTTGCAGCCGACGAGGAAGACATCGACGGCGACCTCTCGGATGACTGCGTCTCGTTGGGCGCGCGCGCCGGGAGGGAGGTTAGCGCTCCGCTCCGCGTTGGATCGCTGTTTGTTTTTTTTTTGACGGATTGCGTTCGGCGTGATTCTTGTGCTCGACCGCTTCTGGTTGCTCCGTCTGGAAACTACCGAATGAGCGTTCGTGCTTCTCGAATTCAACTCGGTTCTTTTGTAGATATCGAGAGCCGACTGAAGCATCGGAATGCGCACGGATCGTCTGTTCTGACTGTATATTTTTGTGCTTGCGTAGGACGGACCGCAGATTCTGTCTCGGCTGGAAAAACTCAGAGGTACCTGTATTTCTGTTTCTTGTTCTTGAAATTCTCTTTTTCTCTTTTGAATCGATATGTTTGTCGGATGATCATTGTGAATTTGCAATTCGGTGCGAAGAATATCGATGTCGATATGTCCTTAATAATCGACGTATGATCTAGCAAGTGGCGCCGCTACTGCGACCCTAGCGTTCGTCGTGACTGTTTTTTTTTTTTTTTTTTTATCGCGGAATGTTCAAATATCTGCAATTTGATCAGATGCAGGAGAAACTTCTGCTGTTTGGAGCTCTGTTAAACCATTCGAGGTAGGTGTTACTGGTTTTCCTAGATAATGTTTTCAGCTTGTTTTGCTTAGTATAATGATTTTTTTTTTTTTGTTAATTGTGAAACTTGTTCGATTAGGAGCGAGCTGAGTTCCCTCTGGAGGATGAGGTTGAAGTTCCTGATTTTGGCAATGACTGTCGCTTCAGCTGCTCCCCGAAGAGTGAATTCACGCGCTGCGCTGCAGATGACGACGAAATGATATCCGATGATGAGGTACATCGAGAAATAGGTCAGCCCTTTACTTGGCTATGGCGTACCCGTCCTTGGATATTGTCATACATTATCTAAGCCACATTTGCTTTATTATACCTTGCGCAGGAAAGTAGCTTGCTTGCTAAACTCTCCACTCTGTCGAGTCATAGAAAGATTCAGGAAGTTGGCTTTCATGCCTCTGAAACGAAAGAGAAGGAATTGCCAACACTCTCTGCGGTAGTCAAAGATGCCAGAGAATCAGTCCAGTCTATTCAAAGTGCTTCATGTTCGTTGAGACATGCTACCCACTCTAGAGCAAACCGCTGTTCTAAAGGTTACATAACTTCGAAGGTTTTAAATGTATATTTTTTTTTCCGTTATTGTGCCTCCCTGACATTTCCTTCCATAGCTGTATGTTGCCGTCAGGCGACTACAAAATTTCTTCATTAGAGTTTAGAATTTCTATATCCGATGGAAAGCAGCTTATAACATCTCAGTTCTTTAAAGTTTTGACTTGGAGACGGAGAGTTTTCTATGCTTATGGAACTAAGGTAGATTTGATGTCACAATAATTGTGTAGTTTGTTATAGAGAGTTCAATTCCTGATGAAACAAATGGTATGCTGATTCAAGAAAACCATCTTGGTGATTTATTCTGAGGTTGAAATTGACTGAGTACATAATTATGCGTCATATTTTAGTTGGGATTGTGCGCATTTTCCTGTACTCTTCTGTGACTTTGACCTTACAATATAGTTGATGTAGATTTTATACCTAGTCTATCTCTCTATCCGAGAGTTTGCGGTGATTAAACCGAATTTCTTACTTTTCACATAAATATTTAAATTGAATCTTGCAATGTAATAATTTACAGCTTGCCTACCTCACGATTTATATTTCTCTGTAAGTTCTTTGTTTTCCTTCCTCTAATCACCAAACTTTGTCCTTGAAAACTGAGAATCAGCAATATTGGATTTGGCCATTGATTTTTTTCAGTGACATTGGGTAGCTAGCTTTATTTCTCGGAGACTAAACTTCGTTTGGATTGGTTGTGTATCTATTTATAATCCAAGCCTAATTTCGGCACTTGGGTTTAATTACTTTTGAAACTGCACATTGACTCGTCTAGGGGATTGCCTATGATGACTGGTTTCGTACTTTTGATCGACTCTTTCCTTCTTGAATTTCTGGCTTGGTTCCGTTGCATCTAGCATGATTTCTACTTCTCACCCATTATCACCTCTCTGAACTTTGATGTATTTTTGTCCATGGTTCTGCATGGTACGATCTGCGGTTGAATATGCCAACTAACTGCAACAGCTTCCAAAGGCAAAGCCAAGGCAAATTTCTCATTTGGTTTTCACCGAAAGGATGAACACTGGTCCTGTATTGCGAGGGATGAAATTGGGGGGTCACAAAAGGTATGTGAACAGCCGGAAACACATGAAGATGTGAAGGGAATAGATCCGGGCCATCAAGCTATAGATGGCCCTGATGATTTCGATCAAGAAGAAAATGAAGATTCAGAAGTCATGCCGTCCAATGCTCTAGCTCTTGGACATGGATATGCTACGCATTCTATGGCTGACCTTCTAGATGGACTCCATGACAGCAGTAGCCTTCCAAATGTAACGGTTTGCCCTTTCCTTTGTTGAAATTTTTTTACCAGTCAGGACATGGGATTCACTTTTTGATTTACTTTATGATGAAGTCTGGTAGAAAAAGACGGCCCAGGATGGGCTTTGCAAACAGGAGAAGTACATTTACTGCGGGACAAGGAATGCCGGACGATGAAGGGGAGCTCGAGGCAGTGGATAGTAGATCACCTAGTGAAGATGAGGTATTCATTGACCTTGACTCTTTTTCTTCTTTTTGTGCTTTTTACTTGCGTACACTTGAAACTGTTTGTATTTTTCCATCCAGAACTACTTTGATGAGCTGAAGCTTCCTGCAGTATACTTTAAACAACAAAGCATGGCAGATTGCATTCAGCAAGTTTTAGATTGTACTCCTTTGGACAGTGGAAGTGCTCTTATCACAGTTCCAAAGTCATTGGGGTAGTCTTTGGGGACTAAATTTTTGTTCACACAATTATGGTGGTAAAAGGAGGTGGTAGTTCTGACCGCACTTGCCTATCATCCTGCAGCTTTGGACTATTTGGAAGATTGCAACAGGTCATGCAGATTGAAAAGGAGAGCGAGCAGGAATTCTTGAAGAACCTGCAGGCTGGTGCCAGCGCAAGTTGTGATCTTGTCACTTTGTTTTTCCTGAAAACAGCATCTCCTCTGAAATAGAATGAAAAAATTAGGCTTAATTGAACAGAAAGATTGGTAAAATTACCGATGGAAAAAGGCATTGCTAAAATGGACTTTTACTGTCTAAGAAAAGTTGCTTTTTTATTTCCGTTGCCTAATTTTGATTATTTTTCATTTTTCCTCAGGTAGATCAGGCTTCATTGATGTAATGATCCTGTCGAGAAACTTGGATGCAAAGCTCACTGTTTGTCTTTGCTCTCTGGAACAGAACCAAGAGGTCAAATTTTGATTAAAATCAATTTTAAGGAATATATTTATCATTCTCATAACTTGCACATCAGTCTAAGAGATTTAGAAGGAACCTACATACATGCTTAACTGAAAAGCCAGGCTATTAAGTTTCTCCTTTCTAATAGTAATTATTCAGATTTTATGCTGTCTTGTGTATACTAATTTTAAGTGCAAGAGCTGTTGTCGACATGTATATTTTTGCTCTGACTTGGAAAATCATAAATAGATTACGAGGGAAGTTTTTGTTTGTTACTCTGAAAATTTGAATTCTTTCAAGTTGGAAGAATATGAATTACTGAACTGTAATTGCTTATTTACTTGAAACCGCCTTGCTCTTCCCTTTTTGTGTAATTAATGATAGTGACGCTATTTTTTTCTATTTTGCGTATACATTCATGTATGTAAGAATGTGTGCACAGCAGGATGTGAATGTTCATTTCTGTGTCTGCAGGGAACCCCGCCCTCAGATTGTGGTCAGGCAGATTTAACAGGAAGAATGAGGACTGTGATTTTTAACCCAAGAATTTGCAGCAATGTTGATCTCGAAATTGGAAACCTGATTCGCATTTATTCCCCTTGGTAGGTATAGTTGGTTTGAAGTATTGTTCTTCTAACAACTGTTTGCCAAAATTCACAGAAAAATATTGCTCGCCGAGATTTCTTTGCATCTGGAAATGTTCATCAGTTATTGTAGTTTTGAACCAGAATTTCCCTCACAAGTTGCCAGATTACACGGATTTATGGTCATTCAGTTACCTCGTGTCCTGTAAATATACCTTTGTTTCTTGAAATTTTTTATGGAAAATCACATTCAAATGCTGTTTTCATTTGAAGTTCGATGTGGGCATGATCTGTGACAGTGGCAAGCGTCCGTCTGTGTTGCTGAAAGTTAGAAACTGACCCCAAGTACATTGCAGGAAGGAGGTTCAAGTCATGGGCTATGAGAAGAGCATAATTTTGTCGACCCACTTTTCTCACGTCTCAGTTTGAATTCAAGTTCCACCAAGGAGGTGACAGCATACCTTCCCCGGGTAGTTCATTTGATTTATCAGTCAACACTTTCTGTTCATCTTTAAGAAGTTGAGGCACAATCAAATGCGAAATCTGCGGTTGCGTAATCCCTTGTATTAGCTTTTTTTTTTTTCTACATCCTCTTTTTTTTTCCCGTTTTCTATTTTTCTTTGTTAAGTCAAGTCTGTCACATGATGTGGTGGCAACTACCAGATAAGTATTAGATAATGCAATAGATCTGGAGTAGAGTCTTACATGGGGTCTATAATTTACATCTAACGTAAATGAAAATTGTGTTCGTTTGAAGAGATTGGTCTCTGGACTGAAGAATTCTCACTAGGACGAGTAGTTTACATGAACTTTTTGGATTTCTTTTTCAAATAGGGTGATTATGGTCTGTTTGACACCGATTTATTTGCTAGTGCTTAGAAATTGCATTATATGTGTGTTGGAAATTTATATGCTTTTTGGGTTTTGCTGCAGTGCATCGATTTGTTAAATTCTGCCTCTATCAAATAATTGTCATATCACGTGATTTTGTTAACGTGACCTCGCCTACTTAGCAAAATCCAGGCATAGTTGATGACATGGCTCGGTTACTTAGCACAAATTGTGTTGTCTCCATCTAAGCACTGGGTGATCCGGAGAGAGAGAGATTTTAGTATCATCATCTCGGGAAGACACATTGGACATTAATTTAACGGTTAATGACTATTTAACGGTGTTATCAGTCAAGTGGGAAGCTTCCATCCGCGATTTTAACTAGTGCCTCTTATTGACTCAAATTTATAAGATTGAGATACTTGATTTAACAAAAAATAAAATTCAAGTACTCGACTGCAAACCATTAGGCACTTGCGGTGTTCTTATCTTCGATCAATTGAACAACGGGCGAATGGCAATGAAACCTATATAGATTTATAGGAAAAATTACCAAAAAATTCCTAAATTCATTGCACTTGTGTCAATTAAGTTCTCAATCTTTCAAGTTTGACTAATTTAGTCATAAATCTGTTGACAATTTGTCAATATTATTCATCCAGTCAATTTTGGCTGGAAATTGTTGACGTGAATGCTGGGTGTGCCTGTGTTAAGGTAGATAAGTTTTGCAATTTTTTAATATATAATTTTGAATTTTTTTCTTTTTTTTTGGCCTTCTTCTTCGCCGGTTGTGAGCCTCGGCAATGACCAGCCACGGGTGAGGGCCGGCAAGGCTCGTCCCAGTCGAATCTAACAAGAGGTCATCATTCGCCAACCTCGAGCAACCTTTCCCCGGCAATGGTCGATGTCACTGACTTTGAGTGAGGCTCAACTTCGCTCCTTTGAGGGCGAGCCTTGCCGGCCCTCGCCTATGGCTGGTCGTCGAGCATCATCGGCCATTGAGGAGGTCCGGCAACCGGTAGAGGAAGAAGGAAAAAAAGAAGAAGAAAGGATTAACAAAAGAAAACAAAAAAAAACCCACCCGTGGGTGGCGCAGTTGGTTTGAGCCCTCCCGCCATCGCAGGAGGTGAGCGGTTCGAAACTCTACGTCGTCAGCGATTGAAGTGGGGGGTCCTGACGGTGGGTTGCTGGGCTAGCCTTCCCCCGGGTTTAGTACCGAATAGCCTGTCGGGCGAAAGGGAGGTTCCCGGGTCATCAAAAAAAAAAAAAAAAAAACAAAAAATTATTCACGTCAATGCCTCATGCCACGTAAGATGGCCGTGTCCACATTAGTGATCTCCAAAAAAAATTGGCCGATGGATTACATTGATAAATTGTCAAAATGTTTATGACTAAATTGATCAATTACGACTGAATTAACACAAGTGTAATAGGTTTATGATTTTTTATAATTTCACCCCATATTTATAGGTGGCATTGTTTGAAGATCACGTATTATGGACAAATAACTAGCGGAATGCCCTCTACGAGTGGGCTTTTGCTACTTGTGTGGCTAAAACATGTGCAACAATCGCTGCAGAATTGGTTCAATGTGCTAATCCCTCGTTTCCTTGTTCATCCAGCGACCCCACCTTGCAAGCAACGGATTGCCCCGTCGGAATGAGTTCCATCCTTCAACTTCGGAATTAGCATGCCCTGGTATTCTCTGGTCGTTGCGCTGTCTTTCTTCTCTGCTTCCCTTTGAGTGACGTCTTGTACTTCACTCTTACTTGATCCTTCAATTGTATCTTTCATCAAAACCACCAAGGAAAAACAAGATCAGAATACTTACCAAAAAGATCCTAAACATATTGCATTTGTGCCGATAAGTCATAAACCTTTTAATTGTGATAATTTAATTTTAAACATTTGATGATTTCCCAATATAATCTTAAATATTTTGCCAATTTGCCTCGCCAAATAAACAGATTTAGGATTGAATTGATCAAATTAAAAAGTTTAAAGCTGAATTGACATAAGTATAATAGAATTACGACTTTCTTGGTAATTTATCCAAACAAGATCTGTGACCCCATGCGCTTCACTTCTACATTCGCCATGGAAGCTGCCTCTTCTGGTTCGTGCGTCCATGGTGCGGGATCCGATGCCGTGTCTTGCTGTCCCCACCAATGCTGTCCCATGTCTGTTTCACCGTGAAAAAGGGGCGGGATCTTCATAGAATTCGAATGCGAATGTGAATGTGAATGCGAATGTGAATGCGAATGCGATACGTGGGGTTGACATTGGAGACGAAGGCAGTAAACAACGGAGCACGCTTAGAAGCTAAGATCTCGAGCGGGGCATTAAGTTGGGACACCTTCTCACGTCTCCGGATTCTGACCGAGTGGGAACATGTTTTTTGTCTATGGATCATAGCGAGGAGGGTTGATTCGGCTGTACCGCACTTGGCATGTGTCGTTCATCGGTTTTCGTCGCCATTCAATGCTGTAAGGTCGTTCTCCCATGCGTCTTCTTATCAGAATAAGGATCTCATCGAGATACTCGCCAGCCCAAATAAGCTCCCTGCTAAAATTTTCTTTCCATGATGCATTCCCTTTTCTCCCAAACATCATCCGTCGCTTTTTCGAGATCGAATATTACTTATTAGGTATACTTTTACGTGGGCCTTGGTACGGTCTTTAGAGACTATGCTCTCGGAGCAAATCATCCCCTTCCATTTTTATGATTATTTAAACCACTAATATTTAATCTCAGCTGGCAAGGAACGAATGCACCATGTTGCCTATACTCGAATCGTGGGGGCTCATCTTATATAAACCATTAGATCATGTGAATTCCATGTGAGACTCACTCCATTCAACCAACGATAAATGCAAATTGGAACACGTGATCCAAATTCAAGTGGCAACTTTCCCTCGATTCTACGCGGCAGTCCAGTCCCAACCACCTTGGTCGGTCCGAAATTCATGACTACGGTGTTGCTTGGAAAGGTGTGAACAAAAACTCGCTCTAGCTAAGCTGAGGATTAACCTTTATTCTTAATGATTGTTTCCAAGTGAGTTTCCTTTTTATATTTCTCTTTGGGGGGCCATAAGGGATTTCGTGATTATGCATGACTGATTCCGAATCATTACTCTAAATACTTTTATCTGACTCGATGTCGCGAAAATACATAATGGTGCCATTAGTCTATATTTACTCACTCGCGATCTGACCACTAGCTCCTAGCTGAAATTACAGCCAAAAATAAAATTCAAAAAGAAGGAAAAAAAAAACAATTCCAACTGAAAATGAGTGAGAACAATAAAACAAGAAATCTTTCATGGGTCTGCCTTGAATCCTTGGTGGTGGTTACCGAGGGTATCTGACCAAAGCGGAGGAAATTTAAACTTTCAACTAGGGTCGCCCCGCTTGTCTAAGTGCAAACTAGGGGTGTGAAAAGGAGCCGGGAACCGCAGAGACCAAACCGGAATCAGCGGTTCTCGGTTCCAATTTACTAGAATCGATGAGTACCGATATGGTTCATGGTTCTAGGCGTGGAACTGCCCACTTATCCATCTGATCGGACCAGTAATATATATAAATATAATTTTTAACACAATTTTCCAACAAAAAAAAGAAAATATTTTAAGAAAAATGAAATCCCTCAAATCGCTAATCTAAAGTTCAATGTCTATTACTAAGTGCTCGTCTCGTCTTACTCTCACTTTGTCTAAGTCGTTTTTTTATCTCCTATTCATGATCTCCACTCGTAAACTCATCGCCCATTGACTTACGGCCTCGACTTTCAACTCCCATTAATTCACAGCCACGCTTCCGGCCGTTCATTGCCTCCCTCTTTCACTCTCGGTCACCTTCATTTGCATGAAGATTGATGGGATTGGTTCCATAGACCCACTCAAGAATTAGACTATAATGGTAGTCCAGTTCTCGAATGGATCCATGGAACCAACAGATGGTTCTCGATTCTAATTTTTCGGAATCGGTTTTTATTGGGCATTTTCGGTTCCATGGTGGGAATTGCCTACTCGAACCATGCTCACCATAGTATAAACACCAAGCATACTGATAAAACTATGTTCCTTATTTTAACGTGCTGGTACTCCCATGCCTCAACCCCTCAATTGGTGAGGATATTTTTCCCTCTCTCCAACGAATACCCTTAAATTTAATGTCGTAAAGTTCAAACGAAGTAACTTAAGGACTTGCTTAGGTCAAAGACTCACAATAATAAATACAATAGAAAAAATGGTTAATATCATGAAAATTCCCAAATTGATATCGGTTGTGACAAATTTACCTTAAACTAATTTTTTGCCCATAAAAAATTTCAAACTGGTATACCTATTATGAATTTACCTTAGATTAACTTTTTGATCATAAAAAATTTAAAATTAATATATTTATAATAAATTTATTTTTCTTTTTTTTATAAAAATAAATTTATTTTTCGTTAAATTGAATTAAATCACAAAAAAATCATAAAATGGTTAGACGGCAAAGTGGCTTGCCGACAAACTTTCACGGAATGGATTAAATCACGCTAAACGGCGCGTCGTGGAAGTGCGGGCGACGACGACAAACTTTGCTTGGTGTGGAAGCGAACGACACGCGCTGCCTCGCTTCCTTCCCCGCGACGCGGTGTCTCTCCTAATCAACGAATCTTCAATCCAATCAAAATTCCCAAATTCATCCCGCCATTTTCCAGCGAAATCCCCAAACTCTCCCCCGCCACCCGCCCCTTCCCCCCCGAACGTCCGCCGGGACAAGACCGTCAATCCGCCGAGCGAATTTTAAAAAGGAAATCTAAATTGCTCCTTTTGAAAAAATTGCCAACCCCCCCCCCCCCCCCCCTAATTCTTTAAAACTCAGACCACCACCGCCGCCGCCGCCGTCGTCGCCGCCGCCGCCGCCGCCTCCATGGCCACTCTCTCCGCCGTCTCCTCCCCGCCGTGGCCGAATCACCCTCGGCCGGCCCCCAATTCCGACGACTTCATCCCCCAACCCGACCCCTCCGATCTCTCCCAGACCGTAGATTCCCTCTCTCTGATCCCCGACGACGACGACCCCCACCGCCGGAACCCTAGCCCCGACCCCGCCGCCTCCGCCCCGGCCAATCCCGCCCCCTCTCCGGCCTCCCCGCCCGCCCCTCCTCCCAAGCCCCTCCACCTGTCCTTCAACCAGGACCACACCTGCTTCGCCGCCGGCACCAGCCACGGCTTCCGCATCTACAACTGCGAGCCGTTCCGCGAGATCTTCCGCCGCGACTTCGGTGCGGGCGGCGGCATCGGAGTGGCGGAGATGCTCTTCCGCTGCAACATCCTCGCCCTCGTCGGCGGCGGGCCGGCCCCTCAGTACGCGCTCACCAAGGTCATGATCTGGGACGACCACCAGTCGCGGTGCATAGGCGACCTCACGTTCCGGGCCGAGGTGCGGTCGGTGCGGCTGCGGCGGGACCGGATAGTGGTGGTCCTGGAGCAGACGGTGTTCGTGTACAACTTCGCGGACATGAAGCTGTTGCACCAGATTGAGACGATCGCCAACCCCAAGGGGCTCTGCGTCGTGTCACAGACCGCAGGGTCGCTCGTGCTGGTCTGCCCGGGGCTCCAGAAGGGGCAGGTCAGGATCGAGCATTACGCCTCGAAGAGGACCAAATTCATCATGGCGCACGATTCACGGATCGCGTGCTTCGCGCTCTCTCAGGACGGCAAGTTCCTGGCTACGGCAAGCACGAAAGGGACTCTCATCAGGGTCTTTAATGCGGTTGATGGCACTCTGTTGAAGGAGGTAAGTTGTCTTGATTGAGGAATTAGTCTATTTGGAACTGGAATGTGGCTTGTGCATTTAATTTCAGCTGAATTGAGGTGTCAAATGACCTACTCCTGTTAGGAGAAAATATCACAGTAAAAGATGGGTTTGAAATCTGGAAAGTGACTATGATGAATAAAACCATTAGAGGGTGTCGTGACCAATTGTATCGGGGTTATGCGGTGAGTAGTGTTTTGTTTTGTAGGATATGGTTACTTGTAAATAACATCTACCATATTGTGTAAACGTTTATTTCTAGTTGTATTTGCTTGATTTGGTTGGACTACGTTATGTAACTCATAGTTCCATTAGCCTCATACTGTTGCTAATGCCAATTATAGTTTATTATCGTCAATCCTGTTCCGTGTGGATGATTTTATCCTGGACCTTTTTATTTGATAGTTGGGTTGGAACATTTGGTTTTATGATGCTGACTGGTAAGTTACATCAGTTTTGAGTCCACCATGTTAAGACACCTTGAGTATTGAGGCAAATCAGTTGTTTCTGGTAAGATGTAGTGTTACATATGTGCTGTTCCTACCATTGACAGCCATGTACTGTAGTTGATCTTCATTTGTTTCCCTTATGGGCAGTTGGCTCTAGGTTCAGTCCTTGTTATGTCTTATATCGCATTGGTCAAATTAAAGAATGTTCAGTTCCATTTAGAAAGTTTCCGTTGGCTCAATTTTTTGAATCATGGACCAATCCATACGGAAGTTTAGCGTGTGAAGCCTCTGGACTCCTTTTTAAAGCTTTTTGCATTATAGAAAAAGGCGAGCGTATTTGACACAATTGCACTTGTTGGCAATTTCATTTTGGCCATCACTCGTTGGCATTTCACAGATAGAAACTGGGTTGATGTTGTGACTGCTAATTTTAATTTTCTTTGAGTGAGCTTCTGGATTTTGATGCTTTGTGTATGACGGCGTAAGTTGTCTAAGTCGTCCTAGTATGGTTTCCATTCAGCATCAAAATTTTCATAATGCTGACAATTCATTATATCGAGATATAAACTTATATTCATATAGCATGTTCTGTTGGGCTTCTTTTACATTTTTCTGAGTTAGCTTGATTATTCTTCCGAAAGATTTGAATGAATACCATTGTAATTAATTTGTGTCATGATTCTGAAACATATTGATGATTCCAATCAACAAAAACATATGCAGATGAGAAGAGGTGCAGATAGAGCGGAAATCTATAGCTTGGCTTTCTCATCAACTGCACAGTGGCTAGCAGTTTCAAGTGACAAGGGTACTGTCCATGTTTTTGGCCTTAAAGTCAACTCAGGATCCACAGGCAATGATGCTTCTGGAAGTGCATCCAATTCTAGTTCTGCTGTTATATCGTCAAATTCATCTCTCTCGTTTATCAGAGGTAAAATGCCTCCTGTTGACGACCAACCTGTGTGCTATCACTAAGTTTTAATTTCATGGTGAATAATCAAGCAAATTGCTTCTTTTTCATTTCTGATGGTTTTGGATGTTCATATAGCATTCTTGATAATTATGTTTGAGCCGAACTAGTGAAACTTGTCCTCCAGAAGAAGCCGACACCATTTATCGATGATCATCATACTTGCAATCTGCTTTGCTCTTGCTTCAACATAGATTGTTGTTGAATGTCTTCTGATGCAGAAATAATCGACACTCTATCACCTTTCTAGGGTCATGGATGTCATAGAAACTTTGATATTGCCAGAGAATTACTTGCAATAAGTTGGCTTAACTTTGATGCTATTTTAGGATATGTTTTCGCTGCTGATGTTTCTTGCTAAGGTTTATGTAAAAATGAAATTCAATCGATACATCCCACATGTCATGACATGGAGCAAAAAGATACTCCTCATTTACAGCATAATGAAGATTCTCTCATGCTCAGCTTGTGCTGGAAAGCATAAAAGCATTTTAGATACTCAATTCACCTGCAGGCTTAAATCTAGTTGTCATCTGGAGGACTCTGTCCAAATAGAATGGAACTATGAGATGTACAATATATGGTCTCAACCCATCATTTCTGTATATCCTGAGAGTCTTCAGTAAACAGCAATGTGTAGTTTTGAGAGCCGTAGGTATAGTGTATTAGGCAATCAGATTAGTGTCATGTCTTTGTTCGTCTACTAACAATAACTTTGCTTCTTACTGCATTTCAACCGAGTTAGTTTTAAATGTGAATTTTCTTGTGCAGGAGTTTTGCCTAAATATTTCAGCTCACAGTGGTCTGTGGCTCAATATCACTTGCGTGAAGGGTCTCCATATATTGTTGCTTTCGGTCACGAGAAGAACACGGTTGTCGTTCTTGGAATGGATGGAAGGTATTTCCATATTACTGTATAATCTACAGCCTTGCATGAAGAGATGTCATATATTGATGAAAAAGTCTGCGCGCTTGGTTTTGATCTCCATGTTCGTACCCCAGTTTGTAGCTTTTCCTCTCTCTGGTGCTGCTTTCTATTGAAAAGTGGCAAAGCGCTGCTAGATGACATTAAGCATACGACTACCTACTTTCTTTCATCCATCGTCATCATCTCTCTCTGTCTCACTCTGTCTCTGAACTTTATGTGTAAGGCCATATATGGAATTGGCTCTTAATCAACCTTGGGCTGAATTTGTTTGCAGCTTTTATCGATGTCAATTTGATCAAGTAACTGGTGGAGAGATGACCCAGCTGGAGTACCACAACTTTCTGGAATCCCAAGCGTCGTGATGACTCCTTCCTGTACTTTTTCTCTGCTCTATATCGTGTAAGTTTTTTAAATGTGTCCCTACATAGAACTTTCTTTTACCTTATGTAGATTCCAGAGTATTGTGTAAAGTTGGCATGTGATCTCCCTTTGGCTGGAGAGAAACGATGTAAAGACCGAAAAAAGAAAAAAAAAAGAAAAAAGAAGTGCGACGCATCCTCGATTTCTTCCCTACTCAAGCAATTCCAGCTGAACAATACGAAACAATAGCATAATCATCCGCAACATCGTTGCCCAATTCCGAAGAACATTAGTTCCTGGGGCTTGTGTCGAAGTTGATTGTTTGAAGTGCTCGCGAACAAAAGGAAGAGCAGGATTTGCGAAATCTGCATCCTCCCCCTTTTGACGTGCGAAAGATGGACACATGCGGGGGACAGATGCGTACTGGGTTTTGAATTATGGATTTGCTTTTGAATTATTCAGAAAGATGCCCGCCGACATCTTTTGTCGTCCTGAGCACATGTGGTCCAAGCTTAGAAATTTGAAAGATAAGGGAGATTTTTCGATCCAAAAAAAAAGAAAGAAAGATAGGGAGATTCAGATTGTCGCTCCTCCTCGAGCATTTTCTTCGATTTCATTTAACTATGTAAAAGACTTTTAGACCCGCATTCAAATCTAGGATCCCCGCGAATCGAATCGTGCGGACATATGTTATTGAGGGTCTACGGGTCTAGTCTAGTAACGATTTCGTGTTGGAATCAAGCCCCTAGGCTTGCTACATCTACAAGGGACTCAGGGGACCATCCCTCGCTTCCTGTCGCCACTGGTAACTAAGAACGAGTGAATTCAATCTTTCCCCAATCTTTACATTGATGAGGACAGCTCGTTTTGACTATGGTTAAAATTGCCATCTTCGTCGCCAACCACCCTCGAATGTACTCGCCAGCAATAGGAGAATCGGTGTTGCTGCCTACGAAACGACTCTGTCGAGATCTTCTTCTCGCTCGACTATAACTACTCTTCTTTTCGTTTTACTCCACATTTCAAAGCCCCGTCTCATTTTTCTTACTTCAATTTTTTTTGGCCCAAGAAAAGGTGACCTTTTAATGTGTGTGTGTGTATATATATATATATAAAAGAAGGCCTGATTCCTTTAAAAACCTCCCAACTTTAGGTTAAGTCCCAAACTTATCATGAACTCTTTTTTGTCTTAGAAAAAACTCAAAACTTTAGGTTTAGTCCTAAATCTGCCCCAAATTTTTTTTGTAAAAAAAAAACCTCAAACTTTAAGTCAAATCCTAAATTTGCCTCAAAATTTACTTTGTGTAAAAAAAATTAACAAAATTCAATTTATTTTAAAAAAATATACTCATGTGATCCGGTCTTCAAGGAAATTTTGGATTGAACCTAAATATTGGGTTTTTTTTAAATTAAAAAAATTAGGGTAGATTTGTTATCATCCCTAACTTTCATATCCTAGAACGGTTTTATTTTGAAGAATTTCAATAATTTTTATTGGATTTGATTTTGTTATCGAAATAGAACCTATCACCACATTACTTTGTTGATGTGGATTTGTTATCGACGTGGAAGTATCACGTTAAGTTGAGACTGGATTAAGGGAGTATTTTTTTTTAAATAAATTGAAATTTGCTAATTTTTTTTACAAAAAACAAAATTTAGGGTAGATTTGGAACTAAACTTAAAGTTTGAAATTTTTTTAGACAAAAAAAAGTTCATGGCAAATTTGAGACTAGTCCAAAATTTGAGATTTTTTTCGAGACAAAAAAAAATTCGAAACAGATTTGAAACTTGATCCGAAATTGGGAGTTTTTAGGAAATTCACCCAAAAAGAAGAGGGCAAACTATAAAAAAAAAAATCCGAGGGTTCATTCAGACACGTCCCATTACATGCACAAATACCCTGCGGCTGTATTATGTGGCGTTACATATCGCAGACGTGGGTGCCGTGTACGCATTCTGAGGCAAAGGCTATGTCGGATCTCAAAGACGATTCGTGAAAAGTCTCTAAAAACATCAGATCGCTGCACTGAAATTTGGGGTTTGATTTGACCGATTGTTATTTACTCGCCCTTCTGTAGAAAAAACACAAAACGAGAAAAGAAAAATTAGTTACGATTAAATTATGCAGCGGACAGCCTCGGCTCCCTCCATCAATCGAGACTCTGAAAATTATCTCCTCGTCCGAGAAAAATTGAAGTACGAAAAAAGGAAAAAGAAAAATAGAGGAAATTATTTACCAAAGAGAGTGGTCCAACATCTTTATTTTCCTATTGCGGTGTATCTAACTTAGGAACGACGCCGGCCCGCACAATAGGTTGATGTCAGAAACTGCATCGACAAACCAAAGGCTTCATTAGCAACCTAGTTAAAGTTAAGTCCCACGACTTAATTACTATTCATACAATCATAAGAGTTTCACATGTAAAACTTTGCGCTCGCGGCCTCAGAAATTCTATACCCTTCAATATTTCGTGGTCGAAATAAGTAATATGAAGCTTTCTTGATACGTATAATTTGATAAAGCGGTAACTCATATAAGCTCTTATCTTTTAGCTATAGAGATTAACATGAGGCATTCGCCGGTTCAGATTGGTCAGGTCACTCTAATGAGAGCGATGCGGAGTCCTCCTTTATGGGTCTTCGAAGACACCTTGATAGCGTCTTTCAAGGAGCGTAACAAGCACGAACACCGACAGTGGAGCTAGGGTTAATAACTTAGTGAGCAAGCTCGATTTGTGAAGTAATTACGACTACATATATATACTTACATGGTTAAATTTTAATCTCGTACGAGGGACAGTTTCTCTAGTAAGAAATAAACAAAAAGATCGGAATCAAATTAATGGAACAATCTAGACCTATTATAGGCTGGATTGTTATATGGATTAGTTATATGCAATAAATGGGTTTAAACCCAACTCAATGGGTCATAAAAGGGTATTAAATAGATTCACAACCTATTTGGACCCAATCCATCTCTATGATTTTCTCTCGCTCTCACTCGATTTCAGACTCGCTTACTCCATGCTTTCACTTTAATTTGGGTATGAGTTTTCCTAAACTAGGTTAAATATATAAGTGTTTTAGTAATATGAGGCAGGTCGGATACAAGTCATTAGATTTGTATTACACCGAAATGAGTCAAAATGGGTTCAATTGATTCATTTAGATCATATCATTTTCGACTCCATCCACCCATTTGATGGGTCAAGAACAATCTCTTCGAGTCAATGCATATGGCGATGGGAGGCTAATCTACATTTAACCGCTCCATTAAAGACCAGGCTTAGACGAAACCACAAGTCAACTAGCTTAAAACCCTAGAAAAGAAATGGAACCAATCGTGATTATTTGTAGTTATACTTTTGTCCATCGCTGCATTGGTAGTGCCATTTGTTCTCTGGGTCTGACAGTCATTAACTTTCACGGTCTTTGAGCGTTCCACGAGCAAATCGACCCCATTCACCAACTATAGAGATCAAGCGCTGCATGAAGGCCTTTTTTATATTGGGATTGTGCTCTTAATCCAAGGTGGATTATGGATTCCGAAGTTCCATCCGAGCATTGGGATTCAGAGCGAAGCATGTGATGGACTGAAATTGAAACTGCGCTGTATACTTTAATAATTTCCATATCTGTGAAATTCAAAAGCTACATATATATTATAAGCTTGCCAAACAAATATTAAAGAAAAAGACTGTACCATATGATACAAGCGGTCCTCCAAAAAGTTTTGCATTCTAAATTAATGCTTCGTAATTAGCGAACGGCGCAGGTATAAAGAAAGAGGATTATTCAGAAACTTGGACCTCCAAGTTTTGATTAACCCAATGGAACCGGTTGAAGCACCAGAACTTGCTGACCACGAGTCCAATAATTCACTATTTATTCTCTTGTCTTCGTCAACGGAAAAATTCCACAGTATCCCTTTTCGTGCCTTCTTTCTTTACTTTGTTTCGTTGTGTAGCTTTCGTGTGACTTGACCATACATTTTTGTTGTCGCGGGAGAAGATCAACATGCTGTTAAAGAAAAGAGAAAGAGAAAAGAGAAAAAAAGGACGAGCAAGCTAGAGATTGCTTCGAAAGCAACATGCTTTTGTAAAACTGAATAATCAATACAGTGATGTAAATTCGGTTCTAAGCTTTTTGATTTGCCTATATAGTTTTAAATATTTGTGTAGAATTTCAATATAGTTCTTCCAATCAATTGTCGTCAGAAATCGTTAATGTGACGAATCACAAGTTGTCCATATCAACATGTCACATAGGAGAGTCAGCAATGACGGGAAGCCACGTCGGTGATATGCGATGGTAATTGATGGGAAGGACTGCACTAAAACTTTGTGCAAAACTTGCCAATGGAACCAGTTGAAGCAAAACTTGCAAATGGAACCATCAAAGGAACTGGTTGAAGCACCAGAACTTGCTGACCACGAGTCCAATAATTCACTATTTAATCTCTCGTCTTTTTCTAAGGAAAAAATTCCACCGTATCCCTTGTCACGCCTTCTTTGGCGGCTTTCGTGTAATTGACC
Source organism: Syzygium aqueum (assembly GCA_031216185.1). Taxonomy (NCBI): domain Eukaryota; kingdom Viridiplantae; phylum Streptophyta; class Magnoliopsida; order Myrtales; family Myrtaceae; genus Syzygium; species Syzygium aqueum. The sequence goes on along the minus strand of CM062241.1, from coordinate 24,014,612 downwards.
AAACATTATAGTTGCTGCAGTAGAAGCCAAACATGTTGTTAAAAAAAGAAACAGAAAAAAAAAAGACAAGAAAAACGAAACTAAAGATTGCTTAGAAAGCAACATGCTTTCGTAAATATAGAAAAATTAACGATTTGGTCCTAAACTTACTATTGTGATGTCAATTCAGTTCTAAATTTTTTAATTTTATCAATATAGTCATAAATCTTTATATGAAACTCCAATATAGCCCTTCCGGCTAGTGCGTTGATCCACAAGTTGTCAACGTCAGCTTGTCACAGAGGAGGGTCGTCTATGATGAGAAGCCACGTTGAGAAAGATGCTTCGATTTACAACAAAAATGAACTCTAATTGCATTCCAAGATGCAAAATTCTATGCTTAATCGATAGTACTTTCTAAGTCCATGAAAAGTTTAAGATTGAAATGATATCTGCATAATAAGATTGTGAATAATTGGGTAACCACCCCTTCGTAAACATCTTGTGCTAATCTACTCACTCTTATGAGAGCTCTTTCACACCTCTTGACAGTTGAGCAGAAGGATCCCTAGTTGGCTGTTTTTCAAAAATAAGAAAAGAAGTGGGACTCTTTCGTGAAAAAGGACAAAAGTGGGTACTTCAGTTTCGAATAAAGATAATTCATCAAGAATGTCGGCCTAATTCAAAAAAAAAACACAAATTTTAGGTCGAATGAAAATTTTGATCCCAATTTTTTTTTGTCTCGTAAAAATGCACAAATTTTCACTTAAATCCCAAATCTGACCCTTATTGACTTAGAACCACTGAATATTCAACTTGACTATCCCACCTCAGCAATAATTTCACGTGGCTTGTTGACTTGATTTAAAGCAATATTAATTGTCTTATTCTCTGAGCTACAGCTTGAAGAATAACAGTGAAAATGTTCGTATCATTTACTTCACCGGCAAGTAAAAAACATCTCCAGATTGAATTTATCTGGCCATACTTCATCATTTTGTCGTAATTTGAAGTTGTAGACCACGGTCCATTGATAGACACCATGGACAAGATTTGCTAAGCTCACCATCATAACCTTTTTTTCTCAAACAAGGGTTACTTCAGACAGAGAGTCAATCGAGGAGTTAGATTTGGGATAAGAGTAAAAGTTAGTGATTTTTTATGAGACGAAAAAAAATTGGGCCTAGAATTGTCACTCGACCTAAAGTTAATGCTTTTTTACGAGACAAACAAAAGTTGGGGCCAAAATTATCTCTCGACCTAAATTTTGTACTTTTTTTTTGAATTAGCCTAAAAAACATCTACATGGCACAAACTACAAAATGGGGGTTGGGGTTTTTGGGAAAACGAAAGGGCAACGTTGTAAATTTGAACTCTAATTTGGGCAAGTGCCAAAGATTGATTAAGCCTGGGTAGTAGTTCCTGGTTCAATCTTTCAGAACAGGTCCTTAGTGGATGGATCTCAATTCCATGATGAGAACCGTTCATCCGGACCATGCTTGCCTCTACTAATCTCCATTAGAGAGACCAAGAGTAATTTGTGAAGCCATCACTTTTATCATCATCGCATTGAGTGGTAGGTTTAAAAACAACATGCAACTCCTATCTACCAAACCCTCTCCCTCTGCCCACTTATTTTCCATCTAACTTAATGAACCTATTAAATATCATGGGGTTTGTCAATCACAGCTAGTCTAGAAAATAAGCTCAAGACAAGGCAAAGGCTGTACTCGCTTTCGGGCCCGCTTTCGGTTTGCCCACTAATGAGAACAGCAAACAAATAAATTATTTTCGTGATCAATAATACAAATGTATCCGAACTTTTTAATTTGCTTAATGCGATCCTTGAACCGTTGGTAAAATATTTAATACAGTCCTTCTGTTTGCTATTTTTATTTATTGCCGAGCAAAACAAAGCTAATATCAGACCACCCGCCTGGGTGACGCTGCTGGAAAGGGCACTCTTCCTCTCACAAAAGGTTGAGTGTTCGAATCCCGGGTGCCGCAGGGTGACTTAACCGGTGCACGTGTGTGGTGGCTAGCACGTGTCCCCCCGGGGTTTATCTCCCGACTGTCGACCGTGCGGGGGTTCCCTGGGTTATAAAAAAAAAAAACAAAGCTAATATCAGTTTATATGGAAACTTTGGTGTACCCATATGCGTGCCATTCATCCGATAAACCCAGAAGAAACATCTGTAGGTTGAGTTTCGACGAAGCATACATTATGTAAAAAGGAAGGACGACGATCGGTCCAATCCTTGTCACAGTCAGAAAGTTTTCGGTACGAAATACAATGCTGCATGTGTGCACTGTGAAAAGTCCAGCTCTTCACATGCACCGTGTCTGTGTAGTTAGCGTCTATGAGGCACTCAGGCACTCAGAATCCAACCACTCCCCCAAAGACTTTTTCACTTGTATAAAAGGGCTCCTCGCCCCCTTCGCTCTTCACCCTTCTTCATGCTCTTCGCTCTGAAATCAACTCTCTCTGGGTCTCTCTCTCTCTCTCTCTCTCTCTCTCTCTCTCTCTCTCGCGAAGTGTGAGAAATGGGAGTGAAGCTGTATGGACACCCGATGTCGTCGTGCACGGTGAGGGTGATGGCGTGCCTCTACGAGAAAGGGGTCGATTTCGAGCTCGTCCCGGTCAACATGTTCGCGGGCGAGCAGAAGATGCCGGATTTCCTCGCCAAGAATGTACAGAAAAAGACTTGGCCATTCCTATCGACTCTCTTACTGTGCTGTTGTTCAGTGCGTATGACCTCTTTTCTGGGTTGTTTCTGTTAATCATTGCTCTTCTTCTACTTTGAATGCAGCCTTTCGGGAAGGTTCCGGTCCTAGAAGATGGCGATCTTACCATTTTCGGTCAGTTTTTCATGCTCATGTTCATTGTATAGAATGCTTTGACAACCCTCTCTCATTTCTCTTGTTTTCTGGAATATGAAATAATTGTATCAGAATCAAGAGCAATCACGGAGTACATATCCAAGAAGTACAATTCCCCCGGCACTGAAGACCTCCTCCGCTCCGACAGCCCCGAAGAGTCCGTCACCGTCCGCGTCTGGGTCGAGGTGGAGTCCCACCACTTCCAGCCGGTGATGTCGCCGATCATCTTCCAGCACTTCGTGGTCCCGCTCCAGGGCAAGGCGCCGGACCAGGCCCTCATCGACGACCACCTCGCGAAGCTCGCCGGGGTCCTCGACGTGTACGAGGCGAGGCTGGTCAAGACCAAGTTCCTCGCCGGCGACTTCTTCTCCCTCGCCGACCTCCACCACTTCCCCTACATGTTCTACTTCATGAAGACGCCGTGGGCTGCGGCGGTCACCGACCGCCCCCGCGTGAAGGCGTGGTGGGAGGAGATGTCCGGGCGGGCGGCGTTCAAGAAGGTGGGCGAGAGCATGAAGTTTGGTGAGGATAAGAAGTGAGTGAAGCGAAGCGGAGAAGACCAAAAGAAAAATGAATGTCGTGCGAATGATTTGCTTTTGATTCAGTGTTAGTGTAGTGCGCGTTCTGCGTGAATTGTGATGGGGTTTCATAGGCTAGTCAGAAGGTGTTTTGTCTGCTGAACTACTGCGAAATCCATTTTTTAGCGAAGTCTATCTCTTAACGACCACGATCAAGCTTTGCAAACGTCGGTTGCCAAAACTGACCTAGGGCAACCCTCTCAAATCTCAATCCCTTTCGGCAACAAGAACATGAAAATTTGGTCGCTATAACTTCTCTCTCGGCCGAAACTTCGGTGGCCAGAAGTTGTAGCGACTACATATCGACTTCTCGCGATCTAGAGACCGTTTTCTTATTTCTGTTACGATTTGTTGGTCGCAAACTCCCACTGCTCGGTCGCATAGAAGGCCACCTGATCGGAGATGCCACGGACACGACATGCACATGCGCACAAAGACATTGAGAACCGCGACGAAAGGGCGACGTCGGTGACGGCAGTTGTAGGCGCGTCGATGAGGGTTAGCCGCAGCAGCAGCACTTCGCTGCGGTGTTATCGGAAAGAAGACGGCGGCGAAAAGAGCAAAAGAGGAAAGGGAAGAGGAAAGGGAAGAAGAAGAAGAGTACATCATAGCGGCTGTCGAAATCAAATGCGTTGCGTTGAGATGTCATTCTCTCAACGAAAGTAAATAAGACCGTGCCTACAAATCCCCCAGTCTGAAAAATATCCACATAACCCTTTCGTTCCACCCCAAGTCATCATCTCTCTCGGTCGCTCTCTCTCTCTCTCTCACTCTGTCTCTGTCCATCCTTTTGTCTCTGTTAGGTGCCATGGCCGCATTATCAGCTGCAAAGCTATATATTTGCAAAGTCACAGAAAGCAACAGTTCAGTTGACCGTACTAGTGAAAAACAGGGAAAAAAGAAGAACAGGAAAAAAAGGGAAAAATCTGTATTTGCAGCAGCAAACTCTGCGCTGCACGTGTTATAGTGCTTGCCAGTCAAAGCTGCAGAACAGCAAATGAAAATCTTCTGATCATTTCACTCGAAGATCAATTTTCACACGTTGAAAAGAACTAAACAGGGAAAATATGATAAATGATACATGAATTTTGACCCGACGTGTAATGTGATCTTTAAATTTTTAATTTATTTAATATAATCATTGAATAATTGATAAACATTCGATATAATCCTTTCAGTTGTTCAAATAACTAATTAGACGTTATTTGATGACGTGAATTATCATATCAAGAGTTGGGTTTTTGAAAACCGCAAGTCAACATATCCATTTCTTCATCCATTAGCTTTATAAAGTTTATAAAAGAAAAAATTAAAGCAATAACACGTCCATTGTTATTGGATCATTATATCCTAGACCAAGATGAATGTCTAAGGTGAATAATTCGTGTGTAACTTTTCTTTTGCCCACTATTCAAACTCTATTTATCGAAGGTCGCATCAGTAGATTTCGTTAAACTTGAATTAATGACAAGATGACATTTAATATTGTTATATATTTTAGGGATCAGATTCGACGTTTATCAATATTTCATTGAACACGTTGAATAAATTAAAAGTTTTAAGACGACATTACACATTAAATCGAAGGTCATAGATCATTTGAATCATTTTCCCGACTAAGAACTAGTTTTTCTCTTTTCAATTGATCCGCAAAGTTATTTTTACAATTGCTTATGGGAAAATGGAAAAGAGAATTTTATAATCCTTTTCTGCAAAAATCACGTGACGGTCCATTTCTTTTTTATAATCCGACAGATGCATATGGAGGGAAAGATAAGTGATGTGGGGTTCCCTTTTGGAACCTGTTTGTTTCCCACATTTTAGAAAGTGATTGTCGACTATCGCATGAAAATAGGAGAAAAAAGTTTGCCTTAAAATAATGTAATTTATTTTAATCATTTTTCGACCAAAAAAAATAAAATAACGTAATCATTCTCGCCGCAGCCGGATCGAATCTGGCCGTCTCGTGGCCATTGGCCGGCGCCGCGCTAGATCTGAGCCCACTGCCACGGCCCGAATCCCGGCGTCTCACGGCGAGGGGAGCGGTGGGCGGCGGCGGTGGAGAGGCGAGTCAGATTGGAGCGAAGGCCGTGGCGCGGCGGACGGCGGACGGCGACGTCGGACGGCGGTGTGTGGTGGAGGGGAGGCCGCTAGGCCCATTACTGCTTATATCTGTACCCGCAGGGCCCAAGTACGGCCCGGCCCATTTTCAATCTCTCACTCTCTTTACCAAACGACCTCAGCCGGCCAGAGCAGAGCAACGGAGAAAACCCCCCCACCCAGCGACGGCGCCGGCGAGCCCTCGCGACCAGGTCCGTCGTCATCCACCCGCAGCGCCGGCCGCCACCAGTTTCGTGCCTACCCGTCTCCCTCGGCCGCGCCGGCGCGTCCACCGCCGTCGCTGTCGGCGAATTTGAATGTGTGGCCCGAGTCTTCTCCTTCGAGACCTTTGAACTTACGGGTGATTCTGATTCCTTTCGCTTTGTTTTCCCCTTTTTTCCTGGTTTGGTTGTATCCGATTCAGATACGCTTTGTAATCCCTCATACCTTGCAGTTTCCAGCTTAACATTAGGAAAAAAGATCGTCCCTTTGATAGTTTGAGATACTGTGGGGGCGAAACCCCCGAAGATTTGATGTTGGTTTTGCAAAATTCTGTTTAGAATGCGAAAATTTTGTTGATGCCTTCTCGGTTAACGATAACTTGTTGTTTTCTTGGTTGAATTTGACACATAAGTTGGAGATAAGTGTCCTGCTCTTTTGACAGAAATTCGATGACCACGTTCAGAGAGCCAAAAAGTTTTCTGATTTTGCTTTGATTTTGGGACTTTGAAGTAATTGGTGAATATACTGAAGAAATCGAAGATATCGCGAGAATCTTCCGTGGAAATTTAGAGAGCAATGAGTAATTTAGACTCCAGATGCTGCTCAAATATGAGTTTTGAAGCTGTAATTGAAGCAGCTCAAGTTAGCACTGATAACATCCTTGTTTTTTTTTTTCCACCCGTTATAACATAGAGCGGTTGCGGTGAAATGAGCTATGTCTGTGTTCTTGCTACCACATAATGGCAGCTCCTATTTCTGCTATTATCCCGCATTTAAGTCTGTGTGTCTGCATTATATTGGTCTGCTGATTGCCAAGAAATATACGGAAAATCAAAGCTTTTTGGTTTAGATGAATGTGCCAAAAAATGCTGTGTCGATGATTCTCATCAGAAGTCATATTCAATGTTTATCTTTGCCGACCTAACTGACTTGTTTTTTCTGAGATTAATTGTATGTAGAGGTTGTACCATTTAAGGTTTACATGTAGATGCTGATTTTGGTAATGAAGCGAGAATGACGGATATACCTTGTTTTCTGGTTTATAGTAGACAGATCGCGTCCGCACTTTTCAGAGTGTTTGACCTGATAACTAGAAGTAAAACGAGAAGAATGAGGATAGTTGGTCTGACTGGTGGAATTGCATCAGGGAAGAGTACAGTCTCCAACCATTTCAAGGCCCATGGTGTCCCTGTCGTTGATGCCGACATTGTTGCTCGTGTATGTTTTCCTTGATATTGCTTAAGTTATGATTATTGGTCCTATTGATTTTTTTGCCTAGTTACGATTCACTTTATAATCCTCAAGAATGTTCCCTTATTCTGGTCTGTTACAATCAATGATCTTTGAAAAGGATGTTTTGAGAGTTTTCCTGAAGTTGAGGACTGGAAATCAATCGCGATATGTACATCAAATTCTGTCTAGAAATATGACAGCAAGGGGATGGTAGATGGTTTATTTTATATTCATCGGGTATGTTTCCGATCGATTTCTTTCCTTTTTTAAGAGATATATGAATAACAAGGGGAAGTTCCAGAAGTTGGAATCTCCAACAAGGAGAAACATTGTGCAAATTTTGAGAATGCTATTCTTTGAAAGATCTCGCTTTCTCGTTTGACTGGTTAAATGATTCTTTTGTTGTTGGCTAAACAGTTTCCGTGTAAAGGAGCTTTGCATTTTGTTTTTCAGTGTCTCTCCTACTTTAAGCTTCCATAAATATCTGTATACTGATGATTTATGAGGCGATAGAGTATGGCAACCTTAAACTGTGTCATGTAAAAACGCGCGGATAGTTTCACTTAAGAGTACATGTGAAATACTGCAGGGAGTTGTTCTTGTTCTGGCAAGTTTCGATGATTGTGTGGCTCCATGTAGTGAGGATGGCATCTTGCCACTTGACAGGATTTGAAGAGTATATTTTCCTTCTTGGAATTCTTAAATTCCTTGTTGTGCTTGCAGGATGTGTTAAAGAAAGGGACCGGTGGATGGAAAAAAGTTGTTGCTGCATTTGGGGAGGAGATTCTACAAGCTAATGGAGAAGTTGATAGGCCAAAGTTGGGCCAAATTGTCTTTTCTGATCCTGCAAAGCGTCAAGTTTTGAATAGGTCATGGTAAATCTGAACTAAACTTGCAGTACTAGTTCTAGCTTCAAAATGGCGATCAAAGCATGCTGGACACAACAGCAAATTTTGCCTTTCATAAGTGCAGATGCATAAGTTTCTGCTTGACTAGGAAGATTTCTTGCTCTGATGAAACAGGGGACAAATTCTAATTTTTTAGTTCGTTTACACCTGTCATGGATGTAGTTGCTGTCTGTAATTTGTGATGTCAGTCTGAAATTTTTTCACCTTTGAGTTCTGAATTGTCTTGGTCATAGCTGAGTTATTCATTCTGAAGCCAGTAGCCATGTGCTTTTACTGATGCACCTTGGATTTTTTCATGTTTGTTTGAATGATGCATTAACAGTTGCATAGATCTTCGAGATAAGAAATCTTCCAATCTTCTAATTTCCTGAAGCTTTCTGTGCTTACTTATGTTTAGGCTGCTGTCTCCTTACATATCATCTGGCATCTTCCGAGAAATTTTGAAACTTTGGTTGAAAGGACATAAGGTTATTGTCCTTGATATCCCTTTATTGTTTGAGGCAAAGATGGATAAGTGGACAAAGCCCATTGTTGTTGTCTGGGTCGATCCAGAAACTCAGCTTCGACGGCTTATGGCAAGAGACAGAACAAATGAGGAAGATGCTAGGAACAGGATAAATGCTCAGATGCTGTTGGATTTGAAAAGGTCTAAGGCAGACATAGTAATTGACAACACTGGATCATTAGAGGACTTAAATGAGCAGTTCCAGAAGGCTTTGTTCCAAGTCACAAGGCCCTTGACATGGACAGAATTTGCACTTTCTAGACAAGGAGCTTTGTTGGCTCTTTTCTCGATCACTATTGGTGTTCTGGCATTCAGAAAAGCATCCTTGTAAAGGTGATTGCTATTCAAGCTACAATACAATGTCCAATTCGTCAATCGCTATTTAATATCAGAAATTTGTTGCAAATGTTTTTGGTGCTAAAACAAATAAGTCAATAATAAAATGCAGCATTTACAGTTAAACTTTTTCAGGAGTTCCCATCAGTATTGCTTCTCGTTATGTTTGATGATATCTCATCTTCATTATGAACAGGATGCACATGTTATCTGTGAGTACATCAGCATACACGCATTAATACGCGGATATATTTGACTAATATCTGATAGTTCTTGCGACTTGCTTATTGTTGTCCAGTGAGTTTCTTGTCAGGAAATAATCACAGACATAGCTCATAAATATAAACACTGTTGCCTCTGATCAATCTACTCAAGTTTACATCTCCATTTTGTTCACAAGTTTCACTTGTTGCTGGAGTCTATTACTGAACTCATAGATTTGTGTCAATCCCTTGAGTGGGCATATCATTGCTTGATTTGTGTTCTGTCGGAGGTACTGATTAAGTCACCATGAATGTTGCGGCTCCAAACCTCTAACAGATTGATGGCTTTATCTACTAGGCGTTTCATGAAACTAGAATTTTGTGTAAGAACTTGATCAACTCCCGGAAATAAACTTATCTGCGGCTTTAAAAGTAAAATAGTCTGTTTGAAGTAGGTGTTATTGTTTCCTTGAGTCTTTGTTGATTGTCAAAAAGATGTATATGCGTTCATTGTTTATTTGAAGCTTTTTCTTGACTGAGGAAATTATTTAGGAATGGTTCATCACCGCAATTAGACTCAAGTCCACATCAGTGAGTATGTGGATTGCACTAATATCCCTATATCTTTTCATTTAATCGAGATGACTAATGTCTATCTCTATTCAGTGAAAAAGTAAAATTAACCCATTATTTTAATATTAAAAGTTTGCTTTAGATAAGTTCAACTGCAATATCTCCTTTTTATATTAGTTACCATATTATATTGCTTTGTTAGTGCCACTAAAAGTGAAAAACAGAGTAGTTCAATTATTTTGAATCAGTGACAATCTTTGTCTTTTCCATTCTCAAATGCGTTCGTTGTCTTCTTTGTCTGTGTTCATGCTTTTAGTTTTCTCTCCAGGATAGCTTGTCCTGGCAACCACAACCAGAGTTTTGTTCTTTGTTAGAAGAAAGCATTCTTGTTTATTATAATAGTGTAAAATAAACTTGGTCTTATAAAGTAACGTAGATTAATTACACTCGTATGATTCTGCATATAATTTTAAGCCCATCATTTAAGTCAAATCAGTTATTTTCCAGTACGTTAGGTATGGGATTTTATTTCAATTAGCACTTTTCCCCCTGAAGCGTTATCGGTTGCCTCAATGGTAATTTGTTTCGGAAATGTTAAGAGCTAATTACCCTTGTCCAAATTATCTTACTTCCTAAGTTCTACCTTTTTCATGATTTTGGTAACATTTTTCTTGTTCATTTGTTACTTGGACTCTCTTCTCCGTCCAGAGCAGAAGGATCACACGAGTGATGACAATAGAGAGAGTGAAATTGAAGGAGATGAAACTTTATTCTCTTAGTGCAGTCGTGATCTTCTATCTCTTGCGCTTTTCATTAGGTTCATTGATTAGTGAAAGTATAAAAGCCTATTTACATGGAGAAATCGTTTGCTCCAACCACATCGGCTATTCATTCAATTGCGCCATCTATTGTATGCTGTTGTTTACGTCATTAGTAAACCTAACAAAGAAACCCTATTTTTCAGTAGGTCATGCAGCATTCTGATTGTGCAATTACCTTGTTTGGTTGGATGATATTTTGCTTTCTAAGGAACTAAAAAGCATGGTCCTCTCAAAATTCAAGAGTAGAGACATATGTGGTTACATTGTCATCAGGTGTCAATGCTCAGTCCTTGAACAAATTCCTTAATGCATAAGAAAAAGACCCGTGAGTGGCTTTGGATTTGCTAACAAGTTGATGTCCTTTTATCTTTGAAAGTGGGAGCAAAAAGATCATTATTACATATCTTCATTTCCTCTTTTCATTTCATGCACGTACTGATTTTTTTGGCTTCATGTGATAATTGTACTTAAGATTTCTGGTGCCATATCTCATCAAAGAAAGTGAAGCCAAAGCAAATGGGCCACTCACCTAAAGTCATCATTTTTATGTTCAATGGCTGAAAAAATACAGAAGAAAAGACCTGCAACAGCACTCACCAGGCTATTTCAATCGAAATATGTGAGAGATCAGTACTGGCTGACGTATATTTCTAAAGCTGTAAAGTAGAGATCTTTCGGCAATGTTTTAACTGAGTGCACGCAGTCTTGACCAATCATTTTGCTCTCAGAACCTTCTAGTTCTTGAGACCATCTCTGTTAATTTGACAGGTACGATTAAGAATCATAAGAATTCTGCAAGTTCTAAGACTCGCGGTAAGGAATGATTGCTCTGGACTATTCAAGAAGTATGCGAGAATATTCCATCAAAATACTATTATGCAGAGTATGATATGTATATCTTCTCTTTCTACTTCAAAAGAAAAGTCATATCGATTTCAATGCCTCCCCCCAAAAAACAATTGTTTCTATCCGAGTCCACTTGTCAATTTCACAAGCAATCGTTCGAAAGTTCTTACCTAGATTTCAGTCTATATAGATCAGCATCATTATAGTCGTTTGATTATGTGGGTTAACGTCCACACATTCGATGATTATGATCATGTTGGTCTATGTCGATAGAGTCGGTCTAACTCATTGCAATGTTGTGTACTTAATCAAACTGCTATTAGCTCGACTTCAGTATGAAAGCACTGTTAAACGATGTTACAATTATCTCGCATAGGTCGAGAGAACCACAGAAAAGATACAAATCAAATAAACTCTCTTCCCATTCGTAGAATTGGCATCTCCACTCCTTTTTCCGAAAAAAAAAGTTGACATTCAAAACAATTCCAGGAAGAAAATTACCAGAAAGCAGGTCAAGGTCAAGGGACAAATATTCATCTAGTTTAGCTCGATGCGGACGATATACAACCGCTTTATCAAAAGAAATTACAAACAAGAGGCTGACACGTGAAATCAATTCACCTATTTATTCGAATGAAGAAAAGATCAATTGTGCATCAGTTCTGGTAATAACCTAAGGAGTTGTATTGGTGTCAAGAGAATCTCTTGCGCTCTTACTTGTTGCATCCGCAATTATGTATTGCATGATATCTTAATGTGCGCCCACATGAGTTGTCGAGATGCATATGCAAATCGTGTCAGAAAAGTTTTGCATCAAAGAATTGATGTGATACAGGAGTAATTGATATTGATAAGAGATTTTGCCTCGAATGGATCTGAATTTATACTATTCAATGAGACAGGTTAACCCAAAAACTTTTTCTCGCTCTCTGGTTTTTTTCCCCGAGACCAAACAAACAAAGTTATGTCCGGAATGTCGTCAGTTGCTCTTGTGGTATATGCCACATTATACATCTTTTTCTTCAACCTTTTTCTGGATATTTAAGAAGTGTTTCTCAGGCAGCCTCTGTCCCCCTTCTCTTTTTAATTACCTCCTCACAGTTTTCTTCTTAAGGGTGTAGAACTCACCCCTCTCTCTCTCCCTCTCTATCTCTCTCCACACGTGCAAATCCATAACACAAGCACAGAAGATGGCAGCAAAAGGAGGAGATGGCATGCCAGGAGCCCTAAAATACCAGGTACTGTATCTCTCCTACGTACTGCAATCCGTTTGTTAATTCATTTTTCGAAGCATATTTTCGTCGAAACTTCTTAGCTTGGACCTCTCTATGTCTATTGGTTTGATACAGACATGGACGTTGAAGGTCCCAATCCACTGTGAAGGCTGCAGTAGAAAAGTCAAGAGAGTTCTTCACAGCATCGATGGTATAGTGTGTTGCTTACTGTTTCTAGTTTCTGCTTCCATTTACTTTATCAACCACTTGCACAAAGAGCTCGCACCATGTGGTTCATTTTTTCCTGACCATGCATATATCAAGCTCCTCATTATGTTGATGAGTACATATAGTGATTTATTTTCCTCTTTTATCACTAATCAAGCAAGTCACACGATTAAGCACCTGGCGATGTTCGTAATCGATTCCTATGGCGTCCTATGGATCAAAGTTTCGATTGTAAATCCCAAACTTCTTCATTCGTAAATCTGTATATCAATCCCAAATCACTATAGTTCTTCCATCTGATTTTCAGATTTCGATCGACTTCCTCACTTTCACTTGTGAAAAGACTATCTCTGAAGAAAATGTCTCAACACAACTTTAGTTTGAGATTTTCCGTGAATTGATGGTCGCTAAACATATGAATTTCCTTTCCCTCAGGTGTATTTACGACAAACATTGATTCACAACTGCACAAGGTCGAGGTGACTGGTGATGTCGATTCCGAGACACTGATCAAGAAGCTGACCAAATCAGGAAAACAGGCTGAGCTCTGGCCCGATCAGAAGGAGAAAAAATCCGGGAAGTCCAAGAACAAGGACAACAAGCAAGAAAACCCCAAAGATTCCGAAGACGCCGGTGAAGAGGCTTCCAAAGATGCAAATGGAGTTGAAAGCGATGATGACGGCGATGACGACGACGAAGGGGGAGAGAACCATGGATCGGAAAACAAGGACACGGGCGGCTCGACCAAGGAGGCCAGCACTGCCGGAACTGGCGGCAAGAAGAAGAAGAAAAAGAAGAAAGGGAAAAAGAAGAACGATGGCGGCACCGGCGATGGGGCAGGCCCGGGCAACACTCCAGGGACGAGCTCGGGATTCAGTCCACCGATTACGGGCTCGATGAGCATGAACCCGTATCCGCCGATCTCCTATTCACCGCAAGTTATGAGCTACAATGCGGCGTACCCTAGCCCCAGCACCTCCTACTACGGCGCCTCTCCGATGCATGCATATTTGTACTCTCATCCAGGGCAGGCATACGCTTTCCCTCCAGCGTCTGATCCTATCAGAAGCTACGCCGACGATGATCGTGATTACGACGACGAAGACCGCGGGTGCTCAATCATGTGAAGTGATTAACATGTGAACTTTGCTAGGTTTTGTTTGAGGGAAACAAGTGTTGTGGAAGTTTATAATACGTATAGTAGGGGGTTGCTTGAAGAATAATGAAATATGGAGAGAGAAATTAAGGGTTTTATGGATGTGCTTTGCATTTTAAGGTAGGAACTCTTCAGTTCAAAAGTCTTACTTTCTTCTCTTTTTGATTAAGGTTTTGCTTAGTTTCGAACAAAAATAAATTAAGGTTTGCTTAGGGAGTTCAATGTTATGTAATGCTTGCATGCTTTGCAGGAATAATGCTGGGTGGGTTTTCTTTTCATCTCTTTCAATTATTCCCGAGTACTTCCCAAAACTTACCCTTCAAAACTAAGCAAATAGGAAGATTATTAGATGCTCTCGGGTGGCCGTCCACCTAATGCAAGATATGGAGCATCGAGAGCTATGAACTTTAATCGCAAATAATTGAGCAGACCGTCGCGTGATTCTTCGAAAGCATTTTATAAAAATTTTCGAGATAAACGAAATGCTCTAAAAATGCATCGAACTCAAGTACTTTAGCAGCTGTAACATTTTCTTGGGAATGTTGTGGAAAATCTATTTTTTTCCTCTCTTTATTATCTAACATGTTTTGAAAAATAAAATAAAAAGAGAAAGGGAGGGATAATAGATTGCTAAAGTGACCCTCACAAAAACAAAAAAAAAGAGCTGATTTCATTGGCCAGGACATGCTGTACATGCCTTTTCCCTTTGGCCCCAAAAAGCAAAGAAATCTTCGTTGGTGCCCACCGAATTGGTTTTCGAAAGCCACTCCAAAATACTTTGTGACTGCTATATTTGTTCCTGATTTCACCTTTTATTTCAAATCAGCCACCTTTACACGACGAAACCCTAAAAGTTGGGACCTGCGAGAAATCATTCTCTAGCTTATTTCCAACAAGAATCTCTAATGAGTTATGTAATCGATCATATGTAATTGGACTGATTAACAAACAAATCGTCCGACAAAAATGATTAGGAATTATGCCATACACTTCCGATGACGGTCTATACATACATGTTTATACGAACAGCCGTGGAATGAAAATAGCGATCTATTTATAATGTGAATTTGTAGTTGTCACCTTTTAAACTATTGCTTGTGGAGATTGAACTTGTGCATTATTAGTTAGTGTAGAAAATAAAAGTGGGAATTTATTTTCCCAAGAGAAAAAGTAGACAAATCTGTATGAAATATCCACAGGGACCACACGACCACCTTTTGCGCGCGCGCGCTTTATCCGGAGAGTAATTTGCAGAATATTCACCATCCATTATTTAACCCCCCCCGTTTCATTTTATTTTCTAATTTACCGAAAGAGTGTGTGTATATTCTTATCCCGTCAGATATCCTTCGTCAATTTGTCTTTTGACTGGAATTTCCAAAAGGGTGCTTTATTTTTGGCAACACATACGCCGTTGAAGCAATTACAATTTTAGGACAAATCAGATATGCGGGGATCATTTTTTTCTTGGACAAGTACATATGGCAATGAGAGAAATAAAATAAGGTGGTCATATAAATTTAATATAGACGACCTGAGCACGGCGTTAAAAGACTTCATCCGGAGCCTCGTTCGGATGTAAAGCAGATAGAGGGCATTCCCTCCTCCCAAGAAAGACAAATATATGAAGCAGGGAGAACAAGGGGCATAGAGCGTGCGGATATCGGCACGTGAAAATAAAAAAATGTATCCATAAAGCCCATTGCCCCTGTACATTAAACGGATACGCCGCCGCGGTCCTTTCAAGAGTTTCGACTTCTCTTTTATAGTGAGATTACCTCTTAATCCAAGCACCAATGATCCACCGGAGACCCTTGGTTAAGATTAAGAGGACATCAATCACAAAATCTTCATGAAAAACTTATTTATGAAAACATGGACATATTAACTGTCGTTTACGAGTGAGAGGCAAAAAGGAAAAGAAATAGAAAAGGGCACTTATGCCTTTATTTTCCCAACTAAACTTTTCACGAATATTGAGTGTTTAATAGTACACCGGACTTTCATTTAATAGCTTAATCGAATTTTTAAAACAGTTGATAGAGGGTTTAAAACAATGTGACGCTTTATCAGAGCAAGAGATATTGAGTTCGAATATTTCAAATCGCTCTTTGCTTCATCAATTATTTATCTCTCGAAAAATCCATTTTATGCTTGATAGGAAGTGTTGGAATATTCAAATATAAAAATGTGTATTAATATAATAGTTTAAAATTTTAGAATGGTTCGACGGTCGTCAATAGTATCAATTGTGCATGTGAAGGTGGTCCTCGTCGACGGTCGAACATAGTCCAAATAGGGTTCAAGTACATCAAGAAAACGTTGTGTACGTTTGGATAGATGAATGGAGACGCTAAATAGACACTATTCATATAGCTCAAGGGCTTGGGGGAGAGCATGGGATCGAGTGGAAAGCACACGAACCTCATAAAAGTATCGGGGCAATTCTTAGACTTAGGTGCTTAATTTCTTTTCCGATTCTGCTCAGACATACATATGTATATGTATGTATGTATGTTAAATTTCAACCATTTCTTTCCAGCATCTTCTAGAGAATTCTTCCCTAATTCCACTTGTGGCATATGTAGAATAAAACTCTAAATATTGGGCTTCCTTTTCCTTAGAATATCTAAGGTGGGACGTGATCGATTTGATCATCAAATGATTAAGGCTCTCAGGTCCCCCGTGTTCAACGCAAGTATTAAAATAACCATCATAGTGTTTGAATCTGGCTTGTAATAATCCGTTTAATGTAGGAGATGCATTTGACTTTCCTACTGATTAAATTACTCGAATCAGCTGAAGGAGTGAGCATGAACTATAACCAAACAAACAAAAGTAAGCCAACCACGAATTCCTATACTGTGAAGGAACCACCCTATAAAGTAATTAAAGAGCCTCAACTAAAGGACCAAACTCAATGTTGAGAACAAGATCTAAAGCCCCGTAGTTGAGAACAAGATCGAAAACGCAACTTCTCATTCGAAGCATGAAAGTGGTTGAGTCACTTAGAGCAAGAAGAGAGAGAAGTGGCAAGTAGTAATTTAAGCATTTAGATTGGACTTTTTGATATGGTATCCGAATCAAGTTTTTAATCCTCATACCCTATTTAAGTTTATTTCACACGGACTAGACTTTCTAATACTCTACCAAAGTCTCGATCCAGTTAATGGTGTGGTGCGCACTAACGATCAAGTTAGTCATCTCATATTTCGATCCACGGCGATGCTGTGATAATTTTGATTATCTAGTTTTTCCGGTGAATAAACGATGATGGTGATGACATTGATGGATTGGGTGGGATAAAGGAAAGATGAGACAGAGTTTGGTGGAACTCAACAGATAATAATGATGATCAACCCTAATCAAATCATATTTACAAACTCAATAAAGTTAGGAAATTCGTTACCAAGGAATTCGCCTATATGGATTGGCGATGGCTAAACAAATAAAGCCAAACATGCCCTGAGAAGAGTTTTAGACAGGAACCTAATTCACATGTACCGTTGAATGAAGCGGATTCCGTATGATACCGGACTAATCTAGACGGGTCGGGTCATATAAGGAAATGGGCCAGAAATGACGGGCATGATGGGCCTTGAAGTGACTAGCCCAGTTCACGCTCTGAGTGAACTTATTGGGCCTGCCAAAGGCCCATCAATATACAGGTATTCATTCAATTGCAAATATGCAACCTATACTTTTATACATATACACCATCAAATAAACAAAATCATCTAAAAAATCCCCCAAAAGTAATATCAAGACTCTGCATCTGTTCAGCTCTCTATCGCAATAGTCACGTCCGCTCAACTAATCAAACGTGATTATATTTAGAGGCTTTTCTTGATTTGCTTTTTCTCATTTGCAATTGCCACATGGAATTTATTCCTCATCGATGCATTAAAGATTCTTCGACAGATAAAAGCTTTTTATTCGATTCCATGATGTTCTTTCGACGCAGGAAGAATATTAAGTCCGCGTTGCATGGAACTAAGATCAGATCCGAATCATTAGATGCCTAACTTGGAGAATTTTCTCTTCTTTTTTTTATTGTGAATTCTATGAATTATCAGTATCAAAGTAGTTAAATTTTGGATTATTAGAAACCACTCACTCTGGCCGATTGTTTTGCTAGTATTTAATTCTAGAAAATGAGATGAAAATTGACTTAAAATGGTGAGAACTATAGTAGTAATGTCATCTCATGCTGTTTGATTAGTTAAGTGGGAAAATCATTAGTTTTTTTTCGAAAAAGATCAAATCAGGGAAGTCTGCATGTGAAAAGTGGACGAATTAACCAATCAAATCGATTGTGAAAATTCGGTGTGTCATCCACTAAGTCAAGAATGGTACCAACTAGCAAGATAGCCTTATCTGAAAGTGACAACTGGACCCTCACCACCATGTCTTGCTCACTGCTCAACCATGTGATTTCCTCTCTCTATATATACAACCTTAATGTCCTCTCCTCAACGCTATTATCTTATCCTCCACAGACGCACTCCACACAGGCAAAAACTCCATTAAAAAGCATGAAACCTCAGCACCCACCTGGGGATTGCTCTCTCGGCCACGAGAGCAAGAGGGCGGCGACGATCGGAGAGAGGCTCAGGCGAGCGTATGAGGCGGCCGTCGTGGCCGCCGCCGCCGCCGCTCCGTCGAGGGGCGAAGCCCCGGTATGGGGCCGGTTCGCGATCCCGAGAGATGTGGAGAGACGGAAGTCGGGGTGTCGCGTTGAGGACCCGATCAGGACCATGATGTTCCTGGGATCTTGGAACCACACCTGAGAAAAAAGGAGCTTGTATCTTTCCTTGCGGAGAAGAAGGGGCTGAAGTGATGGGGAGGTGTAAATGAATGGGAGGTGGGGCCAGAGTTTCGTGAATATATCCTAGAAATGTACGGCATAACCAGGAGATTGTTGTAACTAAATTGATCTTCAATGGTCGAAGATGATATCCGTGTATCCAACTGACTGATGAAGTCAGATGTTGTCGTAAAGCATTTGTAGTAATCTTTCGTCATGTAATTGATCTGTCGAACTAAGTTGGAAGCAATGTCATTTCCTCTGTTATCCTTTCGTGGTTCTTGGTGATCTTGATCGTGGACTCGGTTTTACCCGAATCCATATTCTATGTCTGGTTACCCAGTTAGCTTTGAAAGTAAAAATTGATGCGTTGCTTCGAAAACGGAGAAAAAAAGATGCAAAAATAGATAGGGGCTTGAAGCCCCCTCCGTCTCCCATAAAGGAATTCCACTTTTTCGTCCAAAACAGGGAATCGTCAAATTAAAACGTCTTGTGAAATTTTTAGATCAATGTCGTTCATGTTTCTCAAGAAATTGAGATTTTGAGGAGCCACGTCATGTATTTATCCGGGTGGCTTTGTCTGCTAAAGGTCGAAACCCTCGCTCTTCTGGAAACCCTAAAGTGCTTCACTTCGCAAAAGCGAGAGAGCTTTCTTGTTGAGTCGGATTGGCTTGATCTGAATGAGCGCGCTTGCGAGCTCGTGTCGACGAAGTGGGAAGCCAGAGTGGTTATCGAAGAAAGCCGTGATCAGCTGTTGCGGTTTTCACATATCCCATTGGCTCATCATCTAAGAGCGTCACAAAGAAAAATAAGCCCCGTCACGAAACCGGGCAGCCTACTCCATATAACTCCTATGAAATTTATTTTGTCTCGTCCAATAAATCCATACCGATATACTTGTCAACTGTAATTTAACGAAAAATTAATTGAAGATAAATTTATCACGTGTGTATTGATTTAGAGATTTTAGTGGTCAAAAGATAAGTTTGCGGTAAATTTATTATAAGTACACCGGTTTAAAATTTTTTGTGGTGTTAACTTTTGTTTTTAAGAAAGGCTTAATATCACGAAAAACCCTAAACTGGTACATTTGTGACAATTTTACCTCAAATTATTTTTTTTGACCATAAAAAATCCCAAACTAGTACACTTGTGACAAATCTACTTCGAACTATTTTTTTGACAACCAAAAATCCCAAACTGGTATACATGTGACAATTTTACCCCGAACTAATTTTTTAATATTATTTTTTATTTTTCCAATTTTTTTAAATAATTTTATTAATTTTTTTTTTATTTTTAATCTCTGGCCGGTCGTCGATCCGGCAACCGGCCAGAGGCGGAATTCGGCGAGGTCGAGCCTCGCCGTTCCGTTGCAGGGGGAGGCCGACCTCGCCCAACACTGGCGAGGCCGACCTCGCCTTGCAACGGCGGGGCCAAGCCATCGCTAGATCTGGCGAGGCTAGACCTCGCCGTTGCCAGGTGAGGCCGACCTCGCCCAACGTTGGCGAGGTCGGCCTCGCCAAACGTCGGTGAGGTCGAGCCTCTCCAGCGGTCGGCGGGGCCGCGCCCTCGCCAGATCCGGCGAGGCTCGACCTCGTCGGATTCTGCCTCTGGCTAGTCGTCGGTTCGACGACAGGCCAGAGAATAAAAACAAAAAACATAAAAAAAATTTAATAAAAAATTTGAAAAATAAAAAATAATATTAAAAATTTAGTTTGGAGTAAAATTGTCACATGTATATCAGTTTGAGATTTTTGGTGGTCAAAAAAATAGTTTAGGGTAGATTTATCACAAGTGTACCAGTTTGAGGTTTTTTATGATAAAAAAAATAGTTTAGGGTAAAATTATCATAAGTGTACCAGTTTGGGGTTTTTCGTGGTATTAACCCTTTAAGAAAAGACAAACCCATAAACGAACCGGCGTTCGGTGAATCCGGTCGAACCGAACCGGGCGACTCCGATCTCCTTGGACTCAGAAACTGCACCCACTCCGTTGAAGCATCATCTTCTTGGCGAACTAGGGGAGTGAAGCAGAGGTAATGCCTCATCCAAATCCAATCATTCGCTTATCCGATTGCAACCCTTTTCGATTCGCATCGCGGTGATCGCTGTGTTTAGGTTCCTGCTCTTTCGTGTCTGTTGATTGATTGTTTATCTGAGCTTTTGGCGCGAGATCTTTCGAAGTTGTGGTGACCCAACGGGAGTCATGATTGGTAGAGCTAAACATTGGGGATTGGGATTGGTTCATCGTGATGCATGATGGGGTTTTTTTTCCGATTGGTGAATCGTGGAAGTTTCATATTGCAAGATCAAAACTTTGAATTCGTGGGTTTCGCTTATGATTGGTGGGATTTGAGCTCCAAAATCGGAATTACTCACTGCTCACTAGGTTTGTCTCCTGCTTTTTGTTAGGAGATTGGACAACCGTGATGGCTTCGTCGCTTCCCTCTGATCACAAAGCCAAAATCATCGATGGAAAAGCCATTGCTCAGACCATTCGATCAGAAATTGCCTCTGAAGTTAGCCACCTTTCTCAGAAGTATGGCAAGGTCTCTCTCTCTCTCTCTCTCTCTCTCTCTCTCTCTCTCTCTCTCTGCGTGTATGAGTCGGCATGTGTTCGCGGGGGCGAGCCGGGTGGCATGGATGTGTGTGTGTGTGCGTGTGCGTGATTAGCTGCTCTTATATTATCTGGAAAAGTTGTTCCAGTATGGCAAGGTTTACGTTGCTAATTTGAATCTTGTTATGTCTCGTTTAGGTTAAGTTGATATGGAACTGTTTGTTACTGTTTTTGATGGTATGCTAAAGTTCAGAGCTTTCCTCTCATATTTCTGGTGGACAACAATGCATAAATAAAGGCCAGATGCATTTGTGCTTGATTAATATGGAGAGCAAAGTTCCTTCTTCCTTGAGAAAAGTAGTTGTCAGAAGGAATGTTTATTTACAACTCAGCTGGCCACACCTAATACTTTATTGCACCAGGCCGTACAAGTGTACTCCTTTGGTGCTCTGTCTGCATGCAGTTCTGAAAGTGAGAAGGGTTCGCATGATTTATTTGTCCCATCTACTAGTTGCTGCAAATGCGTTCCTATTACAGGATGCCTATGCAGAAACTCATATGATCTGTACATTGTTAATGAAAGAGGCCTCCTGTATATTTCTGGATTTAACAGAATGCGATGATTGCATTCTCATCAAAGTACCAATACTCAAATTCAGGAACCACATCTAATGCAGCCCGTCATAGTATTACTCAGCATTGGGGTTTAACGTGCTGCTGAAGTAGATGTTAGGAATCTCTGCAGTTCCATGTTTTGTGATTGTCCAATTCGTGATCTATCACTACTAGTTACATTGGACTATATATATTGTACATCTTCGAGAGCTTCCACTTGGCTTATTCTCTTGGTCAATTTTTTTACTTTCAATTGATTAGACATTTGGCTTCTGATCACCACCTTGCAATTAACACAGGTTCCTGGACTTGCTGTGGTGATAGTTGGTACCAGGAAGGATTCACAAAGCTATGTAAGCATGAAGAGAAAGGCTTGTGCTGAAGTTGGCATCACGTCATTCGATGTAGATTTGCCCGAGCAAGTATCCGAGGCTGAATTGATTGACAAGGTCTACGAGTTAAATGCAAACCCTGATGTACATGGTTGGTCAGTTGATTGCTTTTAAATTTGTTACCTATTGTTATCGCTGTGTTTATTCTATCATCAGTTCGAAAACACTGGTTTAGATGCCCAGTTCACATTATTAACCTTTCTTATGATAGCGCTGCTTTACCTGTGCAAAGTTTAGAAAGTCAACTTTTAGACTGGGTTAGATATACGTTCATATGCCTGCAAAAGAAAATTTTCTTTTGCAGGATAACATGTAATTTGTAGGCTTCAAAGATGGCAAAAGGCCCCTGATGTGAAAAGTACCAATTTTTAGAGTCACATATCGGAAAGATATGTGTGCCATCTCCAGCTATGGTCTGATTTTTTCAAACCTGTAGCATAAGTTGTGTTAAAGGTTAACGATGCAGCATTAGAAACATGAAAAAGTGGACCTTGTTGCATACACTATCCTTTCTAAGCCTACTGATTGCAAAGGCTCAAGTTCCTAAGGCTCGGATCCTCTCCTCACCTTGTGTCTAATCTGCTGCTTTGGCAGGTATACTGGTTCAGCTTCCTTTGCCAAAGCATATAAATGAAGAGAAAGTCTTGAGTGCGATCAGCATCGAGAAAGATGTTGATGGCTTTCATCCTCTAAACATTGGAAAGTTGGCCATGAAAGGCAGAGAACCTTTGTTTCTTCCGTGCACACCCAAGGCAATGATGTTCATGCTTCTTAATTATCATGTTCATTCTTCCAGTCCATCTTATTTACTTCCTTCAAGAAGGAAGCAGGATATTCAAGAACTACTACACTAATTGCTCAAGTGTAATTTCTCTAGGGATGCCTCGAACTCCTCTCACGTAGTGGAATAAGTACGAAGGGAAAGAAGGCCGTTGTGGTTGGACGAAGTAACATAGTTGGGTTACCAGTATCCTTGTTGCTTCTGAAGGCGGATGCCACTGTTACTGTAGTCCATTCGCACACTCACGATCCAGAATCTATTATTCGTGAAGCAGACATAATTATTGCTGCAGCTGGACAAGCAATGATGGTATGCAGACTCTCCAGACATTTTGTGGTCCCGTCTCTATGAATTAAGGACCTTGTTTTGCGACCTGATTATACCTCTTGAATAGAACAGAGACTTTTGTTTTTGATCTCTGTTAAAGGCTAAATGATCTTAGCTCTTTCTCTTTATCCTGAGTTGATAAACCTTTCGCTGGTAATTGATTATTTCTGTGACTTATATCTCCCTGCACAAATGTGACACTCTTTTTGTGCATTCAAAATTCAGATCAAGGGTAGCTGGATCAAACCGGGTGCTGCAGTCATTGATGTAGGAACTAACGCTGTTGATGATCCCAGTAAGAAAACAGGCTACAGGTTAGTTGGAGATGTGCATTTCGGGGAAGCTAGCAAGGTAGCAGGATACATAACGCCCGTTCCAGGTGGTGTGGGCCCAATGACTGTTGCAATGCTATTGAAGAATACCCTCGAGGGTGCTAAGCGCGTGATTGAGAAATGAAGATCTAGTGCTCAAAATGGTACGACACTGGGCAGATCTATAAATTTTGTGTAATGCTGTTTCCAAACTAGTAGATTTTTGTTTGTTGCCACAAAAATCATGCTGTACTTTGTTTTCCCCAGTAACATCATAAACCCAATCTTCGTATTGGTGGTCCTTAAAGAGCGACTAATAATGCCATAAACCTAGTTTGTGTGGACAGTATAACCCCCCATCTTTTATTAAGTAGGGAGAATTGACAGCACAAGATTCCAGCACTTGCTCCGATCGATTATTGTCCTCTAATGGCCTTGCTTCTTTAGGTACTTAAGGAATTCTTCACAGTTAATCACGAGAGGGCATCGTAACTCGCTCAAGCATTGCTTTCATCAATCGAAGCATTGTAACCCTCGAGTTATAGGGAAATATCGGTTGTCAGTCTATTGTTAGTTGTGAAGCATATGTATTCCTCGGAATGACAGGGAAGATTTCATCTCTTTACCTAACTCTATGCATCTTCAATTTGTCTCACCGTTTAGTTATGCTGCTTCTTCATTGTGAAGTTTCTTAGAAGAATTTGGCTATTGCTTCATCCTTAAGTTGTCATGCTATAATCTTACCCTCCTTTTTAGTTGCTATTTGTGGTCAGAACTTAGATGGTTTGGAACCATCGTAAGATGCATCTACTATTCAACATCTGTCGAAAATGTTTTACCATTCTTATTTTTGTTAAGACGGGGTTCACCTACCTTAACGAAACACATTCCGACTAGAGCCCACTCCATGTTGCGCCCATGAGAGAGAGAGAGAGAGAGAGAGTACTTTGGTGAATGTGTAAAAGGACAACCTTATCAAATACATGTAATGAGCAAATGCCCTTTCAACCCTCATGGGATTAGCTAAACGGCTAAGCACTTGATTCAAATTGGCTAGATCTCTAAGTCCAATCTGAACGTCTTTTATGAAGATCACCTTGTGGAGCGGGCGTTGTCTGATGTATACGTGAGCATGACATTTGAATGCGTCGGTAAGGATTGTCACGTTATTTGGAGATAAAACTAAAGCAGCAAATGTCCTCATTTCAAATAATCTCGTGCCTCTACTACAAATGAGGATAGTTTTGAAAGGAAAAAACTAGTTTTGGTATTTAGCCAAATACTGAAAGCCCAATGCTAGTAGAGACCGGCATTGGGCTTTTAACTTTCTCAAGGCTAACATTTCACTGAAAGCCTTTTGGAAAGGCTTACCAAACATGTCAGCATTTTTTTAAGGGGTTTTGGAGACCTCTTGAGAAAGTTGTACTAAACGCACTCTTAGAAAGCTCCACCTAATAAACTTTCCACATCGTATAGCATGGCCGATTCGGTAGACGATGGTGCAAATGAATTAAGACTACCAAAGATTGCTACGAAAAGATAGTGCCAAAATAAGCTTTGGGCTTAGCTTTGCTTCTTTAGGTACTCAAGGAATTCTTCACAGTTAATCACGAGAAGGCATCGTAACTCGCTCAAGCATTGCTTTCATCAATCGAAGCATTGTAACACTCGAGTTATAGGGAAAATCGGTTGCCAGTCTATTGTTAGTTGTGAAGCATATGTAGTCCTCGGAATGACAGGGAAGATTTCATCTCTTTACCTAACTCTATGCATCTTCAATTTGTCTCACCGTTTAGTTATGCCGCTTCTTCATTGTGAAGTTTCTTAGAAGAATTTGGCTATTGCTTCATCCTTAAGTTGTCATGCTATAATCTTACCCTCCTTTTTAGTTGCTATTTGTGGTCAGAACTTAGATGGTTTGGGACCATCATTAGATGCATCAACTATTCAACATCCGTCGAAAATGTTTTACCATTCTTATTTTTGTTAAGACGGGGTTCACCTACCTTAACGAAACACATTCCGACTGGAGCCCGCTCCATGTCGCGCCCATGAGAGAAAGAGAGAGTACTTTGGTGAATGTGTAAAAGGACAACCTTATCAAATACATGTAACGAGCAAATGCCCTTTCAACCCTCATGGGATTAGCTAAACGGCTAAGCGCTTGATTCGAATTGGGTAGATCTCTAAGTTCAATCTGAACGTCTTTTATGAAGATCACCTTGTGGAGCGAGCGTTGTTTGATGTATACGTGAGCATGACATTTGAATGTGTCGGTAAGGATTGTCACGTTATTTGGAGATAAAACTAAAGCAGCAAATGTCCTCATTTCAAATAACCCTGCGCCTCTACTACAAATGAGGATAGTTTTGAAAGGAAAAAACTAGTTTTGGTATTCAACCAAATACTGAAAGCCCAATACTGGTAGAGACCGGCATTGGGCTTTTAACTTTCTCAAGGCTAACATTTGACTGAAAACCTTTTGGAAAGGCTTGCTAAACATGTCAGCATTTTTTTAAGGGGCTTTGGAAACCGAAAGCCTCTTGAGAAAGTTGTACTAAACGCATTCTTAGAAAGCTCCACCTAATAAACTTTCCACAATGTATAGCATGGCCGATTCGGTAGACGATGGTGCAAATGAATTAAGACTACCATAGATTGCTACGAAAAGATAGTGCCAAAATAAGCTTTGGGCTTAGCTTTGCTTCTTTAGGTACTCAAGGAATTCTTCACAGTTAATCACGAGAAGGCATCGTAACTCGCTCAAGCATTGCTTTCATCAATCGAAGCATTGTAACCCTCGAGTTATAGGGAAATATCGGTTGTCAGTCTATTGTTAGTTGTGAAGCATATGTATTCCTCGGAATGACGGAAGATTTCATCTCTTTACCTAACTCTATGCATCTTCAATTTGTCTCACCATTTAGTTATGCTGCTTCTTCATTGTGAAGTTTCTTAGAAGAATTTGGCTAGTGCTTCATCCTTAAGTTGTCATGCTATAATCTTACCCTCCTTTTTAGTTGCTATTTGTGGTCAGAACTTAGATGGTTTGGAACCATCGTAAGATGCATCTACTATTCAACATCTGTCGAAAATGTTTTACCATTCTTATTTTTGTTAAGACGGGGTTTACCTACCTTAAAAAAACACATTCTGACTGGAGCCTGCTCCATGTCGCTTCCACGAGAGAGAGAGAGAGAGAGAGAGAGAGAGAGAGAGAGAGAGAGAGAGAGAGAGAGAGAGAGAGAGAGAGAGAGAGCACTTTGGTGAATGTGTAAAAGGACAACCTTATCAAATACATGTAATGAGCAAATGCCCTTTCAACCCTCATGGGATTAGCTAAACGGCTAAGCGCTTGATTCGAATTGGGTAGATCTCTAAGTCCAATCTGAACGTCTTTTATGAAGATCACCTTGTGAAGCGGGCGTTGTCTGATGTATACGTGAGCATGACATTTGAATGCGTCGGTAAGGATTGTCACGTTATTTGGAGATAAAACTAAAGCAACAAATGCCCTCATTTCAAATAACCTCGTGCCTCTACTACAAATGAGGATAGTTTTGAAAGGAAAAAACTAGTTTTGGTATTCAGCCAAATACTGAAAGCCCAATGCTGGTAGAGATCGGCATTGGGCTTTTAACTTTCTCAAAGCTAACATTTGACTAAAAGCCTTTTGAAAAGGCTTACCAAACATGTCAGCATTTTTTTAAGGAGCTTTGGAGACCAAAAGCCTCTTGAGAAAGTTGTATTAAATGCACTCTTAGAAAGCTCCACCTAATAAACTTTCCACAACGTATAGCATGGCCGATTCAGTAGATGATGGTGCAAATGAATTAAGACTACCAAAGATTGCTACGAAAAGATAGTGCCAAAATAAGCTTTGGGCTTAGCTTTGCTTCCTTTGGTTGATAGTCAGAGATTGCATATTACAATCGAGTTTTCTAACTTTTAAGAGCACGAATGATAACCATTTTATTTCGAAAATCAATTTCTGATCAGATTCCACAAGTTTTTTAGCCAAAATATGCGTTTAATAATGACATAAAATTTCTCCCTTCCGAGTAGCCGACGAGCTAGAGGCGGCAGACGGTGGTAGGAGGCGATCGACAACGGGAGGCCGATGGTTGCAAGAGGTGGCTAGCATTAGGCAGCGGAGGACGACGGTGGATGGCGATGGGAGGCGGTTGGCAGCAAAGGACGACGACAGGAGGCGAGTGGCGAATGGCGACGGGAGGCGATTGGCAGCGAAGGACAACGACAGGAGGCAAGCGATGGGAGAGGTGGCCAACATTGGGTGGCGGAGGAGGACGGCAAGCGGCGGCGGTGGAGGAGGACGGCAACGGGAGGTGGCCAGTGGTGGAGGATGACAACGGGAGGCAACCGGCGGGTGGGTAGTGATGGGAGGTGAGCGATGTTGGGCGGCGATAGGAGGCTGGTTGCAATGGGAGGTGGCCGATGTTGGGTGGCGACAGGAGGCGGCGGAGGATGGCAAGAGGCGGT
The DNA here is from genome assembly GCA_031216185.1 of Syzygium aqueum. Classification (NCBI taxonomy): domain Eukaryota; kingdom Viridiplantae; phylum Streptophyta; class Magnoliopsida; order Myrtales; family Myrtaceae; genus Syzygium; species Syzygium aqueum. Next base: position 23,986,538 of record CM062241.1, on the reverse strand, counting down.
GATCGGTCGTGGGAGGTGGCCAGTGTTGGGTGGCGGAGGAAGGCAAACGACGAGAGGTGGTCGACAGCGGAGGATGGCAATGAATGGCGACGAACGACGATCTACAGGCGACGGAGGACAATGGCTGGCGATAGTAGGAGGCGACTGGCGGCAACTGTGGGGCTGCGAGTAGGTGGCCGGTTAGTAGTGAGGCAAATGATGAGAAGAGTTTTTATTTCTCATTTCTGTTCCAGAAATAGAAAAGTAAAAAAAATTTACTTTTGATTTTTGTTCCAAATCTATTTCTAGAGTAGAAATTTATTTCAAAAATAGAAAATTGAAATTACGTTGCTAAATAGATTTCTGTTCCAAACCTGTTTCTGGAAATAGAAAAATAAAAAAACAGATAAACAAAATGGTTATCATGCATGCCCTAAGTTTTCAAACTTTCATAAAATGTCCAATTATGCCCTTCCATTAAAAGTTTGATAGATTCCTACATGTGCTGTCGGTGCAAACCGCTTGATGACACTATGTTGGAGGATTCCTTTCAAGTTGAACGGATCAAGTTGACAAGATAAACTTGATTTGGGCATGTTTTCTAAAACTTTTAAGATTCTATTGTGCAAACAATAGAAAATTAAGGACTAAATTGGATGCCATGCACAAATTTTAGAATGCATGTGGTAACTATCCAATTTTTCAATTTCCTCCAATTTGTCAATTATGACAAAAAGGATTTTTGTACTAGTAGGCGCTATTTCCTTGCTCTTTTTGGGCTAAAACACACGGTCTTTCTTCGTTAATCGATCAAATTAGCTTCCTTCCAGCTTTATTAAGCATGTATTAATAATTTACTGACACTTTTTCTAAGCAAATGAATGATCCATGAGTTATTACTTCCTTATCTCAGTTTAATTCAAAGTTTTTCTTTTTATGCTTTTTTGAACCCTGTCTTGAAGAGAGCAATTTATTTTTTCCTTCAAAAGAGTAAAAAACTAATACCCGAATGTGCATTCAGTTAGCAACTTAATTCAAGATTTTATTTGTTTGGTCCTTCCAATCTTTAGACATAAAAACTAGAAAAGATAAAGAAAATAAAAAGAAAGAGAAAGAGAAAGATCAAGACTAAACTTTTTTCTTTTATTGTTTAATTACGAAGAAAATTATCAATGTTGCTCGTGAAATATGTTGTCAATATTATTTTTGATGAATAAATATAAATTTGAATGCAAAGAAATTATCATTAGATTTGAACTTCCATATAAACAACCTAAAAAAGAATAAATGAACGTTTTTCTAACAACTCAAATTAACAACATTATTATCTTCGACAAATTAATAAACTCTTGATTGCCAAAAGGAAAACTTGTGTTTCAACTTGGAGACATGGTTTTACCAAAAGTTGAAGACATCTTTTTATCTTTACCAAATCAAAAGGACATTGTAAATAATTATGAATATCGAACCAAATCCTGTTATGAAAGGGTAATTTAATTAGTTCACATGAAAATGATGTGTTTCGGTCCAAAGGTGCGAAAATAGCGTCTCCTTTAACAGAAGAAGAAAGAAATGGAGAGAGAGAGAGAGAGAGAGAGAGAGAGAGAGAGAGAGAGAGAGAGAGAGAGAGAGAGAGAGAGAGAGAGAGAGAGAGAGAGAGAGAGAGAGAGAGAGAGAGAGAGTTTATGAATTTTTCATTAGTTCATCTTAACTGATTATTTCCATTTGCAACAGTTCGTGAGGGCTCATCTAATTTGGATCTTTATACATAATAAATGTAACTTTGAGAGAAAGGAATGAGTTGCAATTATACTTCGAAAACGCAACCGCAAGCAAAGGTCAAGGCCGAGAAGTTTATTTTGAGTCCTTGTTCAGTTCGTGATTGAATGAGCGTCCACGTCGATAAGTACCTTAATTTCAACGAGCTCTACAACTTTTTTCAAAGAATCTAGATCGTCCCTCATGCAATTATATGAAATTGACTTTCGAAGCGTTTACATCTTGGTCCGGGTTAACTAGTCCAACACTTAACCCAAGGACCAACCCGCACAGTTAACGACCAAATTGGATGCCATGCACAAATTTTAGAATGCATGTAGTAACTATCCAATTTTTCAATTTTTTCCTCCAATTTGTCAATTATGACAAAAAGGTTTTTTTGTACCAGTAGGCGCTATTTCCTTGCTCTTTTTGGGCTAAAACACATGGTCTTTTTTTGTTAATCGATCAAATTAGCTTCCTTCCAACTTTATTAAGCATGTATTAATAATTTACTGACACTATTTCTAAGCAAATGAATGATCCATGAGTTATTACTTTCTTATCTCAGTTTAATTCAAAGTTTTTCTTTTTATTCTTTGTTGAACCCTGTCTTGAAGAGAGCAATTTATTTTTTCCTTCAAAAGAGTAAAAAACGAATACCCGAATGTGCATTCAGTTAGCAACTTAATTCAAGATTTTATTTGTTTGGTCCTTCCAATCTTTAGACATAAAAACTAGAAAAGATAAAGAAAATAAAAAAGAAAGAGAAAGAGTAAGAGAAAGATCAAGACTAAACTTTTTTATTTTATTGTTTAATTACGAAGAAAATTATCAATGTTGCTTGTGAAATATGTTGTCGATATTATTTTTGATGAATAAATATAAATTTGAATGCAAAGAAATTATCATTAGATTTGAACTTCCATCGAAACAACCTAAAAAAGAATAAATGAATGATTTTCTAACAACTCAAATTAACAACATTATTATCTTTGACAAATTAATAAACTCTTGATTGCCAAAAGGAAACTTGTGTTTCAACTTGGAGACATGGTTTTACCGAAAGTTAAAGACATCTTTTTATCTTTACCGAATCAAAAGGACATTGTAAATGATTATGAATATCGAACCAAATCTTGTTATGAAAGGATAATTTAATTAGTTCACATGAAAGCGACGTGTTTCGGTCCAAAGGTGCGAAAATAGCATCTCCTTTAACAAAAGAAGAAAGAAATGGAGAGAGAGAGAATTTATGAATTTTTCTTAAGTTCGTCTTACCTGATTATTTCGATTTGTCACAGTTAGTGAGGGCTCATCTAATTTTCACCAAAACTCATTTAATTTGGATCTTTATATATAATAAATGTAACTTCGAGAGAAAGGAATGAGTTGCAATTATACTTCGAAAACGCAACCGCAAGCAAAGGTCAAGGCCAAGAAGTTTATTTTGAGTCCTTGTTCAGTTCGTGATTGAATGAGCGTCCACGTCGATAAGTACCTTAATTTCAACGAGCTCTCAATTACTAACAACTTTTTTCAAAGAATCTAGATCGTCCCTCATGCAATTATATGAAATTGACTTTCGAAGCGTTTACATCTTGGTCCGGGTTAGCCAATCCAACACTTAACCCAAGGACCAACCTGCACGGTTAACGACCAAATTGGATGCCATGCACAAATTTTAGAATGCATGTGGTAACTATCCAATTTTTCAATTTTTTCCTCCAATTTGTCAATTATGACAAAAAGGTTTTTTTGTACTAGTAGGCGCTATTTCCTTGCTCTTTTTGGGCTAAAACAAATGGTCTTTTTTTGTTAATCGATCAAATTAACTTCCTTCCAACTTTATTAAGCATGTATTAATAATTTACTGACACTATTTCTAAGCAAATGAATGATCCATGAGTTATTACTTTCTTATCTCAGTTTAATTCAAAGTTTTTCTTTTTATTCTTTGTTGAACCCTGTCTTGAAGAGAGCAATTTATTTTTTCCTTCAAAAGAGTAAAAAACGAATACCCGAATGTGCATTCAGTTAGCAACTTAATTCAAGATTTTATTTGTTTGGTCCTTCCAATCTTTAGACATAAAAACTAGAAAAGATAAAGAAAATAAAAAAGAAAGAGAAAGAGTAAGAGAAAGATCAAGACTAAACTTTTTTATTTTATTGTTTAATTACGAAGAAAATTATCAATGTTGCTTGTGAAATATGTTGTCGATATTATTTTTGATGAATAAATATAAATTTGAATGCAAAGAAATTATCATTAGATTTGAACTTCCATCGAAACAACCTAAAAAAGAATAAATGAATGATTTTCTAACAACTCAAATTAACAACATTATTATCTTTGACAAATTAATAAACTCTTGATTGCCAAAAGGAAACTTGTGTTTCAACTTGGAGACATGGTTTTACCGAAAGTTAAAGACATCTTTTTATCTTTACCGAATCAAAAGGACATTGTAAATGATTATGAATATCGAACCAAATCTTGTTATGAAAGGATAATTTAATTAGTTCACATGAAAACGATGTGTTTCGGTCCAAAGGTGCGAAAATAGCATCTCCTTTAACAAAAGAAGAAAGAAATGGAGAGAGAGAGAATTTATGAATTTTTCTTAAGTTCGTCTTACCTGATTATTTCGATTTGTCACAGTTAGTGAGGGCTCATCTAATTTTCACCAAAACTCATTTAATTTGGATCTTTATATATAATAAATGTAACTTCGAGAGAAAGGAATGAGTTGCAATTATACTTCGAAAACGCAACCGCAAGCAAAGGTCAAGGCCAAGAAGTTTATTTTGAGTCCTTGTTCAGTTCGAGAATGAATGAGCGTCCACGTCGATAAGTACCTTAATTTCAACGAGCTCTCAATTACTAACAACGTTTTTCAAAGAATCTAGATCATCCCTCATGCAATTATATGAAATTGACTTTCGAAGCATTTACATCTTGGTCCGGGTTAGCCAGTCCAACACTTAACCCAATGACCAATCCGCACAGTTAACGATCAAATTGGATGTCATGCACAAATTTTAGAACGCATGTGGTAAATATCTAATTTGTCAATTTTTTTCTCCAATTTGTCAATTATGACAAAAAGGTTTTTTGTACTAGTAGGCGCCATTTCCTCGCTCTATTTGGAGTAAAACACACGGTCTTTTTTTGTTAATCGATCAAATTAGCTTCCTTCCAACTTTATTAAGCATGTATCAATAATTTACTCACACTATCTCTAAGCAAATGAATGATCCATGAGTTATTACTTTCTTATCTCAGTTTAATTCAAAGTTTTTCTTTTTATTCTTTCTTGTACCCTGTCTTGAAGAGAGCAATTTATTTTTTCCTTCAAAAGAGTAAAAAACGAATACCCGAATGTGCATTCAGTTAGCAACTTAATTCAAGATTTAATTTTATTTGTTTGGTCCTTCCAATCTTTAGACATAAAAACTAGAAAAGATAAAGAAAATAAATAAGAAAGAGAAAGAGAAAGATCAAGACTAAACGAGCTCTTAATTACTAACGACTTTTTTCAAAGAATCTAGAATGTCCCTCACGCAACTATATCAAATTGACTTTTCAAGCGTTTACATCTTGGTCCGGATTGACCAGTCCAACACCTAACCTAAGGATCAAGCTATACAGTGTTGATCTCTAATTTTTGGTACTGAGGACCAACCCTATTGAGTCTAAGACTGAGGACCGGATCGACCCTATGTCCGAGACCAACCGATTATCTTTCTATTTCATTTTTTGTATTCCTTGTAAGAACGGACATACTATTTCAAATTATATATCTATCGACAATGCAACATCAAGCAACCAAACTATGAATACCGGTACATATCAAACATAAATATAAGATGAGGCAACAACATAAATTTCATACTTGTTAAAAGCAACAAACCATGAAAATGAACACGTGAAATACAATTAAACCATAAAAAGTTCAAAATACGTAATATAAACAATGAATTATACAATTCCTTACCAAAAAACAATGAATTATACAACTTCCTTACCCAAAAAAAACAATGAATTATACAACGTCATATTTTGTCCATTCTTAAATGATCACTCTAACTTCCGAACACTGAAAAACAAAACAAGCAACACACATAACTAATACTTAACAAGGTATGTTTGTTCAGCTGAGCTGCGCTCATGAGGCAAGTGGCTAGTCGAGCAACGAAGCGAGCGAGGCGAGAGGCCGAGGTGGGCGAGCAAGGCCAAGGCGAGCAAACAGAGCAAGGCGAGCAAAGAGGGTTTCTACTTTTTTTTGGTCGAATTAGGCTGGGTTTCTTTTTACTTTCTAACTAACATGGCAAACTAAATTGCGTAAAAAAGAAGATAACAAAGGAGGTTGTAGGGTTTAGAGTAGATAAAAACATATAATATATAATGGCTAATAAATATGTAATATATACAAGATTGGTTTAGGTTGAACTAACCCTAAACTTTCAAGACTGAGAACCAATTGCACATTGAAGAGTCCGGTGGTCCTAGGAATGAGACCGACCCAATCCATCTCAGAATCGTATCAGGACCAGTTGGGTTAGCCCAATCTAAGTATGCTTGCCCCTGTTGTGCTGTCTCACCACTTCACTATATAAATAGCTTATTGTGATCTAATTCCAGGCGTGCATTTTTTCTACTTTCCACACGGCATAATAAAGGCATCTCACCAAAATGAGAAACCCATCTCCTTTCTCCTCCTTCTTCTTCCTTCTGCTTCTTTCTCTCAAGGTCTCGTGTGATTCCCATTGCGGGCCCATTGTAGCCAGCGATGTCGACCGAGTCCAGTTCGCCATGAACTTGGAGTTCTTGGAGGCCGAGTTCTTCTTGCTCGGCTCGCTCGGCCGAGGGCTCGATAGCATCGCCCCATACTTGGCCCAGGGCGGTCCGCCGCCGGTCGGGGGGGAAAAGGCCAACCTCGATCCCATCACCCGTCGCATTATCGAAGAGTTCGGGTATCAAGAAGTCGGCCATCTCAGGTAACACAACTAATTTTTGACATCAGTATGTATGATGATTGTGATGAACGTCGATCGATTTGCGCAGGGCTATCTACACGAGGATTGGTGGATTCCAAAGGCCTCTGTTGAATATAAGTGCCCGGAATTTCGAAGCGATGTTTGATCTAGCCGCCGGTCGCGAACTGCAACCTCCATTCAATCCTTACAGAAATACTGTAAACTTTCTCTTAGCATCCTATCTTATCCCCTACGTGGGGCTCGTAGGTTATGTGGGCACCATCCCATTCCTTGAAAGCTACAATTCCAAAAGCGTAAGACAAATAACTCTTCGACTCTCTCTTCAACTTTCGACCAATTTTACTGAGTTGTGTACCCTAAATAACGTGTCGTCATATAGCTAAAAGCTATTGCAGACTGCAGTGTCATGTCAAATAATTTACTTTTCATTTCCACGCTTGTATACAGTTGGTCGCGTCGCTGTTGGGCGTGGAGTCGGGCCAGGACGCGGTGCTGAGGGCGCTGCTGTACGAACGCGCGGAGGAGAAGGTCGAGCCTTACGACATGACCGTGGCCGAATTCACCGGCCGTCTGTCGATGCTCAGGGACAAGCTCGCCATGTGCGGGCTGAAGGACGAGGGCATCATGGTGCCCAAGGAGCTTGGGGCCGAGAACCGGACCACTAGCAACGTGTTGTCGGCAGACATGTACTCGTTGTCGTACTCACGGACCCCGCCGGAGATACTGAGGATAGTCTACGGCAGCGGCAGCGAATACAAGCCCGGTGGGTTCTACCCGGATGGAGGAAACGGGCGTATAGCTCGGAGTTACTTGAAGAATTATTAGGGAGGATATAAGGAATGCTAATAAAGAATAATGTAACATTGTCTTTCCTATACTCATTACGTCAGACAATGGGAAATAATTACCTCATCATATTTTACCAAGTCTATTTATTTGTGATAATCTTGTCATTGTCACTTTCAAAACGATGTGTCTATCCTATAAACGAAGAATTATTAGGTGAGTGTGTGTATTCTATATCAAAATCAAAGTGGAATTTACATAGTCTTAAGGAACCCCATTTTAAATGGTCCAAATTCTCTTTTTTGCATATAGAACATTTACTGATAATATTGTTATGGAGAATTCATTTCGAATAGTTTCTGGTACGTGAAGAATTAATTTCGCACTTCACTATTTCATAAATCAAATATCTTAACAAAGAGGAACTTTGGAGAGTTATCTCGATATGTACTGATGCTGTCGAAAGGATATTTAACCGATTTTGACCGAGATTTGCAATGCTATAGATGTTTGAAAATTCAAAGACAAGTGCACGACCGGCAACTAATCAATATTTTAAGTTCATAAACTTGCAGGACCAAAAAAAAAATAAAACATGACATTTGTTGGAAAATTTTTAGAATTATAATGATCAATGATGTGAAGACGAAGTATAAATTTAAGGAAAAATTTCAAATAAGGGCTCGAAATGTCATCGTTTTCTGAAAAATGAGTCTAAAATAGATATTGTTATAAATAAGGGTTTGAAGTAGCCATATCAATATCAAAAAAGAGCTTGATCTTATCAGCTGTTCAAAAACATTCTTATCATTTTAAGTTTTTTAAAATTTCTTTCTTTCTTCTATTCTTTTTTCCCATTTCTTTTTTTTTCTCTATCGCTAACCGGCAAGGGCCGAGGAGCCCTTGCCCAGTGACCGGCGAGGGTCACCGAGAAAAAGAAATGGGAAAAAAGGAGAAAAAAATTAATGACAAAAAATGACCTTAACTGGCCGGTAAAGTCAGGCCTTACCCACTTTAGATCCTTATTTAAAACAAAATTCACTTTATGTATTTACTTGAAATTTTACTTAAATTTAATTTCGTATTTGGAAATAATTCCCAATTTCCATCATTTTTTGCGCATGTGCGCCTCCTTACCTCGGAGCTCCACCTAAGCCCCGCGAGCGAGAGAGAGAGACAGAGAGAGAGAGAGAGATGCTTCATCTAACCTCCCGCCTGATGAAGTCTCTTTCTCTCTCCACGGCTCCAGCCACCGCGGTCCTCCAAGAACTCGCCTTTGCTCACTCCCCCGGTCTCCCTCTTTTTCTCTCCCTTCCCATCTTTTGCTCGTCACTTTTGCCATCCCTCTGTCGTGTCTGACTTATGCTGCTTCTGTCCGTGCAATACGTATGTTGGGTGTCGGCATCGAGCTGAGTGACATGCTTGCTTCACTTTGCGAAGTTCCCCCAGCTGTAGTGCTGCTGTCCCTCATCTTGGTTTTGTTAGACAGGTGTTGCGAAGGTGGTGCTTAAAAAGGGGAAGACCCAGTTGTTCAAGGATGGCAGTCCCATGGTGTACAGCGGCGCCGTCGACCGGATAATCGGTCGGCCGCCGCCAAGAACCGGGGATGTCGTGATGGTGGCTGATGGGACGGAGAGACCGATTGGGTGGGGCTTGTACAATTCGGTTTCCATGTTCTGCGTTAGGCTGATGCAGCTAGAAGAGGAAGCAACAGGGTGTGGTTGCGACTGAACTCTACCAATGAGTTTTTTTCATTTTGCATTGGCATCTCCCCAGGTTGGCAATTTCTTGTAAGTGTTTAATCCGTGTGACAGGAATCCGTCGTGTGCATTGAACATGGAGAAGTTGCTTGAGAAAAGAATCGAGGCAGCCATAGAGCTGCGCAAGAGTTTGGGGTTGCCTTCTGTCAATACAAATGCATATCGTCTGATCAACAGCGAAGGGGATAGGTATAGTCTAGATGAATTCTTTTTATGAAAAGAGTAGTTTGCCATTATCATTACTGTGATCAAATCGTGCGCTGAGAAATCGATTGGCAATAAATTGGTTAAGACGAAGAAACTGATCGTGTTCATGTGGAACATTGCCCGTCGGCACTATGGCCAGTGGAAATTTTATGCTAGCATAATCTCACAGGAATTTATCGCAGTCTCCAAGTGGTATCCGTGATAACTCATATTAGGCATACAGATGCGCAGCTAGTTGAGCATTTGTAAACACCACCATTAAATATTGTGAATAAACTTAGCGTTCTTTAAATCATCAAATACCCTCCCCTTCTGTCCTAATTTTGACTTGGGAGCATCCCTTTTCACATTTATCCTAATTTTTACTTGGAGTTTCTGTATTTTTCTTCCTTAATGGGAGTAGTATTGTCTGCATCTAGGTTGTCGGGTTTGATTGTCGATGTCTTTGGAGATTTAGCCGTGGTAGCATCATCTGCTGCTTGGGTTGAGAAGTACAGGACAGAAATAGAGGCTTGCATTTGTAAAATCGGTGGCATAAATCACATAAGCTGGAGACCATCAGTTGAAATGTTAAAAGAGGAAGGACTGGATGTATCCAAATTGCAGGAGATGCAGCCTTCTACTTGTCCTAAAAGAACCAAGGTACAGAACAGTTGACGGACTTTCTGTTTATGTATACTAAGATTTGCTTAAGTGAAACTTTTATGTACCTATATATCTTGTTATCGATAAGTTCTTAGAACCGCGTGTTATCTATCCTCTATGTCACTGGAGGATCTAGGACTATGCCTCTTCCAATAGGGTGCATCTTCTTAGAGACGGTTAAAAATTTGGGAGGCTGCCTAAAAACTTGCTGGGCCTGCAAATGCTCTTAGGGTGGAAGAAATGAAGAATGGACCTTTTCTTGCTCCTTTCGCCATAGCTGTAGGAGGTGTGTCTTGGAAAGTGCTCTAGAGGAAGGATGACTAGTGGCCGAAAGTGACCTGCTGGGTATATTTCCTTGCGCACTTTAACAAGAAGTTCTCTTCGCGTATAGTCATCCGATGTTTTCCTTTTTGATGGCTCATCCCAGGTTCTTGAGAATGGGATTGCTTATGTTGTCTCACTTGATGGCCAGAAGACAGGATTTTATGCTGATCAACGTGAAAACCGTCAGTTTATATCCACAGTATGTGATGGTCAGAGAGTTCTTGACCTATGCTGCTACAGTGGTGGATTTTCCCTAAATGCAGTTAGGGGAGGTGCTGTTGATGTTTTGGGTATGGCTTAACTGTGCATTCTTTTACTCTTTGTTCCTGACAATGCCACCCTACCCTTAACATATTGCTTCTGTGTGAAAATTGTGTGCAATTTGCTTGCTGTCCTTGGAACAAATATAAGTGATCCAGAGTCATCAAGAATTTTGTTGTTCACATAGCTGTACGAGTGATGAAAATTCACTTTATTAACTAGCAACATTTGCGTTATAGTTTACTACATCCAAATGCTTCCACAATCTGTCAGTTTGGACTTTTGTCAAAGCACGTCGGCTGGAACAATATAAACCCTTGTATTCTTTTTGTGAGAACTTCGCATCGAGTCATTTAGAGGCTTAGCTGGTGTGGGAGAGAGAACTAGTCTTGTCAGGGTCAAGACCGAGGGCACACTTTGCAGACTAGTAGTGGTAGCTATCAGAAGAAGTTATTGGTCTCACATCCTCCATTGCTAGTGCCCTTGGGCAAACATCTGATAGATCAAGTTGTAGGAGATCAACTCATGGTGCTACTAACAGATTCTTCATTAGTAAGGAATAATGTCTAGGATTGCTGCTCATAAGGGGGTGAATAGTCCTGTGGGAATGAAGAGCAGACTTTATTAAAGTCAGTCTTCGTAGGGAAGGTGGATCTAATAAAGCTCAACGGAAAGCTTAGGATCCATACCCCAACCCCGACTTGGGGGTAGTCAATGCAATGTGAGATGCAGTACAGGGCTGGGGAGTCCCTTGTTCCTACCTAACAAAGGAGGACAAGTTGCTTGTCGTCTGTGTTGAGTACTCAGGAGACGAATTATCACACCTGCAAGTAGTAGCAGCCTTTTACATCAGTGCATGCAATTTTCCCCTTGTTGAATCATCACTAAGATGTAAGTGTAGTTGAAGTAGTCTGTGTAACTCTTTCTTTTGTCAATCTTAATTTGTAATCTGAGTTTCAGCTTGGTTTTTAGCAAAGGACTTCATTTGGATTCCTTGTGGACAATAAAAGAGGATATAGAGATTCCATTGAAGTTCTATCATGTTTCTTCCTAATTGTAAAGATGTGACGTTGACTTAAGTATTTCCAAGGTTAATCAAAATTTCAATGAGGGTACCCTGGGGCCGATGAACTTTTACAGCTTGTTTAATATTATCCATATCATTTCAGGTATTGATACGTCATTGCCGGCATTGGAGCTTGCTCAAGAAAATATTGCTCTTAATGGATTGTGTAAAGATATGAGAAAAACTTATTCAATCTTCAAAGTAAAAGTTACAAGAGTATTTATACGTCCCTTATAACCCTAGTCTCTCAAACCATATGAAAGACTATTTTACCCTTATACTCTAACACTCCCCCTCAAGCTGGAGCATGAATATCAAACATGCCCAGCTTGTTACAAATATATTCAACTCTACCACTTCCTAAAGACTTAGTGAAAATATCTGCCAACTGTTCACCAGTCTTAATATGATTAGTCAAAATGACCCCAGCTTCTAGCTTTTCCCGAACAAAGTGACAGTCAACTTCAATGTGTTTAGTACGCTCATGGAAGACTGGATTTGAAGCAATATGTAGAGCCGCTTGGTTATCACACCACAACTCCATTGGCGCTGGGTCCTTGAAACCGAGTTCAACTAACAGTTGCCGCATCCAAACTAGCTCACATGTAGTTTGAGCCATAGCTCTATATTCGGACTCTGCACTGGATCTGGCTATCACATTCTGTTTCTTACTCTTCCAAGAAACCAAGTTTCCTCCCATAAATGTGCAAAAACCTGATGTAGATTTCCGATCAATGGGAGACCCGGCCCAATCTGCATCAGAGAACGCTTCCACCCTTTTATGACCATGATCTCTATAAAGAAGTCCACGACCAGGAGCTTTCTTCAAGTATCGCAAGATTCTCACCACGGCATCCCAATGGGGGGTACAAGGAGAAGACATAAACTGACTTACTACACTCACTGGAAAGGAAATATCTGGTCGAGTAATAGTGAGATAATTTAATTTGCCAACAAGCCTTCGATACCGCTCTGGATCACTTAGTAGCTCACCTTCTTCCGCCATTAGCTTAATGCCAGCTTCCATAGGGGTATCCAGAGGTTTAGCTCCTAGCATACCTGTCTCTGCAAGTAAGTCCAATGCATACTTGCGTTGCGAAATATGAATACCTCTCTTTGCTGTTGCCACCTCAATGCCCAAAAAGTATCTTAACCGTCCAAGATCCTTCGTTTCAAACTGCTGTTTCAAATATAACTTCAAGTCATCGATCCCTGCAGAGTCATCACCAGTTATGACAATGTCATCCACATAAACAACAAGGAATATCCGACCAGCATTAGAAACCCGGTAAAACATAGAATGGTCGCCATGGCATCGAGTTAGTCCAAATTGAAGCACCACCTCAGTGAATCTCCCAAACCAAGCCCGAGGGGATTGCTTTAAGCCATACAATGATTTCTTTAAACGACATACATGGCCAGACTCCCCCTGAGCAACAAACCCAGGTGGTTGCTCCATATAGACTTCTTCATGCAAATCACCATGGAGAAAAGCATTTTTAACATCAAGTTGAAAGAGAGGCCATCGAGACGAAGCAGCCAAGGAAAGTAAAAGGCGAACCGAAGTCATTTTAGCCACAGGAGAGAAAGTATCACCATAATCCACTCCATAAATTTGGGCGCAGCCCTTAGCAACCAATCTAGCTTTGAGTCGAGCAAGAGAGCCATCGGGATTAACTTTGACAGAGAAGACCCACTTACAACCAATAGCATTCTTCCCTGCAGGTAACGGAACAAGATCCCAGGTCTGATTTTTTTCAAGTGCCCACAACTCATCCTCCATAGCTGTCTTCCAACCCGGACTCAATAATGCTTCAGCAACAGACTTAGGAGTAGAATGTGTATCAATGGTAAGTAAACTAGCTCGAAGAGAAGCAGAAAGACCAGAATATGAGACAAAATTGGTAATGGGATGTTGGGTACAACTCCGGGTTCCTTTACGATGTGCAATAGGGACATCAAGATCTGTAGATGAAGGACTTACCTCAGACTTGGAGGACGAAGAAGCAGTAGGCACGGGAGCATCTGCAGAGGGCTGTACATGTCGTGGACGTCTACTGTATACCTGATGGATTGGTGGAGTAGGAGTAGACTTTGTGGGGGAATGCACAATGACATAAGTAAGCAACTCATCATCCAAAGTAGGAGAATCCATTTGTACTTCGGAGTAAACAGTAGACTCAAAAAAGGTGACATCAGCAGTGGTAAAATATTTACACAAAGAAGGACAATAACAGCGGTACCCCTTTTGTGTACGAGAATACCCCACAAAAATACATTTAAGCGACCGGGCATCAAGCTTAGAAAGTCCTGGACGATGATCACGGATATAACACACACAGCCAAAGATACGTGGAGGTAAATGAAACAAAGGCTCAGAAGGAAAGAGAAAAGAGTGAGGAGTAGCACCTTTCAGGACAGAAGATGGCATGCGATTAATAAGGTAACATGCTGTCATAACTGCATCAGCCCAGAGTGATTTATCAACCTTCATCTCAAACAACAATGATCGTGCAACTTCTAAAAGATGGCGGTTTTTTCTTTCAGCTACACCATTTTGCTGTGGTGTATCTGAACAGGAGGATTGATGAAGAATCCCACGATGTGTCATGAAGTCAGAGAATGGTTTAGAGAAGTATTCTTTGGCATTATCACTTCGCAGAACGCGAACAGGAAGAGAAAATTGTGTTTGTACTTCATTAACAAATGCACAAAAATTGGAAAACAACTCAGAGCGATTTCTCATCAGATATAACCAAGTGGCTCTTGAACAATCATCAACAAATGTAACAAAGTATTTGAAACCCAACTTTGAAGTAACAGGACACGGACCCCAAACATCTGAATGAACTAAAGCAAATGGCTGAGAAGCCTGTTTATTGACTCTTGGAAAAAAAGAAGTACGATGTAACTTCCCAAACTGACATGACTGACACTCAAGACTACTCAAAGAATGAAATTGTGGATCTAACTTCTTTAAACTTGCCAAGGAGGGATGACCCAAACGACAATGAACTTGGAGTGGAGTAACTGCTGAACAAGCCATACGGGTAGAATCATCAAACACGTACAATCCCTCCGACACATGCCCTCTACCAATCGTCTTCTTCGTCTTCAAGTCCTGAACAACACACGAATCAGGATAGAAGGTTACCGAGCAATTATAGGCTTTAGTGAGATGACTGACAGACATAAGATTGAATGGAAAACTGGGAAGATACATAACTGATGACAAGGATAAGGAGGGTGTAAGAGGAACAGTTCCTACACCCTTAACTGTAGACACAGAACCATCAGCTAATGTAACATTTGAACTAGACTCATGAAATTCTGAAAATATACCTGAGACTCCAGTCATGTGGTCGGTAGCACCTGAGTCAATGACCCAGGGCCGAGAGGCAGAGGATAGACACACTGTAGCATTACCTGTCTGGGCAAAAGTAGCTGTAGAAGAATCCTGTGAGACTTGCTGTGAAATCTGAAACTGGTTGTACCTTGCAAGCTCTTCCTCCGTCATTCGAACTAGTTTCCCACCTTCAGAGGACTCTCCTGTATTGGCTACATTGGCTGTAGCCTGTTGACTAGGTCTCCCATGCAACTTATAGCAAAACCTCTGAATATGTCCAGGTAACCCACAATAATGACAAGTCCGAATAGGACCAGTATTACTTCCCATGTTATTGGAAGCATTGCTAAATGAAGATGGTTGACCTCTGTTGAAACCACGACCACCACTACTACCAGAACGGCCTCCACCACGACCACGACCCCCACCACGATACCCCTGGGCTGCTAGGGCTGAGCTATCACCTGGAGATGCCATATCCTTAGAAGACTCACGTGAAGTTCGTAAGGTACGCGCAAATACCTCCGTGAGTGAAGACAGCCTTTCTCCTCCAAGTATCTGGGAACGAACTGCATCATACTCCGGTTTAAGTCCTGCCAAGAAGCTCATGATAGCTAACTGCTCTCGTTGCTCCTGCATCTCACGAACATTCGAAGTAATCGGTAGTAAAGCATTCAATTCTTCATACATCCGTTTAAAGTCAGCAAAATACTGAGTAACTGACTGATTCTTATGGTCAGTTTTGCAAAACTCCTGGAACACCTCATAAATTCTAGCAAAATTATTTTGTCCTGAGTAAAGAATATTCAGATAATCCCACAACTCCTTCACAGTACCAATGTGTGTAACCAAATCTGCAACATTAGATTCCATAGAATTTAACATTTGACCAAGGATTCTAGCATCCATAGTCTTCCAATTCTTTTCTCTCGATACCCCATCACCTGTCAAGTGCTCCTGTTGGTCTCTCCCTGTCAATACTAATGTCACAATATGTTTCCATTGCTGAAAATTGCTAACTCCCTCCAATTTCTTCTCAGTCAAACGACTAGAAGACGATGATACCACCTCAGTAACCACATTCTTTTCTTTGTCAGCCATAGCACAATATATAATTCAGCGATTTCAACACTTCAACAGACACTAAACCAGCAAACTACCACACATCACCACAAATCACTCAGCTTTCAGTAAACGAGACCAACCAACAACGTTCCAAATCTGCCAATCATCCTTCGACCTTAACCAACAGGAGCCTTACAACAAAATCTAGGAGTCTCACATCAAAATTTCAACCTGGGTGTGAGCACACGAGAGACACGCCTTGCGGGGAAGCGCCTAGAAGATGCACAGACTGCCTCGGTCGCACCTGGGAGGCGCGCCTGGGTCGCGCCTGGGAGGCGCGCGACCGCGCCTGGGAGGCGCGCCTGGGTCGCGCCTGGGAGGCGCGCGACCGCGCCTGGGTCGCGCCTGGGAGGCGCGCGACCGCGCCTGGGAGGCGCGCCTGGGTCGCGCGCGACTACGCCTGGAGGCGCGCTGATCGGTGCTTGGGTCGGTTGCCGGTCGCTGGTGGTCGGAGCGACGGTGGCTGCTGGTGGGTGGTGGTGGTTAGTTTAGATCTAGGTGATTAGGCTCTGATACCATGTAAAGATATGAGAAAAACTTATTCAATCTTCAAAGTAAAAGTTACAAGAGTATTTATACGTCCCTTATAACCCTAGTCTCTCAAACCATATGAAAGACTATTTTACCCTTATACTCTAACAGATTGGATCCAGCCAGGATTTCTTTTTTAAAAGAAGACGCGACTGTATTCATGAAGAGTGCTTTATTAAGAAATGAGTCATGGGATATAGTCATACTTGACCCTCCAAAGTTAGCTCCAAAGAGGAAGGTACCGAGTTACTGTTCATATTTAAATGTGAAATAGTTCTAGTAATCGTAGATGTTGATTGCATGCTTTTTTCAGCTAGCAGGAGGAACTTACTCTTTCACTGAGGTAATGACTTGTTAGAAGAAAAATTGAGTTGAAGGACTCTGGTCAACCTGATCTTGTTCCATCTTGGTTTTGTGTCTTCTTTACCAATAGGGAAAATACTACCAAAAACTCCAAACTATGCCACTTGTGACAAATTTACCTTGAACTTTTTTTTGTGATACGAAAAATCCCAAACTATGTCACTTGTGATAAATTTACCTTGAACTTTTTTTTGTGACACGAAAAATCCCAAACTATGCCACTTGTGACACATTTACCCTACAATACTTTGGCCCATAGGCATTTTCGTCTTTTTCCTTTTTCTGTTTTTTTTTTCCTTTTTTTTTCTTTTCTTCTCCCGCAAGGGTCGCCCTAGCCAGATCCGGCGAGGGCAGCCCTCGCCCGACGCCGGTGAGGGTCGCCCAACGCCAGATCCGGCATCGGGCAAGGCTGCCCTCGATCGTTCGCTAGAGAAGAGAGAAAAAAAAAAGAGGAAAAAAACGGAAAAAGACGAAAATGCCCATGGACCAAAGTGTTGTGGGGTAAATGTGTCACAAGTGGCACAGTTTAGGTTTTTTCGTGTCTCAAAAAAAGTTCAGATTAAATTTGTCACAAGTGGTATAGTTTGAGGTTTTTTGTATCACAAAAAAAAATTCAGGATAAATTTGTCACAAGTGGCATAGTTTGGGGTTTTTGGTTGTATTTTCCCTTACCAATAACTTTCACAAACATTACACTACTCTTCTAGGTTGTACTTATTAATGGTGGTTTTATATTTTCAATGCTTCCAATATAATCATTCATCGACAAGTTACAGATGCCAATAAATCTGTGTTCTGCAAACTATTAATCTGGCAATTTTATCATTGCTGCCACGAAAATTCGCTTTGAGAGGTTTGCGAACTTTTGCATGTGAAAAGTTATGTCAGCTTCCATTCTTTGGTATTGCGGCTGAGTGACTCATTGCTTAGTGTCATTTTTCAGGCTCTAAAAAGTGCATTGGGCATGTATAGAAATTTGAACTCACTGGCAATGAGATTAACGAAGAAAGGCGGACTACTTATGACTTGTTCATGTTCTGGAGCTATGACACAGAGTGGGATGTTCATAAAGACACTTCAGGCAAGCATATCACCAGTTCATGTCATATCTAATATGTAATTGTGTCCCTATTGATTGTTCAAAATTTGTGTGGTGAATGTGGTGATCTAAAGCATTGGTAAAACTGTAGACTGTTAGAGATGTAGCTAGTCATGATAGGATCTCACCAAGCAAGCGCAGAGCTCTTATGATAAAGGACACTACTCTAGTAAGTAGGGGTGATCGGTTCCAGGGTAGGTAGGTTCCAGACGTGGAGGTCTATAACCTATTGTGTTAGAATTGGTTCCAGTTTTTGAAACCCAGAATTTACCCTATTTGCACTGGAATTGACCTTGGAACCTATCCTATTTTTCCAGTCTGGTTCCAAGGTCTACCTGAGAACCTATTTTTCTTTGTTCCTTTTGTAAGTTTCATTTTTTACAGCAAAATAATATGAGCAACAAAAGTGTTCAAAGTAAAGATGAACGAGGGTCCTTACCAAAAAAAAAAAAAAAAAACGAGGGCGAGTGAGCAAAGGCGAGTCAAGAACGAGTGAGGGTGAGCTGCAAATGAGCGCAAGGAGGAAAGTGAGTTGCTAGCGAGCGAGAGAGTCATGAAGTCTTGAGTGATGTTGGAGAGAACAGAAAAAAAGAAACTAACAGAGAAAAAGATGCCAAGAGAAAAACTAGGGCTTTTTGGTTTTATGAAACTGGTTCCAACTTTGGTCCGGTCAGTCCGGTTCCTAGGTGGTTCTTCACTCAGAACCAGGAACCGGACTGGTTTTTAGGGCGGTCCAATCTGGTTCCCAGGTAGAACCGATCCAGTTGCACGGCCCTCTACTAGTAAGAGGCAGCCGTACGAGGTGTTCAGGATTGAAATAAAAACCCAACTAAGCCAGAAGATAAGGAAGCTTTTAACCAGAATGATGTTGACTGAACCAAGTTGAACTGGAAACATAGAGCCAAAGAAAATGGGTGCTTAGATGCACCCTTTTTTCTACAGTTTTGAGAAATTTGTTGGCTATCTTAATAGGGCATGAGATCAACTGCATTTCTTGCTGATCAGGCCCTGGCAAGCTGCATTTTGCTTGCCAACATGAAATGTCAATACATGCACCGCATGGTTCGGAAGCTTTTCCTGTTAAGCAGTCTAACATTCTTGAAGTTTGTTATTAGATCACTGTCGTTAAGTTTATTTTTTTGATTGGTTTCTATGATGTTCAGGGCGCAGCATCAGCAGCTGGGAGAAGAGCCACAATTCTGAGACAGAGCGGAGCAGGATGTGATCACCCTATTGACCCGTCCTACCCCGAAGGCGAATACCTTTCCAATATTTTAGTAAGAGTACTTTGAAAAATCATAAACAGCATTTGCACGTTGTATTAGATATCTGGCACAATCTCTCCCCATTCATCTTGCTGAAATGTTTTGGACTTGCTGGCACTTTCCCATTCCCCAATCCAACACCACACTTAAAGATGGCCAAGGCACTCTTATGGTACAGCGCTTTCTTCCTGCTTGAGTACACAGCATATGATCACCTTTAGCTTCTATATTTAGCTAGTCCTTGCTCAAGAAATAGCTCTGGCAAGAAATGACAATATTCGACACTCAAAGCTATAGTCCTAAGGTAAACAACCTCCTGAGCAGAGAGATTTGATGGTAATCGAGGTTCTTTTACCCCCATAGTGGTCCAAACTGGTCGGCTACGACAAGCTTCTTTCCGCCATTGAAATCGTCACATGTGATGTGTCAACTGCTGTTACTGTTTCGACGCAAGAAATTGGCTGTCCCCTGTATTAGAATGGAGTGCACACATTAGGAGGATATGGAATTTGAGTCCTATGACACCGTATGGATTTGATGTCTCATACTGTGTGAAGATGTATCTGTATCAAGAAAAAATAGCAGGACTAAAGCTTGCTAAAATGTGCTATTTCAGAAGTGATGAATGAGAGGTTGCCTTGATGTTGCATTTTATGTCTACTTGATTGACCGTGCAAAAGGTGGTTGGTCCCTGCACTCGTAGAACCTTAAAAGAGGTCCATTTCTGAACTCTCCGCAAATGGTTCCACCCCCTTGAGACAAGAATCGAACCTCATCTCTATCAGGTCTAGAGGAGATTATAGAAGTGGACGGTGTCTGTCAGATTTTCACTTAAGGCACAAAGATGTCCCATCTGTGATGTGAAACTGAGCCTATTTTCTCTGCAAAATGTTTTCGATCTTCCGTCCAACCAAGTTTTCTTCAGTAAGCATAAAGCTCTGTTCCTTCACATAGTTTGCCCAATGTCTTTTGGACTCGCCGTTACTAGAGCAGATCCTCCTTTATTATGTCTTCTTGAGTAGCCGTGGTCGTCGCACTTTTCACGCTCCATCGATAATTTACTGCTCACTTCATGCTAATGGACATCTCGTCGATAGCACAGGAGTATTGACATTTGATGTATTTTACAGGGCCAATAGTTTCTCGACTCCTAGTACCGTCAATGAGGAAAGACCCAGAACTTTCGGTAGAGATTCAGAGCCTATCTAGAGGCAACGTTTTCGCGTCAGAATTTGTTGTAGCTAAATACGAAACACCACCGATCTGCCTAAAGACCAAAACCCTTCATGAGATTGACTGCAATAGATACATGTACACCCTGATCAAACATGTACGTCCTTGTCTCAAGTAGGGCAATCTTTAAGAGAAAGAGAGAGTTTCGTATGGCAAAGCAAGCTTAATTAACTCCACTTTGACATCAGGATGATCCATTTTGACATCAACATGAGAGCATTGAGGTCCTACATTACTTCATGAATATTAAATTATTGATGCATTGAGCATTTGGACTAACTGCATCGCTAAGTCACATACTCTCAAGTTCCAACTCAATTTCAAGGTCTCCATGTTGGATCTCTAGGGCTGAAAAAAGAGGCCTTCACATTACCATCAAGCAATTCAATGGCGGCACTGGACTTTATGCACCTAGGAGTCTTGTACTGATTAATGGACCCTCCTTGGCTTATGAAAAAATCCATCAATAAGTCGAACGTCCCGGGATTCACGACCCTAATCTCGAGCGGCCCCACCGATTTGTCGTTGGAGCGGCACCGCCTGTAGACGTAGTCCAACTCTTCTTCCACGGCGATGCAACATTCCTCAAGCACGCGATCATCGAGCACCAGATTGTTGGACACCGAATTGTTGGGATGATGCTTGATTTCCCAGTAGAGGACATAGTGGCCTGGGACGGATGAAGTGTCCACGCGACTAGTGTATTCCACGAGGAGGGCGTCGTGAGGCTCCAGCAGTTTCTTGGCCGCTGTGATGCTCTTGTGGAGATCTTCCTCGTTTGTCTTGTCGTTGTCAATGCTGAGGACAACATTCCTCCGGCAAATGAATCGGAACTGCGGGGCGCGGTTGTGGAAACCTGTCACCTGGAGCACATCCCCGATTCGATACCGATTGAGCCCTGAAATTGACATTTACAACACAGGCAAAAGCGCCATCATCATAATATTGAATCCTTGATGGAGTGATTTTTAGTGTTTTGGATAATTAATTACAGGAAACATGAGGAGAGGAATTAAGATAATAATTAATTGGAAATTTTTTTATAGAAATACGAACAAGCCAAATCAACTTTCAAATCATTAGATTGATCAATTCTACATTCGTTGAGCTATGGAGTGAAAAAAAAAAATCCATCGATATTAGTCCTCCTCCTTCCACTCACTTCAAGCAAACACTAAAAACCAGAGAAAGAAAAATAGCATTTCCTGGATTGAGATTAAAGAAAGAAGGGTATTGTTTTGAATCGTATAAATTTTTTTTTCTATTAATTAAGGTGCAGTCTTTACTAATTTATTAAGAACCAATTTTATTCCGAATAAAAGGACTAAAGTATATTTCAAAATTATCTCCACTTTTCATTCATATATTAATTCGCATCCTGAATTTTTAAAAATTCACAAATTCATCCAAACTTTATGTCATTTGCCCTTCCCCTCTTCTTCTCACCTTTCCTCTCTCTCACCCCAGCTCAATCCCGTCCTAACCCTCGCCCTCATCGACCAAGGGTCAAGCTCCACAAGAGCTTCGCCAACATCGAGCTTGACAAATCTGGGACGAACCCAATAGATTTGAGTCAAGCTGGATGCCAACGGAGCTCAATCGGATCTGGGTCAAGATCAACGCTAGCCTAGTTGATGATGGCTTGCGGCTTAGCCAGGGTGGCGGTTGGCAGCACTTGGAGGAGAAGGGCTGAGCAGTGGGTGGTTGGTCGGGTTTTGGGTAAATGTGTTTTTCATCGCGGGGGATTTGAAATGGTGGGAGAGACAAAATTGGAAGGAAAGCGGTAAATTTGTTATAGGACTATTCAATACGACTTGGGATGCAAATTGTAGGCTTTCAAAACTCAAGATACAAATTGATATGAAAATAAAATGCGATGTGTATATGATTGTTTTTTAAAAAAAAATTAAATGTCGTTCTATAAACCATTTTAAAGATAGCATTCGAATATAGACCAGCTTCTGAAACCAAAGGAAATTCTCTCTCATTCCCACCTCGGCATTATCGACAAGGAACTCACATAAAACAAACGAATTTGCGTTAATACGAGATTAGCGTGATTATCGAGATTATCTGTGAAGTAATGCTAGAGGATAAAGATGGATTCACAGAAGTGATTGATAACACTATATCCTTTCGCAAGACAAGAGTGCACTACTCTTCGACAAAAGGATAATGAGTCAGCATCAGGACGAAGTGATTCACAATTCCTAGAAGATAAACATGATATGATCCCACAAACATGGGACTAAAGTTAAAAGATTATGCTCACCAGCAAATGTAGTGACCACGAGCTCATAATAGCACCCGACCCGGACATTAACCAAGTCCACGAGCTTGCGACCGGACACTTCCTCGTCCTCGTCAATGTCCATCACCAGCGTCCCATTCCCTCCCAAGGGGATGAACTCGAAGTAGCCCATGTTGGGGAGGAGCGTAAACGCGACATCGCGCGGATCGCACAGCGGCTGCAAGTTGACCCCGAAGTAGCACTCCGACGAGGCGTACATCGTGCACACCAACGGCAGCTTCCCCTCGCTGTAGTACTTGAGGGCCGGTATGTATTGCGCCATCGTCCCCGTCACAACAGCCTCGATGTACTTCGCCCTAGGCCAAAGCCGGCACAATATCCCCTTCCACGATGTGCGGCCACAAATTTCCTGAATCTCTGCTGCGAGTGTAGGGTTCGGTGACTGCAGTATGCTTAACATGGAGGATCGGCACTCGGGGTCAGTGATAAACAGGTCTAGGCGGCCGGTGGCTATGTCGTCGCACATGCGGCCCCAGTTGCTCTCAAGGAACGATACAGCGCGAAGGAACGCGGATGCGAAGACCGCGCCGAGGCGCAGGACCTGGTGCCGGTGGACAAGACCTGACAGGAGCTGGCAATACATGCTCTGGTCGCCGTCATCACACAAGATGGCTGCATATGGGCTCGTGAAGTCATGGTACGCGTCGGGGGCCCGGAAGTTGAAGTGCTTGCTCTTGTAGTAGCTCGTGAGCACTGTCCGGGCGGGCAAGCCGCACGGGGTGGACCTCTCCGCCTTGACGAAGTAGAAGTACATGGCCTTGCCCTCGTCGAGCCCCGTGAGATACCTAACATTTGAATTTCCATGTCATGTATGCAAGGCAAAAATATAAAGCATACTTACACATGCTCGACAACTATGGTAATTAGGGTCGTTATTCCTATACTTCAAATTGAAGACTGCAAAATGAGGAGGGAAAAGGAAAATCAAATTAATTAACTGGCTCATAATGGGCATGATGAGATTATAAAGAAAGGTTCTTCGGTCAATGTCCTCCTCAATTGATGGCATCATCTTGGGCTCTCCAGCAGAAGTCCCTGAGCTACAAATTACACAAGGACATTCTTTTAATCATTGATTAGCTAAAAAAAACTTAAATCAGAGAAAAATAAGTAACTAGAGCTGAGACAAATAGCAGAGAGAGACCTGCATAACATTTCAGTGATGGGTTTTCCTGTAATTAGAGAGGAACCTTCACCATGAGCAATTCTTGTAATGTAAGGTTGAATGGCCCTGTAAGTGATCACAGGGACCGACCTCTTGAATTCACAAGTGTCCAGTGCTGACCCTCTCAAGTACTTGCTCAAGAACTCAGTTTTCTGGTTTTGCAATAAGATCTCCTTCAGAATGTTTTGCTGGACAATGTCAGCCTCAGATGTGAGCCTCTCTATCTCTTTCAGTGCAGCCTCTCCTTTGTATTCCAATTTCTTGCCATCCATTTTCTTGCGTACAGAGAAGATATGGAGAGCAAAACAAGCGGTGATATGTAGAGGAGAAGACCCCAATGAGGTAGATCACTCTATACGAATAGTTGTGGAGAGAAGCACTATATATAGTGAGAAAAAGATTCATATACATTCGAATAATACTAGATTATACAGAAACTGATCCACGAAATCGGCATATAAAATGAATATGACAGGCTCTCGCTGGGTATTGAATACGACGCGCATATTCAAACGCTCACTCATGATGTCTCGCGTTGCTTAGTACGTTAATCTTGTGGATAATTTTTAGTATGCTCATTAGTCTTTTCATTATGAATCTTGGGTTGGATTTTCTTGTCTCTTTGTTTGTCACCTCCTGCACATCACAGTCACCAAGTTGGAGCAATATATTGTTGCTGATATCACTTCCACACTGGGAAGCCTAGAGGATGAAACTGGTCGGAAACACACATGCTTCTTGCAACTAGAGATTGCTAAAATTTGCTTTGGATGCAATAATTTTGTCGAATATCAGATCAAATCTATCGTGTGGAGGAGGAATCTACAAAAGAAAATTTTCTCTAAAAATGAGTATGTATGTTTGTTAAAACTAAGGGTAATGCTAAAATACCAATAGTATATGTACAAGATCTTAGGTGGTAGAATATCATTCTCGGTCTCAACATTAACAAAATATATTCCATGTACTTTCTTTCCCTGGAATATGATATAAACGATCCATGAACTTTAACATAATGTATAATGCGGTCTATAAATTTTTTATCTATTCAATGTAGTCCATGTCCCTGGACTATATGAAAATGTTCAATGTGATTCCTAAACTTTTAATTAATTTAATATGGTCTCTGAACTTTTTGCACATATTCAAACTAGTCCATAAACTATATAAAAATGTTCAATTTCGCCATTCCATTAATTTAAGTTTAGGGATAACATTGAACATTTTTATATTATCCAGGGACTAGTTTAAACATATATTAAAAGTTCAATAACTATATTGAACAAATTAAAAGTCCAGGGACCATATTGCATATTGAGCCAAAAGTTCATGGATTATTTGTGTCATTATCCCTTCTTTCCCTTAAACTTTTACTTTATGTAGTTTCTTGTACTGAGATACATAACATAAGTGGAATGGCTCTATTTGATTCAGCATTTGGAATGCTCATTTGGGCTTTAAAGTCCCTTAGCCAAATGCAAATGGTGTTTGACAATTTTTTTTACTCACTTTCTGGAGATGCAATTACATTTGGAATGCTCTCTAAGGGACTTTTGGCCAATGCAAGAGTGGAGGTGCTTTAGAAAGTTGCATTTTTGGAATGCAACTTGCACTATTCATTACAACTATTCATCTTCCTTAGAGGTAGGTTCGGCGGTTGGTAACCGCCGTTTGAGGCTAGCCTGACCCCAGCGACCATCACCTAGGGGTCACGCAACCCCGGCGACCGCCACCTAGGGTTGCTAGACCTCGAGTGTCGACTGGGTCGCACGACCCAAGCAACGCTTGGCCTGGGTTGGGCGACCCAGACCCTAGGCAGCGGTCGCCAAGGTCATGCAACCCGAGGCATCGGTGGCCAGCGACTAGATCTGGCCGTCAACGATTGGCCGGCGACCAGATTTGGCTAGCGGCGGTGGTTGAATGTTAAACTCCATTGGAGCTTTTTTTTTTTAAAAAAAAATATTAGCAAAAGTCCTTTAGCCCAAGTTGATTTTAAAAAACACTTACCAAGCACTACTTATATTTCGGAAAACCCCTTTAACCCAAAGGTACTTGCATTCCTCCTAATGCATTTCCTCAAAGTCGAACCAAACGGGCCCTAAGTACCTCTCTTCTCGATTTGTAATTCAAGCATATTTTAAATTTAAACTGAAAGTATAGAGAAACCATAAATCCTTCATTTCAATGTCAAATTTAAAACCTAGTTGGAGGTATCAAGAGGTCATTCAAGCGACGGCATTTTGCATGGAGGTATATTAGTAAGGAACCATATTAGCGGAAGATGATTGGTTGGCAAAGTAATGGTGACGCTTTCTTATCTAAATTTTATCCTTAATTGTAATGTATTATGTCACTTTATAAGGTAATTTTATGAATTAATTTATTTATTCTAAGGATTACTTTTGATCAAAAAGGGGTGGTAGTGGAGAAAGAGAAATGATTTTGGCCTTTGGATCGGATTCAAGATGCTGGATGGAACTGCAATGACATACATTTAAGCAACAAAAGAATAAAAGCCGTACCTTATCCGGAATGAGATCAGGCACATGAACTAGAATCAAAATCAAATCTTTAACACATCTTTCAAGGGAAGGTTGGTGGTCGATCGCCGCATCCATTTGCAATCCTTCCTTTTTATTTTGCTTTTTCTCTCGGATTCGTGATGATGCATGCATGCCTTGTCCTCTTTTCTTCCTTTCCTTTTCTCTCCTTTGGTGACATAACCTTACACTCTATGGACAAGCACTAAAATCGTACCTGAGAATGTACAATTTGATTGCCATTCTATACCACAAACGACTCATCATCGTATCATGTTCGAGAATCGAGCATGCGTCACGAGGACAATGGCCAACATAGACGAGTACGAGCATCTTCTCAACGCCATGTATGTTTGATTTTGCCCCAGACAACACCTTTACATACATTTTATTCCTCCTACATTGTTAAGGAAACCCTTTTCTTTCACGGTTCTCTAAATATACCCAAAAATCGTGATTTACTAACATAAGTACCAATGACATGTAGATACTCCATTACTCGGGGCACTTATATCAACCGACGTACAAAGTTGCTCGTGTTAACGCTCCATGCGCACGTCCCCATCCAAAACATGTTCCATTAAGTATACACATTTTTATATCCTAGCATCACCCGTCTCGAGGTCACTTGCTCGAGAAACAAAACAAGAATCCCACGACAAAATGCAACGGCATGACTTCACCCTTGTGGGGGCCTAAAGCGAATCTACTTGTCGATTGCAACGAAGTTTCAGGGTTAGGATAATCCGGCTCTCTTGGCACATAAGTCAAAACCCTAGCTCACCTTTCAGACATGTCCTGCTTGCTCATTATTTCCACGCGGGACCATAGTAGCAAGACAAACCAAATAGTGCTTCGATTGTCATTTTCCCTTTCCTGGGAAGCTTTGGGGTAACGGGAGACAAAAGGAGAAAGCTTTTTCCTGGCAGGCCTTGGATTTTCAGAGGGCAAAAGAAAGTTGGGGGAGGAGAGAGAGAGAGAGAGTGGCAAAGAATGCTCGAGTCATGATGTGTTTTTTACCCTCATGAAATGTCGTATTTCACCATATGCTTAATCCATGCTCATAGGCCGTACAATGATCATGTCGGGACCGGAACGTACTTTGGAAAGCGGCTTCTATTCCATCATGCTTATCCACTATTTGGGTTTTGCTCGGCGTCGAAATAATGTTATTAAGTAGACAAACATATGGTTAAGACAGTTATTATAAGACTCATTGGTCGTGCTTTGATAATGTGGGGCTCCGTTATTTAATATATCTAATTTTTTTTTAGATGATTGCTTTAAACCGAAATATTTTGAAAGAAAGATAATAAAAGGAAGAAATCTAGTGAGAGAGAAAGGGCCAAGGAGTGTTGGGCGTGTCCTTGAAGAGGGTTCGACGTCCCCTTCCAAAGTATAGGTGGTGTCCAGCGACTTGCCAAGCTCAGCTGAGGGCCTCATCGCATGTCGCATGTCGCCCTTTTCAATAGCCTTGCCCCACCCCCAACGTGTTCCTTTGGAGATGCATATAGCAAGGATCAACCTTGCCATGAGCTATGCTTTGTGCCTTAATCCCTATCCGTGTGTGTATCTTCAGTTAGGCTAGTCGAAACTCACCAACTGCATAATTCATTATCAATGAAAACGGATGTAGCTTCATCATTGCAAACCCACCTCCGCTCTCTCTCTCTCTCTCTCTCTCTCTCTCTCTCTCTAATGGGAGATCGCGACTACAGGACAAGGTTGCACAACCTCTATGACCTCATATCTAGAGGTCACATATCGAATTTAAGGTTGCGTGACCCTGAATCCCAATTGCAACCACTGCCCAGGGTTAGAGAGAGAGAGAGAGAGAGAGAGCCCGTGATGGAGGATAGTGGCCAAGTCGGGGGCCAACATTGACGATAAAGACAATAACAGTGGTGACGGCCAGAGGTGGGTAACAACTGTTGTGGACGTGATATCATCACATGCTGATCAAGAAAGAAGTGTAAGGAAAAAAAAAGACAAAGAAAAGGAAAAATTGTATCATGTAAGTCCGCTGTACATGTTTGAAAAGTGGACATACTTCAATTGATGAAAAAAATCTCAGGTGCTCGATTGCATGATGAGTGATCGTACACGGGCTCTTGGGGTATCATTACCCCTCGTTTCTTTCTTGATGAGATGCAAAGACTTCATTTCATGTCGTATCCATAGAGTCCTTTAAGATACACAAACGTCCACATATAGTGGTGTCTTTTACAATTTTTGCAAAGTTTTTTTATATTGACTTGTTTTTTCTTTTACCAATTTGGGAAGAGAAGCAAAAGGGTCTGAAGAGAAGTCCACACAAACAAGAAACCGAAAAAAAATAAAAACACAAAGGAAAATTCAAATGGTTCTTATCTATGCACTATAGGAGCCTTTCGAGAAAATATTTGAGGGGATGCAAAGTACCATGTCATAGATTAACACGATATACATATATGTACCGAAATCTAATAAAAAAATTAAAAATCAACCTCTTTTTTTTTTCTTCTCTCTCCTTCCTCCACCATCTGCACTCGTCCAGAGGTCCATGGCCGAGCCTTCCCTCCGTCGTCGCCGCAACTCACAAAACAAACAGAGCCACCTTCTCTGCTCTCGCTTGTGGCCATGCTTGTCCGTCGCCAAATCTAAAGCCATGACCCATGGTCAAGCCAACCCCCTTCGTCATTGTCGCTCACGGCAGGGAACATCCATCACCACATCTAAAATCCGTTTCCATCGCCCAACTCGCCACCATCCCCTTCCTTGAGCACAACCCCCGTGGCCGCTACACCCAGCAGCATGTTCCCTCCCTCGGCCTTCGTTGTCGCATATCAAATTCCGCCAAATACATCTGGCTGACCAAATCTGGACTTCGTTGGTCGCATTCGTTGCTGTCAGTGAATGGGACGAGCTCCTGCCGTTGCTGGTATCTTTTCTTTTCCTTTTTGTCCCTGTTCCAGTGAAGCGAATGGACGATCTGCAACGAATTGGGTGGCTTGGCCATGGACGACAGCCACTGCGAGCGGTCGAAGGGTTGGCTCAGCCATGGACGCGTAGCAGTGGACGGCTTGGGCGCAGCGCCGGCGTCACTACCAGTGACTATGGATGGAAGAGGTGGCTGAGGTTGGTGGAGGGACCAGGGAGACAAAAAAAAAAAAGGAAAAGTTGATTTTTAATTTTTTTTCCTTGATGACCACGTCAGGAACATGTGTTAATTTTTTGATTGGATTTCAATACATATATGCACACCTTGTCAGCCTATCACGTGAACCACCGAATATTTTCGCCTTTCTGTGACCTTTCCGTAACTTCTTCTTTGAATCATTTCAAGAAGGAAAAGCCAAGGAGCTCATAAAAGGTTCTCCACTATTTCTGCTCCACATATGTATTCAAAAGACACACATTATTGAACCAGAACAAAACAAGCAGAAAAAGGCGAAGCTTGCGTGGGGAGCATCCAGGCTTTATTGCATAAGGCGGACAACCTTGTGAACATTGATGGGGTGAGTTTGAAAAATGAAGCAAAGCGCCAATAGGAGATGCACAGCCAGCCACCTTCGTGGAAGAACCATGTGCTTTATAAAGTCAGTAACTTGTTGCACGCCTTTGGATATCACGTTTATATGAATTGCCCATGATTTTATTGTGTACGGATCGTTTCGAGAGGATCACACTCCAATTTCCTTATAACCTAAATCAACAAATTTTTCTATGTTGTACTAATACAAATCAAACTTGTGAAGCCTTTTCATGATGGTTGTCAATTTTTCTTTTCTTTTTTTTCTTTTAAGGTGACATGATTGATACTTCGGTAGGGCAAACCCACCGAAGGTAAGTCATTCTTGTTAATTTTAGTATGAGCCGCTTATCTTGATATATCATATGTATCAATTGAGTAAATGAAGAAACCGTTTAGTGTCTTTTTATGGTGTTCAAATTATAGAAATTGACGGGAAGACTCTCTTATGACTAAAAACTAACTATCGAACATGGTTGGCTCAACGATTTCGTGTTCACCTATCATTTACAAGACTGTAAGTTTGAGTTACACCTGATTGCTGCCCCATGTGGATAGAGTCACGAGCTATTCAGATGTTAGCAAAATTGCAATGACGGGATTGCCAAATTTAGACCTTATTCAGGGGTGTACAAAAAAGTCGAAAACTGCCTGGACCACTTAAAATAGAACCAGACTGGTCCAAAACAAGCAGTTCCCATGGGCATCAGTCCAGTTCCTGGTTTCAATTTACTGGAACCGGTGAATACCGATCTAGTTCCAAATGTGAAACCACTCATCCAAACCGAATTAGTATATACTAGGGGTGTAAAAAAAAACCTGAACTGCCTAGCCCCGCCAGACTTGACTCAACCCAACCCGAAATTTTAGGGTATTTTGGGGTCAGGTCTCATTTTCTCTGGATATGAGTTTTAGACGTGGGTGTTTATTAGGATCGGGCTGGGCCAAGCCGAACTGGGCTTTTTTTGACCTGGCACCAAATATAACCCTTCCCCCCCTCTCTCTCCCCTTCGCTTCTTCTCTCTTTGGCAGCCGTGAACTTCTCTCTCCCCCCTTTCGCTCTCTCTGCTCCTCATCGCCCTTGAGTTCGAGTTCATGGCAATGGCGGCCGTGAAGTTTGCGAACATGGCTGTGGTGGCCTTCGTCCTCGCCCTCACGGCACTCGCTTTACAGCCCAAGTTGAGGCCCCGGCGCCGCGGCCTTCTTCTCTTCGCCTCCTTCCCTGGGACTCTCCATCCAATTTAGCCTCGACCGTGGCAGGAGATCGGAGGACAACCTGATCTTCCTCGCCTCCCACGCCGCTATCAGGATAGCGAAGTCGTCGATCCCGAATAGCCCCAAGTTCCGACATATCTGATCGATCTCGCCCTCGGCCCCCTTGACCCGGAATCTCATCTACTCGAACAAGTCCAGCAACTATGTGTGGAGCGAGGCCAAGGCGGAGGATGAGGAGTCGTTGGGCGAGTGCGACGACGAGGACGCATAGTAGTCGTAGTGCTTCGTCGCGTTCCGGCGCTCGAGCCGCCTCTTCGTCAACCCCCAATTCATCCCAGACTCCATCGGCTTCGCTCTAGAGAAGAATCGAGGCATGTGGCAACGGCATAAGGCTTAGGGTTTTGGGACCCTAAACCCAATTCGAATCGACTCGACCCGACCCTACCCTATTCTTGGAGTATATGCTGAACATGGTCTTGTGTCGGATTGGGTCGGGTTGAGCATGACCTTGTATATTTCGAGTCAGGTCGGGTATCATGAAAGCCCAACCCGACCCGACCCATTGACACCCCTAGTATATACATATATTTATTTATTTATTGCTATGTTTTCTTTGATATCAAAACCGTAGTTTCATCTTCGTCTCTCTCCTTCTCTTGCCTCACTCATCTCACGGTTACTCTATAGAGTCCTCAAATTTATCGAGATAACTCCTACCACAACATAGTTTCTAAGGCTAAGTCGATCATCTCCACCTTCTTCTCTTCCATTAAAAATATTTATGAAGGAGTAGGCCAAACATCGGCCACGGCAAATGACATTTTCTATAACTCTTGCTAGTAACATTCGGCCCGTTTTGAATTTGATTTTTGTAAAAGGTTGATGTTGGAAAGTGTAAATACTAGATATTGATAAGGTGCCTTAGATGACCTAGATAACCCAACCTTTCAAATAGACTCTTTCGAAAGTCACCCTTGCTAAGAAATAAAAACATACACAAATAGATCACGACAAAGGAAGGTAAAACACATGAACTGCGTGAATTTGTTAGAGACATTTTGACCGGTTCCATGGAACAAACGGCGGTTCCCGATTCCAGGGTGGGAACCGCCTATCCTGGAATCGATCACCCCTAACCTTGATGTCTAGTATTTAACTTAGTAGCTACGGCTCAAAGTCTCAAATCAAACATTTTTTTTATGTACAGTGGTTGCAGGCAGTACTGTGATAACGCGTAGAGGAGGCCATCGATCCTTGCTCAAAGTAGCTAAATTTTTTGGCACTGGAAACTAACTTATCTATCTGAGTTTTGCTCACTAGTTTTTGAAACAAGAATTAACTGATGGTACAGTATGTATTGACATCGGCCGGTTGAGGTTTGACCCGCTGAATTAGCCAATTGGGCTCGAAAACATTGACATCATGACCCTACGGGCTCGATAAGTCCAGCAAGCGGCCAACATTTTGTCAAAGTCGAGCCCAGCAGGTTTAGAACTTTTCAAATGGACAGATTTTGACAAGTGGCTAAAATGAGGCCAATCTGGGCCGCTGATTTAGCTTCGACATGACCTTTCCGAAGCCTCGAAAATATGTGTCAACGCGTCATGTTCTCTTAACGGCCATGCCATCGCTAAAATATTTGAACTTTTGATTAACAATTCAAACGATGCGCACATAGCGAAACACCCCGTTTCATGTTGACATGCAAATTAAGCGCATACGATGTGTTGGACTTGGGTATTTTCCCCGTAGTTCGTATTTTTGCCCTGTTTCCTATGAATGGACATTGAGTCCAACATTGCTGGTCTTGAAGTCGACCTTATCATTGGGCATGAGTTTCACAAAGGTCGGACTCAAGTCCTTATTCAACTTGTAATCGATCGGTTCCAAGTGTGAATAGATATACGTTAGGCCCTAAGGCTAATATATCTAAGGTGATCGAGCATGAAAACTTGACATGTCTCTTTTTCTAGAGTAATGGTGGGGGGACTACTTGCTAGCTTTTAACTCGTTACATCATAGCTCTAATAGATATAGTTGCAAAAAGGAAGAATCGTAAAAAAAAAAGTCTTAAACCTATTGTACAACGACCATTTCAGTCATAAACTTTTTAATTAAGCCAATTTAGTCATAAATCATTTGATTATTTACCAATTTAGTCATAAACCTTTTGACAATTGGCCAATTTAATCTTTCGGAGAATTTTTCCTTTTCCTCTATGATGTTCTCCCTATTTCTTTTAATGGATTCTTGGGGTTCGTGAGTGATAAAGAGAGTACAGTATCCTTAGTCGTCCCGACGTCAATTTTAACATATATAGCTGCGAGAAAATTTGCACCGAGTATAAAATTATACATGCATATTAGTTTAGCACGATAATTCAATGCTAGTGTGGCTTTCCATGCAAATCGACGGTATGGAAAAAAGAAGAGGTCGCTTTGGCACGTGAAAAAGGGCTCAAGGAGGCGTGAGATACTAAGAACTTTGATAGACCCAATAAGGGGGGGAATCGATCATCAAAGAATGAGCCTTGAAACGTACACCTGGCATCTTATAGTATATGCTAAGTTATTCAATGATGCTTCTTGGACATTGGAGCATTATGACAAGCGAAAGAGATGCATTTCTTGAACCCCATTTCGCCTCTTAAAAGGGTTCCTAACCAACAAAATAATCAATCCCACATTTGTTTTCCTTGGTAACATAAAACTAGTTGGTAATTCACTGAAGAAAAGTTTATGAGTTCCTCTAATTAAGGTTAGTAATTTCTAAAGAGAGTTGCTAAATTTAAGGCATTGCTAAGATATGCGAAAAAAAAGTTTGTAAACGATTGCAAAAATTGGTAATTGCAAGTCGTTAAAAAAAACTAAATTAACGTTGGTAAATAACTTAAATGAAAGTTGATAACCGAATACTATGTGGCAGTTCAATGAGAAAAAAAAATTCATGAATTGTATTAAGTTAAGTTAGTAATCTCTAAAAAGAGTTGTGAAATTGTGAGGGGTCTCAAATCAAGGGAAATAAAAGTTATTAAGTCACTTTAATTTAGGTTGATAATTTCATATAACAGTTAAATAAATTTGAAATCATAGAAGTTATGCTTAATGGGGTAAATGATTTTCCTGAATGCATACGTAACAGAGTAAATGACTTTCTTGTTCTTTTCTTTTTTTTTCTTTTTCCATAGGCAATACATTATTCTTCCTAGCGTGTTAGAAAGCTTGAGTGAATTCTTTAATAAAGTTTCTTTCATCATCACACTTTACTTACTTTTTTATTTATACTTTTTCCCAATTTAAAATCACACGCTTGTACTTTTCTTCTTCCCTCCCACTTACTCCCTATGCTTTATCATGGTCCAATCAAATTAAAAATCAAGTGCTAATATTGGTGAGTTTTTTTTGCTTTAAATATAAAATAATTTATAACTCTTGAGGCGACATGATTGATATAATAAATAAAGTGATAACGTGAGAAATCGGAAAAGGTACAAAAAAAGTCTTAAATATATTGCATTTGTACCAATTCAGTCCTAAATCTTTTTCACATTGGTATCAATTTAGTCCATCCGGCCAATTTATGCTAGAAATCGCTAATGTGAACACCGGCCGTCCTATATGGCCGACGCTGATATAGATAATTTTTAATAATAATTTTAATTTTTTGAATATTTTAATTTTTTTTCATTTTTTTCCTTTCTTCTCCTATGTCTATGGTTGGTTCTCGACCATGGCAGGTGACCAGCCATAGGAAATTGGCCACGAGGATCCAACCATCATCAGATCTAGCGAGGCCGTCCTCGCCCAAGCCATGAGGGTCCAATCCTTGCCAAAGCTAGTGAGGGCCGCAATTGCCTTGCCAGCCCTTGCCTATGCCCGGTCCACGGCTGGCGACTGGACACAAGCCCAAGGAAAGATAAGGAAGAAAAAAAAGGAAAAGAAATTCAAAATTCAAAATAATCATTTAAAAATTTCACGTCAACACCAACCATCCATCGGCCGTGCCACGTAGGACAGTCAGTGTTCACGTTAACGATTTCCGACCTAAATTGGCCGGATGAACTGAATTGGTACCAATATGAAAAGGTTTGTGACTAAATTGATCTAATTGAGAGGTTTATGACTGAATTGGTACCAATACAATAGGTTTCGAATTTTTTTGGTACTTTTCCTGTCAGAAATCATTACATTATGTCTATGCTCATGTCTAGGTTCGAAAATCCCAAGATAAATAATCGTCAAAGTTTTTTACTTTTATATTATGTTAGACTCTATACACGGATAACATGTGATCCCAACATGGAGTAAATTGGTGCATTATGATCACCGAAAACTAAACTTTGGCTAAAAACATGTCGTGCTTTCTTTTACGAAAAAAGCCCGATTATGTTCTTTTTCATTGAACATTTAGCCACCGTGAAAAAACAAACTATAGTTAGTAAAATTAACAGTGACAAAGCAATGCACTTTTAATTTCTTAATATTGACTTTGAAATGGTCGTTTTTATTTAAATTCTCATGGACTCGTATCGTCGTGCACCGATCCCATCTTCTAGAGGACACATGCGTTGCCAATTCAAACGCGGTGGGTTTGGTGCTGAGAAACTGACGCGATGGACTTGTTCAAAAACCTACCTTAAAGTAGACCCACGAAAATATATTAAATCCATGCAATGTTTAATCCATGAAATTGTTATTGCCCGATTTCTATTGAGTATTGAATATGACCTAATTGTTCGAGTAATCACTTCCGGTGCTCAACGTCACTTACCGAAAAAAAAAAAGGATTATCTGGTTTTCTTGACCGATTCAAGTACTCGGGGTTTCCGAAAAAGAGAAAAACAAGAGGATTTACAAATCGAAACTACATCGCGATTGGAGGACCCATAAAAAATACTTACCTAAGGGCAAGAGTTAGATAGTTTGGATCGCAACGAAAAGAAATATATATATATATAAATAAGTATTTATTTATATGTTTATAATATTTTTAAAAAAAATTGTTCTCGAAGTTGGAACTGGCCTTGTGAATGATTTATGAAAGGGAGTGCAAAGATGAAGACAGCCGAACTGACGACGACGGTGGTTGGACTAACCCCATCGAACCGCCGTCGCCCACCGGCCTTGGCTATTGGTCAACTGAATACGCTCTTGCGAAAGAAGCCATTAATCTCCTCCATAATTACATCATTGCCCCCCCACCTCTTCCTTCTTTGCATAGCATTTTAGGAAATTATATAAATTAGTAGTAATATTGAAGTGCCTCTTAATCGTCTTTGTTTTTGTTTTCCGTTATTTATTTTTTCGATTGGTAAGTTATTTCGGTGCCGGAGGCCCCCGCTTACCCTCCGTGGGATGCGCTTCTCGATCAATAGAGGAAAATTTCGACGCCCTAATGGGTAGCGTTTTGATTCGAACCTGAAAGCTGGGCTTGGGAAGCTTGAGCATGTCGAGTCCCCGACCGGGCCACCACTATGTGAGTGTACAGCAGCAATACATGGTTAATGTGTTCGCTTTCGACTTAAGGCCTCCTATTTCTCGTATCATTTGAAGATTTTGTAGGATCACTATCAATTATCCCGAAAATTTAAATTATTAGATGAAAGCATAGCTGAATTTTAAAAATTCTAACAGTAACCAAACTTGATTGATGTTTTTCCACTTAGATTACTGGGAAAAAGGAAGGAATTGCCGGGTCTTTTATTAAACCGCTGCTCGAGGTGAGGGAAGAGAGGGTTATGTGTCACGAACTGAATTCTCTTGTACTCTTGTGCCCTTGTGAATGGAGTTTTGTGGCGTCGAAGTGAAGAGTGAGCGAGACAGAGATGATGATACAATTGGTCTACAAGAGTGACATCGGGGGGTTTGTACTAAAAGTTCTAGGATAGAACAATTGTATCTCTAAGGAGCTTTAAAGGCGAGTTCACAAACTGATCAGGAGTTGATCCCACTCTCCTGATGAGGCCAAAATCAATCGTCCGGCCAAAGTGTTCTATGTGTCTCACTCAAGGGACTTTATGACCCGGCTAAACTAAATATGGTACAATTTGATACGAGGATAACATTCATCGTACTGTTTTTAGGAACAACTATAGAAGAAAGGTTGTCCCGATGTTCTCAACTCACCAAGTGCCACACGGGTTATTTCACAATCAAGAACATGTCGGCCCGTGACAAATAGTCTCAGATCACTTGAGTAATTGATACTTACCTCCCAAAAAATAGGCAATGCGGAAATGAAGACCAAAATACAAGGAGGCAGGATTGTCGTCGCTATTGATGTTTTCTTCCTTGGCAAGTTACCTTGAAGCTTCGTATTAGTGCATGCCGGCATGGTAAGTGTAACGTGTATGATATTGTACAAGTATTTCTTTTTTCTACTAATGTCAAGAGTTACCGAGAATTTCTAATGTATGTACTAATTCGACATGCCAAAAGGTTTAAGGATTATTTAATGAAGTAATTTGGCTTTCTTTTTATAAAGAGCTTCCCGCTCATTTGAATACCCATTTAAAATTTGGAAATCCTTTTTTTTAAATAACTCGTATTATACCCGTGTTTATATTCACGTAACATCAAGTATCATCAAGGCTCCATTTATTTCCCGGAAAATGAATGATTTGTACAATATTTTTCTAAAAGCGATCGCTTTATCACTTATAAAAATGAATAAATGAAAAATAGATTCGTCATCCACGAAAATATTTAGATAAATGTCAATAAAGAAAATATTTTTTCATTAACTAAATTATTTCAAACGATACCGGTGATCATTTTTTTTTAAATCAATCAATTTTCGCGAAACAAACGAAACCCAAAATTAATGAAATACCATCGCGGAATGGAATGAGATGGAAGTATACGGGGTGCATATGAAGTGGCACTTTCGTGATTATGATAAAAAAAAAAGTGTCCTTAATGAGATTAATTAAACCTATATTTTAATCTCGTTTCTAAAAGTCTCGCGCACCAATACCAAACGGAATTATATAAAAGAATCACCATCAATCAAACCAAAGCCAAAACCAAAGCCAAGTCCACCGATCACAAATGGCCTCTTCTTCTCTCCTCGCTTTCCACGCCCTCTTCCTCACCTCGCTCATCGCCGCCGCCATCTCCACGTCCGCTGCCTCGGCCGGCGGCATCGATGGGCTCACCTGGATGTCCGCCACCGCCGCCTCCAGGGCGGGCCGGTGCGAGGGGTCGATCGCGGAGTGCATGGCCGAGCAGAACGGCGAGTTCGACATGGACACGGAGGTGAACCGGCGGGTGCTGGCGACGTCGCAGTACATAAGCTACGGGGCGCTGCAGCGGAACACTGTGCCGTGCTCGCAGCGGGGCGCCTCCTACTACAACTGCAAGCCCGGCGCGCAGTCCAACCCTTACAGCCGCTCGTGCACCGCCGTGACGCAGTGCCGCGGCTAAGCGAAACGAACCCACCGTCCATCTAGAACTTCAAATCTTCTCGGTTCCCTCTGCTTAATCGACTTACTCTATCTGTCTATCTATTCTGCCATTGCTGTAATGTCGCTCTCGTTAAGGATTGATACACCTATGTGCTTTGTTCTATGTTCTTATGCATCTAATTTTCAGGTTCCATTCTAATTTGTGTGCTAATTCGAATCATGAATATGTTAATCGTG
Source organism: Syzygium aqueum (assembly GCA_031216185.1). NCBI lineage: Eukaryota > Viridiplantae > Streptophyta > Magnoliopsida > Myrtales > Myrtaceae > Syzygium > Syzygium aqueum. The sequence goes on along the minus strand of CM062241.1, from coordinate 23,947,405 downwards.
CAATTCCTACATGACTTCTGGGGAATAGGAGAGCCCCATGAGGAAAGATGTCGGCTGGAGATATAGACAGCACATATTTTCTGCAACGTCCCTTTTGTCAAAAGAAAAAGATGTATGAACACGAGAATATAGTTGGTAAACACAGAGAAATTTCGGCGAGATAACATTCAACACAAGCCTTGGCATAGTGAAACTTGTAAATTTTGACTTCCGTCGGTGCTAATTTCGCAAAAAGAAACTTGTAAATTTTCCTTTGATTAGTGCGACTTTCGAGCCAGGGTAAAAAAGAACTATCTAGTCATGTTTTGTCCCACGAATTAATAAAAAAAAATTAAGATTCACTCGTATTTCTTTCGAAGTTGGCTGAAACTTTCAAATGAGCTGAAGGTGGTCAGAGCTTCCTTTCAGGCCTCGAAGGTTGCAGTAGTAGATACGGACTCAAAATCATCCACGTGTTTGCAAAAGTCACGATCGAAAATCTTTTTAATTTGCGAGTATCGTTCTAAACGCGCGTAGCGCTTAAATATAGTCATTACATATATACGGTTTCCGTATGATACAAATTATTAGTGGATTGGCTGTCCTTACCGTTAGGGGTGTCAAAAATA